>CM019071.1:116256454-116905166 GCA_009667805.1 Leptobrachium leishanense | reverse complement strand
GAGTTAGTGATGGTTTTGTAGGTAAGGATAAGAAGGGACACGCCACCCTCTATATGGCTGGAAGCTTCTAAACCTAGAGCCAGGGATTTTTTGGGCTCTTATAAATGTGAGTTTCCATATTCCCACGAGTAATTTATCTGCCATATTCGTTTTGGATTTTCTGCACGATCATTTTTTTCTCTCCCACAAATCTTCTTTTCTCCTTTTTTTCCCTTTACCTTTTTCTCCTTTCTCCATTTTTTTTGGATACCATGCTAAGTGATTGGTGACCATATTATTGGGAAAGCTATTCCCTTGTTGCGAAATCAATTTGATACTAGGTATGTATCAGTAACCCCAGTTTATTCTGGGGTTTGTTTATTGAGAATAATTTTTCGTTTTCTTAAAACTGGGCTACCCCCTAAACTAGTACCTTCTATTTATTAATTGCAATAAGTCACGTTCGATAGACCTACTATCTTTTTGTGTTTTGAGACAGGGAGAGTGGACTAATCCATTTTTAAGTAAAAGCATCTGGGGGGGGGGGAAACAATTAGGGAATCTGGTTCCATGATAGATATTGAGGACCAGACTGCTGGACTTACGTATGATATATTTTTTGGCAGGTAGTAGAACTCTGTTATGAGAAGCACGGTTAGTAAGAGGAAAGAGTCCAACATGCAGTGAGACAGGCATGAAAGTTCGAACAAAATTTATTAATAGGAACAGGCAGAGTGACTTACGCAGAAGTACGGATAATGGCTGGTAACTTGGAGGCAGGTAAACTTGATTAAAAATATACAAAGTCTGGCCGGGAAATCAGAATCACTGGATCTGGTGATTGAGATATCAGACAGGACCTCTGGAAGCTGGCATGGCCCAGCAGAGAGGATCTCTGGAAGCTGTCGTGGGCACAGCAGAGAGGACCTCTGGAAGCTGGCGTGGGCACAGCAGAGAGGACCTCTGGAAGCTGGTGTGAGTGCAGTAGGTAGGACCTCGGGAAGCTGTTGTGTGTGTAGCCGTCAGGACCTTTGGAAGCTGGACATGAACAAAGTAGACTGCATCAGGGCTGGCTTCTGGCAAGGCAGAATGGTGGTGAACAAAAACCAACTATTGAGTAATGAAGAAGCTCTGCAGGGGCAGCTCCCTTAAATGCAGTTCCCATTAGCAGCCAGAGAAGTCGCACCTGCAGTTCCTCCTGCTGATGGAACACAGCAAACACAGGAATGGATATGCAAGGCGTGGACATGATAATACATTAAAGGTGCTGCCGAAAGTTCAGGATACAACAACAGCCACTTTGACTTGAGTTTTCCTGTGGTTCCTCAGTCTCCTGGGCATGGAACGTGATAACTCAAGCCAGAGCTAAAATGTGGTCAACAGAATGCTGGAGTTGTGCACGTGAGAGTTGATTTGAAACGGTTCCTGAAAGCTCACGTGAGGGACACAAGTAGTACTGAATTATTTAAGTTGGTGAGTAGTGCAAAACAATAAGACAGAAGCTCTTGTCAGTAGTCTAAGTACCTACTACATGTTTACTACCAGGGGCGGATCCAGGGGGGGCAACGGGGCAAACTCCCCCCCCCCGAAAATATTGGCGAGTGCTTTTCTCTTTGAGTGGCAGCCGGCATGAAGCTCGGCCGCTCGCCTGGGAGCCGAGATCGTGTGAACTTCCGGGATCTTGCGAGACCGCGGCTTGTGCGTGTTTGCAGGTGAGAGGCCGAGCTTCATGCCAGCGGCCGCTCGTGCAGAGAAAAGCACTTGGAGTGGCCTGTCTTAGGGGTAGATGGCAGGAGACCGATGGGACCATGTGAGCTGGGGGCAATATATATAAAATACGAGCTGGGGCCTATATATATATCCATGTGAGCTGGGGCAATATATATCCATGTGAGCTGGGGCAATATATCCATATGAGCTTTGGCCAATATATATCCATGTGAGCTGAGGCACTATATATCCATGTGAGCTTGGGCAATATATATCCATGTGTGAGCTGGGGCACTATATATCCATGTGAGCTGGGACACGATATATCCATGTGAGCTTGGGCACTATCCATGTGTGAGCTGGGGCACAATATATTCATGTGAGCTGGGACACTATATATCCATGTGTGAGCTGGGGCACTATATATCCATGTGAGCTGGGGCACTATATATCCATGTGAGCTGGGACACTATATATCCATGTGAGCTGGAAACCCAGACAGGTGGCAAATCTAGCAGGAAAGATCTCTGTACAGCACCTGGATTTAGCGCTTTACTTGTGGGTACTGCTGCTCTCATTCCTCACTCACAAGAGTGAACAATGAATATGGGGTCGCTTGAAGGAGCTTGGTAGGTGAGACTTACGGAGGTGCACCTTACCGTTTGTCACCATGTTCATAGTTCACTCCCATGAGTCAAAAATGTCAGCAGCAGCACATGCTGAGACTCTCATGCTGGGGACGGGCTGAACCCTGTTGCAGAGGATCTATCTCTCCATGCACTTTCCAGTCTCCCTACACAGATCAGCACAGCATGCAAGTTGTGCTGCCGCCGGGGCCCCTGTTCTCACTGTGCCTTGCGTGATTGCTTTAACACGACAAAAGAGATCAGAAGAGAAAATGGTGGTTTGATAAGGAACCAACGCCAACTTACTTGATCTTCACACTGAGGTTATGAAGGTACAGAATGGCATGGCTCAATTTTTGGTTTCCACATTAAACTCAAACCTTCTTCACATTCACAAGACATGTAAGACTCTAAGGGCCCTATTACATTCTTCACGCAAAAACGCACGCGCAACGCGTGAATTATTGAGCGAAGCGTTAAATGTTAATGTGCGTAAATCAACGCTGGTATTCCAATCCTCATGCATTTTTTCATTGGTCAAAAAATAACGTGCATAAAACAGATGCGCACAAACGCGCGCAGCAACGTTGTGCGCAGAAATCAGTGTGTGGACCATTTTTTTCACGCGATTCAGACAATCAGAATTAAGAACCACAATTGTCTCACGTTACGTTTTTGCGCCTGTCAAAGTCAATCTGCGCATATATGCTGCATCAATAAAAAAAAACACGCACGACCTCTCAAATTTATTGGTTTGGTATGTGTAGAATGTGTAACTATACTTTGCTGCGTTTTTTTTTTGGGCTGGTGTATTTGGGTTCGGCCAAGTTGATAGAATTTGCCATTAACACCAGCTTTTAGGAGTTGCTAAAATTATGCGCGCAAAGGCTGTGCGTTACAAACTGCGCATAGATTGTAATACCATCCGCGTACCAGCGCACAAACCCTTTTGCGCTCACAATCTTAAGTATAGGACGCGCGACGTACAGTAAGCTCGTGCATCGTTCGCGCAGGTTCACCCGCGGTAGACGTATACACGCGTTTGTTGCAATGACATTGTAATACGACGTTCAGTGCAAAGGGCTTTGCCCCTCGCGTTAATGCGTTTTTGCGCGAGCGCAAACGTATGCACGAAGAATGTAACAGGGCCCTTAGGCGTCGTGTCAGACGAGCGCATTTTGAACGGACTGTGCGTCCGTGCAGTACGGACGTACTTTCTGACGGAAGACGCGGTAGTGGCCACACAGTCCTTTATTCTGACTGACGTCATTTTTGACGGATGTAGCAGGGAAAATAAATTAAATGAAGAACCATTTTGTCCGTCAAAAATGCTGGACGCATAAATGCAGTCCGTCTGACCTCGTTCATCACTCACACACAAAGCTATGCGGACGTTGCGGACGTGGCACACTCTGTGCGCCCGTTCTAACGGATTTACGTTCTTGCCTAAATTGCGTCCAGTGCCACGTTCGTTGTGTGTGCGCAGTTCTGTGCGGACGTACTTCGTGTGTGGTCTCTATTGATCATAACTGTATGCTATAATGGACGTACAAATGTGCTGCAACACGGACGTGATCAGTGCGCTCGTCTGACACGAGCCTTAGACGGCAAATCTTCTTGTGAATACAGAATGAGACAAGCATATCAGGATGCAAAAGAACAACCAAAATGTCTTTAGCCAAAGGCAAGAAATACAATGGCAGAACTCTCTATGGTGTACCAGGGGAGGGAGCCCAGCTGGTTTACCGGTCCGAGCAGCATGGGAGGTATGGCGGCAGCAGGCAAACAAAAATGGTCACTGGCAAAGACAGGCTATAACACAGATGTGCAGTCGTCACAGTGCATACGTGGTGAAGACGTCATTGCGTATGCGCATTGACAACACATCACTGTTGTGGTCACCACTAAATATATATGGCACGCTGTCCTTTTTGCCCTGACTGGTGAAAAAGCATGGTGTGCCACTGCTACTCTCCAACCTGGACACCAACTGGTATGAAATCTTTCAGTGAAAAGAGGGCCAGGAAAACTACATGCCCTTTAGAAAGAGTAAGGCTAGGGTCAGACTGAGGCAGTGCGAACGCGCGTTCTGGCGCACTTAATCACGGCCGCACTAGCAGCAGATGACAGGCAATGACGGCCAATATACGACGTACGGTCGCACAAAAGTCCGGCCGCGCAACGCAAGTGGAAAATGAACGCATTTTTTCGAGAACGTTAAACCGCTGGTACTGACGTACAGAGTGCGCTGCGGCCGCATAGCAGCGTGTGTGCGTGATTAGGAGACGTCAGACGCTGCTAGTGTGCGGCCAACATAACGTTCAAACAGCCGGATTTCCCTAGACTTCTTTTTACCCCATCGTCATGAAATACGTCCAGAATTGCGCATCGTCTGACCACTTAAGCGTATTCCGTGAAAAAATGCGTGCGCACGCATCGACGTACATTTTGACGGTGGCCGCAGAAAATGCGCTCATCTGTCCCTAGCCTAAGTGTTAATGCTGTGGAGCTCTGTTTCACCACAGTTCGGCAGTCTTCAGCGGCACCAAAACAGTCCCATAGAAAAGTAATGGTTAGTCTATTCACAGAATGCCAAACTGCACCGAAATGCCGACGAAATGCCCTGATTTTCGATATTACATTTCGAAAGGTTTAAAGCGAATCCCATAGGATTCAATGTAAAAAACATAATATCTTTTGAATTTATTTTTTTTAAACCGTTTTTTAATTTTCAGCTAGAAGCCTTTTTTTATTTATTTTTTTAGAACGCACTTTTGGATTTTTTTTGCCAGAATTTTTTGTGTCCCAATTTTTTTAAAGGTGTTTTTTTTTAATTCTGTAACAGACCTTTTTATTATTTTCTAAAGGTCCTTTTTAATTATTTACAGGGTTATTCAGAGAGCGTGAAAAGCAGGAGAATGACTGGAGAATGAAAAATTCTAGGTCAAAATAGCCAAACCAGAAAAATTCTCCCTTTCATCTCACTTTCCAAATCGGCTATTTTGACCTAGAATTTTTCATTCTCCAGTCATTCTCCTGCTTTTCACGCTCTCTGAATAACCCTGTTAGACACGTTTTAATACATTGTTATTGGTTTAAACACCTATCAGGAGAATAGAAGAGTTCTATTTTCTTTTTTTTGCAGTTCGGTGCAATTTGCCGATGCCAGTTCTGCGGAGACGTACAATAAGCTCGAGTAAGCTGCGAGGCGCTAACGGATTTCACCCCAAATGTCAAGAATATTGATATCAGAATATCGATGCCAGACGTTAAACTTACTGATGCTAGTGCTAACGACTACATATTGAGACCAACAATAGCACCAACCATAGAATAGAGCCCTATACTTTTACTGATTTATACTTCTATAAAGGAAAATTGGAGACTTTCTTCTTCTCTGTTTACAATTTGATTGAATTCACTGATGCCATTTCGGTGCAGCTCGACAGTTATCTGTGCAATTCGGCAGCTATTGGTGCAGTTCCGCGGTTTTCGCCGACATCCGGAAACCACTTTGGCGACTCTAATTTCAACAAACTATGGCGACCATTCCCTAATTAGCGAATTCACCGTATTTTTTGCGAAATTGAATAGAAACATAGAAACATAGAAAAATGTCGGCAGATAAGAACCTTTCGGCCCATCTAGTCTGCCCAATTACATGGATACTTTACCTGGATTTATCTTTTGTTTAGGAAAACCCATGCTTGCTTAAATTCAATTACTGTTTTGGCCTCTACCAATTCAACTGGAAGACTGTTCCATGTATCCACCACCCGCTCAGTAAAATAATGCTTCCTGATGTTACTTTTAAACCTTTGCCCCTCTAATCTAAGACTATGTCCTCTTGTTTTGCTATTTTGTTTCCTTTTAAATATACTCCCTTCCTCTACCTTGTGGATTCCCTTTACGTATTTAAATGTTTCTGTACATGTTAAGATCATTAAGCCTTTCCTGGTAACTTTTCTCCTTCAAGCCGTACACCATTTTAGTAGCCCTTCTCTGAACTCTCTCTAAGATGTCTATATCCTTCTGGAGATACGGTCTCCAGTACTGCACACAGTACTCCAAGTGAGGTCTCACCAGTGCTCTGTACAGTGGCATGAGCACTTCCCTTTTCCTACTGCTAATACCTCTCCCTACACAACCAAGCATTCTGCTAGCATTTCCTGCTGCTCTATTACATTGACTACTTACCCTTAGAATCACAGAAGTACGATGAAAATCAAAGCCCTGAAAATGTGCGCTATTTCGGTACTTTGTCAATAAACCCTTATGAATTCTCCTTGTATTTCTGCCAGTGGTGAGAGCAGCCGTCAGACCGTGCTGTCCTATGTACTGCAGGACTAAGGGATTTTTTTTGTTGGTTTAAATTGTGTGTATTGGCCAACAACACAAAAAAATACATTTTCTGTACAGCACCTTAGAAGGTGAACCATTTATTTACTTAGGATACTGGACGCTTCTGGCACAGGACAGGAGATGTTCCCAAATACAGAATCGGTACCCGGCTGGGTGGAGTAGAGGTAACATCACTGCTCTATAACGTGGAGACACAGGTTCAAATCCCAGCAAGAGCACATCTCCAGTAAGGCTGGTGTCAGGCGAGCGCACCATGTGCGCACGTACTGACGTGCCTTCTGGCCTTCTTCGCAGCATTGAGATGCTGCGACGTGGCCAGCCACACACTGTTGCGCATGCACTAATTGCACGCGCAACAGCTGCCGTGCTGCGTCCGTGCAGCAGGCCTCTACTTCAAAGTGCAAGGACGCACGTTGACAGAGCTGCAAAGTGCGATATTCCATAGGAGGATTGAGCCTTTCAGCGCTGAGCGCACAAAGTGTGCTCAGCGAAGTGGCCAGACGGGCGTCGAGTGGCAGGAATGAGCTCTTTGAACCTGAAACCAAACCTATGGCTCGTAGTAGCTTAGTTGCAGGTATTTGCGTAATGTGTCAAGGGCGGTGTGAGGTGCTTAAAGTAGGGAGCAAGAACCAATATGGCAGTGTCAGGGTGTTTAGGGAAGATGTTGGGGTTGCAGGAAAGTATAAGAGAGGTTTAGTGGGCCTTAGACTTACGAGTACATGCATTCCTGAGCCTGTGTACAATTGTTGAACTGTACAGGTGAAACTCGAAAAATTAGAATATTGTGCAAAAGTTCATTTATTTCAGTAATGCAACTTAAAAGGTGAAACTAATATATGAGACTCATTACATGCAAAGCAAGATAGTTCAAGCCGTGATTTGTCATAATTGTGATGATTATGGTTACAGCTCATGAAAACCCCAAATCCACAATCTCAGAGAATTAGAATATTACATGCAATCAATAAAACAAGGATTGTACATAGAACAATATGGGACCTCTGAAAAGTATAAGCTGCATATGTACTCAGTACTTGGTTTGGGTCCCTTTTGCAGCAATTACTGCCTCAATGCGGCGTGGCATGGAAGCTATCAGCCTGTGGCACTGCTGACGTGTTATGGAAGACCAGGATGCTTCAATAGCGGCCTTCAGCATTGTTCGGTCTCATGTCTCTCATCTTTCTCTTGGCAATGCCACATAGATTCTCTATGGGGTTCAGGTCAGGCGAGTTTTCTGGCCAATCAATCACAGTAATCCCATGGTCATTGAACTAGGTTTTGGTGCTTTTGGCAGTGTGGGCAGGTGCCAAGTCCTGCTGGAAAATGAAGTCAGCATCCCCATAAAGCTTGTTTGCGGAAGGAAGCTTGAAGTGCTCCAAAATCTCCTGGTAGATGGCTCCGTTGACCCTGGACTTAATGAAGCACAGTAGACCAACACCAGCAGATGACATGGCTCCCCAAATCAGCACAGACTGTGGAAACTTCACACTGGACTTCAAGCATCTTGCAGTGTGTGCCTCTCTCCGTTCTTCCTCCATGCTCTTGGTCCTTGGTTTCCAAATGAGATACAAAATTTGTTCTCATCAGAAGAGAGGACTTTGGACCACTGAGCAACAGACCAGGTCTGTTTTTCTTTAGCCCAGGTAAGACGCTTCTGACGTTGCTTGTTGTTCAGGAGCTGCTTGACAAGAGGAATACGACATTTGAAGCCCATGTCCAGGATCCGTCTGTGTGTGGTGGCTCTTGATGCACTGACTCCAGCCTCAGTCCACTCCTTGAGAAAGTCCCCAACACTTTTGAACGGCTTTTTCCTGACAATCCTCTCCAGGCTGCGGTCATCCCTGCTGCTTGTGCACCTTTTTCTTCCACACTTTTCCCTTCCACATAACTTTCTATTAATGTGCTTTGATACAGCACTTTCGGAACATCCAACTTCTTTTGCAATGACCTTTTGAGGCTTTCCCTCCTTATAGAGGGTGTCAATGATGGTTTCCTGCACAACTGTAAGGTCAGCAGTCTTTCTCGTGATTGTGATTCCTACTGAACCAGACTGAGAGACTATTTAAAGGCTCAGGAACCCTTTGCAGGTGTTATGGCTGAATTAGCTGATTAGAGTGGGACACTGAGCCTAGAATATTGCACCTTTTCACAATATTCTAATTTTCTGAGATTGTGGATTTGGGGTTTTCATGAGCTGTAAGCACAATTATGACATATCACTGCTTGAACTTTCTTGCTTTGCATGTAATGAGTCTATCTCAAAAATTAGTTTCACCTTTTAAACTGCATTACTGAAATAAATGAACTTTTGCACGATATTCTAATTTTTCGAGTTTCACCTGTACATCTATATCTTAATTTTCCTTTTTTTGTTTTTAATTATTCTATAACGCTAATATGAAGACGATATTCAAAACACATCAAATCGGGGGGCGTGGCTAGCGGCCGATCATGGCGGACGCGTGATCGAGCGACTCTGCAAGTGAACGGCAGCAATCAGCAGACATCTCCCTCTACACAACACCGAAACGCAGTCTATTACTGCTGAGGACATTACTTGCCACCATGGCCTCTGGCAAAACAAAAAAAAATCAGGGGTTAAACTGGACTTTTTCACCCCCAAAGCTACCAAGCGCCGAGACAGTGTGGAAGCACAAGATGGTGGCGGCTCTCCGTCGGCACCTTCTGACCAGCCCTCGTGTGACATAAGCGCAGACCTCTCGGTGTTTTCAGATAACATGGAGGCAATGTTACGTGACCTGTCGACAGCGCTGACTTCCCGTCTGGACTCCGTTTCTGCAGACATACGGAAGGAGATTAGAGACATCGTAGAAACACATCAAATTATTGTAATTCTTCTTGGTTTTTGTTTCACAAAGGGCTGTTCTAGATCCATTTATAGTAGAAAAAGGAGGGTATATGAAATAAATGTGTTTGGTTCAAATGTTCACAAACAAAATTGCTTTTGGCTGTTACAGTTTTATGAGATGGGACACGGTAGCCAAATCTCCTATTTACAAGATTCTGGCTACAAAACTGTTTGTTGGCATAAACAGATGAGGATTATAACATCTTTGTTGATTGCTCTGAGAACCGAGCAGGTTCTCATTGTGTTTTGGCAACTTGGAAAGACTGTGGCGCTCTGTTTAATGTTCTACAATTGGCAAATTCCTAAACACTAACAGAAATTAAAAAAATCCAGATAATAGAGAGCTAAATTACATTTTTTTTGAGAATGTGCAATAAACAACATCAAAAATATGTAGTTTGCTAAACAAATATCCACTAACGCTCACTTGGTTTTATGAAGAACGGGCAATTTGGTAAGAAGTGTGTGCGATAATAAGTAATGTCAATTTAAGTTATCAAGCAAGAGAAAAACATATATAGTTTACAGAATAATTTTGGGAATATCCATAAAGACACGGAGAAGAGGGAAGAAGGGTTGCCCAAATCCTGAAAGGAAGAAAAGCGAGAGGAAAAATATAAAGGAAGAGGATGAATCAATGAGAGAACCCATAACAGAAGCAAATGTACCAGCAATTGTCTATAAATCCACCAATCTCCACAAGACTTGTAGGGTTTTTCATAGAGCGGTGAAAACCAGGAGAATGACTGGAGAAGTGAAAATTCTAGGTCAAAATAGCCAATTCGGAAAGTGAGATAAATGGGAGAATTTTTCTGGTTTGGCTGTTTTAACCTAGAATTTTCACTTCTCCAGTCATTCTCCTGGTTTTCACCGCTCTCTGAATAACCCTATAAGTGCCACAGACCTGTCCCACCCCCACCCATCCCCTCCACTTAAGGCCAAACCCATCTCAATTTATGTTATTTTACCTCATTTGCATTTCGGTTTGGCCGTTAATTACCTAAATCACTGGTACAGCTAATTAAGTGCCACAAAGCCCATGCCTCCACATGATGGTACGAAGAGGCGTGACACAGAAAAGGGCCCACCTCCACCCTACATAGTGCCTCTTTCCAGCTTCTATGTTTGACTAATCACAATGGGAGAGAGAGAGCTTCCATAAAATTGCACTATAGCAGAGATCCACACAAACCTCTCCATGCTGCGGCCTCCGGATCCACCAACAACAATAAGATAGGCTTCCCCACAACCACAGTAAACAATACAGACATTTGGTACATGAGATGAGCAGGGTTGGTTTTACAAATAGGCAGAGTAGGCATATGCCTACAGGCACCTGCCACTCTTTGCCTTGTATTTCTTTTTCTTTTTTACAATTTACAATCATTAAACTCCTGTATCTCTAGAGCACTACAGCTACAGAGGCATTTAAAGTATCATTGGAAAGGCCAGAGTATGGCCCAGAGTATCTTGTGCCCTGTCCTCATCCCTTTGTTTCCAGACAGCATTATTCAAGCAATTCCAATATGCCTGTCCTCTGAAAACCATGCTCTAGATGCATGACTTAAAGGGACACTCTAGGCAACATGACCACCTAAGCTATTTTAGGTGGTCATGATGCCCGGAGTATCCTGCCCTCTGTCCCCCTCCCTCCGCTCAGCGGTTCAGCAGAAAATGCTGAAAACAGCTGAGAGAGGCGGAGAAGTTTACTCCGCCCTCCCAGCTGTCAGTCAGCAGAGCGGGAATCATATTTCCCGCTTCTGCCGACTATTGCCGAGTAGGAGACGTCATCGTGCTTTCAGCGCGATGACGTCTCCAACTCACCGCAGAAGCTGGCGGCTCCCACTGAGGGTTAGTGTTGCGTGTATCCTCTTGCGCGCAACACTAATCCTCAGAGGGAGCCAGGAGGAAGCCTGCCGATTGGCTGGTTTACGTGAGAGGCGCGCATGAGCGCTTCTCACGTAAACCAGAAGGCAAGAAGACTCAAGAAGGACGGGAGCGGAAGAGGAGGGAGGTATGAAAAAAAAAAAGACGCCGCTGGAAAGAAGAGGATTTTGGGGTAAGTACTACAGTTACAAAAAAAAAAAAAAAGAACGATTTATTAAGGGAGTAGGGATAGGTTAAGGTTAAAAAACGGGGGGGGGGTGATTTTTTATTAGAGTGTCCCTTTAATGCCCATGCAGCACCTATGAGGTCACAGGTGTTGCGCCTGATCACTGGCTCACTCAGTATTTTAGGGTGTTGCCTCAGAGTCATAGGGCCCTATTGCCTTCTTAACATTAGCGCTAGCCCTCAGGTACAATATGACTCTATATGACTTTAACGCATGCACCCCATATTACATCTCAAATGCTTATGGGTTAAAAAATATCCGTTAGCGCATCAGTGATTGCGTTTTCTACCGTGAGCTTACTGTACTTTGCACTCCCTATACTTAATATGGGAAGCACGACGAGTAATTAGAGTTGGGACAAGTAAAGTTTTAACAAGTCCTAATGCTAATTACCGCACCAATGTGGTAACTAAGGCTAGGGTCAGACTGAGGCAGTGCGAACGCGCGTTCTGGCGCACATAATCACGGCCGCACTAGCAGCAGATGACGGGCAATGACAGCCAATATACGAAGTACGGTCGCACAAAAGTCCGGCCGCGCAACGCAAGTGGAAAATGAACGCATTTTTTCGAGAACGTTAAACCGCTGGTACTGACGTACAGAGTGCGCTGCGGCCGCATAGCAGCGTGTGTGCGTGATTAGGAGATGTCAGACGCTGCTAGTGTGCGGCCAACATAACGTTCAAACAGCCGGATTTCCCTAGACTTCTTTTCACCCCATCGTCATGAAATACGTCCAGAATTGCGCATCGTCTGACCACTTAAGCGTATTCCGTGAAAAAATGCGTGCGCACGCATCGACGTACATTTTGACGGTGGCCGCAGAAAATGCGCTCATCTGTCCCTAGCCTAAAACGTTAGCCACAGCAAGTTGGTGCTAACTGATTCCACTTCTGCCCACCAGTGCAGCTGAGAAAGCGCCGCATACTAGTACGCCCCACAGGTGTTAACACACCCCTGCTGGGCACCACTCACCCAGCGGTCAGGGGTTAAGATTAGAACTACACTTGTAGACTGATATGACAGGTGGGGTGACACTCTCGAATGTTAAAATAGGAATCATAAAGGCTATACTGGCGAATTGCCAGTGAAATACAGTGACCTTCGGCAGCAGTGAACTCCCCCATAGAGAAGCAATGGTTAATCTGTTCAGAGAACACTGAACAGCAGAGAAAAGTTGCCGAAATGCCCTAGTTTTCGGTGGTTTCATTCGACAGGCGAATTCCATAGGTTTCAATGTTAAAAAGATTCCTCGTTTCTCTTAAATATTTAAAATAATTTTTCAACCATTGATTCTTTTCATTTGCAGCAAAAAGTCTCTATTTCTTTTTTAACCCTTTTGCTGCTGAGGCTTTTCACACCTCTGAGCTGAGGTCATTTTTACCGCTTTCACTCATCATATTTAACCGCGTTTTGAAGCCCTATTTTAATATATGACCCAGACATATTATATATCGTTCTTTCCGGCAGACTTGGCAGATTCATAATATGTCATTATTATATGTATACGTCATGTCCTGTCTGTATATTATAACAAAAAATGCAATAAAATATGAATTTTCAATAATTTACTATGTGTAAAGTGTTTTTTTTTTCACATTTTAACATGCGCGCATTTGCGGTTATATTTTCTATGGGGTGCGCTTGTTAAAAAATTTAGAAATGGGCGACTCGTTAATTATTTTTTTTGGGGAAAATGTCGCTATTTTTAACAAACGCACCGCATACAAAAATCATTAGTGCAGCATCATTGTTCACATTATAACTGAAATGGGAACAATATTGCTGCATTAACAAAACAAAAACAAAACTTGTTTATTTTATTTTTTTGAATTTTTTTAACTATTTTTTTATTTTTATTTAAAATTTTTATGTTTTTTAAAAAACTTTTTCATGGTCATGTTTGGTATCGTTGGAAAGGCCATGCTCTGGCCGATCCAACAATATCAAACATTAACCCCTAGCTGCCACGGATCGGGAGATAGGAGGTTCATTGGAACCCCCTATCTCCACCATTGCTGGCAGCTAGGGGTTAACTCCAGGACTGGCGTCATCGTGCTATGCACGATGACACCAGTCCTCAGGGGGAGTTCCCGGAGGCTTGGCCGACATCTTGATCCTCAGGGGTTAATGACAGCCACCGTTTGGAAGGGCAGGCTGTGCCCTTCCAAACGGTGCCTGCCTTAACTTTGTGCCCCCCGGTGATCGGGAGGGAGAGAGGTCAGAAGGACCTCACCCCCCTCCCTTTCAGGCGCCTCCTCCGCAAACGCAGGGGGGCGCCTGAATTAGATGTCATTGCGCCGCCGCGATGACATCTAATGGCCCCACCGGCATCCCGGAGTGCTGGACTGACATCCAAGATGTCAGCCTGCACCGGGGGGGCGCAGCAATCCACCGGAATCCGGCAAATTGCTGCCTCCTGTGCAAGGACGCACTCAGCGCGTCCATAGCAGAGGAGAACCACTTGGCTGGACGCTCTGAGCGCGTCCATAGCAGCCAAGTGGTTAAGCATTTTACGCGATTTTTTCGGCAAAATTTTCTAATTCCACTTTTTTTTTTATTCTGCAACAGACCTTTTTATTGTTATTCATAGGACCTCATATATTATTCTATGCATTTACATGCACTCATTTTTTAAAAAAATGCGTTTAAAAGTTGCAAATCCCCCCCCCCCCCGTACGGCAGCTTGTTGGCTTTTTCTGGAGGCTGGTTGGTGACTTTTTTCAGATCGACTCGGCAATCTGTTCGGGTTTCTCGATTCGTTCGGCGAGTTTTCAGATGCGTTCGGCAGCTCATTCCCTGCATTTCGGGGACCCTGCAGTGAATACTGAATTTGGCGATCGAACTCGCCAAAGGAAATATCGGTGACATTTTGGTGCTCTCTGAATAACCCCTTAAGTTTTCTTTGCGCCACACATGGGTGACATACAGGTATCATACGGTTGATATTAAATGTTCAAGTGGTTTATAATGATGTTCTTGGGAAAGCGTTCTATTTGTTTCAATTTCTGTTAACTGGGAAAAAAACATTTTTATAAACATTTTTGGCCACTAAGGGGTTAACAGCCCAAAGGCTGTAATTCGTATAATCAACATTCACTCCCGTTTCCAAGTTTAAATTGAGCAATTGTTTAATTATGCGTAAGCGGCAATACATCCAGCACGTTATCTAAATCACCACTTTAATTCCTGGACTCCCCAATCCAAATTGTTTTTTTTCCTCCTTTTTTTCCCCTCTTTCTCGTTCCATCCCTTCGCATCATTAACGCCAGAGAGTTAATGAATATAAAAAGGGAAGAGGCTAATTATGCTTTAATTTACAATGATGGTGCCATCCTGGGACTGAGCAAAATCTGTTTTCAAAACAATTATAAAAAGCATTAGGCTCTTGTAAATAGAATCATGTCTTTGGAAATAAATGCGTGCACTTGCATACAAATATGTATGTGAAATTATCTGCATTCGTGTTTACATGTACATGTATACTCAAGCATACATGTATGCACATGCAGATGGCATAAAATGATGGAGGTGCCATAACCTGGAAAAACTGACATTTTCATTGTGTGCCATATTTTGACCAGTTCAAACACATAGGACCCCATAAAGTCTCAAGAAGTTTTCTTAATGTTGGCAATCGTTATTCCACCCTTGCCTCAAGCTGGGCTTGCGGTTTGAGCATAGCGCATCCCTACTATGGATTAATTTCTTCTATACCTTGTATTTGTTGTTGTTAGTTGCAAAGTTGTGTCCGACTCTTCGTGACCCCGTGGACAACGTACCTCCAGGCCTTCCTGTCCTCTACCATCTTCAGGAGTCTGTTTAAGCTCAAGCCTGCTGCTTCAGTGACTCCATCCATCCACCTCATTCTCTGTCGTCCCCTTCTACTTTTGCCCTCAATCTTTCCCAAAATTAGACTCTTCTCCAGTGAGTCCTTCCTTCTAATTAGGTGAACAAAATATATGAGTTTCATCTTCATGATCTGGCCTTCTAAAGAGCAGTCCGGGTTATCTTTGTACAGGAGGCGATAATTTTGCACCACAGATAAAAGAATGAGCTGTTCCAATGTAGCCTGTTCTCCTCGTCTGGAGCTGGTATTTCTATAATAAATATTGACTCCTAAAAGCTGGTGTTAAGTGATTTTGCAAATGCAGAATCACTTAACACACAGTAAATTATACTACGGAAAAAATAACCTTACATATCTCTCATCCCGATGTGGAGAGGGTGGTGCGATCCACCACTTCCTCTCACCGGGAGCAGAGTGAGACTAGGAATGAATAGTTCCCAGTCTCCTTCCGTGATTCCTCCGTGGCTCCTGCGCAATAAGCAATTGGCGTTTGATTGTAATTCTAGGATCCATTAAAAGCATTTCCTGTTGCTCAGCATTCCAATTGACTTTTAGGGTGATAGCTTTACTAATGAAGAACCCGCGGATCACTACCTTATGGATCTCCCATGCAGTCGACAACGGAACATCTATTGTGATGTTATCACGAAGGTAATCCGCGAGACACTTAATAGCTTCAGCCTTCACTGTAGCAAAGTAGTATTAAGACACCACGTAGATTCACGGGGCGATAAAGAGGAGAGGTGATCGTCAGGGATACAGGTGCATGGTCCGACCAAGTGGTAGGAAAAACGTCAGCGTCCCTAACCAGGGAAAGATTATATTGGTCAAGAAAGAAATAGTCAATCAGGGTGGATGTGCCATGTACTGAGGAGAAGCAAGTATAGTCACGCTCTCCGGAATGGAACACTCTCCAAGCATCCACAAGGCTCATGTCTGAGAGCTTTATATAATCGTGCGCAGCGTGTGAGGCGGAAACCGAAGACATCACCTAGACGAATCAATCCGAGGACCAAGAGCCATGTTAAAATCCCCAGCCACTACTGAAGCGCGCTAGAGTATATCGTAAACATGTATGGTGGAGGTTCTCTCCCCATCTTTCAGGGTGTGGATTGAGTCACTGCAGGTTTACCTAGGGTGACCATATCTGTCATGTTTAAAGGAAGGTGTAGAGTAGCGGCAGGGCCGGCGCAAATATAAGGCAGCACAGGCGGCCGCCTAAGGGTGCTGGCCTGCTGCCAAAGTGAGGGGGCGCAAAAATCCGCCTCCCGGTCGCTGATTTCCATAGCAAACCAGAACGTTGCCGCTATCTGTTCTGGCCTGGCTCATGCTGTGTGTGTGTGCTGTGCAGTGCTATGCTGCAAGTGGCTTCTTGAATTTTCACTCACGAGTGAGTCAGAGATGCTTTGAGAGACAGTGAAGGGAGTGGATGTGATGACGTCTCTTCCTCTCCACTCGTCTCCGCCTCCTTCCATCAGCTACTTGCTTCCGCTCACTTGATCACGTGCTTACTTGGGAGAGGCAGCAGGGCAGACTCCCAGATGAGTTTGCAAGAGAAGCTGCTGATCTGAATCCATCCCTCCCCGCTTCGGCTTCTGTCAGGGCCAGCCAGGCTGGGTGGGTGAGGGTGCGAGCCCAGGTTGCAGTGACACAAAGCAGACAATATGTATCAAATAATAAAGGGTTTATTGGATATAACAAACACAGGATGATGGCAAAGATAGGAAGAGGGCTGCCTAACAAAGGGAAAGCTGAGAAATAGGCAGGAAGGGGTTAAACATGTAATATGCAGGTTAAGGGGCTGAGAGGGAGAAGTAAACTAACTTCATAAGCAGAACTGGAGCAGGGCTGACAATGCACACAATAGGAAATGAGAGAGGACACAAGATTAATTTATAGACAGAGGGATAACACAGGAACAGGGCTGAGAGCAGGGTTTTCTGGAATGTAGCATAAGTCCAGTAAACAGGGAGCCCGGTAGCTGGA
Source organism: Leptobrachium leishanense (assembly GCA_009667805.1). Lineage (NCBI taxonomy): Eukaryota > Metazoa > Chordata > Amphibia > Anura > Megophryidae > Leptobrachium > Leptobrachium leishanense. The sequence continues at coordinate 116,887,672 of CM019071.1, read as the reverse complement.
TAAATAATAAGCAGATGGTCTGTATGAAGGAGTCCTTGGATGAAGTGGAAGGGGGGGTCACAGATGAAAGCAGGGTTCCAGGAAAAGCGGTGAGGGAATCTTGCGAGGTATCATTTCATTTGCTGCCCAGGGAATGTCAGTGCGCAGCAGCACTAGTTTTGCCTTTGCGGCGGCGGCGGCGGCGACTGCGAGGGCCATGACAGCTTCACTCACAATCTCCATGGAAACCTACACTGCCCGGCTCAGGGTGAAGACATCACACAAAATTGCAGTGCAGGTGGCTAGCTGGTGCCCTATGCTGCGTGGGAGTGGCTGTGCATGCTGGGAAGATGGCAGCCTCCTGTTTGATAGCATTGTGAGGCAGACACAGACCCAGGTGAGAGGCTGGCATCCTCTGTATTCTAGAGATCCATCAGCAAGACTCTTTCTTCCCCACCTCTCCACTCTGACCCGCACCCCCTCTCTCTCCCATTTTCCCTGTCTCTCCCCTTCCCCCTCCTCTCTCCACTTTTCCCTGTCTCTCCCATGCCCCCTCCTGTCTCCCCTTTTCCCCTCTGACCCCTCTCTCTCCCCATTTTCCCCCACTCCCCCTTTTTCCTCTCTCTCTCCCCCTTTTCTCCTGACCTCTCTCTCTCCCAGTCTGACCCCCTCTCTCTCCCCCTGACCTCTCTCTCTCTCCCCCCTGCCCCCTCTCTCTGACCTCCCCTCTCCCCCTTTTCCCCCCTGACCCCTCTCTCCCCCTTTTCCCCTGACCCCTCTCTCTCCCCCTCTTTTCCTCTGACCTCTCTCTCTCCCCCTCTTTTCCTCTGACCCCTCTCTCCCCATTTTCCCCCTCTCTCCCCATTTTCCCCCTCTCTCCCCCTTTTCTCCTGACCTATCTCTCCCCATCTGAACTATCTCTCTCCCCTCTGACCTCTCTCTCTCCCCCAGACCCCTCTCTCCCCTCTGACCTCTCTCTCTCGCACACTGACCCCTCTGACCTCTCTCTCTCGCACACTGACCCCTCTCTCTCACTCTGACCCCCTACCCTTTTCTTTCTCCCCTTTTCCCCCCTGACCCCTCTCTCTCCCCCTTTGACCCCTCTCTCGCTCTCTCACTCTCCCCTTTTCCCTCTTTCTCCCCCTTTCCCTTCTGTTTCTCCCCCTTTCCTCTCTCTCTCCTCACATTACTGGGAGTTCTATTGTTATAGAGCTTTGTGCAAGGTGTGAAAATGGGCTGGAGTGGTGGGGGCAAAATAGGTTTTTGCCTAGGGTGCCAAAAGTCTTTCACCGGCCCTGAGTATAGAGCTGTAGAGGCGCGAGTCACAGGAAAAGCTGTAGAAATTAGGGGTCTTAAGCGAAGCTGTAGCTGGGTAGGTCAGGTCTGATGCAGAGCAGATCACAGACTTCAGGATGTTCTTGGTGGACCACTCACACCAAATAACATTCAATGCAATGCATTTAGGTCTGGGCGTGCTCTCTATTTTTGAGAGAGTAATCAGGTTCCTGAAGGACTGCACCTAGAGAATAGACACAGGCAGACCGGGAGCGGATTGTGCTCTTTCAGATCGAGTGGCTATAGGAGATATAGCAGTTGGAAAACCAGGAGCGGCCATGTATTCTCTCGCCAAACCTGACACTTTTTTTTGAGAAAGGATTTTACCAGGAAGGATACATTGAGATTTCTCTTGTTTTCAAGTATGTCCTGGGTGAGTATGTACCGTTAGGTGTCTTGCCCAAGGACACTTACTGGAGAGGTGCTCAGGCCGGGATTCAAACCTGTGTCTCCACAGTCTCTCTCCACAGTTATAGAGCAGTGATGTTACCTCTACTCCACCCAACTTCTATTCACAGAACTCTGAATTGCAATGAAATTCTGTTGAAATGCCCCGATTTTCCGTGTTTCAATTCGACAAGTTTTAACAGCTGAATCCCATAGGTTTCAGTGTAAAAAAGTAATTTCTTTTTTAAAATTAGATATTTAAGACCATTTATTCTTTTTATCTTTGCAAAAGCCCTTTTTATTTTTATATTTTTATAAAGGCCTTTTAGTATTTTTTAGACAGTTTTTTTTAAAATACTTTTTTTATTTTGTAACACGTGTAGCGCCCAGCCCCGGAGGATCTGCTGAATAACCCCAGGATAGTCTCACCGCACTAGGAATCACTATACACCAGCACTGTTGTGGATTTTCTAAGTTATATACTTTACTGGATCAATAAAGTGGCATATAATACACATGTACGTTGAAGATAAAAACAGGAATGAGCAACGCGGGAAAAAAACACATGGCGGAAAAGAAACGGTTAATACCCCTCAGTTTGCGAGTTTAAGTCCCGTTCAAAAAGGCTCAATATTATCTGCCAGTGGCGTAGCGTGGGTTGTCAGCGCCCGGGGCCAGCCAAGAATTGTGCGCCCCCCCAACCTGTGGACACGTTATCGATATTGCCCCAGCTCTCACATGAATATTGCCCCAGCTCTCACATGAATATTGCCCCAGCTCATGGATTTGCCCCAGCTCATGGATATGCCCCAGCTCATGGATTTGCCCCAGCACATGGATTTAACCCAGCACATGGATATGCCCCAGCTCATGGATTTGCCCCAGCACATGGATTTGCCCCAGCACATGGATTTGCCCCAGCTAATGGATTTGCCCCAGCACATGGATTTGCCCCAGCACATAGATTTGCCCCAGCTCATGGATATGCCCCAGCTCATGGATTTGCCCCAGCACATGGATTTGCCCCAGCACATGGATTTGCCCCAGCTCATGGATTTGCCCCAGCTCATGGATTTGCCCCAGCACATGGATTTGCCCCAGCACATGGATATGCCCCAGCTCATGGATTTGCCCCAGCTCTCACCTGGATATTGCCCCAGCTCCGGATCCAGCAGGGGTTGAGGGGGCCCAGATGCCGGGCAGCGGGAGTGCCTGCCTGGTCCTGAACAGCGTGCGAGTCTGTCCTGTTGAAGGGGAGGTGGCTGCGTGCGTGCGCAGGTCACGCGGTCCGGCCAGTCAGGTGGTACAGAGACTCAGTACCACCTGATTAGACGGACCACGTTACCTGCGCCTGCACGCAGCCGCCTCCCCTTCAACAGGACGGACTCACTGTTTAGGACCAGGCAGGCACTCCCGCTGCCCGGCATCTGGGTCCCCTCAACCCGCGGGCCCTTGGGCGGCGCCCGAGGGCCCGGCGGGTCAGTCCGGGCCACAAGTTTTAGGGGCGCAAATTTCTTTTGAAATTATGCGCCCCTAAGAAAACTGCGCCCGGGGCCACGGCCCCCCCTGCCCCCCCACGCTACGCCACTGTTATCTGCTCACATTCAGCCAAATGCTGCAGAACTCATTGGACGGCGCTTCACAAGGGCAGATGGACAATGACCCAAAGCATACTGCAAAAGCAACCAAAGAGTTTTTGAAGGGACAGAAGTGGAATGTTATGCAATGGCCAAGTCAATCACCTGACCTGAATCCCATTGAGCATGCGTTTCACTTGCTGAAGACAAAACTGAAGGGAAAATGCCCCAAGAACAAGCAGGAACTGAAGACAGTTGAAGTAGAGGCCTGACAGAGCATCACCAGGAATGAAACCCAGTGTCTGGTGATGTCTATTCGTTCCAGACTTCAGGCTGTGATTGACTGCAAAGGATCCATGGGCCCTTGACTTTGCAGGTGACTCATTGGAGCAGTTCGGGTTGGTAGGGTCTTCCTCTGAATACACCTCAGACACAAATGGCAGTAACTTTCAACTTCAGATCTCATGCAGGGCCAATAGAATCTGTCTCGCACCAGTTTAAAAGCTCTCTCTGCACCCAAATGTCAATGATCATCGTGCAATGCTGTCAACACACTTTCTCTGTGCTTTTCTGGAAAGAACAATTGTTGTGTTTCTTCAGCATTGTTCGAGGGGCCCCTTCGGTAGACCACCCCATCTAGCATCTTCAGGCGCTCCCATTCTTTACAGACCAATCGGGCCCCATCGGGGGAATTAGTCAGCAGAAATCCCCTTTGACCCACGTTCATAGCTTTTATTGTCAATCCGATTAGAGGATCCGCAGCTTGATCTGCTCTCAGCTCCTGTTTCGAGAGAGTAGGTAGACTTTCACTCCTCAACTGTGTAGGATTACAATAAAGTTCTGGAACGCCCACAGCCATGACTCCTATAGCTTCTGCCTCAACCGCTCCCTTGACCCGGTGCTCTGCCCCCTGACATAAGGCTTGCACCCCATCTGGAGTCAACTGAGTCCATTCTGTAGTGTAGGGTCTTTTAGACAAAGCATCTGCATCCTGATTATTCACTCCAGGGCGATACTAGAGGTTGAACCGAAACCTTGACAGAGCGGCCAACCACGATGTCCTGTTGCATCCAGTTTTGCAGTTGTAAGGACGTACATAAGAGGATTGTTGTCGGTCTTTATCACAAATTCAACCCCATATAGATAATCTTTTAGCTTGTCTACTACCACCCACTTCAAGGCCAAGAACTCTAATTTGTGGGTAGGATAGTTCTTCTCTGAAGGCGTAAGGCTTCGGCTTACATATGCTACAGGCCTCAGAAAACCATCATATTCTTGATACAAGACTCCCCCTAGACCTTCTCTGCTGGCATTCACATGCAATTCGTACGGCTTATGAGGATCAGCGTAAGCCAGGACGGGAGCTCGAGTTAGACTCTCTTTCAGTTTCATGAAGGCACTTTCACACTGATTAGTCCACTCTTCTTGAATTGATTCCCGAGCCTTCCTAGGCCCTTGAGCCGAAGAACTCCGATTAGGGGCTGTCGAGTCTGCTCCAACTTCTTCTGTTCGCAGGAGTTTATTCAAGGGTTGAACTATCTTAGCGAATCCCCCCACGAATCTTCGGTAGTATGAGCAGAATCCCAGGAAGGATCTAAGTTGGGTAATATTTCGGGGTCTAGGCCAGGAAGCTACGGCTTCCAACTTTGGAGGATCCGTTGAAACGCCTTTCGCAGAGACGACATGCCACAGGTACGTAACTGAAGGTAAGCAAAATTGGCACTTCTCCAAGGACAGTTTCAACCCCTCTTCAAGGAGCCGCTTCAAGACCTTCTCCAACCGTTGCTCATGTTCTTCCAAAGTCCTTCCGAACACGATCAGGTAATCCAGATACACCAACACCTCTATCAGGTTTATGTCTCCAACTGTCTTCTCCATCAACCGTTGGAACGTGGCGGGAGCCCTTGTGAGGCCTTGAGGCATTCTGTTGAATTCAAAGAACCCCAGTGGTCAGATGAACGCAGTCTTCTCTTTGTCTTCAGGATGCATTGGTATCTGATGATACCCACTTCGCAGGTTTAGTACACTAAACCATTTTGCTCCAGACAAACACTGCAAGACATCTTCTATTCGAGGAGTAGCATATTGGTCAGGAATGGTCCTTTGATTTAGTGTGTGATAGTCTATACATAAACGGATAGAACCATTCTTCTTTCAAACCATCACTATGGGAGAAGCATAAGGACTCCTGGATTCTTGAATTACCTTAGTCCTTTGCAGTTCAACCAACTGTTCTTGTAGATCATCCAAGTCTCCCAGTGGAACTCGTCTTGACCTTTCTCGAAACGGCTTATCATCCTGCAATCGAATGCAATGTTCAGTACTCTTAGAGAACAAATCCTTCCACTTTAGGATCTGGGACTGGAGTCGTTTCTTCCATTCAAGCGAGATAGGAGCGTCTTTAGGATAGATCCGTTCGGCTGGAATCTCTTTGTTCACTCCCCCCCTAAATCAGTAGGGGAGAGAGGCATAACAGAAGCCACTTGTCCGATGGGCATTCGTGCTCTCAGGACCACTGGTGACTCAGACACATTACACACACAGTAGAAGGAAAAGGATATCCTAAGGCGCTGTGTGGTGTTGAGATTTTGGTGGGTGTCTAGTGTTCGACCGTGCGGGCGTGCTGCCAACTATGGGGTGGTTGCAGAGCATTGTTGCTGCTACAGGTTGAAAGAGAAAAAAGTGTGGGTACCCCTCAGTGCGGCGCTACTCGCGGATTGTGCCTGATAAAAGAGTGATGCAATCGCTCTTTTGGAATATAGTATTCAGATACCTGATATAAACAGTGTCAATATATATATAGTATATATAATAATGGATATTATTTCGACATATAGTAACCTGGTGTGACTTCCAGTATACCACTGTGCAGGTTGTCTTAAAAGGATGTCTTTTAATAGAGGCCGTCCTATTGAAAATAAAACTTAAAAAACAGTAAAAAAGTCCTTTTATATATGCGCCACCTGGTGTTTGGGTGGTATATGACAGTCTCTATAAAAAACAGTCTGTATATTGCACAAAAAAGGAAGAAGAAAAGAGAAAAGGGATTTTTCTTATGGTCAAATTAAGTCCTTCTGATCTTGACTGCTTCCGCTTCTCTCGTCCGTTCAATATTCCTCCAAGAAAAAGAGAGGGGATTAGGGGTGCGTCCGCGTCTGTCAGATATATAGAGAGTAAGGACTGATGCACTTACGCTAGTAAGATGATGGATGCTGTTCAGTCTATTGCACTCCGCCAAAGTCCTCTTTACATCTGCTCCTTGGTGCCTTGTCTTTTAGATTTCCTCATCCAGGATACTGCAGAAAGCTTCCCTTTTTATGGTGCTTCTGGTTACTGGCGATATTTTAAAAGATGGCAACTGGATGCAGCGGGGGGTTGGGTTGTGCAAATATTTAATTGAAACAGCTCACATCAAGGTATAAACATAGTAAAAATAAAAAATAATATTAAAAGTATAAGCATAAAAAAGTACAAATAAGAGACCATAAAACCAATGGTAATAAAAGTCAGATAAAATGTGGGCATAAGGGTCTCTAAGACGCGTTTCGCCGGCTCCCTGGCCAGCTTCATCAATTGGATCAATCGAATGCGATGTTCAGTACTCTTAGAGAACAAATCCTTCCACTTTAGGATCTGGGACTGGAGTCGTTTCTTCCATTCAAGCGAGATAGGAGCGTCTTTAGGATAGAACCGTTCGGCTGGAATCTCTTTGTTCACTCCCCCCCTAAATCAGTAGGGGAGAGAGGCGTAACAGAAGCCACTTGTCCAATGGGCATTCGTGCTCTCAGGACCACTGGAGAATCAGACACAATACACACACACACTAACTGAAACTCTTCCTCTTGTCCGTTTCAAAGCTCTTGTAGAGATTATTTCAGGGATTACTTCTACTCTGGCCTCACTCCCATGACTTAGATCAGTTTCCAGTACCACATAAGGACCCGGCTGTGATCCGTTCAACTTGACTGAAGCCCGGAAGCTTGCCACTTCTCCTGATTGGGAGGAACAGAGAAAGATCTACAATCTCCACAGACGTCCCATCTCGGCAGGTGCTCTCTTTTCTGCAACCATTCTTTGATAGGCCGGACGCAACATCGGATGTACTTGTTTGGTAGAACCTTCTTCCATTACTATCGAGTCAGAAGACGTCTCACCAGATCAGTATTCGTCCCCACTATCATAGAACTTCGGCTGGCCCCCGAAGGGCGAGGACACACAATGGCTAATGCGTCGCAGCCTCCGGACTGTCCGACAACCTCCGAGCTGAACTCCAACTTCACCTGTAGATATCCATCATAGGGGAGCTTCTCAGTTCCGATACTCCAGATTTCAAGGTCCTTTATCTTCTTCAGGGAAATGTGCTTCAAATGTTTCTCATAGAAATATCGATAGATCAACGTCACTTGAGCACCTGAATCTAGCAGGGCTTTAGTATAAACCCCCTCCACTTGGATCGGAATGATAGGTGAAGGACCTATCAGCTGGTCAGGAAACTTATTCGTGGCAGTAAGAGGTATAGACCCAGTTCGTTGCACTCTAGCCTTTCTTCTGACGCGTGAAGATTTTGGGTGTGCATTGTTTTCCCGTGACATAGGACGGATACTAAGGGAGTAACTCTTTCAGTCCTGGCAGGCACAGCATTTGGCACGGATCTGGGCCCTCTCGGCCTTTCATTTCGGTTTTGAAAATTGGAGCGGCTTTCGACGGTCGGGCACCTAGTTTGCTCCCTTACCAGGGCCCTCTGTAGTTTCCCGCCTGTGAGGTAGATAACAGTCCTTCTAAGATCTTTAAAAACTCTTCTACTGTTTTCCGCTCTGGCCTTCGGTTCGTGCACTGCGCTCTGAAATTTTATTTATTTATAAAGGATTTTACCAGGAAGGATACATTGAGATGACCCATTTCTCCACAGCTGAAGCATCTCTTCTTTGAGGACAGAGGCGCACCTTCTTTCGGTGATTCATTTGAAGGGCCCTGGCCAGAGGCCACAGCAACTCCTGTCATCCGCATATCTGTCAGGAACTTCTGCATATCAGTCTGTGTCTCTGCCACCTTAAGAATTACCCGACACAGATCCGTGTGTGCCTGTTCCAGCTCAGCTTGAGCTTCTTGCACTAGTTTCTTAACAGTCTTTTTTTATCTCACCTTAAGCCTGAATAGTTGACTCTTTTGCAATATTCTCTGACGGTCTAGAAACAACAAACGGTTCTTGTTTGTCAACTTCGGACCCATAGGCATCCAACGAATCATCTTTAGTCGGCGAACATTCGTTATGTCTCACAGGTTGTGCGTAGGCTCTTTCCCCTCTTCTTAAGAATTTCTCTTCCAGAAGAGCCTCTTCTTCTCTAACAGCTCGAATCAACTCTAGGTACTTCAATTCTCTGTTACCTTCTCTGGTTTTCAGCTGTAACATCACAGGATCTAGAGGTTGAGCACCCCTCAATATCTGCCGCATTCTGATTTGATCTATCATAGCAGGTTCGGCCCCTTTCTTGAGAAGTATTTGATGCAGAATCTTATCCAGGCGCCTCGTATAATCAGTCATTTTCTCACCTTTGCGCTGGTAGGTGTGTTCGTACTGGTACATGAGCTCAGCAGCCTTTTCTGTTCGCCCGAAAACTTCCTGTAAGATATTTAGGTAATCTAAAGCAGTACAGTCTCGCTTACTCAACTTCAGGTTTCTGACAGCCTCTGATGCAGGTCCCTTCAAGCTCTCGGTAATTCTCTGTTTCTTCTGTGCTTCAGGGACATCCCACTCGTCTAGAGCCTGCATCGCCTGTTCCACCCATTCCTCAAAAGTTTCTTCTCCCGCCAGAGTTGGCGTGCTAGCTTCCTGAAAATTTTCTCAACCTTCGGTAACCAAAATTAGTGTAAGGAGGATTTGTTCTTTGACATTTAGCTAGCAAGTCTCCTATAGCCACAATGAACTCGGGCCCGATCATGGCCAGTGGGCTAGACGCGGGAACATTCGCGGGATCACCACGTGGTGTACTTGGCTGGACTAGTCGAACTTCCACATCGTCGGCCAGCTTCACAATCGCGCCCTGAAAACACACTAGAACACCCTTTCTCCACTCAAAAAGAACATATGTGTGAGAAGTCCCTGGGTTCGCTTTAATGTCCAAGATTAACCCCCAATGATCCAGTGTCAGCACGGCCCGGCAAAATTTGGTCTTTGGTCCAAGTGTCTGCAGGAGTGTCCATAACTACACTTAACCCTAGCTGGCTATTCTGCTCCTTACACCATTCTGCAGCAGCGTCTGGATCCATGTTAACCCTTTAATTGCAGTATTTTCAGAGACTGAAATCCCGGACGAGCCCCCACATGTAGCGCTCACCCCCAGAGGAGCCGCTGAATAACCCCAGGATAGTCTCATCGCACTCGGAATCACTATACACCAGCACTGTTGTGGATTTTCTAAGTTATATATTTTACTGGATCAATAAAGTGGCATATAATACACATGTACGTTGAAGATAATAACAGGAATCCGCAACGCGGGGAAAAAACACACGGCAGAAAGAAACGGTTAATACCCCTCAGTTTGCGAGTTTAAGGCTAGGGTCAGACTAGCGCAGTTTTAACGTGCGTTTAGCCGCACGAAATCACGGCCGTACTAGCAGCAAATGACGTCCAATGCCGGGGAACATACGACGAACGGCCGCACGAAAGGTCGTCCGCGCAACGCAAGTGGCCAACGAACGCATTTTTTCGAGAACGTCAAACCGCTACTACTGACGTACAGAGTGCGCTGCGGCCGCATAGCGGCGTGTGTGTGTGATTAGGAGACGTCAGACGCTGCTCATGTCCGGCTAACATAACGTCCAGACTCTAAAAGTGTTTTATTGATGATCCGTACAAAATCACGGACGAAAAGGCGCATCGTATGACCGCTATCGCGTCTTCCGGGGGAAAATACGTACGTTCGTTCGACCGAACTTTTTCACGGACGACGTGAAAAATGCGTTCGTCTGACCCTAGCCTTAGTCCTGCTCAAAAAGTGGTGTTTTAGGGTACCTGTGTACTATATTCAACTGGCCAGTAAATGAGCAAAGATATCTTCGACTAGTCAACGTTGGGGCCCTGTGAATTGAAGCAATTAACCAAGTGCGCACTTTCGTTTCGGAACCGTAGGCCTCGAGGCCTCTCACCCATCCGACGAACAAAGTGTCCAGAACCGATGACTTGACCAAGGATCTCTCTCCGCGAGTGTAACCTGGTGCCAATGAATCTGCTCTCCCGATCGCCGTTCTCTGCTACCGGAATCGATCCGCCGCCTGCACTCCCATTCGATCCTCACGGCCTCCTCACTCGGGGTCCTTCTGGAACTCGGTTGCCCTCCTGGTTGCTCAGTGGAATGTGGTAGGTGACAGCACAATCTCCGTCCCCGATCTCCAGTACCAGATATGGCAGCGTCCACTCTCCAGGCCTGGTTGCGATCCTTGACAGTGTCCTGCGTGTGTCCTACTCCTCTCGTTGCTCTGCTCGCTCTGCCCCTGTCTTGCACGAGGCTTTGGATGTCTCCCCTCGCGCCAGTACGCCCACTTCCTCCTTCCTTCGCAAAGGTCTCTGGGAGATGAAGTCTTTTGGCACAACATAGTCCATAACGTCTCTGGCTCTGTTTCCCTCTAGTGGTAGCAACAGTCCATTACATAGAGCCAATCTATCCCAGCGCTACACACATTTTTATTATTATTTTTTAAAGGGCCTTTTTTAATATTTACACACATTTTAATACATTTTTATTGATTTAAACTACTATTAGGAGAATAGGAGACTTCCTTTGTTCTTTTTTTTATTACAGTTCGATGGAATTCGCCGATGCTAATTCAGAGTATTTTGGTGGGTTTCACCGATGCCCGATAACTACTTTGGTGACTCCCATTTTGGCAAAATGCAGTGACCATTCACTAAATAGTGAATTCACCGTATGTTCGGCGAAATGGAGCTGCCGAAAAGTGGCGAAATACAAAGGACTGAAACTGTGCGCAATTTCAGTGCTTTGTGAATGGACCCTTTAGGCAACTTCCCTCTGAGTCAAGACTATAATACTCCTACCACTGTAATAGAAAGCAATGTAATCACAGATCTTACATATTAATACAATTACAAGTTTCCTGTATATGACTTTTATATCTGTTTGTTTTAACTTAACTACAGTAAGGGGGAGAAGAAGAAGCTATTCACCCTGGTATGTACCAAACAGTATATGCAAATAAATTCTACTTTATGCATACCTCTGTCAAAGTCAAGAGTCAATGTCTGTAAAGTACATTTATGGTGTTGGCCACCTTACCCGAGCAATGGTCGTCCACAGTTCCTGCAGTCGAAGGTGTTAAAGAGCACCTGTTTCTTAGGGCTATAAAAGAACACAATACAGTGGCAAGGATTTCTTCACTAGCATCCATCATCGAAGCTACAATCAGAAAGCACTCAGCACAATGCAGGCCATGGGCCATTAATCTCCAGAGGTTGGGTCACAGTTAAAAAAAAGAGAGAAACGAAAATCACAACAAACTCAATATACTAGTTTCCACTATACTGCCCATCATTAAGTTGTTCAAGGTCACTGGAATAGTTCCTGCCATGTTGAAATTATTTTCATGACACAATGTGACAATAGCAACTCCGGTTGTAAATACGAAAAAGTCCAAAGGGTTTGCTGACTGTACAACTTATATATAAACTGATACTGTAAACTGTGGTACATTCATATTGACTTTATAGCATTTTTAAATATTTTTATTATGTTTCCGATGTTTGTTTGGTTTTTAATGCATTTCCTGTCCTCCAAAGAGATCTGCATTAACATTAATATTATTATAATGTATTCATCATCACTACACAATATCTAATAGTAATCTAATGAAGTAACAAATGGTTAACTTCACCCATTTTTAGGATTATCATATCAAGGAAGTCTTGTTCACAATATTCCCCTCAATTTAATACTCACTGATTTTTATAACAACTTTAAAGGGATACTCTATTAAAAATAGAGTTCCCTGTTTTGCCGTTAAATAATTGTCAGATGGTGCTGACAGTCTCTGTTCAACTATTTCTTCATTTTTTACTCTTTTATGTAATTTTTCTCATCTTTTCTTCCTCACCGCACGCTGCTCCGCCTCTTCAGCTCAGGGACTCCTAAACCCAGAAGTCTATGAAGCTATCTAACGCACTTTGCCCTCCTACGCAACTTACGTAGGGTAGGAACCACAAATTGTGCACCGCTACGGGACTTTCACACTTTACAAACGCATGTACCATGGTGGCTGCAGCAGAACGTTAGATAGGAGTTGCGCGCATGTGCAGATTCAATCCATCGGCTGCCTCTCTAAGACCACTCGCTACTGCGATTGGTTTCAGAGATGGTGACGCCAGCACGCTCTCTGCATCATTCATCAGATATTGAGTGTCGCGGATCCCACTTGGGTCTGTGATACTGGTTCCTATACGCAGTATTCTATCTACCCCTCAGATCCTTTGATGGTTGGTAACGCTAAGTATCTTCAGGGAACAGACCGTCAAGCACCCAGTGAGGGTTAATAGATACCAGAATGTGAGGATCTTAGAAACAGCAGAGATGGTCAGCCGTATGCCAAAAGCGATACTCAGAGCAGGGCAGTCAGGAATAGCCGAGCCGGTACACAATGCAGGGTCGTCAGGAATAGCTGTGTCAGTACACAAAAGTGGTTAGTTAAGAATAGCCAGAGTCATACACAGAGCAGGTTCGTTAGGAATAGCTGGGGTCATACACAGAGCGTGTTTGTCAAGAATAGCCAGAATCATACACAGAGCGGGTTTGTCAAGAATAGCCAGAGTCATACACAGAACGGGTTTGTAAAGAATAACCAGAGTCATACACAGAGCGGGTTTGTCAAGAATAGCCAGAGTCATACACAGAGCGGGTTTGTCAAGAATAGCCAGAGTCATACACAGAGCGGGTTTGTTAGGAATAGCCAAAGTCATATACAGAAATAACCAAATTCGCAGAAAGCACTGACTGATTTTGAAGCACGTTAGGGCAATGAGTCTGCCTGAGCAGACTGATTTTACAGTCGGCGGTGCCGCGTCATCATTCCCAGATATAGATTTTGTTTCATAATTCATGTTTGTTTATGCCCATTAGACTTTTTGTGTTAGATGGTTGCAGTCTGATACCATGAGAAGCAATTAAATCACCGAATTTGTCCTCGACTTTTCTTCACTTGATGATCTGGAGACAATTTTTTAAAATATTTTCATATTGTTATACGTTTCTTTACAATCAGGCTCGGCGACAGAACCAACGAGAGAAATGGTACACAAAGTAAATTTAGAATCAATTACTAGAAAAGAAAAAACGGATGCAAAAAGAACTGACAGACTCGGCATGAACAAGCTAAAAGCTAAAAACATAAAAATGTATCTTTGACATGCAAGTTGCCAAAAGCACAAAACAAACTGTCTGTAAGAGCATACGCGTTACTTTAACATAAGTAATAATGGTTTCCCAGCTGTGACATAGGGCACTCCATCATCTGAACTCCGCTGGGTGGCTTTTATCCTGGCAGTTATGCTGATTAGTGATAGGCACAAACATTAGGGATGTGGGATACATTCTGAATTTTGAGTCTCTCCTCACAATATCAACAACTCCCATCATGCACATTAGGACACATAAGGGGTAATTCACGGAGAGCCGAACTTGCCCCGAAAATGCATAGAACAGTGAATTTCCCCGTACGGTTTCTTTTCGTGGCCATTTGGCTATTCACAAAGCAGGCAGTTCGTCAAATTTTGGCGAATTGCCAGCGAAATACAGTGCTGTTCGGCGGCAGTGAAATCCCCCATAGAGAAGCAATTGTTAATCTATTCAGAGAACAAACAGTAGTGAAACTTTGTCGAAATGCCCTAATTTTCAGTGGTTTCATTCGGCAGGTTTAATCAGGCGAATCCCATGGGTTTCAATGTTAAAAATATCAACATCTATTTAATGATTTATTATTTTATTCTGCAGCAAAAAGTCTTTTTATTATTTTTTTTAGGATGTTTTAAGCATATTTCGAGATTTTTTTCTGCAAATTCTTTTTTTTTTTTTAATAGCAGGGTTTTTTTTTTCTTTAACAGATCTTTTTGTTATTATTCATATAGGACCTTATATGCTCTTTCCAGACATTTTAGTCCTGTAGTTTTTTTACAAACAGCGTTTCAAATTTGACACTTTTTTCAATTGTGTATGTTTTTTTGGGGGGTTATGAGTGTCAGAACCAACCAACCGTGAAACAATGCAGTGTATTATTATTATTATTGTCATCATTTAAATAGCGCCAACAGTTTCCGCAGCGTATTCAAAAGTATTAAACGCCTGCTTTATTATTTTGGTTATACTATGGCTTGCAATGCAAATCAGTAATGAGTTAGGAATGGATGTGTCAAATTACCATTTTACTCTCAACCCTTTGTGTGACGTAGGAACCTATCTCTATAATTCTCATACAAGGATATACAACTTCCCCTTTCGGAATATAAGTAATCCAATTATATTTAAGGAGCACAAGTAGTCCCCCGTAATTTAATATTATCCGTGGGTATCCTGCAGTAAAATCCACGATTAATATTATTCTGATATTTACCACTGACCCAGCGGGACTGAATTACTCTTTATCCCTCAGGGAGAATGACACCTTGTATGGTGGATATACGATATATTATCAAAAACAACCTACTACAATGGCACATAACCTTGTAGCACATTAAATTCAGATGTAGGACAATAGTACAGGAGAATAAAAGTTATACTTTACCAATCTAAATAAATTATGCTGCTCGGGTAGGGTCTGGTCTGAGATCTGGGATCGCCAATTATCAAGAGAGATATGGATCAGTGAGTGGAGTCTCTGGATGGAGTTTTGGATTTTCTTGAATATCCCAATGTCTGGAGTTTCCCCTTTTTATAGTTATCTCCCACCATCTGAATCTAATTATCAATGTGTCCTCATTTGATTGGCGGATAGATATATTGATTAACTCTAGGTATTTGTCCAGGTGTTATACTACCTGGCCAGTAGACGGCACTCTCAGACCAAGAGTCAGTGGTGTGAGGTCTTCTAAAAAAAATTTAAGTGGTGACTAAGAGTGAATAGGTATAGGTCTGTAAGACTTAGAAGCTTTCTTTATATCATTTTTTTTTATATCGGCTGGCACTGTCTTCCCCCGAAATATAACGTATTGGTCCTAAAATTAATAGTCTGTATTAGTTTTAGATATTGGTCCCTGACAGTTAATTAACAAATATACTGTTAGTTTTAGTAACAAGCATCATTAAAGTTTGGTTCACCACGTGCCTACAATTCTACTCAGTATTAGATAAAACATTTTCAAACTCAATTCTAGTATCATGAAATGTCATTGATTTACACATATCTTTATACCACACACATCCCAATTTAGGTATGATACCTAAAGATCCCATCCTTTTGTCAGGGTCTATCAGACCTTGATGATATTATGAGATTCTAGTTCTCTGAAAAAAACTTTTCCCAATGTTGTTTTTTTTTCTGCAGTTGGAATTCTGGTTGTAGATTTTTGTCTTGTCAATAGCTTTAAGTTTCTTTCCTGGCCTTACAATGAGATTGGCCTTACAAGGAGATGTTTGATAAGTAAATTTGTTGAGCTTCTATGGCTGAGTAGATCAATAAGTTTCCTTAGTTTAAGGCTAGGGTCAGACGAGTGCATTTTGTGCAGACTGTGCGTCCGTGCAGTACGGACGTACTTTCTGACTGACAACAAGGTAGTGGCCACAAAGTCAGTTTTTTTCACTGACGTATTTTTTGACTGAAGTAGATGGGAAATGAAAAAAACATTTTGTCCGTCAAAAATGCAGGACGTATAAATGGCAGACGTCTGGCTACGTTCCATCACTCACACACAAAGCTACACGGACGTTGCAAACGTGGTGCACTCCACACATCCGTTCTAGCAGTATTACGTTCTTGCCTAACCTGCGTCCATTTGCCGCGCCCGTTTTGCTTCTGTGCGGACGTACTTCATGTGTGGGTCTCTATTGATCATAATTGTATGCTACCACGGACGTTAAAATGTGCGGCAACACAGATGTGAACACTTCGCTCGTCTGACCCTAACCTGAACTGGTCAGTTTATTTAATTGAACTCTTGTAGACAATGGACAAGCTTGCACCTGGAGATAAGACAGTTTTTTGTTTTTTTTATTGTTCAAAGACCTAGTTTTCACCTGTGATGCAAGGGAGAGCATCCCTTTTTTGGTCATATCAAAAACTTGAATTTTCATCTTTCCTCTTGATAATTTATTTATACGGACAGAAACCCTGACAGCTGTATCTGGTGTTTGGGGAGAGTTAGTAGGAGCTTTACAGCTTTCCCTCAAGTTCTGTCTGATGGTTGTGAAGAAATGAAATCTGCTGCAGATCTGCTTGACCTGGGAGAAGGAACGAATGCTGCGGCAGGTTCAGGTCTGGTCCTCAAGCCAGAGACCAGTTACCCTCCAGTTCCTGATACCGGGCTCAGTAACAATTTTCACCCAACAAGCTAATATCCAGACTTTGTCCAGGGTGAAGCATAGCAGAGTTATGAGAAGGATGCGGAAAAACATCTCCTTTTGGCTTAAAGGTACACTATGCACTATGAGCACTCACAGTTATTTCAGTGGTCACAGTGCCTTGTGGGCCTTCACCCCTCTCCCCCCTCCGGCGGTGGGGAAATAGTGAATCTAGAAAGGCTGATTTAGCCTCTGAGAGCAGGGACTTAGTCCTGTCCAGATCCTGTGTGGTGAGCTCAGGTTCATGGCTTTGCGGTGTGAAAACTTGATAACAAAATATACAAAAGTGTGTGGGCGTGAAAAAAAATACATTTTCCCTTTTGTACTGGTAGGAGACCAGAGGGACATTCATGAACATATGCTGACTGAGGAAGGGTTATAGCCGAAACGCGTCTCAGCACCTGTTTTAGTTACCCTTGTCTAGTTTTTAACCCTTTGTTCTATTATATTTTTGAATTGATTAATAAACCCCTGTGTTTTACCTTTTACATTCATAACTGGCCACGCTCTGTTTTTGTTGCTGCTCCTCTACACCCTGTGGATCCTGCAGAAAGGTATCCAGCTTCCAAAGGGGGTCAGGCACCCACCCAAGAAAAGGGGGCTAGACGAAACATGTTGAGCCTACAGGATCAGGGGCGCCTGAATCGGTGAGTGCGATTCCATATACGCCAGGCACTTATTATAATACGGTTTTATGCTATGGGAGTGCCATCTCTCTATGTCTTGTACTTTGTTTAAGCTCCCTCTGCACCAACAAAGAAGGGCAGCGCCACCCTCTATTTGGCCAGAGGTGCTTCACCCCAGAGCCGGGATTTCATTAGGCTCTAGTCTAGAAAATGTGCATTTTTCTATTGTTAAACAAGTGAATAAAGAGATTTTTTTTTCTGGCTACATCATCATTTCTGTCTTTGTCTACCCTTTTGTCTGTGAGTTACATCTGGAGAATACGACGGACATATTGGAAGTATATATAAGTATTTCCTTTTTTGAACCCGTCTTCCTACACCAGTTTATGGATATGGACACATGATGATTTACTATCACTACTGAAAATTCTCTGTTCACAGGTTTACTGTTGATATGGACAATTTTTCTGGATATTTTACACCTTCATGTAGCACTTTTTTAGTTGTTTCCTCCACATGGTCTTTTATTTTCACATAAGCACTTTATTTTCTATTTATCTACCACAAAATAATTTACTTTATATCACGGAACATATGCGGCACTTTGGATTGGTTCTATATATTTATTGTGCGCTGTGTAAACTTGCCCGTCTTGTCTGCTTCAGGATATGAAGATTCAGATTGACTGCGTCTCTGTATTTTTGCTAAGCAAAAATATTTATTTTATGCAAATTTTCTTAAGTCTAACTTTGTATATGTATAATATATACAGGGCTCAAAATTTCAAGTCCCAAGCTACTAGCCAGACCATAAGAGTAACTCGCCACCAGTTGCCCCACCTACCCTGCCCTAAACTCCGCCCCTAAACACGCCTTCTTAAATTATCTTATGAAATTACACTGTTAAAGGTTTTATTCAGAATAAAGTTACAAAATAATAAACATTAATACCCAGGCATCAGATACATGTATAACCAGGCACCAGACCCAGACAAGTACTATCATCCATTAAGTACAGACTCCTCTCCAACAGATTTTAGGACCAAATTAATTTGGTGTTTATGCATCCAATATATCAAGTGGAACCTAATACTCACATTATTCATATGCCAGTTTATCACTAGAAGTTAGAAGACCCCAAAATCAGGTTTCCCCCTTGGATGCTTATATAGATGAATCCATTAACCCTTTCGCTGCTGAGGCGTTTCACGCCTCTGTGCTGAGGTCATTTTTACCGGTTTTGCTCATCATGTTTAAACGCGTTTTGAAGGCTTATTTTAGTATATGACCCAGACATATTATATATCGTTCTTTCCGTCAGACTCGGTAGATTCATAATATGTCATTATTATATGTATTCGTTATGTCATGTTTGTATATTATAACAAAAAATGCAATAAAATATGTATTTTCAATAATTTACAACGTGTAAAGTGTTTTTTTTCACATTTTAACATGCGAGCAATTGCGGTTATATTTTGTATGGGGTGCGCTTGTTAAAAAAATTAGAGATGGGGTCTCGTTACATTTTTTTTTGGGGAAAATTACACGATTTTTAACAAACGCACCGCATACAAAAATCGTTAGTGCAGAATCATTGTTCACATTATAATTGAAATGGGAACAATATTGCTGCATTAATGAACCAAAAAAAAGAAAAAAAAAATGTTTATTTTTTTTTTATAATTTTTTTTTAAATATATTTTTATTTTTATTTTTAATTTTTATTTTTTTTAAAAAACTTTTTTCACAGTAGTGATTGGTATCGTTGGAACGGCCATGCTCTGGTCGATCCAACCATACCAAATTTTAACCCCTAGCTGCCACGGATCGGGAGATAGGGAGTTCATTGGAACTCCCTATCTCCACCGTTGGTGGCAGTTAGGGGTTAACTCTAGGACTGGCGTCATCGTGCTATGCACGATGACGCCAGTCCTCAGGGGGAGTTCCCGGAGGCTTGGCCGACATCCAAGATGTCGGCCAGCTCCGGGAAAGGATCACGAACCGGCGCTTTTCAGCGCCGATTCGCGATCCAGCTCCCCAGGGGTTAATGCCAGGCACCATTTGGAAGGGCAGGCTGTGCCCTTCCAAATGGTGCCTGGGTTAACCCCCGCAACGCCGCCGATCGGGAGGGAGAGAGGTCCGAAGGACCTCCCCCCCTCCCTTTCAGGCGCCTCCTCCGCACATGCGGGGGGGGGGCGCCTGAATTAGGTGTCATCGCGCTGTCGCGATGACACCTAATTTCACCGGCGGCGGTTCCGGATGCTGGGCTGACATCGAGGATGTCAGCCCGCACCGGAGGGGCCAGCGATCGGCCGGAACCCGGCCGAACGCTGACCCCAAAGGGAGGACGCGCTCAGCGCGTCCTCAGCACACCAGCAGCCATGCGGAGGACGCGCTGAGCGCGTCCTCCGCATCGAAGTGGTTAATTTTCGTCTGCGATACTTCCATCCCCATTTTTTTTTGCTCCTTCTGTATCACCCATCTCTTTATAAATAGGATTTATTTGGCATAACCTCAAATGCCTACACCACCATTTCACCAATTATGGCCTCTAGCGGGAGTTGTAGTAGCGGCGCTGGTTCTGGCGTCACTTCCAGCGCGCTGACAGCTTGGCAGCTTTTTACTTTCCCTCAGTTTACACCAGGGGTGGGGAACCTTTTTTCTGCCAAGGGGCCCCCTTTAATTAATTTCTCTCCCCACTTGAATTCATTTCTCCCTCCCTTTAATTTCTTGTGCCCAATTCATCTCTCTCCCCAATTATTTCATTTCTCTCTCCCCAATTATATTTATTTCATTTCTCTCTCCCCATTTATTTCATTTCTCTCTCCCCAATTATTTCATTTCTCTCTCCCCAATTATTTCATTTCTCTCTCCCCATTTATTTCATTTCTCTCTCCCCATTTATTTAATTTCTCTCTCCCCAATTATTTCATTTCTCTCTCCCCATTTATTTAATTTCTCTCTCCCCAATTATATTTATTTCATTTCTCTCTCCCCAATTATTTCATTTCTCTCTCCCCATTTATTTCATTTCTCTCTCCCCAATTATTTCATTTCTCTCTCCCCATTTATTTCATTTCTCTCTCCCCATTTATTTCATTTCTCTCTCCCCAATTATTTAATTTCTCTCTCCCCATTTATTTAATTTCTCTCTCCCCAATTATTTCATTTCTCTCTCCCCATTTATTTCATTTCTCTCTCCCCAATTATATTTATTTCATTTCTCTCTCCCCAATTATTTCATTTCTCTCTCCCCATTCATCTCCTCCTTTTCATTCATCTCTCTCCATTTCTCCCCCAATTCATCTTCCTTTCCATTTCATTTCTCCCCCCAATTCATCTTTCATTTCATCTCCCCCAATTCATCTTTCATTTCTACCCCAATTCATCTTTCTTTCCATCCCCCCATTCACCTTTCATTTCATCTCCCCCCAATTCCTCTTTCATTTCATCTCCCCCCCAATTCATCTTTCATTTCATCTCCCCCCAACTCATCTTTCATTTCTCCCCCAATTCATCTTTCATTTCTCCCCCCCATTCATCTTTCATTTCAATTCTCCCCCCCCAATTCATCTCTTTCTCTCCATTTCACCCCCTGCCGTTTATTTCACCCCCCCCCCTCCGCTTACCTGACCTGGAGAGTAGAATGAGGGGGCGGAGATTATCCTTCACGCTGTGCCCGGAAGATAAGGGGCCCAGCGTGAAGGAGAAAGATCCAGTGTGCAGCAGGATGGTCTGGTAGAGGTGCCGCGGCAACCCCCCCCCTCCCAGGAAATGATTCCGGCCAAGTCCCATTTGCTGGGGAAAAAAAAGCAGACAGGCTGACCTGGAGAAAAAAAACAACACGGCCGCCGGCTGAAAACGCAGCGCAGGCAGCACGATAGACTTTATCATGCTGCCTGCGTCTGCAGTTTTACTCGCCTGCGCTCAATTTCTCCTCGCAAAACGCGAGTATGCGAGTGGAAATTTTGAGGGTTGATATATATATATATATATATAAAAAAAGACAAATATGAAGAGCACTCAGTCCGTGATAAGGAATGTGATTGCCCAGGTGCTATCCTCAAGGATGAATATAGAAAAGCCAGGTATAGGAGCACACTGGGGCTTATGAAAAAATAACAAACTTTATTAAATAAAATCCAACGTTTCGGTTCCTAAGAACCTTTATCAAGGAATAGAAACAAGGCAATAAAGACAGGTTTAAATAATGTAACTTTAGACTTATATATATATATATATATATAACCAAAAGGTGAAGGAGAAACCCAAAAAGTAAACCAAAAAATTCAGATGCCCCGTGCTATCCAAAGGATATGGATAGCAAAACAACAAAGGAAAGCAATCCAGGACGAAAATAAAATAAATTTATTAAATATGCATTAAAAAATCTGACGTTTCGGCCCCTAGGAGCCTTAATTAAGAAATATCCTTGATAAAGGCTCCTAGGGGCTGTAATGTCGGATTTTTTAATGCATATTTAATAAATTTATTTTAGTTTTAGTCCCGGAGTGCTTCCCTTTGTTTTGATATATATATATATATATATACACACTGATCACCGACAACATTGAGACCATTGACAGGTGAAGTGAATAACATTGAACATATTGTCACAACATCACCGGTCAAGAGGTGGTAGATATTAGAAGCAAGTGAACAGCCAGTTCTTGAATTTCTTGTGTTGGAAGGAAAAAACGACTTTGACAAGGACCAAATAGTGATGGCTAGATGACTGGATCAAAGCATCTCCAAAACAGCAAGTCTTTTGGGGTGTTCCTGGTATGCAGTGCTTGGTACCTACCAAAAGTGGTTCAAGGAACAGCAACCGGTGAACTGGCTTCAAGGCCATGGACACCCAAGGCTCATTGATGTGTATGGGGAATGAAGGCTGGCCCATCTTATCCGATGACACAGAAGAGCTACTGTAGCTCAAATTGCAGAAAAGCTTAATGCAGGTTATGACAGAAAGGTGACACATAGCACCTACCTAGTGATTGTTGCAGATCACATAGATCCCTTCCTGGCAATGGTGTTCCCTGATAGCAGTGGCGTCTTGCAGAAGGATATTGCTCCCTGCCACTCTGTAAAAACTGTTCAGAAATGGTTTGAGGAACATTAGAAAGATTTCAAGGCGTTGGCTTCCAAATTCCCCAAATCTCAATCCAATTGACCATTTGTGGGAGATGCTGGAACAACAGATCTGATCCATGGAGGCCCCACCTAGCAACTTGCAGGACTTAAAGGATCTGCTGCTTCTGTCTTATAGAGTAGATACCACAGGACACATTCAGAGATCTTGTGGAATTATTGTTGACATATCAGAGCTGTTTTGGCACACGAGGGGGACCTACAGTACACAATATTTGTCAGGTGGGTTTAATGTTGTCCAAGGGAAGAAATTAAATGCATTTTTGAATATGGTACATTGGTTCGTTATGGTTTAAATAGCGATTTTGAAATTCGTCACTTTTTATAAACCTTTCTCCTTTTGTTATTTCAGTTATTAATATATTTTTTATAATTCTTCATAATAATTTTTCATAATTTTTATACCAATTTTTTATTTATTGAGGTAGTATTTTTTTATGCTGATTATAGCCTTATTAGGATACAGTGCCTAAGTGCACTAGTTCTTTTAGAACGTTATTATTACGTTATATATGTTAAACATGTTATGACTGTTAGATTTTAATTTCCTGTATAAAATATAAATATTTTGTCTTGAAAAGCCTGTTTTGATAAAATGGGCTGTGAAATTCCCCCCTCCATTTTGTTAGTGTCAATTCTGCATAAACAGTTGTTCCCTCTGTAGGATATGTGGCCGTAGGATAATGTGGCTGATTTCCTGTTATGTTCAGTGAAGGAAAATGTGCGCAGAAGCGGGAAGATAAGAAAAAGATTTTTGTAAACCATATAAGGTAATAAGTGTTTTTTAAACCGTGTGGATAAACTTTGACGTGGAAATGTATCTGTATGCTGATTGGCTATAAGTTCTTTGAAATCTAATAAAACAGTCTGTCTGGCAGGGGATGCCCAGACATGACCTGAAGCTGCATTTCTTGTGGCTGATTTTGGTGTCTCTCGCCATGGCGTAGCGCAGTGTGGCGCAGCATCTTACTTCAATTTTGATATATAAGAAGAAACTTGAAAAAGGTTTATGGCATTCCTAAATATATGGTAATTATAATAGAATTTTTAAATTTATCAATGACTGCTATTGATCCCTATTTGGTGATGTGAGATATATTAGTAATATGGTTTAAATTACAAGTCTGTAATATCTGGATGTATATGGGGATATGTGTGTCTATTTGGGCACATATTTTCCCCGTTCCATTATAGGTTAAAGTAGCCCCAAACATCGGGGATGTGAAGCGATAACTCCTGGCAGCTGGCACTTGGAAGATGGCGCCCGATGTACAGGGAGAGAGAGAACGTCACCCAATAGGAGGAGTATGAAGGAGGGTCTCAACGGTAGACCTTCGCGCATGCGCGCGTATGCCAGACTGTGAACCCAGGACTCTGACTTAAACAGGGAGCGACTAAGGGAAGACGCTGGAAGCCGGAAATCTGTGCTCCACACGAGGCGAGGAAATAATACTTCACTCCAAACACCTGGGACTCTGGTAATGTGGACTCTATATAAATTAGGTGCCTGCCTTTGTTTGAAATATACCAACTGATGAAGCAGTAGTGCTGCGAAACGTGTCTTGGTTTTGTTTTTATTTTGTTTGTTGATTAAAAGAATCCTTTTTTACCCTATTTGAGAAATGTCATCTTCTTGGGGAAAAGTGGGACTGGTATACCCTATATTTATACCAGAAGCACACATACTGAGCCAGTGACCCTTCCACAGGCTCTGGATCACGTGAGTTCATGACCATCTGACTGCACGGTTGAAGTTTATCACATTTAATTGAATTACGCTATGGCCTTTTTAATGTGTTTTATCCATATGTGGGTTATCATAAACGGTAGCGGACGTGGGACGGGGTCATCCCTGAAGGGACCCAATGCTGATATACTGAGCCTTAAAATATCCAGGCTCTGACCCACGTGAGTGGCCATTTGTCCATTTTTAGGCACATTAGACTGTATTGTATTTTTATATTGCGCAATTGTGTTTATTCTATTCTGTATTACCTGTATCTGAGAGTACAAACATCGTGCGACATACCACAATACAAGCATCGTGTGATATACCATGTGGGTACTATCTTTCAGTGTGTACATGTGTTGAGGTGTTAGTAGCTGTATTCCTTATACACATATGATGTATGTGTTGTAGAAATTTGCACACTCTTTTTATGTGATGTATACCGGCGCTTTCCTGAATTCTTGTATTTAGGGTTTAATGTTGTGGCTGATCAGTGTATAATTGTCACGTTCCCACGTTCCAACCCTGTCTCCCTGCCCTCTGTATTCCTTATGTCTGTGTTTCCATGTGTTTCCCTGTGCTGCTTTCCCTGACATGCAGCTCAGGGGTTAAGTTCATGGCTCGTTGAGCTTCTGCTGGTGATTATGGGCTGATTACTCCCCTATATATAACCATGGGCCCATATCACCATGCTCTTGCATCCTGGTTCACTTCAGCCACAGATTTGTTCCTGAGAGCTCCCTGTTTTCCATCCTAGTTCTATTTCAGTGTTTCCCCCTTGTCTGAGTTTTATGTTCTGATTGACTTCCTGGTATTGACCCTCTGGCCTGGCTGACGGATTTTCTCTGGTGCTATATCCCCGCTTTGGCTCAAGGTATACGTTTTGGTTTTGACCCCTGGCTTATTTATTGACCACTCTTCTGGATATCCCTAGCTGTCCTGTGCTTATCGTATTATATGTTGTGTGTCCCTGTAGACCACGGCTTTAGTATATTGAAGTCCTGCCCTGCAAGTTGTTGAGTATATTCTCCTTCAGGTGTCTGTGTTTTCCCAGGACTCTGCACGGCTACAAGGTAACCTTTTTCTATTAGTGCAGATTCGGCCACTCTAAGGACCGATCTCAGTATAGGGCTCCTTTGGTATTTAGCCGTGCAGAGGTCCCCAGTGTCTACTGTGGTTTATTTACTTTTCCTGATCGTTGTGTCACGCATCTCTGCGTATAGCGGCTTTTCCTCTTACCTGGGCCCGACTTGGCACATGCCAGGTACCGCCATTGTGGCTGATCGTGACAATAATATCCCTTTCTGGTTTATAACCATATGAGTCTAGATCGATACAAATACCAGTTTCTTTTTAATAATTCAAGAGTTTTTATTTTATAATAAAAGCTTTGTACAAATGCAGTACATGGTGTCAATAAAAAAGTACATAGGTGTGAAAAGTAACATATGTATGAAATAATCCACCTATTTTAGTGAATACAGAAATACAAAAGTAATCCTTTGAGAGAGACAAGATGAAAAGGGGAGAGGGAGAGGGAAAGGGAAACCTCGTACAGAGCGTGTGATATTTCCAAATTACTCAAATGTCTCAGCGGCTAAAAGAAAACCCTTTGCAAGTTGGCGCAATCTAATATGTAATTGACCTGGCCTATTATCTAGCAGGCATGGCTTTATTGAGCCAGTAAAACCATCGATGGCAATTGACTATGCTGTTTGTATTGGTCAGTGCTGAATAAATCAGGTCTTCGTTAATGCAAATTCTTTCAACTTCAGAAAAACAATGCCAAACAGGTGGTGTGGTACCCTGCGCTGAGTATCTAGGAATGACTAATTTGGCTGCATTTACCAAACTAATTGACCAAGATTTTTGTATGTTGTAACACTGTAGGGTACCTTATGCAGCAGGTAACAATCGGGGGCAAATATGAGGGGGGTCTCCATGAGGTGGCTATCCTTCGCATTGATTTGCCTCCAGTATGGGGTGACAATAAAGCAGGACCATCAGATGTGCAGGAAGGTAGCGGAATGCGTGCCGCATCTCGAGAAACGTCCATCCCTGTATGGAAACATTTTTTTTGCAAATTATCATGGCTCCTATACCATCATGTGAATTCAGCATTCACCACAGAGTCCCCGAAATGCAGGGAAGGGACCTGAGAATCCGCCGGAAAAAAACACCCAAAAATTGCTGAAAAAAAGCTGAAAATAAGCAGAAAAATGCAGCCGATACAATCCAAAGTATCGGATCACTTTGAACCGCTGCAAAAAACATGCCAAACATGTCAGAACAAAGCCGACGATCCGCCAAACATAGCACCGACCAGCCGCCAAAAAAATCCAACAAGCTGACGAATGGGGTAAAAAAAATACAAAAAAAAAAGGATTGAAAGTGTAAAAATTTAAACGCCTAGGCCTATAGGGTGGCAAATTCAAGGGAGCTGCCGCCCCATGGGACCCACAGGTCACTGTGACCCGCCGCCCCGCGGTACACGCTGTCCGCGGCCGCCGGTGACTGAATCACTGGCCGCCGAGCGCTGCCCCATCATTGCGGCAGCCTGCTACTGTGTGCTGGGAGGAAGTGATCATATAACGTCACCTCCTCCCAGCTCTCCATGTGATGCAGATGCGCGCAGTGGAGAGAGGTGGCAAGCAGGACCCAGGATCCATGTGAGCTGGGGGCAAATACATCCATGTGAGCTGGGGGCAATATGTCCATGTGAGCTGGGGCAATATGTCCATGAAGCTGGGGCAAATATATCCATGTGAGCTGAGAGCAAATATATCCATGTGAGCTGGGGGCAATATGTCCATGTGAGCTGGGGGCAATATGTCCATGTGAGCTTGGACAAATATATCCATGTGAGCGGGGGCAAATATATCCATGTGAGCTGGGGGCAAATATATCCATGTGAGTTGGGGACAAATACATCCATGTGAGCTGGGGGCAATATGTCCATGTAAGCTGGGAGCAATATGTCCATGTGAGCTGGGGCAAATATATCCATGCGAGCTGGGGGCAATATATCCATGTGAGCTGGGGGCAATATATATCCACGTGAGCTGGGGCAATATATCCATGTGAGCTGGGGGGAATATATCTATGCGAGCTGGGGCAATATATCCATGTGTGAGCTGGGGACAATATATCCATGTGAGCTGGGGGCAATATATCCATATGAGCTGGGGGGCAAATATATCCGCCTGTCACTGCGAACCCAACACCAGCTCTTGGCCAAAACTGGTAGAATGCCCCCCCCCGAAACCTGTGTCTGGATCCGCCCCTGGACCCAGCCCACAGGTTCAAACAGGGGGGGCACTTTAGTGAAATTTAGAGTGGGGGTTAATGAGATGAGTGGGGGTGTTTAATGAGATGAGCAGGGGGTGTTTAATGAGGAGATGAGTGGGGGTTTAATGAGATGATGAGTGGGGGTTTAAAGCAGGACCCGGGATCCATGTGAGCTGGGGCAAATACATCCATGTGAGCTGGGGGCAATATGTCCATGTGAGCTGGGGGCAATATGTCCATGTGAGCTGGGAGCAATATGTCCATGTGAGCTGGGGCAAATATATCCATGTGAGCTGAGAGCAAATATATCCATGTGAGCTGGGGGCAATATGTCCATGTGAGCTGGAGGCAATATGTCCATGTGAGTTGGGGCAAATATATCCATGTGAGCTGGGGCAAATATATCCATGTGAGCGGGGGCAAATATATCCATGTGAGCTGGGGGCAAATATATCCATGTGAGTTGGGGCAAATACTTCCATGTGAACTGGGGCAATATGTCCATGTGAGCTGGGGCAAATATATCCATTCGAGCTAGGGGCAATATATCCATGTGAGCTGGAAGCAATATATATCCACGTGAGCTGGGGCAATATATGTTCACATGAGCTGGGGCAATATAGCCATGTGAGCTGGGGGGGAAATATATCTATGTGAGCTGGGGTAATATATCCATGTGTGAGCTGGGGGCAATATATCCATGTGAGCTGGGGGCTATATAACCATATGATCTGGGGGGCAAATATATCCGCCTGAGTGGGGGGTGTTTAATGAGGAGTTGAGTGGGGGTGTTTAATGAGGAGATGAGTGGGGGTTTAATGAGATGATGAGTGGGGGTTTAATGAGATGATGAGTGGGGGTTTAATAAAATGAGAAGAGTTGGGGGGGTTTGGGGTGAAAAGAAAAGAGGGGTCGTTTAGAATGAAATGAGTTTTATTGCTGTGCAGCTCTGTAATATACTCATACACAGTGTACATTTCTGTGTGTTTTAATGCTGTGCAGCTCTGTGATACGCTCATACAGAGTGCACATATCTGTGTTTTATTGCTGTGCAGCTCTGTGATACGCTCATACACACTGCACATTTCTGTGTTTTATTGCTATAAAGCTCTGATACGCGCATACACAGTGCACATTTCTGTGTGTTTTAATGCTATGCAGCTCTGTGATACGCTCATACACAGTGCACATTTCTGTGGGTTTTATTGTTCAACCAATTAGAGCGACTGTGATCCAGTATACTTGACATGCATGTCTGATCTTTGTAAAAATGGTTGGATTTAAACATTTCATAATTTTATATATCAATAGATACATTTGAAATGGTATACAAAATATACAAGTAGGAACTTGGTATCCACTTTTAATGTACAGCGAGGAAGAGGCGGAGCTCAAAGAAAAGGTGGAGCCTAAAGAGGAAGGGTGGGGTTTAACAAGGAAGAGGTGTGACTTTGACAGGTAGGGGCATGTCAAATTTAAATTAGGGGGTGCACAAGTTTAGTCAGGCCTTGGGCAGCACGAAACCTAAATATACCACTGGCTGCTTGCAAAAAAACTACTGAGTGAAAATGTCTGGAATTAACATATAAGGTCCTATGAATGATAATAAAAAGGTCTGTTACAGACAAAAGAGCTACTTAAAAATAATCTGAAAACAATTTGCCAAAAAAATCCAATAAAATGCCTAAAACATCCTAAAAATCAAATTTCAAATAAATTAAGATACTTTTTGCTGCTGATTAAAAGAATAAACAGTTTATTAGATATTGAGTAAAAACTGGAATATTTTTAACATCGAAACCTATGGGATTCGTCTGATTAAACCTGCTGAATGAAACCACCGAACATCAGGGCATTTCACTGACATTTCAATGCTGTTCGGTGTTCTCTGAATAGGTTAATCATTGCCTCTCTATGGGGATTTCACTGCCATCGAACAGGCACCATATTTACTGGCAATTGGCAAAAATTTTGCGAACTGCCTGCTTACTGAATAGCCGAATGGCCACGAAATTGTACCATACAGAGAAATTCACTGTTCGGTGAATTTTTGGGGTCAGATCAGCTCTCTCTGAATAACCCCTATAGTAAATATAGGTGACACCTCATCTTTCTTCCGTAGGTAAGTCTACGTACCAGTGACTTGCGGTGAGGTCAGTGGCTGGTGAGGCACTGGCTAGTATCAGAGCCAGGTATACACAGGTTACGTAGGTCCAGGTGCCGTGCTCCCCAGGAACTGGCTGCTACCTGTGCTCCCCAGAAACTAGCTGCTCTCAGGGCTCCCCAGGAACTGGCTGCTATCTGTGCTCCCCAGAAACTAGCTGCTCTCAGGGCTCCCCAGAAACTGGCTGCTCTCAGGGCTCCCCAGAAACTGTCTGCTCTCAGGGCTCCCCAATAACTGGCTGCTCTCAGGGCTCCCCAATAACTGGCTGCTTTCAGTGCTCCCCAGGTAATGGCTGCTCAAGGCTCTCCTGGTAATGGCTGTTCAGGGCTCCCCAGGTAATGCCTGCTCTCACTGCTTACCAGGATCTGGCAGCTTTCAGGGCTCCCCAGGATCTCTACGTCATCCATTTCAGGCAGCCTAGTGTGTGTGACACTGAGGCCACACCACGCGTCCACTGATTGGGCAAGACCGACAAATGACTGTCCTGCGCCAATCAATGCATGGGCGGCAGGCCTTCCAAGTCCCTGCTACGTTCTTAAACCAAATTTGTGGTGTGCCAACATTCGCTCAGCTGGAACCGTTATAAGAATATCTATTCAAACAATTAAATGTACAGCACTTTGCAAAATGGGATTTGCTAAAATGTTTTTCATATACTGTATGCATAAATGTCCAAATAGTTTTCTGAGGTATAATCTATAATCTGATCTGTTGGAATGCTACAATCAATGGATCAAGTCAAAACGAACCAAAAGGCAGCTCTAGAATTAATGAGGTAATAAATAATACAATTTAATTAATGAATTATACAGATCTCTTGATAGACAGGAACATGCGTATTTGGGAGTATATTTGTGTAGTTTGTCAGTAGGAACATGAATACTGCCATTTCACATTAATTATTTCTTAGGCAACAGCCTATTTTGCCCATTTAAATGGCCAACTTTGAACCGAAAAAGTACGGAAAGTGTGGAAATTTACAGTCAACCAACATAGACACAAGTGTGAACATAAGCCTTCACTGACTGCTAGCGATCCTATACCAGATGAGACCGTAATTGAGAGTCGCTAATGGAAAAATTCATTAAAAGTTTATCTTTTAGCGGTTCCTTGTTACTGGCTCTGGTACAAGTGAGCCGCTATATTTTATATATAATATGGAAGTCAATGACACGCAGCGGAGCAACAAGCCTCCACTGGTGTGTCCTGGCGTCCATATGACTCCATGGAGATTAGAGAAGCCCCTCTGCCAGATTGCATATATTTCATCTCACAGGGCCCTGCTCCCTTTTGCCTCCAAATTCCTTGAAAAGCTTGTGTATGCCCGTCTGATTGACTACCTTAACACCTTGACCGTCTGCAATCTGGCCTTAACTCACTTCACTCGACGGAAACTGACCAATGACCTTGTAACTGCTAAATCTAATGGGTGCTGCTCTCTGCTGATTCTTCTTGATCTCTCAGCTGCTTTGATACAGGTGACCACTCGCTCCTCCTTCAAACTCTTAGTGATATAGGCCTTCAAGGTACTGTTCTTTCATGGTTCTCTTCCTACCTGTCCCAGAGATCATTTAGTGTCTCATTTGCTGGAAGTACCTCCTCCCGGCAGCCTGTCTCTGTTGGGGTGCACCAAGGTTCAGTACTGGGCCCTCTTCTCTTTTCGATCTATACTGCCTCTATAGGCAAACTGATCAGCTCCTTTTGGACTCCAGTACCACTTATATGCTGATGACACTCAAATATACTGTACCTCTCCTTCTCTGATCTCTCTCCGGCTCTCCTAGATTGAGTTACAGACTGTTTCTCCGCGATCTCAAATTGGATGTCTTTCCGTTTCCTTAAACTCAATCTTGCCAAACTGAAATTTTCGTTGTTCCTCCCTCCAAGAAAAACCCAATACCACCTATCTGTAACGTTGGGGGCTTCCAGCCTTTCCGGTGTGCTTGAGGGCAGCCTGTATGATGCTGCTCGCTCACCAACACCCGGTTTAAATTGAAACAGGCAGGGAGGTGGCTGCATGAGGTGCGGCTTGAGAGGGGGGCGCGGTCTGGTGAAGGTCTTTTAAAAACCAACAGTTCCCTCTAAGCAGTGCCAGATCGTGGTTATCCATACCTGAGCTCCTTGTACCTGAATTCTCTCGTGATTTAACCTGTTATTGACCTCTGCTTGTTTTTTAGTATTATTATTATTTATTTATAAAGCGCCAGCATATTCGGCAGCGCTGTACAATAGGCACAGTATAGACAGTGTTACAATACATTGAACAACATTTGAAAAACAGTACAGTAGGAGATGAGGCCCTATTCCCGTAGGAACTCACAATCTAGAGGGGTTGGGGTTGGAAACAGGAGGAGAGGACTGCAAGGTGAGAGTGATTGATGGTTGCGTCAGTGTGTTGGGTGGTAGGCTTCCCTAAATAGGAATGTTTTATGGGAGCGTTTGAAGGAGGAGAAGTTAGGGGAAAGTCTGACTGTACGAGGGAGAGCATTCCAGAGGATGGGGGCTGCGCGTGAGAAGTCCTGCAGTCTATCATGGGAAGAGGTGATGCAGGGAGACTCTAGGCGCAGGTCACTGTTTGACCTTAGGGAGCGGGCTGGGGTGTATTTGGTGATTAGTGAGGACAGGTAGTGGGGTGCTGAGTTAGTGAGGGTGTTGTAGGTAAGGATAAGGATTTTGAACTTAATTCTGCAGTAGATGGGGAGCCAGTGAAGGGACTCGCAGAGGGGAGCGGCAGAGACAGAGCGGCAGGTGAGGTGGATTAGCCTGGCAGAGGCGTTCAGGATGGATTGTAGGGGGGAGAGGCGGGAGAGAGGGAGGCCAGGTAAGAGATTATTGCAATAGTCAAGTCGGAAGATTACCAGGGCGTGTATGAGTTGTTTTGTGGTGACAGCGGTAAGAAATGGCCGAATTCTGGAAATATTACGCAATTGGTAGCGGCAGGAGGAGGAAAGAGACTGGATGTGGGGTATGAAGGAAAGAGCAGAGTCAAGTGTAACTCCAAGACAGCGAACTTGGTTTGATGGGGAGATGGTGATACCCTCCACCGTGATAGAGAAGTCAGGAGGTGGGGAGGCATTAGAGGGAGGAATAAGTAGGAGCTCAGTCTTGGACATGTTGATCTTTAAGTGGTGGGAGGCCATCCAGGAGGAGATGCCAGATAAACAGTCACTGACTTTGGAAAGGACAGGTGGAGAGAGATCAGGGGTAGAGAGGTAGATCTGAGTGTCATCAGCATAGAGGTGGTAATTAAAGCCAAAGCTGTTAATGATTTTGCCCAGGGAGGAGGTGTAGATGGAAAAGAGCAGAGGACCAAGGACAGAGCCTTGAGGTACACCAACAGATAGAGGCAATGAAGAGGAGGAGTTACCAGCAAAGGACACAGAGAAGGACCTGTTCGATAAATAGGAGTCAACTCAAGCGAGTGCAGTGTCACCGAGACCAAGAGAGCTGAGGGTTTGCAGAAGGAGGGGGTGGTCAACAGTGTCAAAAGCAGCCGAGAGGTCAAGCAGGATAAGAATAGAATAGTGGCCGTGTTTTTTAGCAGTTAGGAGGTCGTTGGTGACTTTGGTGAGGGCAGTTTCAGTTGAGTGTAGGGGACGGAAGCCAGATTGCAGGGGGTCAAGTAGGGAATTGGATGACAGGAAGAGGGAGAGGCGGTTTTAGAGGAATTAGATGTGACGGAATGGGGTCGAGCAGGCACGTGGTGAGATGTGACGAGGACAATAAGGAATTGACTTCCTCATCAGTGGCTGGGAGGAAGCGGCAGAGGGTGGCAGAGGGGACCTCTGGGAGTGGAAGTGGCAGATAACTATCTTGTGTTGGGATGTTGCTTCTGATAGTTAGAGTTTTACTGAGGAAGTAGTCTGCCAGGTCTTGAGCGCTGAAGGCAGCTGAGGGGGGAGGTGCGGATGGGTAGAGGAGGGTGTTGAAGGTGGACCAGAGCCGTTTAGGGTTAGAGGACAGCGTAGATATAAGAGATGAGAAGAAGGATTGTTTGGCCAGGTGGAGGGCAGAGGTGTATGACCGGAGAATAAACTTGAAGTGAACAAAATCAGCTTCAGAGCGGGATTTCCTCTAGGCACGCTCTGCAGTGCGGGAGCATCTTTGCAGGTAGCGTGTCCGGAGGGTGTGACAGGGCTGAAGCTGGCGGCGTGGGGCCTTACAGAGTCGAAGAGGAGCAAGTGTGTCTAGGACAGAGATAAGTGTGGTGTTGTAGTGATTAGTGGCAGCATCAGGGCAGGTGAAGGATGAGGTGTGAGGGAGGTGGTGAAGTAGATAGGAGAATTGATGGGGATCCATGGGATGTAGATTTCTTTGAGTGTGTGTGTGAGGTGGGGGAGCAGGGTGTTTAGGAAGTCCAGATAGGTTGAAAGAGAGAAGGTGGTGGTCAGAGATGGGGAAAGGGCAACAGGTGAACCCAGAAATGGAGCAGAGGTTGGAAAAGACAAGGTCAATAGCGTGACCATTGCGGTGGGTAGGGAGGAGGGAGGATTGCGTGAGTCCAAGGGAAGATGTGAGTGAAAGAAGTTTGGAGGCAGCAGGGGAAGAAGGATCATCGATGGGAATGTTGAAGTCCCCGAGAACTAGGCATGGAAGACTAGAAGACAGGAAGTGAGAAAGCCAGGTAGCAAAGTGGTCAAAGAACTGGGAGGTTGGTCCCGGTGGGCAGTAGATGACTGCCACCCTGAGAGCCAGGGGAGAGAACAGGCGGATGCAGTGTGTTTCAAAGGAGGAGAAGGAGAGAGATGGGGGTGGAGGGAGATGCTGGTACGTGCAGGTGGGAGAGAGCAGGATTCCGACACCGCCACCATTTCTCTCACCTGGTCTGGGGGTATGGCTCAAGTGTAGAGCACCATGTGAGAGAGCAGTAACGGAGGCCGTGTCAGAGGGAGTTAGCTAGGTTTCAGTTAAAGCTAGGAGGTTGAAGGAGTTTGAAAGGAAGAGGTCATGGATGGCTGTGAGTTTGTTGCACACAGACCGAGCGTTCCAGAGGGCGCAGGAGAAAGAGGACAGGTGCTGAAGGTTTATGGGAAGGAGGTTGCTGGGCTTGCAGGGAGGTGATTTATGTGCAATGGAGATAGGATGAGAGGGAAGTATTGGATGTGTTGTGGGGCCAGGGTTAGGGGATATGTCACCTGCATAGAGTAACAGCAGGAGGGTGAGAAAGAGAAGGTGGGAATGGGATTTGTGTGATTGGCAGCACGAGAGTTGGAGGGAGACCATGTTCTGAGGAAACAAAGGAGCTCATGTGAGGCCATCATGTGGGAAGAGAGGAGGGAGGGAGAGATGCAGATAGTGTTGGTCGGTGGTAGAGGGGCAGGAGTTCCATTTAAGGAGAAATGTGGAAGTGAAAAGTAGAAGCGTGAGAGAAAGCATAATATAGCTGTGTATTTACCCGATGTAAAATGTTTTCTGACTATTCTGCCTTCCATTGCCCTAGACTATTTTCTTGTACTACGCTTCTGCACTGATATCGACCCGGCTATTCCATTTGACTATTCTATACTCTTTATTCCTGATTCTGGCTTGTCTGACTACCCCGTGTTGCTGACCTGGTTTTGTATTACGACATTGTCTTTGATTAACCCTTTCTGTCTAGCTAGTATACCTGGCCAATTCTAAGGACCAGACAGTTAGGGATTCTACTACGGCTACCCTGTTGGTATCTTTTGGGCTCTGTGGAGTGTTGGGCTTTA
This sequence comes from Leptobrachium leishanense, assembly GCA_009667805.1. NCBI lineage: Eukaryota > Metazoa > Chordata > Amphibia > Anura > Megophryidae > Leptobrachium > Leptobrachium leishanense. The sequence goes on along the minus strand of CM019071.1, from coordinate 116,852,182 downwards.
TGGACTGCGTGGTGGGATCCGGGAACCGTGACATTACGATCTGGTCAAATGGATCCCGCAGACTTAACACAGCATTTGAGTAACTTTGTATCCAGACAGGACGAGCAGGACCATAGGATGGATCAGTTTGCTCTCGCCTTACAAACTATCCTGACTCGTACGGCTCACCTGGAACCAGCTGGGGTTGCACCTCTGCTTGCTATACCTGTGTCCTCTCTTGTTCAGACATCCCAGGTACACATGACCGCTCCTATGAGGTTTGACGGTACTCCCTCGGAGTGCCGGGGATTTTTGGTCCAGGTGGATATTCATTTTAAATTAAATCCACAAATGTTTATCACTGACATAGCCAAAGTGGGGTTCATTATTAACCATCTGTCTGGCAGAGCGTTGACATGGGCGAATCCTTTATGGGAGGCAGAGAAGCCTATCGTACTGAACTATAAAGGATTCATAGCCGAGTTAAAACGTACGTTTAATCCTACCAGAAGGCCCAAGGTAGCTGGCAAATCCTTGTTCCGCATACGTCAAGGGAACAGGACTGTATCTGATTATGCTATAGAATTTAAAACGTTGGTTACTGACGTGAACTGGACTAATGAGGTTCTGGCTTTTATGGAGGGGTTATCAGAGTCATTGATGCATGAGTTGGCTCCTCGTAAATTACCTGAGGTGTTGAGTGAATTTATAGATTATTGTATAGATCTGGATGATCAGATAAGGGACAGAAGAACTCCAAGAGAGAAACCTAAGAGACCATTACCAAGGTTGGCCCCTGTCTTTCAGGCACCACCAAGAGAGTTATCCCCTCCCTCTGAGCCTATGCAACTAGGCCATACTAGGCTTACAGAGGAAGAGAGAACAAGGCATCTTCGTGAGGGATCGTGCCTGTATTGTGGTTTAAAAGGACATTTACGACTTCAATGTCCCACTCGCCCTAGAATGCATGATAAGTCGGAAAACTACCGCACCTAAGGCAACTGAGGAGACAGGCCTTGGGTGTGACGTTCATGTCTCCTGTCAAAGACACTAGACTCTTGTTACCAGTATCCGTGGCTTGGGAGACCAAGACCACGCATACTACCGCTTTTGTTGACTCTGGGGCTGCTGGTAATTTCATTGATGTTGAATACGCTTCCTCCATTTCTCTCCCTCTGGTTGTAAGAGAGACACCCTTGGCCATCGAAGCCATAGACGGTAGGCCGTTATCCTGTCCCAGAATTACTCACGATACTGTTACAGTGGTTCTTACCACTGGTCTCTTACATAAAGAAGAGATCATATTTCAGGTTATCCGTTCACCTTCCAATCCTGTTGTGCTGGGTTTCCCTTGGTTGGTGAAACATAATCCTGTTATTGATTGGGCTAAGGGAGAGATAATGTCTTGGAGTCCTGCTTGTTTTGTGACTTGTTTAATACCCATTCAGCATATTGGTGCCCTGAACACACCTACAGCTCCTCCATTGTCTACAGAGGTTCCTGACTGGTATGCCGATCTCAGGGCTGTATTCGATACAAGAGAGGCAGAGAAACTACCTCCACATAGACCGTATGATTGCGCCATTGATATTCATCCAGGTACCATGCCTCCTCGAGGCAAAGTATATCCTTTATCCATAAAAGAGAACCAAATCATGTAAGGAGTACATAAAGGAGAATTTGGAGAGAGGTTTTATCAGACATTCCTCTTCTCCAGCAGGGGCTGGGTTCTTTTTTGTATCTAAAAAAAGGAGATTTACGCCCGTGTAATGTATCGATTATAGGGGGCTTAACAAGATCACCATCTTGTACCATGTGTACCCTATCCCTCTTATATCAGAACTGTTCGACAGGTTAAGGGGATCAGCAGTATACACAAAACTCAATTTGAGAGGGGCTTACAACCTGATACGTATAAAAGATGGGCATGAATGGAAAACAGCATTTAACACCAGGAGTGGGCATTATGAATATCTGGTCATGCCGTTCGGTCTCTGTAATGCTCCAGCTGTATTCCAGGATTTCATTAATGATGTGCTCAGAGATTTTTTGCAATCCTTTGTTATCGTATACTTAGAAGATATACTAATTTACTCTCCCGATTTTATAACCCACCATGAACATGTCAGACAGGTATTAGCAAAACTACTAGACAATGGTCTTTATTGCAAACTGGAGAAGTGTTTATTCGACATTACTACTGTAAAATTTCTTGGGTACATTATCACTCCAGAAGGTTTTGAGATGGATCCTTCCAAACTCACGGCCATCTCAGAATGGCCTCTCCCTCAAGGCCTCAAAGCCATACAGAGGTTTCTGGGGTTTTCCAACTATTATAGGAGATTTATCAAGAATTATTCTGCTGCAGTTTCCCCTATCATTAATATGACACGTAAAGGTCTGAAGAACCAGGTTTGGTCTTCACAATCCAAACAGGCATTCGAAGCTTTCAAACAGGCTTTCACTTTCGCTCCTGTGTTACGGCATCCTGATCCCAGAATTCCATTTGTACTTGAGGTTGATGCTTCCGAGATAGGCATTGGGGCTGTCCTATCTCAAAGAGAGTCTCCAGGGAAGCCTCTACATCCTTGTGGGTTCTTTTCAAGAAAATTATCACCAGCAGAACGCAATTATGATATCGGTAACAGAGAATTGCTTGCTATTGTGTCAGAGTGGAGACATTTGTTGGAAGGTACTCTTGACCCTTTGTTGATAATCACTGATCATAAGAACCTTACGTACATCGGGGATGCTAAACGTCTGAACTCGAGACAGGCCAGGTGGTCATTACTACTGTCTCGGTTTAATTTTGTGTTGACTTACAGACCAGGTGACTGCAATGTAAAGGCTGATGCCTTATCTCGTCAATATGACCCGTATGAATCAAATACACAAGACCACAATCCTATAGTTCCTCCTGAACGTATTGTGACTTCCACGGTCTTGTCTGTTTCCTCGCCTTTTCTGGAACGCCTCCAAGCAGTTCAAATGGGGGCTCCACCTAACAAGCCTCCAGATATGTTGTTTGTGCCTGAAGAGGAAAGACAAGAATTACTCAATGTTTCATGATTCAAAACCAGCAGGTCATCCTGGTATTACTAAGACTCTTACCAGTATCTCCAGACAGTTCTGGTGGCCCACCATGCGACAGGACGTACGTCTGTTTGTTTTGGCTTGTCAAGTCTGTGCCAGAAGCAAAACCAGTAAAACCTTGCCTGTCGGTCTATTGCAGCCTTTACCCATTCCTAATAGGCCTTGGTCTCATCTATCCATGGATTTTATTGTGGACTTGCCGAAGTCTAAGGGTCATACTGTGGTTCTGACAGTTATAGACCGCTTCTCCAAAATGGCTCCTTTTATTCCTTTACCTAAGCTTCCTACAGCCAAAGAACTGGCGGTCGTCTTTGCTAGAGAGATTGTACGAATACATGGGGTTCCGTCTGAAATAGTCTCTGACAGAGGAGCTCAGTTCGTCTCCCGTTTCTGGAGGGATTTCTGTGCGGAGATGGGGGTGCGATTGGCCTTCTCTTCAGCATATCATCCACAAACCAATGGGGCAGCAGAGAGGGCAAATCAGGGTCTCGAGCAGTACATACGTTGCTTTACCACAAAACAACAAGACAATTGGTCGGAGTTGTTGCCCTGGGCTGAGTATGCACGTAATAACGCCGTTAACGAGACCGCTGGCCACTCTCCTTTTTCTGCCATCTATGTTTTTTTCCCTCCGGCTCTATCGCTTCAGTTTGCTGAACAGGCCATCCCGGTTCTCGATGAATATCTCACACAACTACAGGATATTTGGAGACAGATTTGCGAAAACATGGAGCGCACTCTTGCTGTCCAGAAACGCAAGGCTGACAGGCATAGGTTACAAGCTCCTTCCTACAACGTAGGGGATAGAGTTTGGTTGTCCACTAGGAATGTGAAGTTGCGGGTGCCTTCTATGAAAATGGCACCTCGGTTTATTGGTCCATACAAGATCATTCGCCGCGTTAACCCTGTGGCTTATGCTCTTGCCCTTCGTAGACATCTTCGCTTGCACAACGTCTTCCACACCTCCCTACTGAAGCCTTTGTTGTGTAACAGGTACACGTGGGTCGTTCCTCCTCCTCCACCTGTTCAGGTTGATGGAGAGACGGAGTATGAGGTTAGGAAAGTTCTGGATTCTAGGCTGTTCAGGGGTGCTCTGCAGTACCTGGTCGATTGGGTGGGTTATGGTCCGGAGGACCGGTCCTGGATTCCGGCTTCCAACATGTCTGCCTCTAGGTTGGTCAGGGCGTTCCATGCCTCGCACCCCGATCGCCCTGGTGGTCGTCCTGCCACTCGCCCCAGTGGTCGTCCTGCCACTTGTCCTGTTGGTCGTCCTGTGGCCTCCCATGGAGAGGGGGTATTGTAACGTTGGGGGCTTCCAGCCTTTCCGGTGTGCTTGATGGCAGCATGTCTGATGCTGCTCGCTCACCAACACCCGGTTTAAATTGAAACAGGCAGGGAGGTGGCTGCATGAGGTGTAGCTTGAGAAGGGGGCGCAGTCTGGTGAAGGTCTTTTAAAAACCAAGCAGTGCCAGATCGTGGTTATCCATACCTGAGCTCCTTGTACCTGAATTCTCTCGTGATTTAACCTGTTATTGACCACTGCTTGTTTTCTGACTATTCTGCCTTCCGTTGCCCTAGACTATTTTCTTGTACTACGCTTCTGCACTGATATTCCATTTGACTATTCTATACTCTGTATTCCTGATTCTGGCTCGTCTGACTACCCCCGTGTTGCTGACCTGGTTTTGTATTACGACATTGTCTTTGATTAACCCTTTCTGTCTAGCTAGTATACCTGGCCAATTCTAAGGACCAGACAGTTAGGGATTCTTCTACGGCTACCCTGTTGGTAGCTTTTGGGCTCTGTGGAGTGTTGGGCTTTAAGGACTGCGTGGCGGGATCCAGGAACCGTGACACTATCTCTCTATGAGTAAATGGAACGCTCATTAGCCCCATGCCTCAAGCTCGCTGCCTTGGTGTCACTTTCGATTCGGACGTAACATTCTCTACACTCGTCCAGACCGTGACCAAATCTTGTTACTATCAACTCAAGAACATCGCCCGCGTCCACCCCTTTCTGATGCAAGATACCGTGAAGGTGCTGGTTCATGCTCTTATCATTTCATGACTTGATTACTGCAACTCGCTCCTTATTGGCCTCCCCAACTCCCTTATTGCCTCTTTGCAATCTGTAATGATTGGGCCAGGCTTATTTTTCTCACCAGACGCACCTCGTGTACCTCCCCCCACTGCCGGTCCCTCCATTGGCTTCCTGTACATTTCAGGACACAGTTTAAAATACTGACGCTCACGTTCAAATCGCTCAATAACTCAACCTGTACATGTCTTTGTTACTACTCAAACACGTCCATTCTAGACAACTCCGGTCGGCAGGCAATCTCCACATGTCATCTGTCTACACCAGCATGGCCAAATCTCGTCTCCAAGACTTCTCGAGGACAGCTCCGGTCCTGTGGAATGACTTGCCTCGCCCTATCAAACTCCCCTGATCTCCGGGCCTTCAAGAAATCCCTGAAAACCCATCTCTTCAGATTAGCATACCACAGATGCAACTCACTCCCACTGCTCACCTACTCACACATGACTGAAGCTGCTTCAATGGCCCACCATTCCTGAACCACTGGCACCAATGATCCTGCCATCCAGTAAAGTTCCCTTTGTCTACCTCAACCCCAATCCCTCTAGACCGTAAGCTCCTATGAACAGGACCCTCTACACCTAGGGCTCTATTAAATACTTCGCGCAAACGTTAACGCTTGTGCAAAAACGCATTAACGCGAGGGGAAAAACCCTTTGCGCAGAATGTCGTATTACAATGTTCGCGCAAAAAATGCGCGTTAACGTCTACCGCTGGTGAACCTGCGCAAACCCTTTGCGAGCGTAATGTACTTTGCGCGTCCTATACTTAACATTGTGAGCGCAAATGCGTTTGTGCGCTGGTACGTGGATGGTATTACAATCTATGTGCAAATTTTAACGGGCAACGTTTGCGCGCATAAATTTTAACGTCTTTTAAAAGCTGGTGGTAACTGCAAATCTGAACGTCCTGGACGAAACCAAATACACCAGCCCGAAAAAAAATACAGCAAAGTATAGTCACACATTCTACGCATACCCAAACAATAAAATAGAGAGGTTGTGCGTGTTTTTCTTATTGCTGCAGCATATATACTCAGATTGATTTTGACAGGCGCAAAAACTGAACGGGAGACAATTGTGGTTCTTAATTCAGATTGGCTAAATCGTGTGAAAAAAACAGTCCGCCCATCGATTTCTGCGCGCAGCGTTATTGCGCCCGCTATTGCGCCCGTTATTCATTCCACGGATGAAAAAAGGCGCTTGGATTGTAATACCAGCGTTAATTTAGGCGCGTTAACGTTTAACGCTGCGCGCAAAAAGGATAGTATGAAGCAGTTAATAGAGCCCCTAGTGTTTCCATCCTATGTCCGTTTATCTGTATCTCGTTCCCTTTGGTTATTGTAAAGCGCTGCAGAAACTGGTGGCTCTATCTAAATGATGACAATAATAATAAGTAACTATTTGTTCTCAGTTTCCTCCGGCTTGCGGTGTGAGGAAGCAGTGAATTGCAATGTCCTCTACACCATGAGACCAAATGGAAGTACAGATTTTTCTGATATTTTTTATCTTATTGTGTTTAAGTGATTTTGAAAATACAAAATGACCTAACACCAGTGTAGTGCTCACCCCCGGAGGAGACGCTGAATAACCCCAGGATAGTCTCTCCGCACTAGGAATCACTATACACCAGCACTGTTGTGGAGTTATATACTTTACTGAATCAATAAAGTGGCATATAATACACATGTACGTTGAGAGAAATAACAGGAATGCACAACGCGGGAAAAATATGCGGCGGAAAAGAAACGGATAAAAACCCCTCAGTTTGCGAGTTTAAGTCCCGTTCAAAATGGCTCAAAAGATAGTGTCTTAGGGTACCCGGGTACTATATTCAACTGGCCAGGGAATGAGCAAAGTTATCTTTGACTAGTCGACGTTGGGGCCTGTGGATTGAAGCAATTAACCAAGTGCGCACTTTCGTTTCGGAACCGTAGGCCTTGAGGCCTCTCACCCATCCGACGAACAAAGTGACCAGAACCGACGACTCGACCAAGGATCTCTCTCCGCGACCGGAACCTGGTGCCAACGAATCCGCTCTTCCGATCGCCGTTCTCTGCTACCGGAATCGATCCGTTGCCTTCACTCCCATTCGATCCTCGCGACCTCCTCACTCGAGGCCCTTCTGGAACTCGGTTGCTCAGCGGAATGTAGTAGGTGACAACACGATCTCCGTCCCCGATCTCCAGCACCAGATATGGCAGTGTCCACTCTCTGGCCTGGTTGCGATCCCTGACAGTGTCCTGCGTGCGTCCTACTCCCTTCGTTGCTCTGCTCGCTCTGCCCCTGTCTTGCACGAGGCTTTGAATGTCTCTCCTCGCGCTAGTACGCCCACTTCCTCATCCCTTCGCAAAGGTCTCTGGGAGATGGAGTCTTTTGGCACAAAATAGTCCATAATGTCTCTGGCTCTGTCTCCCTCTAGTGGTAGCAACAGTCCATTACATAGAGCCAATCTATCCCAGCGCTACACCAGGTTTAAGAACAGGTATTTTTTCTTAAAAATCAGTTTGGCATGAGGAATAATGAGCAGCCTAGCAATCTATCATTATTTGCTTATGTGCCCATAAATTAGCACTTCTTATATGAAGTATAAGAGGGGCTGTTACACTTAACAGTTTACCAACTATAAGTCCTCGATCGGAATAAATATTTGTTCTACTAATCCTATTAGGACAGCAGATCAGTAACTAGAAGGATGAAATAAAAAAAACTGATCAGTGTATGAAAGAAGTTTGTCGCGTGTGTTTCTGTGTGAAAAGGAAATTAGTTCAGGAAAGTGTAAGAGGCCTTTGTAATGGGGGGAGGGGCACTAGTGAAAGACTAGCTGCATATTCTAAAAATGCGGCAATTTAGAGAATAATCAGTCAGAAATTAATAAATGCAGACACAAAATACAATTGCGATGATGCAATATTGCCGATTGTGATGGTGGCCATCATGTGGAAATCTGGATACCTGGGTTGTGATTGCAGAGATGTTATTTGCAGGCTGATCAGTGTTTGAAAGAATTTTGTATAGTATACACCTCTGTATTAGCTGTCCTCTGTCTGTATAGCATACACCCCCTTCAAGTAATTGATTCCATTGTTTTCACATGCTATGCTCCCACCCCCCCTTCCGTTCCTCCCAAGAACTAGCAGGCAGTTTAAGAAAAGGTTGACTGTATAAACGATCCATTGTTTTAAATGTGTCTTCCCTTTGTCCTGTTACTGCATCTGTTGATAGTATTTGTAATGTATTCCTGAAGGGGGTTGTCCCTTAACTGTTCATAGCTATATGTTTAAAAATAAACACTTACAGGGTTATTCAAAGAGAACTGAATTGCTTGAGAAAGGTAACCGAACGCTGAAAATCAGCGTTTGGTTACCTTTCTTGGCCATTCGGCTATCCAGAGAGTAGGCAATTCGCCAAATCCTGGTGAATTGCCTGAACATACGGTGCCTGTTCGAGGGCAGTGAAAACCCCATGAAAAAGCACTGCTTCGGCTATTCAGAGAACACAAACCAGCAGTGAAAGGTTCCTGAAATGCCCTGCCATTCGGTTGTTTAATTTGGCAAATTTATTCAGGAGAATCCCATAGGCTTCAATGTTAAAAATATTCCCGTTTTAATTCAATATCTAATAAACCGTTTATTATAAAATTCTGCAGTAAAGAGTCTCTATTTATAATTTTTTTTAGTATATTTTAAGCATTTTTCTGATTTTTGTTTTTTTAAAAGTCCGTTTTTTTTTTTTTTTTAAATTTACTTATTTTTTCTGTAACAGCCCTCTTTATTATCATTCCCTGGACCTCATATGTAAATTTCAGACATTTTCGCTCAGTAGTTTCTTTGCAAACAGTGTTTCACTTCTCAAACATTCATTCAAACTGTTTTTCTAATTTATTCACTTCACTCTGTCTGCGGTCTCGGCTTTCTCGGCTTTTTCCAGCGGCTTCGCTGCGGGTGATCGGCTCCTGCTCGGGTTTTTCCGTGGTTTTCGGCAGGTTAATCCAGATGTTTTTGGGGGTTTTCGGTGTGCATTCGCTGGGTTTTGCGGTTAGTTTTCGTCAGGTTTGCGGCAGCTTTTCCCTGCAATTCGGGGGCCCTGTGGTGTTTGCTGAATACACCGCAGGGTCACCGAAATGGGATCGGCAAAAGGAACCGAATTGAAGAGAACGAAAAGTCACCGAACGTGCGGTGACTTTTCGAATCTCTTTGAATAACCCTGATAGTCTTGTTTTTCACTCTAAAACACTGGTCGCACCTGGTGATTTTAGGGAGGGGGTTCAGCTGAGAATCCTGGATGTCAGGGTCCAGCTTGAAGAAAGCTAGATTTTGACAGAGGCACACAGTCGGCGTGCCAGACGGCCTGTCACAATGATGTTAAAGGGTCACTCTACGCACTATGACCACTTTGGTTGGTTGGAAGTCCCCCCTTTTGCTCCAGCCCTGATTGGCTGGTACAGCTGTGTAAAACGGGAGGGGGTTTCCCTCTGCCGACACAGCTGTCGCTCAGCAGATGGGATTTTTAATAACCCTCCTGCCGGGTACTGATTCAGCAGTGGCGACTCTAGGAGCAATATATAAGGGGGGCACATACGTTACCACAGTCAAAACTGGGGGGGGCACTAATAATTTTTGCCACTAAATCATACCAGTGAAAAAAACTGAGTATATATGAACAAGATTTCAAAACCCCAGAGTAATGTGGTGCAATGATACCTTTTTGTTGTACAAACCTAAAACATAAATTCAATATTTTATTTGCTGCAATTCGGCTGATAACTGCTTCAGCGACTCCAATTTTCGCAAATTATGGTGACCATTCACTAAATAGGGAATTCACCATATTTTTTGCCAAACTGATTCCCCGAAATGTGACAAAAAGCAAAGGATCTAAAGATGAATAGACCCTTTAGATTCTAACTTCCATTATAGCCCCTAAAACTCCATTAAAGCTGGGAAATACATTAAAAAATAATAAACAGTGTGGCATGTAGCCAACAAATTAACCCTAAAATGCCATTAATCAAGGGAAACATGAAATGAATACACTGTGAGTGTCAGTGTCCGGGATCGTATATTGTAAATACCGGTGAACAAGGTGAGAACCCAAATTGCAGTAACAAAAAAGGATTGCAACACAGATTGGTGTAAAAAAATAGCAGGAAATATATTGGATGAAACAAAAAGGGCAGGTAACTGTATAAACAATAAGTCCTTGATAAAACAATGGAAACATTTTGAATAATACAGTCCTTGGTAACAAAGGGAAAACTTGAAAAGGAACCTGGATGAATTAATAATTCTTCTGAGAAGAAAACACGAGGAATTGTGGATTGTAGTTGCAAGTCCAAAAAACAGGCAATGGTCGTAGGGCGGCGGCGATCTCGGATGGTCAGAAAACAGGCAGAGGTTCAGTACACAGATAGTTCAGACAGGATAGCCACAAGGCTCTTGAAGAATAACTGCAGGTCAAGATGAGGATTCAGACGTTATGTCAGAGCATTGGCTGGATACGGGTGTGGACGTTTTAAAGGAAAACAGCCAATATTAACGAGATGCAGGAGGAAATTTTCTGCGGCGTCGCCGAGAGATGTGACAGTCAGGTTCCTTAAGCATGCTTGGCAGCCCCCTTCAAGTATTCTGGTTGCATCTGATCTGTGCCTGCACTTGAGGGCAGCATCATTCCTGTGCTGCTCATTTCCAGCGCTGAGATCCAGCACATATTCAGTTAAAACACACACCATAGGTCACACGATCGGGTCAGACGAGCGCAGTTATCATGTCCGTGTCGCCGCACATTTTAACGTCCATGGCAGCATAGCATTCTGACCAATGGAGCCCCACACACAAAGTACGTCCGCACGGAAGTGCGGACACACAACGGAGGCGGCAAACGGACGCAGGTTAGACAAGGACGCAATACCGCTAGAACAGACGCACAGAGTGCGCTGAGTCCGCAACGTCTGCATAGCTTTGTGTGTGAGTGATGGAACGTGGTCAGACAGACTGCATTTATGCATCCAGCATTTCTCACGGACAAATTGGTTTTTCATTTTAATTTATTTTCCCTTCTACATCAGTCAAAAAAAAGTCAGTCACAAAAACAGACTGCGTGGCCACTACCTTGTCGTCAGTCAGAAAGTATGTCCGTTGTGCAGGAACGCAGAGTCCGCATAAAATGCGCTCGTCTGACCCTAGCCTAACCTGAATAAAGGGCCACGCCCTCTCTCCTCCTTGCTCCAGCATTGTCAAACCACTACCAGTGAGAGAGGACCTATGCTGTGACTCTCCTGCGTTATCCTGAAGCCCAAACCTTGCTGTCGTTACCAGCCTTTCCTATGTCTCCATACCCTCCAGTATCCAGTGTGTCCAAGATCCCATTGTCCTGGTTTGTTTCCTGCTTCCATATTGTCAAGCCCTATACGTGTCCTGTTCCTCTCCTCCAAACCAATCGTTCTGCTGCTTACTGCAGCAACTCACCGCTCAACGCACACCCCTGTACGGTGCATCACCGCATCCCGGGCTCAGTATCCTACCACCTCGGTACCACCCCGGTACAGTACCTGACATTGAGGCATGTAGCCTGCCCATCAACCCCTAAAGTGCCTGTAAGGGAAAACATGAAACGAATACACTGTGAGGCATGGCACCTATCCATTAACTCCTAAAATGCCATTAATAAAGGAAAAAATAAATTGTATGCTGTGAGGGATGAAGCCTGCCTATTAACCCTTAATATATAACTAAATCAAGGCAAAAACTAAAGTAATACACAATGTAATATGTAGTCTGACCATTAACCCTGTCGCTGCTGAGCCATTTCCACCCTGTGAAAAATTTATTTTGGGTTGTTATTTTTTATGATTTTGTCTTTAAACTGAATATGGTCGTGTTTGATATCATTGGAAAGGCCAGACTTTGCCCTTTCAAATGACATCTAGTTGTAATAACGCACGGGGCCAGAGATACAGCGTTCCGAAGATGTGGGGAGAAGCTGGATGCTGATCCCTGGGGGGCAAATGGGGGGCAAGGAATAACCTAGGGGGGGCAATTACCCCCCAGCCCCCCGAGAGACGCCTATGCGATTCAGACACTAGTGATGTCAGCACCTGACGTAATCATGTCTCACTAATGCTCACAGGAATGAGCGATCGGGGAACGCTCGCAAACTTTGTGCGCAAAAATACACAATTTGCATGGCTTATGTATGAAAGTTAAGTAAACTGCACAATTTGCGTAAGAAGCAAAATTTCAGGGAATTTCTGCATTTGGAAGCTCTGAGATGAAGAGGACGAGTATCCTGGTGCTGAGAGAGAAAAGGTGAGTATTTATACCTAACTTAAACTATATATTAAGAAAAAAATTGTGCAGATGATGTCAGCAGCATCTTACCTAAGGGAAAAGGGTTTTTTAATTTATCATACAATGTTACTTAAATGATCATGGAAACAATTCTATTTATGGGACCAGAGCGAATACAAACTCCAGAATACTGCTGGTCAGTATCCCACAAGTCCGCTCACGTATGACTGTCGTAGTAAAGCTTCAAATGGATTTGAGATTTTTTTAGGTGCAGTAGTAGCATTGAAGTGGTTTTCCCCCCAACCAATCAGAAATGATCTCCCTAAAATATTAATTTTGACTTTCAGAATTTGTGCTTTAACAGTTCAGTGCTCTAGATGGCAGTAGTGAGCCATTGTTCTTTTTTGTAAATTTCTTGACCAAGAACATAAGTCCATAATTTAACCGTATAGATGCCAATACGAGAAAGTTAATAATTTAAACACCTAAATACAATTTTAAGCCTACATTGCATTGATGAATGTATTGTATATTATAAAACATCTATTAGGTTAAGGCTAGGGTCAGATGAACGCATTTTTCGCGTCGTCCGTGAAAAAGTGCGTTCGAACGAATGGACGTATTTTTTTTACGGAATACGCGATAGCGGTCATACGATATGCATTTTCGACCGTGATTTTGTACGGATCATCAATAAAACTCTTTTTGCGTCTGGACGTTATGTAGGCCGGACATTAGCAGCGTCTGACGTCTCCTAATCACGCACACACGCCGCTAGCGGACGCAGCGCACTCTGTACGTCAGTACTAGCGGTATCACGTTCTCGAAAAAAATGCATTTGTTTGCCGCTTGCGTTGCGCGGCCGCACTTTGTACATTGACCATCATTGGCCGTCATTTGCTGCTACTACCGTGATTTTGTACGGATCATCAATAAAACACTTTTTGCGTCTGGACGTTATGTAGGCCGAACATTAGCAGCGTCTGACGTCTCCTAATCAGGCACACACGCCGCTAGCGGACGCAGCGCACTCTGTACGTCAGTACTAGCGGTATCACGTTCTCGAAAAAAATGCGTTTGTTTGCCGCTTGCGTTGCGCGGCCACACTTTGTACATTGCCCATCATTGGCCGTCATTTGCTGCTACTACGGCTGTGATAAAGTGCGGCTGCACGCGCGTTCGCACTGCGTTCGTCTGACCCTAGCCTAAAGGTCACGAGAGGGTTAAAAACAATTAATAACATTTTTTATCCACATACTTATGATAGTCCTAAAACTGTGACTATGGAATTGCAGAAAAAGTTACAAGAAATCATCAATAACAAAAATCCTCCACAATTAATTTCAAAATGCTCATTTCATTATGATAATCTTTGCAAACCATTAATTGGGAGGAAATGTTTTTCACAAAAAACACAGAGGCTAAAAGGAAGATATTTAAAATGACTATAGGGGTTATTCACAGAGATCCGAAAATTCACCGAACAGTGAATTTCTCCATATGGTGCAATTTCGTGACCATTCGGCTATTCATAAAGCAGGCAGTTCGCCACATAGTGAATATATTTCTTACATATTTATTTTCTGTGTTAATCTGTATATTTGTGTTATTTTTTTAATATTTTGCATTTTACTACTTTGTATTTTTGTAACGACTGTAACAATTCAATGTTCTTTAATCAAGCACATACTTGAAAACGAAAGAAATCTCAGTGTATCCTTCCTGGTAAAATTCTTTATAAATATATAAATAAATTTTGGCGAATTGCCAACGAAATAGGTTGCTGTCCAACAGCAGCAAAATCACCATAGAGAAGCAATGGTTAATCTATTCAGAGAACACCATACACAGTGGCATCACTAGGGTTGGTGTCACCCGGTGCGGCAACTTAAGGTGTGCCCCCCCCCCCGAGTTTTGCGGGTTTTTTTAACTACTCTTAAATCAGTACTCCCATATAACACTGAATGTTCATACACACTGCACATTACTGTGAGGTTTATTGCTGCGGAGCTCTCTCATATACTCATGCACAAATTTTGGCGAACTGCCAGCAAGTATGTTGCCTGTTTGAAGGCAATGAAAGTCCCCATAGAGAAGTAATGGTTAATCTGTTCAGAGACACCGAACAGCAGAGAAATGTCCTGATGTCGGGTGGTTTCATTCAGCGGGTTTATTCAGACAAAGGAACACCATAGGTTTCAATGTTAAAAATATTCCCTTTTTTATCAAATATCTAATAAACCGTTTATTCCTTTAATCCATAGTAAAAAGTCTCTTTATTTATTGATTTTTTTTTTTTTTTTGTATCTTTTAGGCATTTTTTAAAAAAAAATCTATTTTTTTTTCTAATAGAAAATTTTCTTGTTTCTGTAACAGCCCTTTTTATTATCATTCATTGGATCTTATATGTTAATTCCAGACATTTTCGTTTAGTAGTTTTTTGGAAAACAGCGGGCGATGGGTTTGCGGCACTATTCGGTGGCTGATTCCCTGCATTCACCGGGGAAATTTGATTCCCCAAAGTGCGGGGAACAACAAAACACTGAAATGTCTGCGTCATTTCGGTGCTCTGTGAATATCCCCTTTAGTGGTGGATTTTTTGCTGCCTCCTGGAAAGTGCCAGCCTAGGCCTTGCCTACCCAGGACATATTTGAAAATTAGAGAAATCTCAATATATCCTTCCTGGTAAAATATTTTTGAGTTAAAAAAAAATTATATATTTTTTTATGGTGTCACCCGGTGCGGGCTGCACCCCTGCCCCCCTTTGCGACGCCACTGACAGTATAGCAGAGAAATGTCAGTGAAATGCCCCAATGTTCAGTGGTTTCATTCGGCAGGTTTGATGAGGCGAATCCCATAGGTTTCAATGTTAAAAATATTCCTGGTTTTATCCAATATCTAATAAACCGTTTATTATTTTAATTTGCAGCAAAAAGTCTCTTTATTTTCATTTAGGATGTTTTAGGCATTTTTCGGGATTTTTCCAGTCAAATTTATTTACAATTATTTATTTTTAAATAGTTTTTTTTCTCAATAACAGACCTTTTATTATTAATCATAAAACCTTATATGTTAATTTCAGACATTTTAGTCTAGTAGTTGTTTTGCAAACAGCGTTTAAAATTTGACACTTTTAGACTGGGGTCAGACCAGCGCACTTTTTTTTTTTTTTTTTTTTAAATTTAAAGTTTTTATTTTGAAAAACAGAAAGATGTCATACATCAACCATTAGATTGGACCACGCAGGGTCAACTACCTAAGTCAAAGCAAGAACATACAAATATAACATCTACAAGATCAGCATATTCTGAAAAGGCACTTAGGAAGCTCAGAATCAGCATAGGGTATCCAAAAATAAAACAAAAAGAGAAAAATTTAAGTCGCAGTGAACCGTAGGGAGGGAGGATGAGAGAGAAAAAAAACAAAAAAGGGAAATGAGGAAACAGAAAAATCCACAAAGGCAAATACACCGAGTGGGTACATCCGTTGTGCTACCCTAACCTGGGGCCAGCGAAGCAGAAGATGGAGCCCCGGGGACCGGGCCGGGAGACACCGGGGCAGAACAGAGGCCCAGGGAGCGTAGCAGTGTCCAGGCTTCCGTTGGGGTGGACACCAGGTGAGATAGGTTGTCATGGTTTATATACATGGATCCTACCGCCCCCCATCTATATCGAACCCCACAGCCCCTCAGAAAAGCTGAGATTTCACGAAATTGCCGCCGAGCAATCAGTGTAACAAAAGGCAAATCATTGAATAACGACAAAGATAGGTCCTCAAAAACTATCGGGGCACGAGCTGCAGTGGTCGACATCAGACAACGTTTATCGGCCTCAAGTCCTGCCACCGCTAACACATCGCGGGGGGATTCAACCGGGGCCGTAGCCGCTTTCCGCAGGCGGAAAGCCTTCCCAAAAACAGTCCCGTTCGGTGTCCCCATCATGTGCGATACAAATTTGTTCACATACGGCAGCAAAGCTTCATCGGCAATCGTCTCCGGGATCCCCCGGATACGGACGTTTCGTCGGCGATGTCGGTTTTCAGCCGCCTCCACCGCTCCCGTAAGCATCTTAACCTGTGATTGCAAAGATTCCACCTGTGGCAGAAGTAGGGTCTGCGTCGCCACAGTCTCCTCAACCTGAACTTCAACAGCCTTCAGCCGTCCTTTAACCTTCTTCAGGTCAGTAGTTAAGACCGCAAAATCGGCACGCCATACTGCCCTCATTTCTTCCACAGCCTCTCCCAGCAAGTGGCGGACGTCGTCCCGCGTAAAGGACAGAAGGCCCATCTCCGCTCGCGGCCCTCTAGGATCCCGCAGCAAATCGGCCTGCCCGGGAGGGACAGAAGACGCCTCAAGCCTACGTTCCACCAATTTCTTCGAGCCGCCCGTCTCAGCCACCGACCCTCCCGCCTGCCCCGGCGGCCGCGGCGACCGCCGTGCAGCCACAGAGGCCTCAGACCAATATGGGTCATCGTCCTCTGAGGAGCTCCTCGTGGGAGACAGGTATGCGGGGGGCTCACCTTGCCGTTTCCGTCGATTCTCACCCAGTGCATCACGGATGTCCCTCTGCCCGATGTCCTCTGGTAATGGGGTTTTCTTCGCCGACTTGCGACCCATAGTAAATGTTGAAAGTCCGCTCGTGGAGTCACCAGGCAGTTCAGTCAGAGGCAATCCTACAAAATGGCCGCCAGTTCCCAGCCACCGCACCAGGCCCCACTCCTCGATACTTCCCCAGCCTGAGCCAGACAGAATGGCAACTGCAATTCGGGGCACCCGTACAGGTCCAGGAGGTCACCACCCACCTTTGACACAAAAATAGTTAGGGAGAGAGTCCAGAATCCACAGAAAATCAGCTACGGAGCCAGAGAGCACCAGGAGATGCGTCTGGTCCCGTTGAGTGTTAGCTCCGCCCCCCCCCCAGACCAGCGCACTTTTAACGTGCGTTCTGGCGCACATAATTACGGCCGCACTAGCAGCAGATGACGGGCAATGACGGCCAATATACGATGTACGGCCGCACAAAAGTCCGGCCGTGCAACGCAAGTGGAATTTGAACGCATTTTTTTGAGAACGCTGAACCGCTAGTACTGACGTACTGAGTGCGCAGCTGCGGCATAGCGGCGTGTGTGTGTGATTAGGAGATGTCAGACACTGCTAATGTCCAGCTTACATAACGTCCAGACGCAAAAAGAGTTTTATTGACGATCCGTACAAAATCACACCCGAAAATGCGCGTCGTCTGACTGTTTTTGCGCATTCTGTGAAAAAATACGTCAATGCGTTCGGATGCACTTTTTCACGTTCGTGGGGAGAAATGCTTTCATCTGACCCTAGCCTTAATCGTTTGTATTTTTTACCTCGTTCGTCGGCGCTCTGTTTGGCTTTCTTTCGGCTGTTCTGCGGCAGATCGTCGGATTTGGCGGATTGACAGCTTATTGAATAGACGAACTGCCCCGAAATTGCAACGGATGGTGAAATTCACCATTTGGTACAATTCAATGGCAATTTTGGTGTTTA
The DNA here is from genome assembly GCA_009667805.1 of Leptobrachium leishanense. Taxonomy (NCBI): domain Eukaryota; kingdom Metazoa; phylum Chordata; class Amphibia; order Anura; family Megophryidae; genus Leptobrachium; species Leptobrachium leishanense. The sequence continues at coordinate 116,834,209 of CM019071.1, read as the reverse complement.
GTGATTAAGCCCTCAAGCAGTGAATATAAGCCTTTAAGTGCTTAAGCAATTAATTAAAATTAAGGGATACAAAGTCCAGGGCCAGATGGGATACACCCCTGGGTACTCAGGAAACACACGCTCTTGTACTTGCCAGACCACTGTGTTCAATATTAAAAGATTCTCTCCAGCTAGGAATGGTATCAAAAGACTGGCGTAAGTCCCATATTTAATAAGGTTCCAACACTGAATCAGGGTAATAGAGATGTGAAAGCTTCACATACGAGGCTGGACAATTTAGAGTTTATTAAAGGTTCATATTCAGGATCATCTTTTAGGCAATCACCTCATCAATTGGAGTCAACATGGTTATGCAAAGGATTTTATTCTATGAATCGTGAGTAATAGTAAAGATCAGTGTTCCATTAGACACACAAGCATTTACTGCGCAAACTACAAGAAATAAAGATTAGCCAAACATACTTGTTGGATTAAAAACCGGCTCAACGACAGAGTGCAAAGAGTTGTTAATGGTAAATTCACAAAGCTGAGTGCACGTGGTAATTGGGGTACCTCAGGGTTCTGTCCTGAGTCCAGCTCTTTCTAACATATTTATTAATGCTCTAGAATCCGGCTGGGTGGAGTAAAGTTAACATCACTGCTCCATAACCATGGAGAGAGACTGTGGAGACTCAGGTTTGAACACGGCAAGAGCACCTCTCTAGTAAGTGTCCTTGGCCAAGACACCTAATGGTACATACTCGTCACCCAGGACATACTTGAAAACGAGAGACATCTCAATGTATCCTTCCCGGTAAAATCCTTTCTTAAAAAAAAGAGGGTGTTGAAAGTCATGACTGTTTGTGAATGATGTAAAATTAGATATTGTTACACAATCCATACAGGATGTAGCAACTTTTCAGGCAAACCAAATGCCTGTATTGCCCCTTTTCAATCTGCAATGAATGCAGGTGCCAGGCTTATTTTCTCAATAGATGCTCCTCGCGTTTCTCCCCCCGCTGCCGGTCCCTCCATTGGCTTCCTGTACGTTTCAGGATACAGTTTAAAATACGGACGTTCACATTCAAATCACTCAATAACTTGACTTCCCTTTTCATGTCTTTTTGATTCTGCAAGCACGTCCCATCTAGACAACTCTGGTCGACCTCGAACTGATCTCTGTCTACACCCACGCTGCCAACTCTTGCCTCCAAGACTTTTCAAGGGCAGCTCCGGTCCTGTGGAATGGCTTGCCTCGCCCTATCAAACTCTCCTCTGATCTTCAGTCCTTCAAGAAATCCCTCAAAACCCAACTCTTCATATCAGTGTACCACATCATTGATGTAACTCATCCCTCTGCTCACCTACTCATACATCTTGATTGAAGCCGCTTCCATGGCTCCACCATTCCCGCTGGCACTAATGATCCTAACATCCAATAAAACTCCCCTTGTCTTCCTCAACACCAATCCCTCTTGACTGTAAGCTCCTATGAGCAAGGCGCTCTACACCTCTTGTTTCCATCCTATGTCCGTTTATCTGTATCTCATTCCCTTTGGTTATTGTAAAACGCTGTGGAAACAGTTGTCGCTATATAAATGATCATAATAATAATTATAACGCATGTTTAGGGGAATCTAAAGGACCTTCATCAATTGTTTTCCTGTAGAATGGCATTAATATAACTTACAGGAATTTTCCAAATACACATTACGCACACATTTGGCAAACAGAGCTGTGCACCGCTATTCTTTTCTTCTTTACCTTCACAGGCCCGTGACTTTCTTCAAATGTATAACGTAGCCTTTCCCTCGGGACACGCTCCCTGTTGGCCGAGCTCAGCACATTCAAGACTCGCCAAAGACAATAGGAAGACACGGTGAATCCTGTCTGTGGGGACTGGTAAAATGCTGAATGTTACAAAAAAAGAAATAAGATGCTTTCGGAACAGATGGTCCCAGAGACACCTGGGAAGCTGGAAGAGATCGGGGACTTACAAAGCACAGTCCTACTGGAAAGCACTTAGACACAGTAGGTTGACGTTAACACATTTTGTTGCCTTGAAAGATGATGTTTCAGGAACATCTTTCTTTTTTTTATTAAAAATAGGACTTTCAACATGTTTTTAGAGCATATCAGTTAAAAGTACAAACACTACAAAAACAATCTGTAAAAGGTTGCAATTTTATTGCAGTCCTGGACCTTACCTTCAAGATGAGAAAACCCAGCATTGGAGAGCGAAGGAGCGAGGTCATACAAAGCTCCAAAGAATGTGCAGCTTTCAAGTCATAATCCATATTGACATCAACAAACTGGTACCGAATTGCAAATCCTGAGGAATACTTGTTACTGTAACTGTACTCCGTATTTTCCCCTGCACTGGCATGCCAGCCGGCCACTGCATTGATACACCTAGCTGCAGCACCAACAAGCACTCACATCTGTCACCCCATGTCTAGGCTTGTGGCTGAAAAGGGTAAAAAAGTGTGTTGCGGAATCCGGAACATTGCCTCCAATAAAAGACATGCACTTCATGAAATCCCAGATCCATTCATTTGGATTGTCTTCTATCCAGACTTTGGTGCTTATACCTCCTAGATCAGAAGTCCGTAACCTTGGCCCTCCAGGTGCCCTATTCTGTAGTCCCCGCTAATATGGGGACACTAACGGGGAAAATCTGCACCTGCATAATGTCTCTGTTTTAACAGGTATCCGGGGCAGGTGCTAGTTGAGCCACAGAACGCAGTGATACTCACGGTAGCACTACCACAAGGCCGCGAGTATCACCTCTTGTAGTCCATAGGACTCAATGGAGGGTTGCGCTTCCAGGCCGCAAGATCACGCATCGCTGTAAAATGATCACGTAGGGAGACTGGGACTATTTGTTCCATTGATCAATGTGGGACATCCTCAAATGGAAAGTGGAGGAGCACAAGGTCTTTAACATCCACCAGCTCAGTGATCTCTTCATGAAGTGGAAGAGGACTCCAGTGGCAACCTGTGAAGCTCTGGTGAACTCATTGCTCAAGAGGGTTAGGGCAGTGCTGGAAAATAATGGTGGTCACACAAAATATTGACACTTTCAGGGTTATTCAAAGAGAATCGAAAAGTCACAGCACTATCGGTGACTTTTCGTTCTCTTCAATTTGGTGCGATTCGGCAATCCCATTTTGGCGACCCTGCGGCGTATTCAGCAAGCACCACAGGGCCGTCGTAGTGCAGGGAAAAGCCGCCGCATACCTAACGAACACTCACCGCAAAACCCGGCGAATGCACACCGAAACCCGCAAAAACATTTGGATTAACCCCGCCGAACACACAGGAGAAGCCCGAGCAGCCGTCGATCACAGCGCAGAGCAGCCGCTGGAAAAAGCCGACACCGCAGACGAATAGAGTGAAAAAAAACCCAGTACGCTTGAATGTTTGAAAAGTGAAACGCTGTTTGCAAAGAAACTACAGAACGAAAATGTCTGAAATTTACACATAAAATCCAATGAATGATAATAAAAAGGGCTGTTACAGAAAAAGAAAGGACGACTTACAAAAAAATCCCAGAAAATGCCTGAAAGATCCTAAATAATCTATACATAAAGAGACTTTTTACTGCAGAATATTATAATCAACGGTTTATTAGATATTGCATTAAATGGGAATATTTTTAACATTGAAGCCTATGGGATTCGCCTGAATAAAACTGTCGAATGAAACCCCCAAACAGCAGGGCAATTGGCAACTTTTCACTGCTGGTTTGTGTTCTCTGAATAGACGAAGCATTGCTTCTCTATGGGGATTCACTCGAACAGGCACCAAACAGGCACCATATGTGCAGACAATTCGCTAGGATTTGGCGAACTGCCTGTTCTCTGAATAGCCGATTGGCCAGGAAAGGTAACCATATGCTGAATTTCACTGCTCGGTTACCTTTCGGCCACAATTCGGATCTCTTTGAATAACCCTGTTTGGGTCCAATTTGGACATTTTCACTTAGAGGTGTAGTCACTTTTATTGCCAGCGGTTTAGACACTAATAGCTGTATGTTGTGTTATTTTGAGGGTGCAGCAAATTTACACTGTTACACAAGCTGGACACTCACTACTTTACATTGTAGCAAAGTGTCATTTCTTCAGTGTTGTCACATGAAAAGATATAATAAAATATTTACAAAAATGTGAGGGGCGTACTCACTTCTGTGAGATATTGTAGCCCTCTCAGCAGAAGCAGGAGCTCAACTAGCACCTGCCCCGGAAACCCGTTAAACAGGGACAATATGCAGATGGGTATATGGATATGAGGAGGATATGCATCTCACTGTAACCATTTAATTAACATTAAGTGGTTGTAGTGTACACCACTAGTAGTAGTACACCATTCCTTTAAGTATACAAAGATACTGTAAGGATCCTGATCCATGCAGGGCAGCACCCTTCCAAATCCTGCACTTCGTGTCATTCCTGTTTCCAGCGCTGTGTTCCAGCAGCTAAATAGTTAATGCACCAAAACACACACTCACACACTCCAGGTCATCTGACCTCTCTGTTAATAAAAGTGCCACACCCCTTCTGTTCCCTGCTTAAACATTAGTTGTATCTGCTCTCAGCAAGAGAGAACCTATGTTGTGGCTTTCCTGTGGTTTCCTGAAAACCAAACCCTGCCGTGCTACCAACCCTTCCGTGTGTGTTTCCAGACCCTCCGGTATCCTTTGTATGCAAGACCCTGCTGTCCCCGTGTGTTTCCTGATTTCCCCCTTGTTCAAGTTTATTTGTTTTTGCTGCCTCCAGCAGCAACCTCGCCCCTCACCGCAGACCCCTTGTTTTGGCATCACCGCATCCCGGGCTCAGAATCCTGCATTTTCTGTACCACCCCGGTACAGTACCTGACAGATACTAAAAGCAAAATCTTTCCAGTATACCATCTGGCATTCCATGAAGGTTCTACGAGGACAACATTCTCTCTAATACAAAAAAACAAAAGAAATCCTCCTGAGGCGCTATTATGGAAAACACAAAATCACAAATGCTCTGGGAAGTACAATTCTGAAACAGTATCGTGGTGCAAGTGACGTTTTGTGCACATAATACAATATCACAATAATTGAAAAAGTCCAACAACCGAAAAAAAGATATAGTTGAAAGAACTATTTTGTTTGTGTTTACATTTGATGATCATCCAAGATGCTTAAACCCCTATATGAAAGTTCACAATGTGACCTTAGTGTATGTGTGCAGGGCCGGCCCGTCCATGGAGCGGGGTGGAGCAGCCGCTCCAGGCAGCATTTTGTCAGGGGCAGCATTTTGCCCAGACACGGCTGCAGGACAGTGTTCTGTTGAAAACCAAGCTGTGCCTGCCCCTTTCAACGGGCCAGCGCCCACCCCTTTCAGCAGGCATGGAGGCCATCAGCTTAAGTTTTACCAGCGATGCAGCCTGGCTGTGGTCTCTCCTGCAGCGCAGTGCGCCTGTGAGATGGAACGCGGTGTTTAGAGCCTGTCACGTGACACGCGCGGCAGGGCTCTGATGGCGTAGGCAGGTGCGGTCCTTTAAATGAATCCCGGGGAACCATGAGGCTGCTGAGGAGGTAGGCCTGGCTTGATTTCATACAGGAGACTCAGTGCCCCCCCCCGTGTGTGTTATGGAGGTTCCCCTCCCCTTCCCTCCTCACAGGGACATGTTGCTGCCCCCATAATGCACTGCCAGCTCCTCTGTCCTGGTTGAGGGAAGGCCTGGACAGACACCCTATCCCAGAGTCCTGAGGGAGCTGCCGATTGAGGGCTGCACGGGGCGCAGATTGAAGACAATCTGCAGCTCCCTTACACAACACAGCATGATGGGAGCTGTAGGTAGTTGTTAATGGCTGGGAGATCTGCTTTTCACTGACCCGGCAAGCCCTGGGCGACTTTGCTAAAATAAATAAATCACAATTTTACCTTTCTAAACTGAGGGGGGGGGGTTAGTATGGAGCTGCCAGGGTTTGATGGGGGAATTACAGAAATGACTGGAACGCCGCACATTTTAATGCCGCTTTAGGGCTTTTACCCCCCCACCCTTGTATTCCCTTAATTATTAAATCATGGTGAAAAAAAACAGCATTTTCCTAATTTATTTCACACCTTCGGTGAGGCGCTTCCTATTTAAGGGAACCCCCTGTGAAATATAATCGACAGTAACTCTGTGCCCTCCAGAGTCATTAATCCTCTGTGTCTCCCCGTCACCGGCTGTGTTATGTGTGTGTGTCTGCATGTGTGTGGCTGTGGAAGTATGTAAGTGTGTATGTGGAAGTGTGTGTGTGTGACGGTATGTGGATGTGTGGGACAGTTGGCCGTGATATATGGCGCTCTGTGATATGCTCATACACACCATGTTTTTTGGGGGTGGGGGCAGCAATTCATTCTTCGCTCCAGGCAGCACAGTGGCTTGGGCCGGCCCTGTGTGCATGCCTAGTTGTCAGGATCGGGTAACCCCGCTTGCAGATGATAAGCCAACAGACCCCGACCGACCTGTCCTTAGTAATGGCCGCGTTATGGTCAGTAATACTGAGAATGACGAACTTCTGTTTTTGACTTTTCTTTCTCTTCAATTCGGTTCCTTTTGCTGATCCCATTTTGGTGACCCTGCGGTGTATTCAGCAAGCACCACAGGGTCCCCGAATTGCAGGGAAAAGCTACCGCAAACCCGACGAAAACGAACCGCAAAACCCAGTGAATGCACACCGAAAACCCTCAAAAACATCTGGAATAACCTGCCGAAAACCACGGAAAAACCCGAGCAGGAGCCGATCACACACACAGCACAGCTGCCGGAGAAAGCCGAGACCGCAGACAGAGTGAAGTGAATAAATTAGGAAAACAGTTTGTATGAATGTTTGAAAAGTGAAACACTGTTTGCAAATAAACTACTGAGCGAAAATGTCAGAAATTTGCATATGAGGTCCAATGAATGATAATAAAGAGGGCTGTTACAGAAAAAATAAGTAAACTTTAACCACTTCCATGCGGAGGACGCGCTCAGCGCGTCCTCCACATGGCTCCTGCTGTGCGGAGGACGCGCTGAGCGCGTCCTCCCTTTGGGGTCAGCGTTCGGCCGGGTTCCGGCCGATCGCTGGCCCCCCGGTGTGGCTGACATCCTCGATGTCAGCCCAGCATCCGGAACCGCCGCCGATGAAATCAGGTGTCATCGCGGCAGCGCGATGACACCTAATTCAGGTGCCCCCCGCATGTGCGGAGGAGGCGCCTGAAGGGAGGGGGGTAGGTCCTTCGGACCTCTCTCCCTCCCGATCGGCGGCGTTGCGGGGGTTAACCCAGGCACCATTTGGAAGGGCACAGCCTGCCCTTCCAAATGGTACCTGGCATTAACCCCTGGGGAGCTGGATCGCGAATCGGCGCTAAAAAGTGCCGGTTCGTGATCCTTTCCCGGAGCTGGCCGACATCTGGGATGTCGGCCAAGCCTCCGGGAACTCCCCCTGAGGACTGGCGTCATCGTGCATAGCACGATGACGCCAGTCCTAGAGGTAACCCCTAACTGCCACCAACGGTGGAGATAGGGAGTTCCAATGAACTCCCTATCTCCCGATCCGTGGCAGCTAGGGGTTAAAGTTTGGTATGGTTGGATCGGCCAGAGCATGGCCGTTCCAACGATACCAAACACTACTGTGAAAAAAGTTTTTTTAAAAAAAATAGAAATTAAAAATAAAAATAAAAATATATTTAAAAAAAATATATAAAAAAAAATAAACATTTTTATTTTCTTTCTTTTGGTTCGTTAATGCAGCAATATTGTTCCCATTTCAATTATAATGTGAACATTGATGCTGCACTAACGATTTTTGTATGCGGTGCGTTTGTTAAAAATCGTGTAATTTTCCCCAAACAAAATGTAACGAGACCCCATGTCTAATTTTTTTAACAAGCGCACCCCATACAAAATATAACCGCAATTGCTCGCATGTTAAAATGTGAAAAAAAAACACTTTACACATTGTAAATTATTGAAAATACATATTTTATTGCATTTTTTGTTATAATATACAGACAGGTCATGACGTATACATATAATAATGACATATTATGAATCTACCGAGTCTGACGGAAAGAACGATATATAATATGTCTGGGTCATATACTAAAATAAGCCTTCAAAACACATTTAAACATGATGAGCAAAACTGGTAAAAATGACCTCAGCACAGAGGTGTGAAAAGCCTCAGCAGCGAAAGGGTTAACCCCTTAGTGACCGGGCGGTTTTACACAAATCCGTCCGTTAGTGACCGCTGCTGTTTTTACGTTTCTGCGCTCTTAGTGTTTACGTCAAATTTTCCTCTTACTCGTTTATGTAACCCACACATATTTTACACTGTTTTTCTCGTCACTAAATGGACTTTATAAAGATACCATTTTTTTCATCATTTCATATAATTTACTATAAAAAATATTGTGAAATATGACAAAAAAATTGAAAAAACACCACTTTTTCGAACTTTGACCCCCAAAATTTCTTATGTATCAACAACCGTCAAAAAAAATTAATTCCTTAGTAGTTTCTAAATTTAGTACTGAGTTTAGCAATACCCAATGTTTACATATTCCTCGCTTTTTTCCTTATTTTATGCAACAATAAGTGCAAGTAGCACTTTGCCATTTCCAAGAGTTTATTTTCAAAACTAGTGATAGTGACATTGTAACACTGATATCTGTCACTAATTCCTGAATAACCCTCCACATATACATATTTTTTTTAAGTACACAAATCAAGGTATTAAACTTGGGGTATTTTGACTCTTTCCATGCAAACCATTTTACCACAAATCTATGCCAAAGTTTGAGAAAAAAAAAATTTTTGGTGATTTTTTTTTTTGAACGCAATTTAAGAATACATGTACTGTGAACTTTAAGGTTTACTGCAAAAAGCACCCCAAAATATGTTCAGCAACATCTTCTGAGTAAATTGATACCACCCAAGTATAGGTATGTCGGGTCATTTGGGGGCTAAAAGGCCTTATTTGGGGGGTGCGCATTTCAGTTTTCCAACTTGGAATTTTCACATTTCGTCATCATGCACCCATGTCCTATTTGGGACATTTTTGAAGCCGGCCAAAGTAATTTACCCCATGAAACCATATATTTTTAGAAAGGGCACACCCTAGGGTGCTTCAAAGAGTTGTATTTTAACACTTTCCATGCACTAGCTCTATGTCAAACTTTCAGGTAGTCACTTTTTGTGTTATTTTTTCACACACATTGTACTTTAGGCATGAATTGTCAAATCCAGTTATGGGTTACTGCCAAAAAACACCCCAAAATATGTTCAGCAACATCTTCTGAGTAAATTGATACCACCCATGTATAGGTATGTCGGGTCATTTGGGGGCTAATAGGCCTTATTTGGGGGGTGCGCATTTCAGTTTTCCAACTTGGAATTTTCACATTTCGTCATCATGCACCCATGTCCTATTTGGGACATTTTTGAAGCCGGCCAAAGTAATTTATCCCCATCAAACCATATATTTTTAGAAAGGGCACACCCTAGGGTGCTTCAAAGAGTTGTATTTTAACACTTTCCATGCACTAGCTCTATGTCAAACTTTCAGGTAGTCACTTTTTGGGTTATTTTTTCACACACATTGTACTTTAGGCATGAATTGTCAAATCCATCAGTTATGGGTTACTGCCAAAAAACACCCCAAAATATGTTCAGCAACATCTTCTGAGTAAATTGATACCACCCATGTATAGGTATGTCGGGTCATTTGGGGGCTAATAGGCCTTATTTGGGGGGTGCGCATTTCAGTTTTCCAACTTGGAATTTTCACATTTCGTCATCATGCACCATGTCCTATTGGGACATTTTTGAAGCCGGCCAAAGTAATTTACCCCCATCAAACCATATATTTTTAGAAAGGGCACACCCTGGGGTGCTTCAAAGAGTTGTATTTTAACACTTTCCATGCACTAGCTCTATGTCAAACTTTCAGGTAGTCACTTTTTGGGTTATTTTTTCACACACATTGTACTTTAGGCATGAATTGTCAAATACAGTTATGGGTTACTGCCAAAAAACACCCCAAAATATGTTCAGCAACATCTTCTGAGTAAATTGATACCACCCATGTATAGGTATGTCGGGTCATTTGGGGGCTAATAGGCCTTATTTGGGGGGTGCGCATTTCAGTTTTCCAACTTGGAATTTTCACATTTCGTCATCATGCACCCATGTCCTATTTGGGACATTTTTGAAGCCGGCCAAAGTAATTACCCCCATCAAACCATATATTTTTAGAAAGGGCACACCCTGGGGTGCTTCAAAGAGTTGTATTTTAACACTTTCCATGCACTAGCTCTATGTCAAACTTTCAGGTAGTCACTTTTTGGGTTATTTTTTCACACACATTGTACTTTAGGCATGAATTGTCAAATCCAGTTATGGGTTACTGCCAAACAAACACCCCAAAATATGTTCAGCAACATCTTCTGAGTAAATTGATACCACCCATGTATAGGTATGTCGGGTCATTTGAGGGCTAATAGGCCTTATTGGGGGGTGCGCATTTCAGTTTTCCAACTTGGAATTTTCACATTTCGTCATCATGCACCCATGTCCTATTTGGGACATTTTTGAAGCCGGCCAAAGTAATTTACCCCCATCAAACCATATATTTTTAGAAAGGGCACACCCTGGGGTGCTTCAAAGAGTTGTATTTTAACACTTTCCATGCACTAGCTCTATGTCAAACTTTCAGGTAGTCACTTTTTGTGTTATTTTTTCACACACATTGTACTTTAGGCATGAATTGTCAAATCCAGTTATGGTTACTGCCAAAAAACACCCCAAAATATGTTCAGCAACATCTTCTGAGTAAATTGATACCACCCATGTATAGGTATGTCGGGTCATTTGGGGGCTAATAGGCCTTATTTGGGGGGTGCGCATTTCAGTTTTCCAACTTGGAATTTTCACATTTCGTCATCATGCACCCATGTCCTATTTGGGACATTTTTGAAGCCGGCCAAAGTAATTTACCCCCATCAAACCATATATTTTTAGAAAGGGCACACCCTGGGGTGCTTCAAAGAGTTGTATTTTAACATTTTCCATGCACTAGCTCTATGTCAAACTTTCAGGTAGTCACTTTTTGTGTTATTTTTTCACACACATTGTACTTTAGGCATGAATTGTCAAATCCAGTTATGGGTTACTGCCAAAAAACACCCCAAAATATGTTCAGCAACATCTTCTGAGTAAATTGATACCACCCATGTATAGGTATGTCGGGTCATTTGGGGGCTAATAGGCCTTATTTGGGGGGTGCGCATTTCAGTTTTCCAACTTGGAATTTTCACATTTCGTCATCATGCACCCATGTCCTATTTGGGACATTTTTGAAGCCGGCCAAAGTAATTTACCCCCATCAACCATATATTTTTAGAAAGGGCACACCCTGGGGTGCTTCAAAGAGTTGTATTTTAACACTTTCCATGCACTAGCTCTATGTCAAACTTTCAGGTAGTCACTTTTTGGTTATTTTTTCACACACATTGTACTTTAGGCATGAATTGTCAAATCCAGTTATGGGTTACTGCCAAAAAACACCCCAAAATATGTTCAGCAACATCTTCTGAGTAAATTGATACCACCCATATATAGATTTGTTCTGTTGTTTTTGGGGTGCTACGCCAATCTTTGACATGTGCTTGTCAATTTTCTAATTTGACATACAGTATCTTCTTTGCTTATCTTCTTTTTAGGGGCCTTTTTACATACCCCAGTTTTATGAACGTGCATATATTTGGTAAGCTAACACCCCAAAGTATTGTAAATGGAGTGTTTTTATGCTATGGATGCATCCGTTTGCTCCAAACAAATTGGATACTGTTTGGTGGTCATTTTTCATTTTCACACCCACATCAGTTTTGGACTGTGATTTAGGAGACACTGTTGTTTGTTACTGCATGAAAACTCTCCAGGTTGTTTTCTGCAAGGTCTCCTGAGTACACCCATGCCCCCCATGCATAGGTTTGCCAGGATTTTGGGAAGGTTCAAATACAATTTTTATGACTTTGTCATTGGAGTTGAAATTGAGATTATTTCTTCAGCTAGGCCTATATTTGGTTTTGGGTCTACCGCATACCCCAGTTTGAATTATTGCCACAAAATTGTTTATATTTGTTATGTGACACCCCAAGGTATTGCATATGGAGTGCTTTGATGCCATGGATGCAACGGTTTTAGCCCAAAACATTTGAGAAGGTGTGTGGCGGTAATTTTTCAATTTTCAGATTTTTACGCCCACATTAGATTTGGACTGTGATTTAGGAGACACTGTTGTTTGTTACTGCATGAAAACTCTCCAGGTTGTTTTCTGCAAGGTCTCCTGAGTACACCCATGCCCCCATGCATAGGTTTGCCAGGATTTTGGGAAGGTTCAAATACAATTTTTATGACTTTGTCATTGGAGTTGAAATTGAGATTATTTCTTCAGCTAGGCCTATCTTTGGTTTTGGGTCTACCGCATACCCCAGTTTGAATTATTCCACAAAATTGTTTATATTTGTTATGTTGACACCCCAAGGTATTGCATATGGAGTGCTTTGATGCCATGGATGCAACGGTTTTAGCCCAAAACATTTGAGAAGGTGTGTGGCGGTAATTTTTCAATTTTCAGATTTTTACGCCCACATTAGATTTGGACTGTGATTTAGGAGACACTGTTGTTTGTTACTGCATGAAAACTCTCCAGGTTGTTTTCTGCAAGGTCTCCTGAGTACACCCATGCCCCCCATGCATAGGTGTGCAAAGATTTTGGCAAAATACAGCACCAATTGTAGAACATAAAAATGTACGAATAAAATGTAAAAGTCTGGTGCAGTAAAAGAAAAAAAAAACTAAACTGAACTAACCAACTGGAGTGTGAGAAAAAATAGAAAGGAAAAAAAAAATCACAGATCACGCACAGTGTGATATATCTTGAAACAAAACAATACAGCAGCTTGAACAAAGGGACACCGTATAAAAATTATCAACATACAAGTGGTACCCTTTGTTCATCAGGGGAAAAAGTAGGTCCCACACAATCTTGCCACTGGTTCCCATGTGTTCTGGGCAACCTGGAGGGTCAAGGCTACTATCCTTTCCCTCGTACACCCGGAAGGCCTGAGTATACCCACTCTCGCTGTCACAGAGCTTATACACCTTCACTCCATACCTGGAGCGTTTGGAAGGAATATACTGCTTGAATCCCTTGTATTTCATTAGGGATTCATCCACGCAGATATTCCTTCCAGGTGTATAAGCCTCTGCAAACCTGGCGGCGAAGTGGGTAATCAGGGGCGGATTTTATACAGCCTGTCAAACTGGGGATGCTCTCTAGGGGGGCACAGGCTGTTGTCACTGAAGTGCATGAAACGCAAAATGTTTTCATACCTTCTACGTGACATTGATTGGGGGTAAATGGGGTAGAGCAGATGGGGCTACTGCTCCAGTAGGAGCGAATTGAGGGCTTCTTTATGATGCCCTCAGCATAGTAAGTGCCCAGAATTTCAGAAATTCTGGCACATCTAGCGGGGTCCATTGCTGCCTTGCCAAGTAGGAGTCTGGCTTCGCAGCACAATGCTGATGAGCATACAGATTTGATTGGGCCACGATGTGGCCCAACAATCATCCCCCATAAACACCTGCAAAAACTGTGTGGCGGTAAATCCTGCAACATCAATATTGATGCCAGGATTTGCCGTGAAAGGAGGGATATCTGGCCTCTGGCGATGAGGCACTACCCACTCCTCAGCTGGAGCTGTGCGTCTCCTGCTGGCAGGTGGTGACCCAGGATCTGCATCAGAAACATCACTAGATACATCAGCCAGCGTAGATAATGTATCTAGCGACGTCTCTGGGCAGTTAGCGGGGTCGAAATGAGGGTCTGAGTCTGACGCAGATGCCTCAGATTCTGACGCCAGGATGGCATATGCCTCCTCGGCGCTGTACACCCTCTCAGACATTAGATTATAAAATTTTATAATTATTATATATATATAAGCGGATTGTTGGTTCTTAGAAGAACCGTTGGGTTTCACAAGAAAATACAAATAAACACCTAAATCTCTCTAAATCCCTCTAAACCTGCCTCAATTCTTCTAAATCTCCCTAAAATCTCTCTAAATCTGCCTCAATTTTTCTAATCTCACTAAATCTACCTAAAATCTCTAACCTGTCAAATCTGATCTCTCTCTCTCGCTCACCAAAACACAAGTGAGGAGAGGGAGGGAGAATCACAGAGGTCAGAGCCAATATTTACAAAATATTGACCTGACCTGACAAATTAGAAATTTTATTTTGATTTTTTCTAACTTCTGATTGGATGTTGCTAGCCTGCCTCTCTGATGAGGCAGGCTAGGAACATCCCACTCAGCTCCAAGATGACCCTGCCCTTAGAACCCTAACCCTAACCCTAACCCTAACCCTAGCCCTAACCCTAACCCTAACCCTAGCCCTAACCCTAACCCTAGCCCTAACCCTAACCCTAGCCCTAACCCTAACCCTAACCCTAACCGTCAGTTAATTTTATTTATTTTTATTTTACTTTTTTTACACTTTTTGAACACTTTTTTTACTCTGCTGGGTGCCTTGATCCCTCGAGGCACCCAGCAGAGCACCTGATCACTCATGTGATCTTTTTTGTACTGAGTGCCACGATACCTCGTGGCACTCAGTACTTCCTGCCGCTACCGGAAGTGATCGCTCGGGGGGAGCGATCACTGAGCGGACCGGCGGCAGGTAAGCATATTGCAAGGATGCCTCGATGTCGAGGCATCCCTGCAATATACACAGAGCAGCTGGAAGCGATCCGATCGCTTCCAGCGCTCTCTAGAAGTGCCGGGCACCTCTCCGGTAAAACCGGATGTTGATCGCTCCCGGGGAGCGATCACATGGTGCCCCGGCACTTCTCACCGCCATTGCACGGATGCCTGGACTCCCAGGCATCCTGCAATGGCGTTTGAGCTGCTGGAAGCGATCCGATCGCTTCCAGCGCTCAAAAAACCGCAGGACGTACCATGTACGTCAGCGGGTCTAAAAGAGACCCGCTGCAATGACGTACATGGTACGTCCGAGGTCCTTAAGGGGTTAAAAAAAAAATAGGACTTTTAAAAAAAAATAATTCAGAAAAATGCTTAAAATATCCTAAAAAATCTATAAATAGAGAGACTCTTTACTGCAGAATTTTATAATGAACGGTTTATTAGATATTGAATTAAAACGGGAATATTTTTAACATTGAAGCCTATGGGATTCTCCTGAATAAATTTGCCGAATTAAACCACCGAATGGCAGGGCATTTCGGGAACCTTTCACTGCTGGTTTGTGTTCTCTGAATAGACGAAGCAGTGCTTTTTCATGGGGTTTTCACTGCCCTCGAACAGGCACCGTATACTCAGGCAATTCGCCAGGATTTGGCGAATTGCCTGCTCTCTGGATAGCCGAATGGCCAAGAAAGGTAACCGAACGCTGATTTTCAGCGTTCGGTTGCCTTTCTCAAGCAATTCGGATCTCTTTGAATAACCCTGTAAGAGTTTGAAGGAGGATTGAGTGGTCAACGGTATCAAAGGCGGCAGAGAGGTCAAGAAGGATCAGCAGTGAGTAGCATCCATTGGATTTAGCTGTTGCAAGGTCATTGGTCAGTTTCGCAAGACCTGTTTCTGTTGAGTGCAGTGAGCGAAAAGCAGATTGCAGAGGGTCAAGGAGAGAGTGGGTGTTGAGGTAGTTAATCAGACTACAGGCTATATGCTCATTAAATGGGATAGTAACAACCCCCGTCTTTGATCTTTTTATAGGTGGCAGAAGACACAAGCAGAGGGGAACAAAACATAAGTATGTCTATCCCAATATCTCCAGGAAAGGTTCCTGAAAAATGTCGACTTACCTTTGTTGGAGCCTGTGATCTCTTATAGGCTTATGTTTTGTGAATTGATGCCAATTACTGGGTGGCATCTGGCTCTCTTTGTCTCCTTATAGTATTAAAACCTGAGAATGATTAGGAATTTCAAAATGAACATCAATATAATGCTTCCCAATCCTTCTTAGGTTTTGATGTGGAAGGGGCGTCGCAAAGCTGACGGGGGGAGCTGCCGCACCACACAGGTTGAGTCATCCACCACTCTGCCACATTTTAAGCCACATATTGGAATTATTCTGTAATGTATCCTTAGCTGTAGGAAATCCATTAAGGAACATTTCGGTCAGGGTTAAATATGGATAATGACAACTTCGATTTTTTTTTTTTAAGGCATCCTACATTGAAATCACACCATAATCGTGTGTGTGTGTAGGTATAGTATGTTTGTTTTTGAATATATTGCAGTACACAATAATGATAAGGATAAATAATGATACCTCTATTTTAACTTTGATACTTCTGTCTATGAAAATTCAACCCCGTTGCCGTTTACTTGATGTGTGCCATAACTTCTGTCTTTTCCAGTTGTGTTCAACCCCAGTGAACAGTGTGACAGTAAGAGACACATCCTTTTAATATGTAAAATTATGGTAATATATTTGAAGCAGCAAATTCATCACCATCACTTGTAAATATAATCTGCCCTGGGACACAAGGAGATGTGAGTCAGGGCTGAAGCAAATCAATGACCTGCTCTGTTAAATAAGCTTCATAGAACGTCAGATCATCCCCAAACCTCTGGACGTGTTTGTTACCAAATCAGGCAGAAATAGGATGTTAAATATTACTAAATGTGTTTATTGCTATAGAACTAAAAAAAGTACACTTTAGGAACGGATGTATTGTTCTGGGCATTGTTGAATTACACATAACGCTCTACATGAATTGATTATGATTGCCAACCCATATTAATGAAGTGCCCACACGTTATTTAGAAGGAATAAAATGATTAAATGTAGCTGTAATGCAATATAGAGAAACTATAGGAGTTTTACAGGTACATACTTTATTCTTAATTCCATCAAAAATGTGAGACTAAATTCTACTGCTGAGTTTCAGGCAAACTGGTGCTTTTTGCAAAATAGAGCCAGTCCTATAATTAGATTAATTAGGCAGCCGTCTATGGCCTCTCAATCTGCTGCCTAGATTGATAGAATGGCAAGCAGGTGACCGGCCTCTGTTTACATCTTGTGAGTTCCAACTTGACCCAAATAATTCTACAGCACTGGTTTCCAACCCTGGTCCTCGACTCCTCATGTACCCCCAACAGGTCAGGTTTGCCAGATACCTCAAGCACAGCACAGGTGACATGATTTCCTGCTCAGTGATTGCAGGATTCAGTCCTCCAAGGTAATCTTTGAATTTTAAGGCCTCTTATGGGTACTTGAGTACCAGGGTTGGGAACCACTGGTCTACAAGGCTTAGGAGTTATGACTTGGCTCCTGGCAAACATCCATCCATTGGCTAACTAGGGAAAAAAAGGTTTATAATCACATAATTGCAATACATAATACACAAAGGGCTAAATTACAATCTTCGCACAAAAATGCTCGAGCAAAGTGTGAAACGTTTACGCGCGCAAACCACCACTGGAATTAAAATCCTTGCGCGTTTTTTCATCCGTCGAGCAATAACGCGCGTAAACCGGACACGCACAAATGCTCGCGCAGTACCGTTGTGCGCAGAAATCAGTGTGTGCACTGTTTTTTTGTCGCGATTCAGCCAATCAGAATTAAGAACCACAATTATCTCACGTTAAGAAATTGCGCCTGCCACAGTCAATCTGAGCATATATGCTGCAGCAATAATAAAAACACGCACAACTTCTCAAATTTATTGGTTTGGTATGAGTAGAATGTGTAACTATACTTTGCAGCATTTTTTTCTTGGGCTGGTGTATTTGGGTTCGGCCAGGTTGTTCAGATTTGCCATTAACACCAGGTTTTAGGAGTTGCTAAAATTATGCGCGCAAAGGCTTGGCGTTAAATCCTGCGCATAGATTGTAATACCATACTCGTACCAGCGCACATTCGCATTTGCGCTCACAATTTAAGCATAGGACGCGCGACATACAGTAATCTTAGGCAGCGTTCGCGCAGGTTCACCCGCGGTAGACGATAATGCGCGTTTGTTGCGCTAACTATGTAATACGGAATTCGGCGCAAAGGGCTTTACCCCTTGCGTTAATGTTTTTTTGCGCCGGCGCAAAGATTGTAATTTAGCCCAAAATGTATACATGAATAATACACCTAAACATTGGCACACACTTAAATATACTCCTGCATTCACATACGCCCATATATCAAAAGGGCTGTGTGAGCCTTCTTAATTAATATTTCTGAATTTTGCCCATAACAAACAGGAGACATATTTAAGTATAAGGTCTCACTAACTCTGCATCTGTTTGAAAGTACAAATATTTTAAAATGTTGAAATGAATATAGTGAGCTTTGATAATATATAAACAGAGATCCATTAACGTCTATTATACAATGACAAACCCAAACATGTGAATGCACTTAGAGGCGAATAGAAAATTATTGATCAGAACAATGACTGCCCTCTAAACTGCAGAAAAAAATCCAAATAATTGTCAACAAACAATACATACACTCAGGGCCGCCATCAGGGCATTACGCCCCATGCTGCCATAAGGGGCCCGGGGGGGGCCCGGCCCTGTCGGCAGCAGCTCCGGTATCGGACATAACAGCTCCGGTATCGGACATATGAGTCCGAATCCAGAGCTGACTGTGTCTCCTGGGCTCCTGGCAGGCTGACTGGCTGGGCAGGCCAAGCAGCGTGCGTGGGCCTCCCAAGCACGCTACTTTGGCACCTCCCCCTCCAGTCACGTGTGTGACGCACACGTCACACGTGAGAAGCTGCCTGCGATGGAGGGCTCAGCCGGGAGAAGAGCGGAGAAGACGGAGGGCCCGGTAGAAAAAAGAAGGAAGAAGAGGAGGAGCAGAGGACAGGGACAGAAGACAGTGGAGAGGTGAGCCAGGGCCCAGACAGACCCCCAGGGTCCAGCCAGACCCCCAAGGCCCAGCCAGATCCACAGGGCCCAGCCAGACCCCAAGGCCCAGCCAGACCCCCAGGGCCCAACCAGACCCGAAGGCCCAGCCAGACGCCAAGGTCCAGCCAGGGTCCAGCCAGACCCCCAGGCAGACCCAAGGCCCAGCCAGACCCCCAGGGCCCAGCCAGGCCCCCAAGGCCCAGCCAGACCCCAAGGTTCAGCCAGACCCCAGCCAGACCCCCAGGGCCCAGCCAGACCCCAAGGCCCAGCCAGACCCCCAGGGCCCAGCTAGACCCCAAGGCCCAGCCAGACCCCCAAGGTCCAGCCAGACCCAAAGGCCCAGCCAGAGCCCCAGGGCCCAGCCAGACCCCCAAGGCCCAGCCAGACCCCAAGGTCCAGCCAGACCCCCAGGGCCCAGCCAGACCCCCAAGATCCAACCCAGGGCCCAGCCACACCACAAGGTCAAGCCAGGGCCCAACCAGACCCCAAGATCCAGCCAGGTCCCAGCCAGACCCCCTAGGGCCCTGCCAGACCCCAAGGCCCAGCCAGACCCCAGGGCCCAGCTAGACCCCAAGGCCCAACCGAGCACCAGTGCCCAGGCCAGCCTCAGGGCCCAGCCGAGCCCAACGTTCATCATACAGACAGCACATTACTGTGAGTTCTATTGCTGTGGATTCTGTGATACGCTCATACACACCGCACATTACTATGAGTTTTATTGATGTGGAGCTCTGTGATATGCGCATACACACTGCACATTACTGTAAGTTTTATTGCTGTGGATTCTGTGATACGCTAATACACACCGCACATTACTGTGAGTTTTATTGCTGTGGAACTGTGTTATGTCCTTTTTTTGTTTTGGAAAGGGGTGAAAAGCTGTTAAAGGTTGAGGAAGTTTACGAGGGGGGGGCCCATCTTGAGGTTCAGTAAGGGGCCCCATAATTTCTGATGGCTGCTCTACTTTCCATTACTTACTATACTGGTGTCAGGTTGATATGGACATGTAAGTGAATATATTCTTGTTTTGCTTATAATGCTTTATGTTTCAATGAAAGTCCATTTAGGACTAAAACGTCAGCTTAATAAAGTGTATCTAAGCTTATGATAAAATCTCTCTGTTACAAAGCATCATGGATTGCTATATATACATATACAGTATCTCACAGTGAGTACACCCCTCACATTTTTGTAAATATTTCATTGTATCTTTTCATGTGACAATATTGAAGAAATTACTACTATAAATATATACGGGGCCATTATCAACCATTGTCTGATAACCTATTCATTAACAGGTCTATACATAGGACAAGGGGTCATCCATTTAGATTGGAAGAAAGAAAATTTAGCTTAAAGCATAGGAAGGGTTATTTTACGGTTAGAACAATAAAGCTGTGGAATTCTCTGCCTGTTGAGGTGGTTGGGTCAGAGTCTGTACAGACTTTTAAAAAACGACTGGATGACTTCCTGCAAACACAGAATATTAAGGGTTATAATATTTAATATGTGGGTAAAAGCTTCTTGATCCAAGGAGAAATCTGACTGCCATTCTGGGGTCAAGAAGGAATTTTTTCCCGGTATGTTGCATATTTCAGACTGGTTTTTTTGCCTTCTTTTGGATCAACAGCAGTAGGTTATGTGGGAGAGGCTGAACCCGATGGACGCATGTCTTTTTTCAGCCTATATAACTATGTAACTATGTAACTACTTTACATTGTAGCAAAGTGTGAGTGTACAACTTGTGTAACAGTGTAAATTTGCTGCACCCTCAAAATAACTCAACACAAAGCCATTAGTGTCCTAAACCGCTGGCAACAAAAGTGAGTACACCCCTAAGTGAAAATCTCCAAATTGGGCCTAAAGTGTCAGTATTTTGTGTGGCCGCCATTATTTTCCAGCACTGCCTTTAAACTTCTTGGGCATGGAGTTCACCAGATCTTCACAGGTTGCCACCAGACTCCTCTTCCACTCCTCCATGACGACATCACAGAGCTGGTGGATGTTAAAGACCTTGCGCTCCTCCACCTTCCTTTTGAGGATGCCCTACAGATGCTCAATAGGGTTTAGGTCTGGAGACATGTTTGGCCAGTCCATCACCTTTACCCTCAGCTTCTTTAGCAAGGCAGTGGTCGTCTTGGAGGTGTGTTTGGGGTCGTTATCATGTTGAAATACTGCCCTGTGACCCAGTCTTCGAAGGAAGGGGATCGTACTCTACTTCAGTATGTCACAGATATCCACAAATACCTACATTTCTTCCTATCCGTTATGTGCCCATTGAATTATTTATACAATAAAAACAGACTATAGGGGTTATTCAGAGAGCAACGAAATGTCACTGGAATTTCGGTGCTCTCTTGTTCTCCGCACTTTGGGGAATCAAATTCCCCGACCCTGAATTCAGCATTCACCTCAGGGTCCCCGAAGTGCAGAGAAAATCCACGACCGCATCTGAAAATACGCTGCAAAACCACCGAAGAAACACCACACACATCCGAAAAAAGCCGACCATCTGCTACAAAAGCGATGGAAAAAACCTCAAAATCGTCCGAAAAAAGCCAACAATCTACCGAACACAGCGCCAACCAGCCACCGGAAAAAGCTGACAAGCCGACGAACGGGGTAAAAAAAAAGTTTCAGATTTTATATGCTGTTTGCAAAAAACTACTGGATGAAAATGTCTGGAATTAACATATAAGGTCCTATGTATAATAATAAACAGGTCTGTTACAGAAAAAAAAATGCTATTTATTAAAATCGAGAAAAGAAATTTGCAGAAAAAAAATCTGAAAAATGCCTAAAAAATGCAAAAAAAATAAATAAAGAGATTTTTTGTGGCAGATTAAAAGAATAAACGGTTTAATCCATATAGGATAAAAAAAGGGAATATTTTTAACATTGAAACCTATGGGATTTGACTGATTAAACCTGTCGAATGAAACCACTGAGCATCAGGGCATTTCACTGACATCTCACTGCTGTTCGGTGTTCTCTGAATAGATTAACTATTGCTTCTCTATGGGGATTTCTCTGCCGCCGAGCAGCACCGTATTGCGCCGACAATTCGCAGAAAAATTGGCGAGCTGCCTGCTCTCTGAATTGCCGAATGGTCCCGAAATTGCACCCTATGGGGAAATTAACTGTTCGGTTCAATTTCGGGGCCAGATCGTCTCTCTCTGAATAAGCCCTAAAGTATTCTTTCCTGCTTCAGGGCAGTCCATAAGTATTTGGACAGAGCTAAAAAATATAGACAGAAAGGCATTAAATTCTTACTCTGCTAATTGTTTATGGAAAACACCTTAGGCTAGGGTCAGACTAACGCATTTTTAACGTCTGCCGTCAAAAAGTGCGTCCATACGAATTTTTTCACGGAAGACGCGATGGCAGTCATACGATGCGCAATTTCGGCCATGATTTTTACAGATCCAAACCAGGAAACTTTGGGTGTCTGGACGTTATGTTGGCCGGACATGTGCAGCGTCTGACGTCTCCTAATCACGCACACACGCTGCTATGCGGACGCAGCGCACTCTGTACGTCAGTACTAGCGGTTTGACGTTCTTGCGAAAATGCGTTTACCGCTTGTGTTGCGCGGCCGAACTTTCGTGAGGCCGTACTTCCTGTGTGGGCCTGCGATGGACGTCATTTGCTGCTACCACGGTCGTAATGAAGTGCGGCTAAACGCACGTTCACACTGCGTTCGTCTGACCCCAGCCTTATAGGATAAAGCTGATTTTATTTAATGCATCTTTTTACTCATTGTTTTGTTTCAAATACAGTAATACAGAGACAACACTAACGTATAGTGGACCAAATACCACACATTTTATCTTGCTATTCATTTTAAGTAAAAAAAAAAAAAAATCTTTGTATACGATGCAGACACAGAAATAAATTCAGCCGGTCCGTCCGGTGGCAGGCTGAAAGTTTGCGAAGAGCAGCCTTTGAAGTGTTTCACAGAACGGACATTTAAAATCCAGTATGTTATTTCTTCTCTGACCGAGGCAGACAGATCAGCAAAGCATGCATTGTAACTCTCCATAGAGCCATCTGTTTACAATTCATTACACTGTCTTGTTCCATGGGAGAAGATTTCAAACCCACAGCGGGGCATTTGTCCATAGCCGAAATGTAAGAGAGAGTTCTGCATTTGACAGACTTATGATACACACAGAAAATACTGTTCAACTACAGAATTTTTAAAGGCACAGTTTCCCGCAAGCTCACAGTACATATACTAGTATATATCTAAACCATTATTTCATTTCTGGATTTGTTCATAACACTTTTTAATATATACAGGGTGTCCATAAAGTCTCTTTACAGTTTCAAAAATTTATTACAAAGGCAAATGAAAAGACAGTTAAGTGAAAATTAGTACAAAATGAGACGCATATATTTAAGGTTTTTTGCCTCTTTTAATACACCTTTATATGGGTGTAGCGCTCACTTCCGGAGGAGCCGCTGAAAATGAACCACGGGTCAGTCTCCCCGCACTAGGGAATAAATATACTCCAACACCGCTGTGAGTTTTTATAATTTAAATAGTTTACTAAAATATTAAGCAGACGTTGAGACACGGTATTCACAGGTATTATTAAGGTACTTTCGTATCGCGGTAAAAACGCGTAGCGGAAAAGAAACGAAACACGAGGCTTCGTATTTCGATAAAAACAATATATTCGCAACCGAACAGAAAAGAATGCAATTGCACGAAATTCTGGAAAAAGGCACGTAGCGGAACCAAAGATACAATCTCTTCGTATTTCGATAAACGCGCAGCGGAAAAGAGAAAATATATATTCGGAACGTGTCTTTAACCCCTGTTCCGAATCGTAACAAAATGAGTCCTGCACAGGTTAAGTCCCGAAATATAAAGAGTGTGTATGTATGTGTGTATGGTACCCGGGTACTGTTCAACTGGCCAGTGAATTTACTTAAAGGATGTCTTCGACTAGTCAAGTTGGGGCCCTGTGGACTTTAGAGAGAAAACAGCAGCGTGTTCCTTATTTACAAACGGCCTTGGAGGCCTCTCACCCATCCACCGATTGCTTTAGGCTCCGCTGACCCAGGACGTCTCTCCGCTCGATATTGACTGGGGATACTTGCGGCCGGATCCGTTGTCTGACTCTCCGTAGCTTGTCCACGACTTGTCCTGCTCACCGCCTGCTTTCTGTATCCGATCAACTCGCGGTAACTCCTCACTCCAGGTCTTCGGTTCCTTAACTGCAGCAATCTCGGGAACTTGGAGGTCTCCTTCTCCTAAGGCTGGATGACCCGGTGTAAGGAACTGACAGGTCTCAGTCGCGCTCTGGCCTAGGCCCTCTAGCGATCTCTGGCACTGCGTCTGCTCTCTCTCGTTCCCTGGCGCGCTCTCGCGCGTTCTTCACGAGGCTCAGGATGTCAAGCGTCTGTGTCCCACCCACTTCCTGTCTGTTTGCAAAGCACGCCGGGAAATGTAGTCCCAATGTCCAGTGTCTCTGATCTCGATTGTCTCCATCTTGTGGCCAAAAATAGGTACTGCCACAGTAAGATTTTAACACAGCGCTACATGGGCACCATTAGTTGCATGAAACATAGAAAAATGTCGGCAGATAAGAACCTTACGGAGCATCTAGTCTGCCCAATTACATGGATACCTTACCTGGATTTATCTTTTGTTTAGGATAGCCATATGCCTATCCCATGCTTGCTTAAATTCAATTACTGTTTTGGCCTCTACCACTTCAACTGGAAGACTGTTCCATGTATCCACCACCCTCTCAGTAAAATAATGCTTCCTGATGTTACTTTTAAACCTTTGCCCCTCTAATCTAAGCCTATGTCCTCTTGTTTTGCTACTTTGTTTCCTTTTAAATATACTCCCTTCCTCTACCTTGTGGATTCCCTTTACGTATTTAAATGTTTCTGTCATATCTCCTCTGTCTCGTCTTTTTTCCAAGCTGTACATGTTAAGATCATTAAGCCTTTCCTGGTATCTTTTCTCCTTCAAGCCGTACACCATTTTAGTAGCCCTTCTCTGAACTCTCTCTAAGATGTCTATATCCTTCTGGAGATACGGTCTCCAGTACTGCACACAGTACTCCAAGTGAGGTCTCACCAGTGCTCTGTACAGTGGCATGAGCACTTCCCTTTTCCTACTGCTAATACCTCTCCCTACACATCATGACGGTACTCGATTTCTTCCTATGTTGGCTGTAGCGTACACTCAACAATGGTGGCAATCGCATCGGTGATCCTCTGCTTTAGATGAATGTGTGGTGTGGGATCATGTGCAATCGAATCATTGGTCCGTTTTTCTTCGGCGAGACATCAATTACTGCATGTTTACCTTGACTTTTTGACTGAATGCGTGGCACCACAACTACATGACCTTCAACCAACCATCATTTTCCAGCAAGATGGCGCTCCACCACATTGGGGTCTGCATGTTCGTGGGTTCCTAAATTAAACATTTCAGAACGGTGGATTGGAAGGGATGGCCCAATTCCCTCGTACCACCTCGCTCACTAGATATCACTCCCCTCGACTTCTTTCTATGGGGTTATGTTAAAGATATGGTGTATGGAACAAAGGTATGGGACATCACTAATCTAAAGCAGAGGATCACTGATGCCATTGCCACCATTGATGAGGGTATGCTACAGCCCACATGGCAAGAAATTGAGTACCATATTCCAGAGCTTTTTGAATAGCCCCATATGTATATATCCTGCAGGGTCTTGCATAAAACCAGCATCTTTATTAGGGTTACTTTAAAGATTTGCAGAATCGAGATTCTGACCCACACAGGGATCTTTTTCAAGATACCACAATGTCAAAGCAACAACCTTAAAGGTAAAACATAAATCAATGGCTACGTAATCCATTGGAGAAGAATGGATGGATGAACAATTATTCAAAGCAGTCCTATAAAATATAACCAAAGAGATACATGGAAAGAAAATTAACACCGGTGATACGCTAAAATAAATTATTCCAAAAGCGATACGCGGAATTATAAATAATCCAAAAAAATATCTGCTGCCCAAAACCAGCTACAAATTAAAATAAATGGACGTATATAAATCACAAAGATCCCTGAATATAATGACTAAATAGTATAAATAAGCCCACAAAATGATCTGTCATAACAGAGGATGGATTACAGCGCTGTGTCTGCATTAATTTCTCGGTACTGAATGTGCTTTTTGTAAAAGAGACTAAAACGTTAAAGGGACACTCTATGCATCCTGAGACCACTTTATAGTTTTAAAGTTGTCAGGATGTGAGGAGTGCGCACCCCCCAGCTGCCCCGATCTGGCAGAAACAATGAGTGAAGTGGAAGAGTTTCATTCTTCAAACCCAGCATCACCAGCAGCCGGGATTTTTGAATTTCCTGGCTGACGATCACCAGATTGGTCACTAGTGATGTTGGTATGCACAGAGTGTGCCGACGTCACCATGTCTGAGACCAATCGCTGTAGCAAGAGGTCTTGAGAGGCAGCCGATGCCCGGATCTGCGCATGCTTGCACAGCTCTGTTCCGTCGTTCTATGCAACTTGTGTATGTAAAGTGCTCAAGTCCTGTTACAGTGCATAGTTTGCGGTTCCTTTGCTATGCAAGTAGTATAGGAGCGCAATTTTGTTAGATAGCTTCAGGGACTTCTAGGTTCAGGATTTCCTAAGCTGAAGTGGAGGAGTTGTGTGACACATCGCAAGAGAGAAAATGTGAGTAAAATCTCCCCAAAATAACAAAATATTAAAATAGTTGGGCAGAGACTAAAAGCAGCATCTGCCCAATTATTTAACCACTTTAAAACATGGGACGTACCATGCGGTCCAGCAGCGGGTGGGTCTGAATGCCGTGGGGTGAAATAACACACTCCACTGGCGTCTATAGGTTGCCTCCAGCCCGCCCACTAGTGAGCGCGCCGCACGTCATTCGCTGTCGTGGGTCAGCCTGAACTCAAGCTGTCCCCCTGCAGTCAGTGCAGCACATCAGCTGCGTCGGTGGGCCAAAGAGCCGGGTGTATTAGTACTAGTATGCTCCATCGGCGTTTACACCCGCCCAGCAGAGTATTAAGCCTGTTGCGCTCAGCGCTATTTGTGTACCGACTCCTGGCTTTGTATGACTACCCTTCTGGCTCTGATCCCTGGCTTCAACGGACTTTGCATTCCAGCTCTGACACCTGAAATTGTATGAGTACCCGTTCTGGTTCCGACCCATGGCTTTGTCTAATTACTTGTTCTGGTTTGCTAACTTCGGTTTACCCCGACTTCCTTTATTCTGTCTGTTCTGTGTTTAGCAATCCGGCTATTCTAAATACCGGCAGCGTAGGTAGAGAGTGTCCGCGTGTAGCGATCACTAGTATACGTGAGAACGATAGAGAGTTGAATGCAGATCATGGTTGATTCCCGTCCGACTTGTTATATCCAATAAATTAAACACAGTTGTTTGCATTTCAAAAACTAAACAGAGTTTAAGGGAATTACAAATCAGTGCCCTAACAAATCCTCAAAATTGTGTATTTTACAGTGATGGATTTTGTGCTTGTGTAATGGTCAGTATTTTCTCCTCCTTTGACATTCAGGACCATTGGGGAAGTGAAGGTGATAACATCTTTAGTGGTGATATTGAGTCTGGTTTGAATTTGGAATTGGAAAATGGTAATAACCAGAATATTTATGGTTGGTTTACAGAAAACTTTGCACCGTTGATGTATTTCGGAAATTGGTATTTTTTTCTGGATTTTTTAAAATATCTTGTGTGTTTGAAAACCTGTTGGAGACACATTGTTATTTTCCACATATTTTATTTGCTTTTGTTTCAACCACACCAGACTGATTTTTATTGTGGGGTTACAGCAAATCCATTTTGGCCAGTGCGTTGGTTAGCTGACAGCTGCTCTCAACCTTTTTTTTTGGGACTTTGGTGAGTTGAACTTGCAGCTTTCATATCATTGTCATTCTGAGGAATACCAGTTCTGGCCCATGTCTTTGTAAATATGTGAAACGTTGTAGAGCAGGTGTCCCAAACTCTGGTCTCCCCGATGTTTCTCACCTACAACTCCTATGATTCTCTGGCAAGCTATTGCATTAAAATTTTTGGGAATGGTAGTGTAGCGCTCACTCCCGGAGGAGCCGCTGAAAATGAACCACGGGTCAGTCTCCCCGCACTAGGGAATAAATATACTCCAACACAGTTGTGAGTTTTTATCATTTAAATAGTTTACTAAAATCTTGAGCAGATGTTGAAACACGGTATTCACAAGAGTTATTACAATATTTTCGTATTCCGGTAAAACGCGCAGCGGAAAAGAAACGAAACACGAGGCTTCGTATTTCGGAAAATAAAATATTCGCGACCGAACATAAAAGAATGCAATTTCCCGATAGTTCAGAAAAAGGGACACGTAGCGAAACCCCAAACATACAATCCCTTTCGTATTACGGCAAACGCGCAGCGGAAAAGAGAAAAATGTATTCGGAACGTATCTTTGTCCTTAACCCCCGTTCCGATTCGTAAAAGGAAATGAGTCCTGTACAAGTTAAGTTCCAGAATGTGAGAAGCGTATCCGTGTGTGTGTGTGTGTGTGGTACCCGGGTACTGTTCAACTGGCCAGTGAATTTATTAAAGGAAGATCTTCGACTAGTCAGTTGGGGCCCTGTAAACTTTAAAGAGAAACAGCAGAGCGTCCTTTAATCATACAACAGCCTTGGAGGCCTCTCACCCATCCGATGACTGCTTTAGGCTCCGCTGACCCAGGACGTCTCTCCACCCGATTTTGACTGGGGATACTAGCGGCCCGATCCGTTGTCTGACTCCATACAGCTTATCCAGCTCACCGCCTGCTCTCCGTTCGATTCCTCCGGTCTGCAGCAATGCCTGGATTCCGGCGGGTCTTCTTCTCCTCAGCTGGGGTGATCCTCTCTGCAATAACAGGTCTCTCTTGATCTTTACTTGGCTCTCTCTGGGACTCTGGCATAGGCCCTCTCGTGATCTCACACAATGCGTCTCCTCTCTTCCCTTCCCTGGCGCGCTCTGGAACCTTCCCCACGAGGCAGAGGATGTAAGGGTCCAGTCCCCACCCACTTCCTGTCCTCCTGCAAAGCATGCCGGGCACTGTAGTCCCAATATCCAGTATCTCTGATCGCGATAGTCTCCATCTTGTGGCCAAAAATAGGTACTGCCACAGCAAGATCTTTAGCACAGCGCTACAGTAGTCAATCAAAATTTCTGTGGGACCGGTGTTTAAGACCCCTGCTGTGGAGTGAGTCGTAATTTTAAAGGGATTATTCAATAAGAGACGAAATTGCCACCGAAATGCACCAAACGGTGAATTTCAGTTCGTCTATTCAAAATGCTGTCAATTCGCCAAATACTGAGAACGCCGAAATGCATTGAAGTGTCAGTGAAATGCCCTGATTTTCGTTGGTTCCATTCGACAGGTTTAAACAGGCGAATCCCACAGCATGCAATGTTAGAAAAATATTACCGTTTTGAAATTATATTTTTTATTTAACCGTTTATTCTTTTCATTTTCAGCAAACCATCCTCTAATTTATTTATGGTTTTTTGGAACATCTTTTTAAATTTTTTAGGTGAAAATTTTGATTCCCATTTTTTTTTAAAGGCTTTTTTTTAAACTCTGTAACAGACCTTTTAATAGGACTTTTTTATTATTTACACACATTTTAATGCATTTTTATTGTTTTTTGTTTTCTTTTGCAGTTCCATCTTCGATGCACTTTCGTGACTCTGGTGAATAGTGAATTCACCACAGGGTTGGCAAAATGGAATCGTTGATGCACACCAATGTGTGCCGAACTAGAAATCACCAATATTTAACTGAAATTTTGATGCTTTCAGAATAACTCCTTTAAAGTTCAAGCAGTAAAAATATTTTTATTGTTCAGTGTATAAAACAGCTGACAAACCAGTTATAAAGGGAGAAAAAAATCGAATAGAAAATGAACATCCATATCCAATCCTAATATATTTTCAAATACTGTCCAGTAGAACTCATTCTACTGCAAATCCACGGCCATATTACATTCCTAATGCTAAGGTTAGCGTTCACCTGTGTGAGCATTAACATTAGCATCACTGGGGTCGCTAGGTGGGGGCTGGGTGACACCAGGTGACAGCCGCCCTTAGGGTGACACCGTCAAAGTCTTTGGTGACGGTGTCACCCTAACGGCGGGTTGTGTCACCCTGCGACCAAGCGGCGTCAGCGCCGATGCCGCTTGTTTGGCTCCCTGCGAGCGTCCAAAGCCATGGAGCTTCAGCGCTCGCCTGGGGGAACCACGTGACCAGCCGAGGTCTCGCGAGATCATGGCTGGTCACGTGGCTCCCCCAGGCGAGTGCCCAAGCTCCACGCCACCGGACGCTCAGAGGGAGCCGAAGACGTGGTGGCGGCAGGAGCAGGAGGTGAGCTGGGGGAAATATCCATGTGCGCTGGGGCATATCCATGAGAGCTGTTGGGGCATATCCATGAGAGCTGCTGGGGCATATCCATGTGTGAGCTGGTCTGGGGGCAATATATCCATATGTGAGCTGGGGCAATATATATCCATGGGTGAGCTGCTGGGGGCAATATATCCATGTGTGAGCTGGTCTGGGGGCAATATATCCATGTGTGAGCTGGTCTGGGGCAATATATCCATGTGTGAGCAGGTCTGAAACAATATATCCATGTGTGAGCTGGTCTGGGGCAATATATCCATGTGTGAGCTGGTCCGGGGGCAATATATCCATGCGTGAGCTGAGGCACTATATACAGTTGTGTTCAAAATTATTCAACCCCCACTGAAATTGAGTGTTTTGGCCAGTTTGACATTGATTTTGATCATTCAGTCATCTTGCTTACAATTAAATGAAAGAGGCACGTGTAGGTCAGACAAATATAACATAACATTTATAATGAAATAACCACAAATGTCTTTTCTGTGCTCACATCATTATCAGTTTTATTCAACCCCCAAGTGACATTCAATCTTAGTACTTAGTACAACATCCTTTTACAGTTATAACAGCTTTTAAACGTGAAGCATAGCTTGACACAAGTGTCTTGCAGCGATCTACGGGTATCTTCGCCCATTCGTCATGGGCAAAAGCCTCCAGTTCAGTCACATTCTTAGGCTTGCGCACTGCAACTGCTTTCTTTAAGTCCCACCAGAGGTTCTCAATCGGATTTAAGTCAGATGACTGCGATGGCCACTCCAAAATGTTCCAGCCTTTAATCTGCAACCATGCTCTAGTGGACTTGGATTTATGCTTGGGATCATTGTCCTGTTGAAAGGTCCAACGTCTCCCAAGCCTCAGGTTTGTGACAGACTGCATCACATTGTCATCCAATATCTCCTGGTACTGAAGAGAATTCATGGTACCTTGCACACGCTGAAGCTTCCCTGTATCTGCAGAAGCAAAACAGCCCCAAAGCATGATTGACCCCCCCGCCATGCTTCACAGTAGGCAAGGTGTTCTTTTCTTCATAGGCCTTGTTCTTCCTCCTCCAAACATAGCGTTGATCCATGGGCCCAAACAGTTCTAATTTTGTTTCATCAGTCCACAGAACACTATCCCAAAACCTCTGTGGTTTGTCCACATGACTTTTGGCATACTGCAGTCGACTCTTCTTATTCTTTGGAGACAGCAAGGGGGTGCGCCTGGGAGTTCTGGCATGGAGGCCTTCATTACGCAGTGTGCGCCGTATTGTCTGAGCTGAAACTTCAGTATCCACATCTGACAAATCTTTTCTCAGTTCCTCAGCAGTCACACGGGGACTTTTCTCCACTCTACGCTTCAGGTAGCGCACAGCAGTCGAAGTCAGCATCTTCTTTCTGCCACGACCAGGTAGCGTTTCAACAGTGCCCTTTGCCTTGAATTTGCGAATGATGCTTCCTATGGTCTCTCTTGGTATGTTTAACATCTTTGCAATCTTCTTATAGCCATTGCCCTTCCTGTGAAGAATAATCACCTCTTCTCTTGTCGTCCTGGACCATTCTCTTGACTTCACCATGTTTGTAACCACACCAGTAAATGTCTAGAAGGAGCTGAGTATCACAGTCATTTTAAAGCTGCCTAATTGGTGCTTATTATGCTTTATTGCTGCTCCGTGACATCCACAGGTGTTTTCAATACCTGATCGAAAACACTTGAATGAACCTCTGTTCTTCAGAGTGCTAGTCTTTAAGGGGTTGAATAATTGTGTCAATGAAGAATTCACAAAAGAAACATTTACTACTGTATTACAAAACCAATTGATGTCAGTTTAGTTGCATATGGTTCCTTAAAAAGTCCTTGTAGGATTTCATTCTGAATACAATTACAAATGTACACTAAATTCCCTAAAACCCTTTACAGCATTGGGGGTTGAATAATTTTGAACACAACTGTATCCATATGTGAGCTGGGGCGATATATCCATATGTGAGCTGGGGCGCAATATCGATATGTAAGCTGGGGTGCAATATATCCATATGTGAGTTGGGGCAATATATATCCATGGGTGATCTGCTGGGGGCAATATATAATTGTGAGCTGGGGCAATATATCCATATGTGAGGCAATAAATCCATATGTGAGCTGGGGGCAATATATATCCATGGGTGAGCTGCTGGGGGGCAATATATCCAGAGCTGCTGGGGGCAATATATATCCATGTGTGCTTTCACTGCCTTCAAACAGGCACCGTACTTGCTGGCAGTTGGCAAAAATTTGTGTGTGAGCATAGGAGAGAGCTCCACAGCAATAAACCTCAAAGTAATGTGCGCTGTGTGTATGAGCATTCATTGTTATATGGAAGTACTGATTTACGAGTAAGAGTAGTTAAAAAAAATCCATAAAACTCGGGGGGGTGACACCATAAGTTTCCGCACCGGGTGACACCAACCCTAGTGACGCCACTGATTAGCATTGCCCTAGTGCGGGCGCACCATATTACAATCCAAACGCTAATGGGTTAAAAACCCACCATCGATTCAGATCTTGTGCGGTTCAGCGCGAGCTTACTGTACTTTGCGCTCCCTATGCTTAACAAGGGGAGCGCAAAGTGTTAATTAGCGTTAGGATTACAAAGTCCTAATGCTAATTACCATCTGCGATTAACTGAAAAATTAACCACAGCTAGGACCTGGTGCTAACTGATTCCGCTTCTGCGGAATCAGTCAGCACCAGCTGAAACCTCCCCCAAAAAAAATCACATACTCACCTATCCCGCGGTGAGAACGGCGGCTCCATCAGCCTCTTCTTGCCGCTGGCAGCAGAGAGAGACTGGGGGAAAAAGTTTGTCAGTCTCCCTCTGCGTATCGCTACGCCGACCAGCCGCGGATCTCATGAGGCGAGATCCTGAAGGTCATGTGACCGGCAGCCTAAGCCTCCATAGAGTCCTATAGACTCCATGGAGGGGATACTCGTGGCGGCGCTTAACGCTGCTGCAAGCATCCTGAGGCTTAGCGCCGTGTTACGGTGCACGCTGCTGGTTTAGCGCCTGCACCAAAATGCCACGCCAAAACAGGGGTGCTAAGGAGAGACCTGCAGGCGCAGGTTTTTCTCCTTAACGTCTCCGTTTTAGCGTTCTGATCGTAATAGTGCCCCCATTCTTTCGGAACTCAAGCAGCAACAGCCTTACAGAAATGTGCATAGAAGATCATATTATAAAATTACGTAGACTTTGTGAAAATCCTGTAAAAGGTTTTGCAAGTTACAAAGTTTTGCATAAGATATAAAAAAATATAAAAAGAATTCACAAAGAATAGTCCGAGCCTATGAAGATGTAAAAAGCTCATCCTATGAAAAGATTAGGTTTTCAGATTCTGTCCACGCTTTGGAATAACTATGGGAGGTAAAAAATGTCCTCTATGCATCCAAAAAGATCTACGTACGATGACTTTGTCCATTGAGAGGCATCAGAACCTGCAACAAGTATTTATCATCTCCACTATGTACCTGATGAATGAGCATTGTTTACCTCTTCCTTCTGCAGACCTCTTTCCGATCTCATCTCCTGCTATACCAGGGTTGGAATAATTCTCATCTTGGCTCCTTTATACCGGGACTCAGTCACTATGACCTTCAGACAATAAAACAGCAGCAGATAAAGTCCTGTTTTATACCCCATTCTCAAACTTTTTTTTATGGCGGGTGTTTGAACGGAAGCTGTGGGTATATTTTTGTATTAAGAGGGGCATTAAAATGTTGGAATGGTTCCTTCCCTTATCTGATGTCCATGCGTTATGATTTAACGGCAGCTCTAAAAGAAAAAAAGGAAAATATAAATGGAGAGCGAGTTCTTTTTAGGCACTTCCCATAGCTCAGCTCTTAAAACGCATCTTTGGGAGTTTTCTTTATGAACCATGGCATTACTCTCGACCTTGAGGATTGCTATGTGTATCTCCAGATATGGTATCAAAATCACAATTTCTCTCGCTCCTCTGTCATCAGCAAGGATGTCTGAAAGTCACACAGCGTCAGGATTTGGAGGAGAAACACACAAATCCAAGATATTGGTATTTAATGTTCTGCAACGTAAGGGAGATTCAACACGGACCTTATATTTCTTTAATTGGTAAAAAGAGAGGAGTTTGTGCCCGAAGAAGGTAGTTAGACATAGATTGTAACCCAGAGTCGGCCCAGCTAATGCTTAATGAGCTTGTTATAAGCATTCGCTGTATTGTAATCAGAAAATAATCATTCTAGTGGTTTTTAAAGCAAGCCTTAATAAAATCTGCTCCTTATTCCAACGTAGTTGGTAGCAGGGAAGCAATAAAGGTAAATATTGGTGCCAAATGGTAACAATTAGCAGCTTCTTTTTACCGGAGTGTAGAAACTGAACTGCACAGCTTCTATAAAAATCAAGTAGAATCAACTACACAGTGTTAAAATACACTTTAACGCACACTCAGACATGGTGGCCAACTAGTGGCATGTCAGTTGTATTCCCACAATTATTTGTCCTCCTTACGTTTCAAAGCTCGAAATCTCCATCACTCTACAACAAGCCACAACGGCTGTCCAAGAGTGGCTTGTGTCTTCTTGCATACCCTGATCTTTGTGTGAAATATTTTCTCCCTTGCCACTTGCAGGTCCTCTTCTGTGGCTCATGGACTGTCAAAACACAGACGTACCGGAAGCTTTTCCATGCAATGTGCACTCGTACGTAACATACGTAGTGGAGGAACCGCAAATTGCATACCACAATGGGACTTGTACACTTTATGTACGAATGTTCTGTAGCTCCTGCGCAGATTAATGGCAGCACACTCTCTGTGTGACCAGCATCTGCGAAATTAAAAAATCCTGGTTACTAGTGGTGATGCCGGGTTGTGGTGGAGGGAACTCCTCCACTTCACCCAGCGATTTCTCCAGATCGGGGAAGCTGGGGGGCATAGGCGACTCTACAGGGGGGCAAGGGGGGGCAATTGCCCCCCTAGGTTATTCCTTGCCCCCCCATGTGCCCCCCCACCAAAAATCAGCATCCAGCTTCCACACTTCTTCGGACTGCTGTATCTCCGTCCCTGTGCATCGTATATGGAAGATCTAGGTGTCATTGTAAAGGGCTGATTATGGCCTTTCCAATGATATCCAACATGACCATATTCAGTGTGAAGTAAAAGTCATAAAACATTAAATAATAACGGGCACTTAAACTTAAACATTTTCACAGGGTTGAAATGGCTCAGCAGTGAAGTGGTTAATGTTCAGACTATACATTACATTGTGTATTACGTTAGTTTTTGCCTTGGTTTAGTTGTATATTAAGGGTTAATGGGTAGGCTTCATCCCTCACAGTATACATTTAATTTTTTCCTTGAGTAATGGCATTGTAGGGGTTAATGGGTAGGCTACATGCCTCACAGTGTATTCATTTCATGTTTTACCTTGATTAATGGCAATTTAGGGGTTAAGGGGTAGCTAAATGCCACATTGTTTGTTATTTTTATTGTATTTCCCTGGGTTTATGAAATTTTAGGGGTTACTATGGAAGTTAGAATCTAAAGGGTCTAATCATCTTTTTAGATCCTCTGCTTTTCGTCACATTTCGGGGAATTAATTTCGCCGACAATATAGTGAATTCCTATTTAGCGAATGGTCACTGTAATTTGCTAAAAGTGGAGTCGCTGAAGCAGTTATCAAACATTCAGCGAAAACTGCCGAATTGCGGCATATAAAATATTGAATTTAAGTATCAGGTTAGTACAATATAAAGGTATAATTGCATCACATTACTCTGGGGTTCTGCAATCTTATTTATATATACTTATTAAAGCACTATTACCTGGTGTGAGCTAACCCTTGCGTCGACATGGTTTCGCGTTAGCGCCAGATTAATCGAGTCTAGCGCCAACAGATCGTTTGCCTCCGCTACAAATGGGAAAAATCACTTAGTGCATTGTTATTAGCGATTTGTACCGCGAGCTTACTGTATTTTCCGGGAGCGCTAGAGATCTCTAGCGCTTTTGCAGCTAGCAGATCACTTGGTGCCAGCGCTAATTTTTTGAGGGGCGCTAATTACATCATTTTACCTACTGCTCAACCCTGGTGCTAACTCCAAAAAAACTGAAAAAACAGATCCTCGCCCACAATTAACAGGCAATTGAAAGGAATGCAGCACAGGTGTTCTCTTGGCCCCATACACCATAGCAATGGATCTGGTTCGCATTGTCGTTGCTGTTGCAGTCGGCTCTTTTATATAAATGTATCCTTTATCCACATATATCCTAATTCTAATATATTGCCTCATTTTAAACATTTTATGCTGGGGGTTGTTCATAGTATGTAAATGGTTGATTATTAGGGTGACCGTGTGGACCATGTTTAAAGGGACATGTGAATAAGTCTTGCCCTGAAACATGTATTATTTATATGCTGCAGCAGGGAAGTTAATGTTGCCCACCTGACTTTCCTTTTGGATCTATTAAATGCAGTGTAAGGATTCTACATGCTGCTGGGTGGCATTTATCATGCAATGCCCATCAGCCTTAATATTTGTGTGCATCAAACCATGGATGATACGGCCACCATGGATGATTTTAAGAATGCAGGGGTGTGAGGTTATTCACTGGATGTCTTCATATTCAAGCTTGTGAGGGCGGGAGATAGGTATGGCCCGGCACTCTGCACTGGAAAAAAAAACCAGTTCTATCCTGTACACAACCGCATTAGCGCTGGGTCTCAGCCCGGGTCTTAGAGTTTTCCTAGCGTGCGCCAAACGACCTTGTTCATGGACTACTGCAGACAAGGTGATCTGTTAGTAGGTCGTCAGGCACTACGTTTTAGCGACTCGCGCTAAATTTTTCCGTTAGCGAAGGTGTTTTAGCTCACACCAGGTGATAGGGCCCTTAGTTTTATTCAGTGGTATGATTTAGTGGTGAAAATTATTAGTGCCCCCCCAGTTTTGACTGCGGTATCTTCTGTGCCCCCCCTAAATATTGTTCCTAGAGTCGCCACTGCTGGGGGGGAAGGAGAACTCCTCACATCCTGACCAGTTTATGAAGATTAAATGGACAGGATGAGTAGCGTGTCCCTTTAACCTCCTTCAATACAAAAAATTGACTATATTCAATCTGCAACGCTCCAGAATCAAGTATAGTCAATATGGCGTTCCACAGGAGCCATGCAAAGGAAATTAATTTATTGAAAAGAAAATTCATATGCATCTGGGCTCCAGAACATGTCCCTAAAGTTTTAGCACCATGGGCATGATTCTCAGGGTTCTGACACGTTTTAAAACCAGCTGGAAATTTGTCAGCCGACATCTCCCCAGCTGATCCTACACAGAGACCGGAACTGCAGTAACTCCTTTTGGCCAGTAGATGGGGACATTGGCCTGCCAAATAGATTATTACAATAAGAAATGCATTGAAAATATTCCCAAATATTCCTTATTGAATAATTTATATAGTTAAAGCGATTTTCCAAAAGAACACTGGTCCCTGATGGTATTTTTTTGGAAATCTCTTGATAGTGAAGGGGTAAAACAAAAATCGTGTCCACACTAAAAAGACAGATGTATTCCAAAGATATATTACTGCCTCTTTTTATACCTATTATCAATGAAAAAGGTGTTCCTATTTAACCTTTATTTTCATGAGAAAGATAACAGCAATCAGGGAATTATAGGGTATTGATACTAAAAGGTATTTTAAAATTGCAAGCTTTTTTATAAAAAAAAAAGTAGCTTCAGACAAAATGATGATTTGCACAGCAGGTTTCCCTATATTACTAGAATAATATTATTTTATTTCTGGGGAAAAACCTAAAACGTTATTATTATTTATCTCTGACCTGCTAGAAAAGTGGTAAATTTTCACCACAATCAAAAGGCAACGTTAGAGTGTTGTAGAACAATGTCAGCTCTCCGACAACCTCATCAAGTAAAGAATATGTTTTTTTTTGTAGACCCTCTCTTTCTCTCCCTCCTCCTTCCATCCAACTGTCTGCCTTAGGCAAGCCGTGCCATCTTGCTCATCTCATCTCCAGCTTTCATTTCCAGAAGGTGGAGGCTGATCACAGGCACAAGGCAACCGAGATTGACTTGCGCTAGAGCCGCTGACAGGTCACCAAGAACACCACCTGCACTAGTACAGCGAGCGCAGGGTGTATTCCAGCTGAAGCCCGGAGACCTGAACAGATTTTTTTTCCATGCTTTGTTATTCAGAAAGGGGTTTAGCGTAGCGTAAGTGATGCAATATGTGAGCATTTTGCTCCTATGAGGAAAGGCTGTCTTCCTACTTATGTTAGAGGGAAAAAAGTATTAAAGTTGCTTCTTTTCTGGCTAAAAGGAGTCAATTCTAGTTCTTCACCATTATTCAGTGGTCTACAAGCCTCTACTGTCTCCCCTGTGTTCCTATTTCACAACACTGGAGGAAACGCTTGAAGAATATTCCTTTAAAAAATCGGATTCAGTTCCTTAATAATACAATATGAAGTAGGACTAGCACAACACCTTTAACAATTTAACACCCAAAATTTTGAGTTAACTCAATTTTGTATTGTAATGCACTCATTAGCATATGAAAAGACCACCTTTTTAAAGCAGGATTAATGTCCCCTGTGGAGAAAAGAAATCCTTTGTTTTATGTCTCTCATATAGCAGCCCTAAACCTCACCGTAACAAAAAGTTCAAATAGAATACTGCTGCATTACAGCTGCCAGGGAGAGGGCAGAATACAGGGAAAGCTGTAGGGTCACTCACTGCTGTACTGGGATAAGATTCAGGTGGTTATAATTAGGGATGCACCGATACCGATACTAGTATCGGTGCCGATACCGGGGCCTGCACGAGTACTTGGTACTCGTGCAGAGGACCCCGATACCTAAACTGATACTGGAAGCCAGCGCTGGGCTGGCTTGCCGGCCAGTTTCTTTGGGGCAGTGTTCAGGGGCGCTGCCTGGCTCCTCCGACGTCTTCTACCTTCAAGCGGCCTCCGGAAACGAGTTGTAGCCCGGCCGCTTGTTGGGAACCACGCACAGCCGCAATCTCGTGAGATCGCGTAGTTCATGAGATCTCACAAGACCGCGGCTGTGCGTGGTTCCCAACAAGTGGCTGGGCTACAACCTCTGCTGGCAGCCGCTGGAAGGAAGAAGATGCCGGAGGAGCCAGGCGGTGCGGGAGGGTGAGCTGGAGGGCCAATATATGTGTGAGCTGAGGGCACTATATGAGTGAGCTGGGGAAATGAGAGCTGGAGCAATAATGTAAGCTGGGGACAATATTGTGAGCTGGGGACAATAATGTGAGCTGGGGACAATAATGTGAGCTGGGGCAATAATGTGAGCTGGGGCAATAATGTGAGCTGGGGACAATAATGTGAGCTGGGGCAGTATGTGAGCTGGGGCAGTATGTGAGATGGGGCAGTATGTGAGCTGGGGACGTATGTGAGCTGGGGACAATGAGTTGGGGCAATGAGAGCTGGGGCAATAATGTGAGCTGGGGCAATGATGTGATCTGGGCAGTATGTGAGCTGGGGGCAATATGTGAGCTGGGGGCAATATGTGAGCTGGGGACAATGAGTTGGGGGCAATATGTGAGCTGGGGCAATAATGTGAGCTGGGGACAATATTGTGAGCTGGGCCAATAATGTGAGCTGGGGACAATAATATGAGCTGGGGACAATAATGTGAGCTGGGGCAATATTGTGAGCTGGGGCAATAATGTGAGCTGGGGCAAATAATGTGAGCTGGGGCAGTATGTGAGCTGGGGACAATGAGTTGGGGCAATGAGAGCTGGGGCAATAATGTGAGCTGGGGCAATGATGTGATCTGGGCAGTATGTGAGCTGGGGGCAATATGTGAGCTGAGGGCAGTATGTGAGCTGGGGACAATGAGTCAGGGCAATATGTGAGCTGGGGCAATAATGTGAGCTGGGGACAGTATGTGAGCTGGGGACAGTATGTGTGAGATGGGGCAATATATGTGTGAGGTCTGTTCCTATTGAAAAGCGGTCACATGACTTTAAATAAAAGTATCGGTACTCGGTATTGGTGAGTACTTTTAAAAAGCATCGGTACTTGTACTCGGTCTTAAAAAAATGGTATTGGTGCATCCCTAGTTATAATGGCTAAAAATCCCTGTACAGTACAGATACAGGGTGATACTGTAATTTTTATATACAGGCATTATGCCACATACTGATATTATTTTTATATTCCATTGGTATTTTTTGGAAGCTGCATTGCTAATAATCTCATTATGATCACTACAAATGCACGTAAGCAGGAGATCTGAACATTTTTATTATTTATCATTATCACAGTTATTGTATCTAACACAAAGGTCTTTTCTGCCTGTATGATAATAATGCAGTCCAGGTTTGAAATTGTGTAAGATAAAGGACACCATCTAAAGCTCAGAATCGTATATTACAACAATATTTCTGTAAAGGATAAACGAACACATGAAAAATTAAAAATGAGCAAATTAAATTTATTTTAATTTTTAACTATATCAAACTAACAATTTCTGCAAAAAAACTTCTATCTTACCCTATATTTAATTGTTAACTTCACATCCCATGTTTCAAATAAGTGTAGTGATAATATCTTTTTCAACAAAAATTGCTTGGCAGTGAAGGAGTTAAAGAAGCAGGTCCAGCAAGCCTTGGAGAGGACAACTACCACAACACATTCTAATGAACAAAGAGGGACTGAGCCCTCAGTCTCCAAAAACTTCACTGCCAAGATCGAGATTACTCAGGATGGAATTTAAAGGCACCATCAGGTATCGATATTGAGTTTTCTCGATCTGCAGCTCTGCAAATGAATTTTGTTTGCTTTTGGGCTGCAGAAGGTGCCCCCAAAATTTTAGCCCTGTGGGCATAAGATCCGAGGTGCTAAAACTGTTTAATATCGGCTGAAGAATGCACTGACATAACGGGCTTTCAGCACACAATGCAGGGAACACGAGCTGCAGCTGAAACTGCAATTATTACAATTATTTATTTATTTATAAAGTATTTTACCAGGAAGGATACATTGAGATTTTGCTCGTTTTCAAGTATGTCCTGAGTTCAAGAACATTGAATTGTTACAGTCATTACCGAAAAAAGAGGATTAAAATACAAGATACTAAAAACAACACAAATATACAGATTAACAGAAGAT
The DNA here is from genome assembly GCA_009667805.1 of Leptobrachium leishanense. NCBI lineage: Eukaryota > Metazoa > Chordata > Amphibia > Anura > Megophryidae > Leptobrachium > Leptobrachium leishanense. The sequence continues at coordinate 116,792,703 of CM019071.1, read as the reverse complement.
AAATATGTAGGAAATATACTCACTATGTTACAGGTTTACAGGTGCATTCTGTATATAGTCATTATGTTACATGTTTACAGGTGCATTCTGTATTGAGGTATGTTAGTAAGGAGCTCTTAAGTGACTTAAGACTGGGGGAAGATTTGATGGTGTCTGGGAGGTTATTCCATAATTGTGGTGCTCTGTAGGAAAATGAGGATTGAGCCAAATTTTTTTTGTATTGTGGTACCGCAAGGTGCAGGTCCTGGATCGGAGGTTATAGGATGAGGTAACTGCTGAGGGAAGCAGCCTATTCAGGTTGGGTGGTAGCTTCCCAAAAATCTCTTAACCCTTTCGCTGCTGAGCCTTTTCACACCTCTGTGCTGAGCTAATTTTTACCGGTTTCGCTCATCATGTTTAAATGCGATTTGAAGTCACATTTTATTAATTGACCCAGACATATTATATATCGTTCTTTCCGGGAGACTCGGCAGATTCATAATATATCATTATTATATGTATCCTGTCTGTATATTATAACATAAAATGCAATAAAATTAGAATTTTCAATAATTGACAACGTGTAAAGTGTTTTTTTTCACATTTTAACATGCGAGCGTTTGCGGTTATATTTTCTATGGGTTGCGCTTGTTAAAAAAATTAGAAACGGGGAATCGTTACTTTTTTTGGGGAAAATTACGTGTTTTTTGGCAAACGCCCCCCATAGAAAAAATCGTTAATGCAGCATCATTGTTCACATTATAATTGAAATGGGAACAATATTGCGGCATTAATAAAACAAAACAACATTTTTTTATTTTTTTTTTAACTGTACATAGTCATGTTTGGTATCATTGAAAAGGCCATGCTCTGGCTGTTCCAATGATGTCAAACATTAACCCCTAGCTGTCACGGATCGGGAGATAGGGGGTTCACTGGAACCCCCTATCTCCACCATAGGTGGCAGCAAGGGGTTAATTGCGGGACTGGCGCCATCGCGCTGTGCGCGATGACGTCAGTCATTAGGGGGATATCCCGGAAGCTTGGCCAACATCCAAGATGTCGGCCAGCTCCGGGAGGGGACCGCGATACAGCGCATGTTAGCGCCATATCGCGATCCAGCCCCCTAGGGGTTAAAGACAGCCGCCGCTTGGAAGGGCAGGCTGTACCCTTCCAAACGGTGTCTGCCTTTACTGGCTGGCCCGCACGGATGGGGAGGGGGAGAGGTCCGAAGGACCTCCCCCTCCCCTTCAGGCACCTTCCTCGCAATGGGGGGGGGTGCCTGAAATAGACGTCATCGCGCATGCGCGATGACGTCTATTGTGCCCGCCGGGGTCCCGGAGGCTGGGCTGACATCGATGATGTCAGCCCGCACTGGGGGGGCCGCTGCGATCGGCCAGAATCCCGGCCGATCGCCGCTGCTTAGGGAGGACGCGCTCAGCGCGTCCTCCGAAGAGAAGTAGCCATGCGGCAGGACGCGCTGAGCACGTCCTCCGCATGGAAAGGGTTAAACACCAGGTTGGAAAGGTGAAGGGTGCGTCTAGATTCCAGCGACGGCCAGTTTAGTTCTTTTAACATGTCACACTGGTGGGTCATGTAGTTACAGTGTAGCACAAAGCGGCAGAATGAGTTATACAATGTAGAAAGTTTATGAAGGTGTGTTTGCGGGGCAGCTGCATACACTATATCTCCATATTCAATAGCCGCCATAAGCATTTCTTGACTTGTACAATTTACTTTCTTACCACGGGGCTCGACAGGATTTGTTTCTGTACAGGGCACCTAGTTTGGGGTAAAGTTTAGATGAGAGAATTAGAAATACAGTGGGAATATGCCCAAATATTTCTTGCTATGTAATAAACTAAAAGTAATTTTTCAAACAAAAAAAAAAGGTTCCTGGCAATGGGTTTTTGGAAAATCACTTGGTAGTGAATGGGTTAAAAAAAATATATATATATTCTTCTTTGCCCTTCGAAGTATTGGGTATTTCATGACAGTAAAACAGTATGAAAATCAATTCATCAATAACCCTTGCAGAATGTGATATATAAAACAGGCAGCCCATTATGAATTTTATATACAGTTAATGGTATGAAATTAACTTTTTTTGTAGGTACAAATTTCCTTTTAAGTGGGAAACAGTGGGTTTTAGTATCACTGGCATTTTGTTCCATGCTGTAATAAATCTGCTGGATAGACAATTCAACAGCAAGGCATTTAACTTAAATTACGAAGTCATGAACCATCCCTGGCAATATATACGGCAAGTTAATAAAGTTTATTAGTTTTACTACCCAGTCAGACTCTGCATCACTGCCAAATAGTCTTTTTTTCTTGCATTTCATTGCCAAGTGTTCATACAGTGTCTGTAACTATCATTTAATTCGGGCATATGTCGAACAAGAAACAGGTGACTTCAAGGAAAGCTTTAGGAATAAAAATACAATTAAAGATTTTTTTTTTCAACAGACTCCAAAACTGGAAAATTATTTAAAATCTTACATGAGCACATTGATAGCAATCTTTTAACATAAAAATGAAAAGGTTCAGTAAATCCCTTTATTTTACGATGAACATGCAGGTTTATTCAGAAAGCACCGAAATGTAACCGACATGTCAGTGCTCTCCTGTTTGCCGAACATCGGCCAGTTAAATTCGCTGACACTGCAGTGAATTCATCATTCACCGCAGGGTCCCAAAGTGCAGCGAATCGACCCGCCGTACGAATAGAAAAACCGCCGCAAAACCGCCAAATCAATAAAAAAAAACCGCTGCAAAACTATAAAAGAACATTCGTCAAAAACGTTTTGAAAAATGGCAAAAAAAATCCTAAAAATAAATAAATAAAGAGACTTTTTGCTGGGAATGAAAAGAATAGACGGTTGAATGAAAAAAAAACTGGGAATATTTTTTACATTGAAACCTATGGGATTCGCCTGTTTAAACCTGTCGAACGAAACCACCGAAAATCAGGGCATTTCACTGACATTTCGGTGCTGTTCAGTTTCTTTTCTCTGAATAGATTAACCATTACTTTTCTATGGGGATTTCACTGCCAGCCGCAGATCACTGTATTTTGCTGCCAATTCGTCAATATTTGGTGAATTGCCAGCTTTTTGAATAGCCAAATGGCAACAAAATTGCAACGTACGGGGAAATTCACTGTTCGGTGCAATTTTGTGGCCAATTCAGTGCTTTCTGAATAACTCCAATAATGTTTAGCATAGTGAACGGCTGCCAGTCTTATGTGTTGTATGAAACAAGAAAATTTTGGATAGATGAAAAAGGGGTACAGGAAATCAGAGGTCACTCCAATATATTTACATAAATTCTGATTGTTAACCCCTTAGTGACCACACTGTTTTATCATTGTCTGGCTGAAAGTGCACACTGCTCTTTCTACATTTCTGCGCTGTTTGTGTTTAGCTCTAATTTTCCTCTTATTTACTGTAACCACACATATTATATACTGGTTTTCTCTGGACTTTCTAAAGATACCAATATTTTCATCATATCGTATAATTTACTATAAAAAAATGTATAAATCATGATGAAAAAATGAACCCCCCACTCTTTTGAACTTTGACCTCCAAAATCTCTTACGCATCTACAATTGCCATAAAAAGACCCCGGCTAAATAGGGGGTCTTTCACAAAGGCGCGATCATGAAGAGACCCGGCAGCTGAATTCACTATTGCAGGATGCCCCGATGCCCGATGCAATAAAATTCACACATGCAGTGTTTAGGAGCGCAGTGATATGCCCTGGCAGAGGCATTCAGAATGGATTGTAGGGGGGAGAGGGAGTATATGAATGTAACCGAATGAAAAGAAGTAAATCTTACACACAGGATGAATAACTGAATACGTGGTGTGTGTGGAGGATTGAGATGGTCCTCCTCTTTATTATATGAATTAAAAGTGCTATGTCATGCTACCAAAAACTTTAAATTAACCACTTGGCTGCTATGGACGCGCTCAGCGCATCCAGCCAAGTGGTTCTCCTGTGCTATGGACGCGCTGAGCGCGTCCATGCACAGGACGCCGCAATCCGCCGGATTCCGGCGGATTGCTGCGCGCCCCCGGTGCGGGCTGACATCTTGGATGTCAGCCCAGCACTCGGGACCCTGGCGGAGCAATTAGATGTCATCGCGGCGGCGCGATGACATCTAATTCAGGCGCCCCCCCCGTATGTGCGGACCTCTCTCCCTCCTGATCGCTGGGGGCAGGGGGTTAATCCAGGCACCGCTTGGAAGGGCACAGCCTGCCCTTCCAAACGGTGGTTATCATTAACCCCTGGGGAGCCGGATCACGAATCGGCGCTGAAAAGCGCTGGTTCGTGATCCTTTCCCGGAGCTGGCCGACATCTTGGATGTCGGCCAAGCCTCCGGGAACTCCCCCTGAGGACTGGCGTCATCATGCATAGCACGATGACGCCAGTCCTGGAGTTAACCCCTAGCTGCCACCAATGGTGGAGATAGGGGGTTCATTGGAACCCCCTATCTCCCGATCCGTGGCAGCTAGGGGTTAATGTTTGATATCGTTGGATCGGCCAGAGCATGGCCTTTCCAACGATATCAAACTTGATAATGAAAACGTTTTTTAAAAAAAATAAAAATTTTAAATAAAAAAATATATATATTTTAAAAAATTCTAAAAAAAAATAATCTATTTTTTTTTGTTTTTATTTTGTTAATGCAGCAATATTGTTCCCATTTCAATTATAATGTGAACAATAATGCTGCACTAACGATTTTTGTATGCGGTGCGTTTGTTAAAAATAGTGACATTTTCCCCCAAAAAATATGTAACGGGTCCCCATTTCTAATTTTTTTTAACAAGCGCACCCCATACAAAATATAACCGCAAACGATCGCATGTTAAAATGTGAAAAAAACACTTTACACATAATAAATTATTGAAAATTCTAATTTTATTGCATTTTTTGTTATAATATACAGACATCACATAACGTATACATATAATAATGACATATTATGAATCTGTGGAGTCTGCCGGAAAGAACGATATATAATATGTCTGGGTCATATATCAAGATATGGCTACAAAATGCGGTTAAACATGATGAGCAAAAGCGGTAAAAATGACCTCAGCACAGAGGTGTGAAAAGCCTCAGCAGCGAAAGGGTTCAGCATCGTATATATATATTGAGTGCAATCGCTTGTTCCATTATGAACTGTTTTGATGTGAAACCAGATAAAATGTATCTGCAAACTATAAAGAGTAGAGAACCATCAAGGTAGGTTATCAAACCTCAGTGTTTTATAACATAAAAGTAGATGAAAAGATGGAACAGTAGCACAAGCACACACGCTCTTTCATGAAGGCTGAGGATTTTCTCTGTTCAGTCCTTTATCACTTGTTCTGCTGAGAAAGAGAGGTTCTGTTATACAAAGGGACTTTGCTTTGCTCCATTAAATCCTGCAGAGAGTTCATCTACGAATAGATATATTCTAAGAAAATGGGTTAGGGCTTCCTAGCAGACAAAGTAAAATCGGGACAATAAGCTAGGAATGGCGTTGCAGCCTGAGCTGGGCTGTAGAAGACGAAGGGCCATCAATCTGCAACAGTATCTCAGTAGAGAGTTCACTAGGGGCAGCTAACTCAAGACTTGATGCTTTGATTGATGGACTGTATAGAGAAAAAGAAAGACTGGAGCCCAATCCGACTCTCCTCATCAGAAGTCATAATTATAAGGGCATCGATGTAGGAACCCAAAAAATCTATGGACGATTACCCTCTCTTTGTAAGGTAATGCAAAATCATAATATACTTATTCTTCTGCATGTGCATCTCATGTACATCATGTATAGAGCCTTCCAAGCAGGTTGGAATTGGTATGACATGTTTTCCCCCAGCAAACTAAAGCAATCTTACAGGGTTAGTCAAAGAGATCCGAATTGTGGCCGAAAGGTAACCGAACAGTATAATTCAGCGAACCGTTACCTTTCCTGGCTATTCAGACAGCAGGCAGTTCGCCAAATCCTGGCGATTTGCCTGCACATACGGTGCCTGTTCGGTGCCTGTTTGAGGGCAGTGAATCCCCATAGAGAAGCAATGCTTCGTCTATTCAGAGAACACAAACCAGCAGTGAAAAGTTGCTGAATTGCCCTGCTGTTTGGTGGTTTCATTCAACAGGTTTATTCAGGCGAATCCCATAGGCTTCAATGTTAAAATTATTCCCGTTTTAACTTAGTATCTAATAAACCGTTGATTATAATATTCTGCAGTAAAAAGTCTCTTTATGTATAGATTTTTTTTAGGATCTTTTAGGCACTTTTCGGGATTTTTTTGTGAATAAAAATGTTCGGATTTTTTTTAAATCGTTTTTTATTTTTTCTGTAACAGCCCTTTTTATTATCATTCATTGGATCTTATATGTAAATTTCAGACATTTTCGTTCTGTAGTTTCTTTGCAAACACCGTTTCACTTTCAAACATTCAAGCGTACCGTTTTTTTTTCACTCCATTCGTCTGCGGTGTTTGGTTTTCCGGAGGCTGCTCTGCTCTGTGATCGGCGGTTGCTCAGGTTTCTCTGGTGTGTTCGGCGGCGTTAATCTAGATGTTTTTGCGGGTTTCGGTGTACGTTCGCCGGGTTTTGCGGTGAGTGTTCAGCTGGTTTGCGGCGGCTTTTCCCTGTACTACGACGGCCCTGTGGTGCTTGCTGAATACACCGCAGGGTCGCCGAAATGGGATCGCCAAATCATACCGAATTGAAGAGAACGAAAAGTCACCGAATGTGCGTTGACTTTTCGATTCTCTTTGAATAACCCTGTGTTTTGTATGGGCAAAGCAGAAAAGACATATTTTGTATGTTGACATCAGAGGCACATCACTAAAACATGTATATGGTTGTGGGACTTTTTCACTCTAATGTTGTTGGTCATGAACGAGCTAAGCAAACCTATACCTGAAACTCTTTAACAAGGGGTCTTCCATCAATGACTTACATTTTCAAAATAAAAGTGATGCACTTCCGTATTCGCCTGCTATTAATTGAATTGCAAAGCAATGAGTTTAAAAATAAGGGGGATAAAAAGTCAATTCCCTTCTTGCTCGGTCATGGTGATTGTCATTAAATGCCCAAGCAATGTCACTAATGAACTGGTGCCACAGTCACACACAATACTTGCAATGTCTAATTAGAATCATTGACAATTGGGAATTCGTCTGGATAGGGCCCTCACGCTAATAAAGATTTCCTCATCAACATCAACATTTTCTCAACAAGTCTGCACATGCAGATCACTGACGGGGGAATTCGGGTTACAATGTATCCACTTACACGCACTTCTGTTCTAAGTGTAGTTGAAAAGATGTCACATTGTAAACAAATGACAAAATGCGTTCCTGCTTCTTTTCAAAGCTTCTGAAAGCTTGTACAAATTACAAAATAAAAGATGACAAAACATACCAAACAGCTCACAATGTATCTCCTACACAGCCAGTCATAGGCGAATTTACCCAAAAAATCATTAGAGTTTTTAGAAAACGCATCCTCGATGTTCCTACGCAGTAACTAGGCTTTTGGCCATTAGGGGCTACGGATTCACTTGTGGATAGGAGGGTGTGTTGTGGTGAAAATGATCAGTTTTCAAGATTCTACTCCACTGCTTCAGTCATCCTTATTTGTACCATGAAAACGTGAAGCCCTATTTCTGTACGGCTCGTGTAAGTTCTCAATAGAACTCGTTGGAGGGAGTAACAGTGTCTATGCTTGGAATCCACAACTGCTATTGCTTTGAGAAACAATTGAATACAGGGTCTGACTTGAAACTGAGCTGTGTTAGGGAGCCTTATCCTTAGGAGGGCTCTTTGCAAAGTGTATACCTTTGTGGCTGCAACATTGGTTGCGCCAGAATAATAACTATTCCTGCACAAAATATTACCAGATTCCAGATGTACATTCCTTAATGGGATACTGTAGCCAGTAGCCACCATGACCATTTAGTGCATATTAAATGATCATATCAGCTGTGTGTTCCTCTCTAGCAGGTATCAAATTGGGCTGATTCATCCTCCTGAGGGCCCTATTACCTTGTACGTGCTAACAGTGGGACACTAACGGGGAAAATCTGCACCTGCACATTTTCTGGTACTTGCATTGAAAGGAATCAGATTGGTTGGTAGCTCGATCACCTGTAGGCAATGTCACAGAGTCGCAAGATACCAGAGAACTATCTGTGGTACAAAGCAACCTCCTCGTCTTCACCACAGGATGAGAGGTAAGTATTTAATTTTTTCATTAATTTCTTTATGAAGGAGCTCCAGTGAGTTTCCAAGACATCTAATGGATTCCAATAGGGAATATCATTAGTGTTATGTGGCGGCGCTGCCAGTATAAAACAGTGGTCAACTTTGTATTTGAGCTGGTAATACACAGTCGCAAATACTTTTTCTGTCTATGCCAATTCTTAAGCTTTGCGTCTTCCTATTAAAAGTCAAGCCTTAGTTTATTATATTATTAGGCAAAGAAAATAAAATAAAGAGCAAAAAAGGACTGGTCACACAAGACTCTGCACCAACAGGAGCTTAATTGATGGACCCACAGTAGGGTAGGCCACTAGTGCTGTTGCCCATTGTCTGCAATCTCATATACCTTTATTTTGCTAACTACTAGTGTACAGGGTAATCCAGACATGGACACCTTGCTCAGGGTGCTTAGAGAAGGATCTGCTATGCCCTCCTGACGAGGCCAAACAAAGAGAAAATTATTATTGTGGATTGTGTTTCTTCTCGTTTTGGGTGATAGGACACTGATTTGCATGTGGTATAGTCTCCTTAGTAATGGAACCATTGAGATAAAACTGTATGAGACCTGAGCACCTACTGTAGGGCAGGCCATTATTGCTGTTGCCAATTCTCAGCAATGTCATATACCTTTGTTTTGCTTTACTGAAGGAACAGCGACATTTCGGTCCTAATCCTACAACCTTTCTCAAGGATTAGGTCCAAAACATAGCTTCCTCTCCTCTTGGAGTGAAACAGGTGATATCTGGTGTGGTCTCTTTGGAATGAGTGAGAAAAATAGAGGTTTGTGAGGGTCCTGAGGATGAGCAATGGCACTAGTGGCCTGCTCTACAGTGTAGCCCTCTTAGGTCTCCCAAGGTTTTAGCTCAATTGTGCCATTACAGGGACGACTGCTCCATATGCAAATCAGACTATCACCCAGAAAGGGTGGCCAGTACTGAAATGCCAAGGACACCATCCCTGCACGAGAGGCTGTGCAACCCCCGATGACGGTTTTGGCCTTGTTAAGCCATGTCAGGAGGGTATAGCTGACAACCCTCTAAGCACCTCGAGCAGGGAGTCAACGTCTGGATTACCTTGTAAATTTAAGACTTAAACATCACTGCTTCTTCAATAAAATTCCTGTTGATGCAGAGCCTTGTGTGTCAGTTCCTTCTTGGTCTTCTGTTGTCCACACCAGGGCTGGTGGCCCTGGGCCGTAGGAACTTTGACTGGTGCACTATAACATCTACACATATTCCGCTCTATATCACTTTGGAACCATTAAATAAAAAAACCAAGCAAGGAAAACCAAAATATGTTATAACAGGGCTCAAAATTTCTACTCGCCTACTCGCATTTGGCGAGCGGAAATAATGTATTCCGGCTGGGTATACATGTATCTGGGATCTGATGTCTGGGTATTAATGTTGTTGTTATTTATTTTTGTAACTTTATTCTGAATAAAACATTTAACAGTATAATTTCATAAGATAATTTAAGAGGTTGTGTTTAGGGGTGGAGTTAAGGGCAGGCTAGGGTTTAGGTGGGTCAAGTGGTGGCGAGTAACATTTAAGGCCTGGCTAGTAGCACAGGACTTGAAATTTTGAGCCCTGTGTTATAAAATATATACGAGACATAAATTACAGTTTACAGAACTGACTTGTAAGTAAAAAAAAAGAATAGTAAAACCGTTTGTCTAATAGTTCAAAGACGCTCACATCCATAGTTTACTAAAGCAGGTATTAATTGAGTAACCGGGTGGCCAGGCGTCTCCTATCTCCTATCACATTTTATGTTTCGTGATGCACGGCTAATTCTCTTTTCTCTGAAGCTAGAAATTACAAGTGTAATTCTGATCTTCCTACATGCGAAATCGGAGGCTTTGTCTTTGTCAGATAGGAAATCCTTTTAATAACTGCACACACGCTGTCAGGAGCTTTGAAACATATCGCTCACTGACGATCAATGTTTTGTATTATTTGCCAAGACTGAAAGTCAGAAGCATTTTAATCTCGCAGGATTCCAGCTCCCCACATTATAAATTTCGTATTATGGTTAATAATTGTCAGCAGAGACTGGAAATATGTGAGCTGATCAATATCGCACTTTGAAATTAATCGTTGGAAAAAAGGCTGAGCGGCTCAGGGGTGAATGATGGATTTTATTTAAATGGGATTCATTTTGCAAACACCTATTTTTTGATTAGACTGGAGATCAGCATTTGTGATGAACTTTCTCAAATTATTCTTGCGCCCGGAGTACGGGCAGATATTTCAATAAGACTTCTTAAAAGCTGCTTTGTGTGTGGTTTTGGAAATGGTCATTAGGTGCTGAATTGTATAATGGTAGTGGGCATGCACGCCAATAATTAATTGCCATTTTTGAAAGCAAAAGGCAGGAATTGAATATCCGCTTCACGGACAATAGATGGGCTTCAGGTATTGTAACGGTAATAGGAGCGTATCAAAGATAACAGGTGAAGCTATTTAAGGACCTTGTTGCCGGCACAAAAGAAACTTGTTTCGACATTACAATGCGCAGAAATAATGAATATTTAGTTTAAAACGTATTAGGCATGATTATGTATAATCTATAAGTGAAGTTTCGTTATAGGAGAAACTTCAAGAATACTGTTTACTTTTTAGCGCTTTGGTGGTACTGTCATGAACCACCCACCGACTTGGCGCAGTGGTGGGTTTCACATGGCAAGACCACATGGGGTAAATAAATCCCCCTAAGATTTGTCTTTTCAATTAGTTGATTAAGTAGCCTTTCTATTGCATGTTGTTTGTGTTATCTGAATCATTTAATATGTACTATAAAAAAAAATCAGTGGTCATTCTAGGTCTAAAGATTGTGCATCCAAATTTAAGTACTTTTTGTATCAGTATTATGAGCCCTGAACAAGCTCTTTGGGTTGTGCACCACAGCCCCCCCCCCCAACCAAGGTGGCCCATAACAAGTATCCTTAACAGTATAAAAATTGTAAGAGAGGAGCCTGTCACGTTGGGATCAGTACCCAGGATGGGTATCCACATGCATAAAGGCTCCCTTCACTGTCAGTATCCCAAAGGAGTGCTGATTCTGGCCCAAACCCACACAGTCAATAGCCGGAGCTCCTTGCAATGGCTTTATTTTCAGTTTACAATTGGAAAAACACACACAGGGGAATGTACATAAAACATTGGAAAACACACCCCAGCGTTTCCATGCTGCAGAGCCTCCCAATAGCCTACCCCTTCCCACACATGCCATGATGTAACAAAGACTAAAGCAAGGGGGGGCAGGGAGAACTAGTTTAAGCAAGATCCTGGAGGTTGGAAGGGCCTGTAGTGACACACACTGTAATAATATAAACAATAATAATAGTAACACATAACCATTAACAATAAAGATATTAACACTATTAACTCATAATGCAGACATCAGGGAATAGGGCACAGGAAACACAAACACTCTGCACTTAGAACTGCAGGTGCAGGGTAACTCCAACATAGGAGAGGGCTTGGAAACAATATAAAAGATCAGGCCCGCACCTCCCAAACGCATCTCTAGGTCCATGTACACCCCCAAGCCCTGAGTGACTACCGTCACAGAGCCAAAGGCAGGTTACGAAGTTAGTGGTAGAAATTTGTTTATGAAATTGTGAAATTGTGGTGATAGGCTTCAATGGTATGGCCATACAGTACAGCTAATCCCCAAGGTTTGTCTTTTTAGATAGGATTCTTTGATTATCCTTTAGAGCCGGACAGTTAAACTCACAGACCCCCAGATGTTGATGCCTACAATTCCCAGAATGCAATAGATGGCAAGAGATTCATGGGAGTTGGAGTTGAGAACCATCTGAGGGGCCAGAGTTTGACATCATTCTTTAGGGTGCATAGTCATATGTTCTGTCTTCAGTGTCTGCTCCAAACTCTAGGCATTGGTTCAATTCCATGTAATCTATTCTTTCATCTTTCCAAATGCAACAGCATGAACTTGGTCCTGATCTTCCTCCTTCCCACTCCTCCCCATACCTGCATATCTGAACCGCATTGGCTGAGGCCTGGGGCAGGATGATGCTAGATAGGTGAAAATATACACATCAAGCAATACCAGTGACTGGATGGGGCTATTTCTTTCTCCTATCCACCACATATTTTCATGGTTGGCTCCAAACTTTTTTTTTCCCCTGGTTCATGCAAACACAGGACAAAGCAGGTACAAATTTGCATTGCACACGCTTCAGAAAATGTTCCTGCAGTGTAGCAGCATGTTCCTTGACTATTTTCTTGAAAATGAAGTCAACCTGGTATGTTAAATTTAAGTGTCTATTCACAAATGTCTTTGGCCACATTTCGGCGATCCAATTTCACTGAAAATACGGTGAATTCACTATTTAGCGAATGGTCACCGTATTTTGCCGAATATGGATTTGCCAAAGCAGTTAGGCTAGGGTCAGACGAGCGTGATTTCTACGGACTGTACGTCCGTGCACACGGACGGACGTCAGTACGGAAGACACAGTAGTGGCCACACAGTCCGTTTTTTTCACTGACGTATATTTTGACGGATGTAGGAGAGAAAATAAAATAAAAAGCAAAACCATTTTGTCCGTGAAAAATGCTGGACGTATAAATGCAGTCCGTCTGACCACGTTCCATCACTCATACACAAAGCTATGCAGACGTTGCGGACGCAGCGCACTTTGTGCGGCCGTTCTAGGGGATGTACGTTCTTGCCTGCTTTGCGTCCGTGGGCCGCGGCCGTTGTGCGTCCGCAGTTCAGTGCGGACGTACTGCATGTGTCAGGCTCCAATGGGCTTTCTGTCATGCTATCACGGACGTACTTTTAGGCGCAATCACGGACGTGAACACTACGCTCGTCTGACACCAGCCTTATTGAACGTCGGCGAAAACCATTGAATTGCGCCAGCAAATTCTACTTAACTGTGGAACTACTAAAAAAAAAAGAAATCCTCCTATTCTCCTAATAGGAGTTTAAATCAATAAAAATGTGTCTAAATAATAAAGTCCTTTAAAAAATAATAAAAAGGTCTATTACAAACTTTAGAAAAGCCTTTAAAAAAGTCTTCTACAAAAATACAAAGGGGTCTTTTAAAAAAAAGGGGGTTTTGCAAAAAATAAAAAGAATTATTCATTTATTTATTTATAAAGTATTTTACCGGGAAGGATACATTGAGATTTCTCTCGTTTTCAAGTATGTCCTGGGTTCAAGAACATTGAATTGTTACAGTTGTTCCAGAAATATTAAACAGACTTAAAAAAAGATATTCCATTTATTACAGCGAAACCTTTGGAATTTGCCTGTCTAAACCTGTGTTGACCTGAAACATCCAAAATTAGCACATTTCGCCTGAATTTCGGTGCAATTCGGCATTCTGTGAATAGAAGACACAATAGTCTTCAATGGTATAATTTCGGTGCCGCCGATTTGTGGCGAACTGCACCGTATGTGGCTGTCAATTCTCCAGTATTTGGCGAATTGACAGCTTTCTGAATAGACGACCTGCCCCGAAATTGCACCGTACAGTGAAATTCACCGTTCAGTGCCCTTCGGTGGCAAGTTCGGTGCTTTCTGAATAACCCCTATAATTATTTAACCATAGAGAAAACCCCCCACCACAATGTATGGGCCATCTCACCATTAAAATGATACACTTTGTTAAAAATCACCCACCCACCCCTTTTTACCCTTTACTGATAGTGAAGATGCTGCTAATAGCATTTGCACTTTCTAAAATATTTTTTTGTTGAGAAAAACTCAACTTTTTTCCAGCGCCATTTTTTCTCCTTGCTCCTCCTCCTGCTTTCCCTCCATGCTTCCAGAAAGCAAAAGTTCACAGTAGAATAAAATTCAAAATCCTTACCCTGACCTACAAAGCTCTCACTAACTCAGCTCCCCACTACATGTCCTCACCAGGGCCGCCATCAGGGCATTACGCCCCATGCTGCCGTAAGGGGCCCGGGCCCCGTTGGTAGCGGCGTCGCCCTTTTACAGCTCCGGTATCGGACTCGATGAGTCCGAATCCGGAGCTGTGTCTCTGCTGTAGGAGCCGGAGGAGACACTGTCTCCTCCAGCTCCTAGCAGCTTCGCTGGCTGGGCGGGGCCAAGCAGCGTGTGGGGGCCTCCCAATCACTTTGCTTTGGCTCCGCCCCCTCCACTCAGCGCCTGAGACGGAGGGCCGAAGACCAGAAGAAAAGAAGATAGAAGAGAAGAGCAGAAGATAAAAGAGAAGAAGTGAGAAGAAAAGAAGAGCTGAAGGAAGGAAGACAGTGGAGTGGTGAGCCAGGGCCCAGCCTAGACCCAGGGCCCAGATCCAGGGCCCAGACCCCAGGGCCCAGACCCCAAGGCCCAGGACCCCAGACTCCAAGACCCAGGGCCTAGACCCAGACCCCAAGGCCCACACCCAGGGCCCAGACCCCAAGGCCCAGCCCCAGGGACCAGACCCAGGGACCAGGCCCCAAGGCCCAGACCCCAAGGCCCAGCCCCAGGGCCCAGGCCCCAGACCCAGGGTCCAAACCCCAGGGACCAGGCCCAGCCTAGACCCAGAACCCAGGGCCCAGACCCCAGGCCCCAAGGCCCAGCCTCAGGGACAAGGTCCAGACCCAGGGACCAGAGCCCAGACCCAGGGACCAGACCCCAGGCCAGACTCAGACCCCAGGGCCCAGGGCCCAAGGCCCAGTCCCAGGGACCAGAGCCCAGACCCCAAGGCCCAGACCCAGACCCCAAGGCCCAGGCCCAGACCCAGGGCCCAGACCAGACCCCAAGGCCCAGGGACCAGGCCCAGAGCACAGACCCCAAGGCCCAGGGACCAGGCCCAGAGCACAGACCAAGGCCCAGACCCCAAGACACAGACCCCAAGGCCCAAACCAGACCCAGGGCCTAGCCCAGGGACCAGGCCCAGACCCAAAGGCCATCATATACAGCCCGTTACTGTGAGTTGTATTGCTGTGGATTCTGTGATACACACTGCACATTACTGTGAGTTTTATTGCTGTGGATTCTGTGATACACTCATACACACTGCACATTACTAGGAGTTTTATTGCTGTGGTGCTATGTTATGTCCTTTTTTTTTTCTTGAAGGGGAGAAAAGCTTTTAGAGGTTGAGGGAGTGCCGGGGGGGCCCCATCGTGAGGTTCAGTAAGGGGCCCCATCATTTCTGATGGCTGCCCTGGTCCTCACTAATCACTAAATACAACCCAGCCCGCTCACTAAGGTCAAACAGCGACCTGCGCCTAGCTTCTCCCCGCACCGCATCACCTCTTCCCATGATAGACTGCAGGATTTCTCACGCGCACAGGGCCGTCTTTAAGCCAGGGCAAAAGGGTCAGTTGCCTGGGCCAGTCATTTTTGAGGGGCCCAACGCAGGCTGCTTCGTTTTTGGGCCACTGGGGCCATTTTACAGTGGTGACTCTATGTTGTTTGTAGGCCGCAGGCTTCTGAGGAAGCACTGCAGCCTACCTAGGCCCGGCGGGCCCCCTCTGATGATGTCAGAGAGGGTGTGTCACAGGGGGGGACCAAACGGGAGGAAGCCAGTTGAAGTTTCCTGACTGCATAGGCCTGGTGACACCATCATCAAAGGACCCCACATGGAGGTCGTAAAACATGGAGGACTTAAAACCGCTGATGATTGACAGTTGTGTCAGGAGGAAACCCCTCTGTTTAACACAGCTGTTTCAGCAAATCAGTACAGGAGGAGAGGGGGGTTGGAAGGGGAGAACATACTCCGCTTACCCTGACCACCTAAATAGGCAAAGGTGGTCAGATTGCATAGATTGTTCCTTTTAATAAATGAAGGACTAACCAAAAATAAGTTATCAAAAATGCTTGAAAAATTAATTAAATACATATATGTGAAAACATTGGAAGTCAAGCAACCTCTGTAATAAAAACAGCCACACTGATAAATCAATACAAACTAATTTTGGCATGTGAATGAGCTTTGATATATACCAACTGTCAGTAAAATAACATGACTATATCATTAAAAGCAGATGGGCAAAATCTGTTTTATACATGAAATATGTCCCTCTTGATTTGAAGTAATAAACATAATAGCAGCATATAATGATCGCTGCGCCATCATAAACCACATAGTGAAAGAGGGTTAACATATATTTTTGTGATATATGGGCATAGGGATATAATTTAGATAGGCATCAACCATTTTTAAAGAATACATTTTTAAAGAAATATTGTTTTTATAACAACACCTCCATCAATTCAGCATGTTAAAACATGACTTTGTTTTACTTTTTACCCCCCACTATTTATTTCCTACCTTTAATAAGTTATTCCAATTTAACCCCTTGAAGCTGCGTCCCGTCCTGGCGGGGGTTCAGGCCCCACTGCAGCCTGCTGTGATTGGCCCGTTAGGAAGGGAGGCAGACAGGAAGAGGGCCAGAAAGCCGCGGGATGTGCCATTGCACCATGCGGACATGCCATGCCCCGTGGCGCTAACTGTTTAAATATAGATACTGCGGACTCCTACATTCTGAACTAAACACATGTGATTACATACCATCAGGATGTTGTACCTCAGATTGACCTTGAAACATCGAAAAAAAAATTCTGATGGGCATAGTAGTGTGCAAAAGTATCAGAAGACACATACAGACGTAGCTGATGAGTAAAGCTTGTGCAGTTGGTGGGGGAGGCTGTGGACTCTCTTAAATAAAGAATATCTTAGATTATGTATTTCCTACCCCTTCTATGTAAATTAGGAAAATGTAATAACTATTATAACTGTATATTAAACTAAATGGTGTACTACTAAAATAGTGTACGGCTTGAAGGAGAAAAGTTACCAGGAAAGGCTTAATGATCTTAACATGTACAGCTTGGAAAAAAGACGAGACAGAGGAGATATGATAGAAACATTTAAATAGGTAAAGGGAATCCACAAGGTAGAGGAAGGGAGTATATTTAAAAGGAAACAAAGTAGTAAAACAAGAGGACATAGTCTTAGATTAGAGGGGCAAAGGTTTAAAAGTAACATCAGGAAGCATTATTTTACTGAGAGGGTGGTGGATACATGGAACAGTCTTCCAGTTGAAGTGGTAGAGGCCAAAACAGTAATTGAATTTAAGCAAGCATGGGATAGGCATAAGGCTATCCTAAACAAAAGATAAATCCAGGTAAAGTATCCATGTAATTGGGCAGACTAGATGGGCCGAAAGGTTCTTATCTGCCGACATTATTCTATCAGGGTTATCCAAAGAGATTCGAATTGCTTGAGAAAGGTAACCGAACGCTGAAAATCAGCGTTCGGTTACCTTTCCTGGCCATTCGGCTATCCAGAGAGCAGGCAATTCGCCAAATCCTGTCGAATTGCCTGCACATACGGTGACTGTTCGGTCCTTGTTCGAGGGCAGTGAAATCCCCATGAAAAAGCATTGCTTCGGCTATTCAGAGAACACAAACCAGCAGTGAAAGGTTCCCCTAATGCCCTGCCATTCGGTGGTTTCATTCGGCAAATTTATTCAGGAGAATCCCATAGACTTCAATGTTAAAAATATTCCTGTTTTAATTCAATATCTAATAAACCGTTCATTATAAAATTCTGCAGCAAAAAGTCTCTTTATTTATAGATTTTTTAGGATACTTTAAGCATTTTTCTGAATTTTTAAAAAAAAATTTAAAAGTCCGTTTTTTTTTTTTTTTTTTTCAGTTTGCTAATTTTTTTTGTAACAGCCCTCTTTATTATCATTCCCTGGACCTCCTGTGAAAATTTCAGACATTTTCGCTTAGTAGTTTCTTTGCAAACAGCTTTTCATTTTCCCAGATTCATACAAATGGTTTTTCTAATTTATTCACTGCCTCCTCTACGTCACAGCTGCTTCGGCTCTGTGTGATTCGGCTCCTGTTCGGCTCCTGTTCGGCTTCCTCGAAGGTTAATCCAGATGTTTTTGCTTGTTTTCAGCGTGCATTCGGTTAGTTTTCGTCAGGTTTGCGGCAGCTTTTCCCTGCAATTCGGGGACCCTGTGCTGTTTGCTGAATACACCGCAGGGTCACCGAAATGCAATCGGCAAAAGGAACCGAATTGAAGAGAACGAAAAGTCACCGAACGTGCGGTGACTTTTCGAATCTCTTTGGATAACCCTGTATGTTTCTATATTGTAGTAAAGGAGATACTGCATGTTGTTGTCCTGGGCCCAGTTCCTTTTAACATATTTATTAACCCTTTCATTGCTAAGATCAACTCAACTTAATCTGCTTGGCAACCAGTGGCGACTCTAGAAACAATATTTAGGGGGGGGGCACATAAGATACCGCAGTTAAAACTGGTGGGACACTAATAATTTTCACCACTAAATCATACCACTGAAAAAAACTAAGGGCCCTATCATGGTGTGAGCTAAAACGCCATCGCTAAAGGAAAACTTTAGCGCGAGTTGCTAAAACTAACAGGGTTATCCAAAGAGATTCGAAAAGTCACCGCACGTTCGGTGACTTTTCGTTCTCTTCAATTCGGTTCCTTTTGCCGATTGCATTTCGGTGACCCTGCGGTGTATTCAGCAAACAGCACAGAGTCCCCGAATTGCAGGGAAAAGCTGCCGTAAACTCACCGAAAACTAACCGAATGCACGCTGAAAACAAGCAAAAACATCTGGATTAATCTTCGAAGAGGAGCCGAACAGGAGCCGAAAAGGAGCCGAATCACACAGAGCCGAAGCAGCTGTGACGTAGAGGAGGCAGTGAATAAATTAGAAAAACCATTTGTATGAATCTGGGAAAATGAAACGCTGTTTGCAAAGAAACTACTGAGCGAAAATGTCTGAAATTTTCACAGGAGGTCCAGGGAATGATAATAAAGAGGGCTGTTACAAAAAAAATAAGCAAACTGAAAAAAAAAAAAAAAAAAATCGGACTTTTAATTTTTTTTTAAAAATTCAGAAAAATGCTTAAAGTATCCTAAAAAATCTATAAATAAAGAGACTTTTTGCTGCAGAATTTTATAATGAACGGTTTATTAGATATTGAATTAAAACGGGAATATTTTTAACATTGAAGCCTATGGGATTCTCCTGAATAAATTTGCCGAATTAAACCACCGAATGGCAGAGCATTAGGGGAACCTTTCACTGCTGGTTTGTGTTCTCTGAATAGCCGAAGCAGTGCTTTTTGATGGGGATTTCACTGCCCTCGAACAGGGACCGAACAGGCACCGTATGTGCAGGCAATTCGCCAGGATTTGGAGAATTGCCTGCTCTCTGGATAGCCGAATGGCCAGGAAAGGTAACCGAACGCTGATTTTCAGCGTTCGGTTACCTTTCTCAAGCAATTCGAATCTCTTTGGATAACCCTGTTAGTGCCTGACGACCTACTAACAGATCACCTTGTCCACAGTAGTCCATAATCAAGGTCGTTTAGGTCACGCTAGGAAAACTCTAAGACCCGGGCTGAGACCCAGCTGTAATGCGGTTGTGTACAGGATAGAACTGTTTTACTTCAGTGCAGAGTGCCGGGCCATACCTATCCCCCGCCCTCACAAGCTTGAATATGAACACATCCAGCGTATAACCTCAAACCCCTGCATTATTAAAATCCTCCAAGGTGGCCGTATCATCCATGTTTTGATGCACACATATATTAAGGCTGATGGGCATTGCATGATAAGTGTCACCCAACAGCACTTAGAATCCTTACAATGCATTTAATAGATCCAAAAGGAAGGCCAGGTGAGCGACAATAATTTCCCTGCTGCAGCATATAAATAATACATGTTTCAGGGCAAGACTTATTCACGTGTCCCTTTCAACATGGTCCACACGGTCACCCTAATAATCAATCGCTTACAATCTATGAATAACCCCCAGCATAAAATGTTTAAAATTAGGCAATATATTAGAATTAGGATATATGTGGATAAATATATATCATAATAGAGCCTACTGCAACAGCAAAGACATTGCTGACCAGATTCATTACTATGGTGTATGGGGCCAAGAGAACACCTGTGCTGCATTCCTTTCAATTGCCTGTTAATTTTGGGTGAGGATCTGGGTTTTCTGTTATTTTAGAGTTAACACCAGGGTTGAGCAGTGGTAAAATGTTGCGATTAGCGCCCCTCAATCAATTTGCGCCGGCACCAAGTGATCTGTTAGCTGCAAAAGCGCTAGAGATCTCTAGCGCTCCCCGTGTTAAGCAAAGGACGCGGAAAGTACAGTAAGCTCGCGGTACAAATCGCTAATAGCAACGCACTAAGTGATTTTTCCCATTTGTAGCGGGAGGCAAATGATCTGTTGGTCAGGCGCTAAACTGAATAAAGCTGGCGCTAACGCAAAACCATGCCGACGCAAGGGTTAGCTCATACCAGGTAATAGTGCCCTAAATAAGTATATTTAAATAAGATTCCAAAATCCCAGACTAATGTGATGCAATGAGTAATGTGATGCAGTGATACCTTTTTATTGTACTAACCTGATACTTAAATTCAATATTTTTTTGCCACAATTCGGCAGTTTTTGCTGAATGTCTGATTGCTGCTTCAGCGACTCCACTGTTAGTAAATTACAGTGACCATTCGCTAAATAGGGAATTCAACATATTTTCAGCTAAATGAATTCCCCGAAATGTGACGAAAAGCAGAGGATATAAAGATGCTGAGACCCTTTAGATCAGTGTTTCCCAAACCTGTCCTCGGGACCCTCAACCAGGCCAGATTTTGCAGATATCCTTTGGGAAATGCAGACTGAATCCTGCAATCACTGAGCAGCAAATCATATCACCTGTGCTGTGCTTCAGATATCTGATAAATCTGGTGAGGCGGAGGGTCCCGAGGGCAGGTTTGGGAAACAATGTTTTAGATTATAACTTCCATAATAACCCCTGAAATGCCATAAACACAGGGAAATATAATAAAAATAATAAACATTGTCGCATTTAGCTACTTATTAAACCCTAAAGTGCAATTAATCAAGGGAAAACATCAATGAATACACTGTGAGGCATGTAGCCTACCCATTAACCCCTAAAATGCCATTAATCAAGGAAAAAATAAAATATTATACTGTGAGGGATGAAGCCTACCCATTAACCTACCCTTATTATACAACTAAACCAAGGCAAAAACTAACTTAATACACAATGTAATGTATAGTCTGAACATTAACCACTTCATTGCTTAGCCATTTCAACCCTGCGAACAAGTTTAAGTGCACGTTGTTATTTAACGTTTTAGGACTTTTATGTCATACTGAACATGGTCATGTTGGATATCATTGGAAAGGCCAGAATCTGCCTTTTTCAATGACACCTAGATCATTCATATATGGTGCACAGGGACGGAGATACAGCAGTCCGACAAAGTGTGGGAAGCTGGATACTGATTTTTGGTGGGGGGGGCACATGGGGGGCAAGGAATAACCTAGGTGCCCCTCCTTGCCCCCCTGTAGAGACGCCTATGTTGGCAACTGCTGGTAACCTGATATCGAGTAACCTTGCTTACTCTTTGCGCTCCCCATGTTAAGTATAGGGAACGCAAAGTACAGTAAGCTCGTGCTAGAACGGATTTTTTTAACCCATTAGCGATTGTGATCCGATCTGGGTGTAACGCTATCACCTCAATTAACCTAGCACTAACGCACATGTGAACACTACCACTAGTGTTAAGGGGGCGATAGGGCCCTATATGTTTCTCGACTAGAATACACCCCTGAATCAACATATAAAAATAAAAAAGTACAACTTAGACTACTGGGTTATTCAAAGAGAATTTAAAAGTCACCTAACGTTCGGTGACTTTTCGATCCCTGCAAATCGGCGATCCTAGTTCGCCGACCCTGCGGTGTATTCAGCAAGCACCACAGGGCCACCGTCCTGCAGGGAAAACATGCCGCATACCTGCCGAACACTCATTGCAAAACCCGCCGAACACTCACTGATTTCTCACCGAAACCCGCAGAAACAGCTGGATTAACCCCGCCGAACATGCCTGAGAAACCCAGCTAGCCAGCGATCACAGCGCCGAGCAGCAGCCGGAAAAACCCGACACGCACTGTTGGAAAAAAAAACTGTACGCTTGAAAGTTTGAAATTTGAAACGCTGTTTACAAAAACTACTGAACGAAAATGTCTGGAATTTACAGATAAGATCCAATGAATGATAATAAAAAGGGCTGTTACAGAAAAAAAGAAAAGACGATTAAAAAAAAAATGGAAACAAGTATTGCCAAAAAATATCCGAAAAAATACCTAACAAAATCTATAAATAAAGAGACTTTTAACTGCAGAATATAATATTAAACGAATTATTAGATATTGGATTAAAACGGGAATATTTTTAAAGCCAATGGGAATCGCCTGAATAAATCTGTTGAATGAGATCACCGAATAGCAGGGCATTTCGGCAACTTTTCCCTGCTGTTTGGAGTTCTCTGAATAGACGAACCATTGCTTCTCTATGGGGATTTCACTGTCCTCGAACAGGCACCGTATGTGCAGGCAATTCGCCAACATTTGGCAAACTGCCTGCTCTCTGAATAGCCGAATGGCCAGGAAAGGTAACCGTACGCTGAGTTTCAGTGTTCGGTTACCTTTCGGCCACAATTCGGATCTCTTTGAATAACCCGCTTAGAGCTTTACATTTAATGAAAGGGTTCACCATGTTTGCTTTTGCTTTTTCCAAAATTGCAGATAGCAATTGGATCCTTTAGGCTGGGTTCACACCACAGCGTAGCGCTGCGTCGCGCAATGCGCGCGTTTTTTTTACGCGCGTTCGCGCGTACAAAAAAACACGCGAACGTGCATTGCGGCGCGTTCGCGGCTATGATATGGCCGCGAACGCGCGGCTATATGCAGAAAAGAAGCTCCCGGACTTCTTTTTGCGTCGGCCGTTTCTCAGCGCGTTCCTGCGCGCTGAGAAACGGCCAGGTGGGATATGCCCACATAGGCAATCATGGGATTTCACTGTTTGAGCGTAAAACGCTTAGGTGTGAACCCAGCCTTAGAGCTGTTGCTTTTCTTAGGTGGTACATGAGCATTCATTCCACCTCTACATCCTTCTAGTGTTAAAATTGTGGTTAAAGGGATACTCTAAGCAACATGACCACCTAAGCTATTTTAGGTGGTCATGATGCCCGGAGTATCCTGCCCTCTGTCCCCCCTCCCTCCGCTCAGCGGTTCAGCTGTAAATGCAGAAAACAGCTGAGAGAGGCGGAGGAGTTTACTCCGCCCTCCCAGCTGTCAGTCAGCAGAGCGGGAATCATATTTCCCGCTTCTGCCGACTTTTGCCGAGTAGGAGACGTCATCGCGCTTTCAGCGCGATGACGTCTCCAACCCACCGGAGAAGCTGGCGGCTCCCTCTGAGGGTTAGTGTTGCGCGCATCCTCTTGCACGCAACACTAATCCTCAGAGGGAGCCGGGAGGAAGCCTGCCGATTGGCTGGCTTATGTGAGAGGCGCGCATGCGCGCTTCTCACATAAAAACCAGAAGACAAGTCGGATGGAAGAAGGACGGGAGCGGAAGAGGAGGGAGGGGAGTATAAAAATAAAAAAAAACAGCGCTGGAAACAAGAGGATTTTAGGGTAAGTATTACAGTTACAAAAACAAAAACAAAAAATAACTATTTATTAAGGGAATAGGTATAGGTTAGGATTAAAAAACAGGGGGGGGATTTTTTGTTAGAGTGTCCCTTTAAGTATCTTCATTGATCATCATATCTCTTTATTTTAGGCACCGTCTGAAACAGATTTTTTGAAGTCTTATTTATAATTGATGGGGTTAAAGCTTTATGAGGTCAACTCTCTGTTTATTTTGTGATATATGTAGACATCTCGCAAGCAGGAATGGGGCAGCAGATGCAGAGACCTCCAGGCTGTATGATGACCTGCTTCATACCCATACACTTGCAACAGCTGGTTAGCAGAGAGACTGTTAGTGTTGATCTACAGGGAGTTCGGCACCTGCTCCATTTATTGAGTTAGTGAGCATACATTGCCTGAGCCAGTCACTGTATTACCACAGCACGTTTCCACGCAGTAAAACACGAGGCTCACTTTAAAGGAATATTTCAATTTTTTTTATATCCCTTTCGTTAAAATAGTGATGTTACCCCAAAATACATATTAATGCAATATTTTGAGTGTTAACATTATTTTCAGCTGACTTTGCTATAGATTACCTGTGCTTTGCAAAACAAACACATTATAAAACACATGCTGCTGGTTTTTTGTTTGTTTGAAGTAATTGCATATAAAAAGCAAAAAATAAAGTTAGGTTTTTATCTCCTCTTTCCATTTTGTGGATTTTCCCATGATGTAACATTTACAAAAATCTAAGTACAAGTTTCCCTTTGCAGCTGTGCTACAGGATAAAACAATAGCGAAACGGCAATGGGGTGGGGGAGGGAATGTTAGCTAAGGCTGCAAGGGATCTATTGTGATGTCTATGCAACCCGAGATAAGAGATGGCAGTTAAATAAGATCTGATAGTCAGCTAATAACACTTTAATCTGCCTGCAGGTGATGTCCCTTGCATAAATCCCACACAATGCAATCTTTGTGAGTCGGATTTTGAAGATCTGACCTACTCACCCCATTCTATGCCCAATGCCTCACAAGTACACATACAGGGTTATTCAAAGAGATTCGAAAAGTCACCGCACGTTCGGTGACTTTTCGTTCTCTTCAATTCGGTTCCTTTTACCGATCCCATTTCGGTGACCCTGCGGTGTATTCAGCAAGCACCACAGGGTCCCCGAATTGCAGGGAAAAGCTACTGCAAACCCAACGAAAACGAACTGCAAAACCCAGCGAATGCACGCCGAAAACCCCCAAAAACATCTGGATTAACCTGCCGAAAACCACGGAAAAACCCGAGCAGGAGCCGATCACCCGCAGTGAAGCCGCCGGAAAAAGCCGAGACCGCAGACAGAGTGAAGTGAATAAATTAGAAAAACAGTTTGTATGAATGTTTGAAAAGTGAAACGCTGTTTGAAAAGAAACTACTGGGCAAAAATGTCTGAAATTTACATATGAGGTCCAGGGAATGATAATAAAGAGGGCTGTTACAGAAAAAATAAGTAAACTTAAAAAAATCAAAAAAAATAATCAGACTTTTAAAAAAAAAAAAATTAAGAAAAATGCTTAAAATATCCTAAAGAAATCTATAGATAAAGAGACTCTTTACTGCAGAATTTTATAATGAATGGTTTATTAGATATTGAATTAAAACGGGAATATTTTAACATTGAAGCCTTTGGGATTCTCCTGAATAAATTTGCCGAATTAAACCACCGAATGGCAGGGCATTTCAGGAACCTTTCACTGCTGGTTTGTGTTCTCTGAATAGCCGAAGCATTGCTTCTCTATGGGGATTTCACTGCCCTCGAACAGGCACCGAACAGGCACCGTATGGTTCAGGCAATTCGCCAGGATTTGGCGAATTGCCTGCTCTCTGGATAGCCGAATGGCCAAGAAAGGTAACCGAACGCTGATTTTCAGCGTTCGGTTACCTTTCTCAAGCAATACGGATCTCTTTGAATAACCCTGATAGTATCACAAAATGAATACGCACAGTGACACCCGTAGAGTAAAATATTCCCGTGATGATGAAAAAAAACATGAGAAAAACAAAGTACAAGTAAGATGTGAGCAACAGAAAATAAACAAAATAAGAACATTTAATTTTTTGGTTGTAGTGTCCCTTTAGTTGGAAATGCTTCTACTTATTATGAGACAGCATCGCATTGTAAAAAAGGCTAATTTAGAAATGAATTAGAATTTTCAAACTCTCATTACACTGCATCCCTGCAATGAGAAGCTTAAAGGTAACTACTGAGGATTGCAATGCTTGAGACTTTTTGGACCCAATTCCAACCAAGCCATTAGGCTAATTGCTCCAACCCTTGGCTTAAGAGCACAAAGCAGTATTCTGACCCTCAGTCACAGAAGGAGCACATGATCCCATGTTCCCTTGTGTCCCTCAGTGCAAAAAGAGGGGCTGTAGCAAAGAAAGACCCTGAAGCTCCAAGGTGCCTTTTTTTTTTTAGAAAGTATTTTACCAGGAAGGATACATTGCGATTTCTTTCATTTTCAAGTATGTCCTGGGTGGTGAGTATGTACCGTTAGGTGTCTTGCCCAAGGACACTTACTGGAGAGGTGCTCTTGCTGGGATTCAAACCTCTGTCTCTACAGTCTCCACGGTTAAAAAGCAGCGATGTTACCTCTACTCCACCCATCCGGTATTTTCTTCCTGCAACATATGAATTATACATGTTGCGGGGCAGCACCATTCCCTGTGCTCCCCCTCTGCATGAAGTCGTAATATCTGTCACTCTATGGAAAGGTAAAGTAGAGCACATATGGTGCGGGAGTAACCTAGAGCCAGGAGTGACATTTAAAAAAGCCGTATTTCCCCAGACTCTTCAAGCCCTGCCCACAGTCTCCAGATCCTCCAGTTGTACCCTCTCCTGCTCCCAGTGATCCCTTTTCCAGTCCTGCCTGTCTGCTGTTTCGTGCCTCCCATGAGTTTCCTACTGTGTTCCCCTTGGTGTCTCTCTGTGCTTTGTTCTGCTGTCCTGCCTCTCCTCTCTAGCTTGTTCCCTTTCCTGTACTACTATTCCATGTTACCTTGAACCTACAGCCATACTGATCTGCTATATATATATATATGGATTTAACCAATAAACTCCATATTGAAACCCCATCCAGTTGTCTGCTTCTCTGTCACTGCATCCCTGGGCTCAAACCTTCTGCCCCTGGTACACCAAGCGTTACTCGCAGGCAATTCCAATGAGGCCTGCACCTCCACACGGGAGACAGTATTTCAGGGTGAAACACTGACTCCTAAAAGCTGGTGTTACATGATTCTGCAAATGCAAAAAAATGTAACACTCTCTAAACCTCCCCCCCATTAAATCCCATACTCACCTTTCATCTCTTGGTGAAAAGGGCGTTGAGACCGCTGCTTTTTTTCGACCAGGAACAGAGTGAGACTGAGAACAAAGAGTTCCTAGTCTCCCTCCGTGATCACTCCTTGGCTCTGTGCGATCTCCCAAGAGTGGGCTCATACATACAGGCCGGGGACGTGCAAAGCTCCAAGGTATACTATGGACTCCAGGAGCCGTTACTCACAATGGCGCGAAGCGCCATTACTGGGACTCAGCAGCTTTGCGCTGCATTCTAAGTTAGCACCTACCGTGGGATACGCCAGTAAAATGGAGACGGTAAAAGAAAATCTGCAGGCAAAGATTTTCCTGCTTACCATCTCCATTTTACCGTTAACTATGGAATAGTGCCTATTGTCTTTCACCAAAAAGATCCATACTAACGGTCCACCCGGATCTGATTTTTGACCTTATCAACTGGTGAAGAACACTATTGTTACAACGGTGACTAAGACTGGTGTTTCACAAAGGAAATATCCAAACCGGGGCAGGAGTGGTGTCACTTTGAAGATGTTCCTGCCGTTGTTATGGATTTTGTTTTGTGAAAAGCTGATGTTTATCGCCTTTGCAACAACAGTGATTTTCAATGATATTTGCAACATTGGCAAACACTGGCACTCACCAAATAACCCCTAGTGATCCATGAACTTACTTTAGCTGATGGCAAAGCAGATTTCCTCCCAGATCCTTCACATGGTTAAAATGACCCATTCCACAACAGAACATTTCAAAACTAGAGATGTGCACGTGTTTTTTTTTTCGTTTTGTTTCATTTCTGCACGTTCGGTTTGTCAAACGTTTCGTTTTGGCCCATTTTCATTTCGGCTCGTTGTTTTGTATCGATTTTTGTTTAGTGAAATCGGGGAATTTCGGTCTTTCGGATCGTCTGTTCTCTTCATTTCAAAGGGTCCATTTTGTTTTGACTTTAGACGTATGGTATTTCGAATGCTCCGACATTTCGGTCAATACGGTAATCTTGCCATTTCGTTCCTTCGTACGTATCCTTTTTTTTTATGAAAGATCCTTTCTTTCTTATGAATATGCATTGCACAACTTTATTTAGACTGGAGATTTAGGGAAAAGCTAATTAAATATTTAAGATAAATATATTATTGACGCAGAAAGAAAGCACTGCAACAAGTGAAAAAAGTGACTGACGATACAAAATTTACGAAATCAGCAATGGAACCGAAACGGACTCGACACGATACGAAAATACATTGTCCGAAATTAACCGAAACGGAACCGAAATTGCGAATAGAACAAAAATGACTTGCGATTTTACAAATTTCATGTCAATACGAAATAACGACATTTTTTTCGTTTCATATCGGGAAATATTTCAGATGGTATGTATTTCGTTGCCGGTCTAGTTCGGAACATCGGACGAATCCGAAGCACCAAATCGGCCCGTTTCGTGAGAAAAATGAATCGGTACGAAACGCAAATCCCTATTCAAAACAATCTTACACAGAAGTTGCAAAAAATCTACATGCAAGTAGATGCAATTTTTTAAAAGCTTAAAATATGGACAAATAAAGTACACACTATAGGTGCTGCGTATCCTATAAACTGAATGTGACACTAAGAACAAAACCCATCACACTGTTACAAAGACACATTGATCAAGATTATACCATTAGGACTGAGCAATGTCATTGATTTACTGATGTGCGCAAGCTAAACTTTCAAAGTGCTTATGTGGTTGGAAAACAAGGCTAAAACCATCAAGGATAAGACATTTGTCAACAAAAGGGACAATGGCAGATAGGTGTTCGAAATAGATTATTTTATTTTTTTTAGTCGAATCCTTTATTTAAACGAAAAGGCAAACAACAGCATATAAAATTACAGGCGTATGACAACAGCCGAAATGTGCAACCAAACAAGGATTTTCTTAGGTATGAAATAGTTAATTCAACAAAGCAAAACATATTTTTTCCTTGAAAGATATTTTAGTTAACTACAGTGAGGGAAAAAATTATTTGATCCCCTGCCGATTTTGTACGTTTCACCACTGCCGAAAAATGATCAGTCTATAATTTTATCTGTATCTTGCTCCCTTTGTTTATTGTAAAGCGCTGCGCAAACTGTTGGCGCTATATAGATGATGATAAAAATAATAATAATAAATATAGGGCCAAATTACATACTTGGCGCTAACGTTAGTGCTGACCTGCGTGAGAGTTAACGTTAGCCCAATTATTTACCGCATATTTAAATCCAAACGCTAACGGGTAAAGTAACCGTCTGCGTTTGGTACCTTGCGCTTTTCAGCACGAGGTTACTGTACTTTGCGCTCCCTATACTTAACATGGGGAGCACAAAGTGTTAATCAGCGTTAGGATTACAAAGTCCTAATGCTGATTAATGTCTGGCTGCGGTTAACAAAATGTTAACCACAACCAGGACTTGGTGATAACAGAATCCGTTAGCACCATCCAGAAACCCCCCAAAAAATTCGATATACTCACCTCCTGTTCCACGGCGAGGACCGTGGCTCTGTCCGCCTCCTCAGTCCGGCGGGAGAAGGGAAAGACTGGGGGAAAAAGTCCCCCCAGTCTCCCCCTGCGTATCACTACGCTGACCGGCCAGATCTCGCAAGGCGAGATTCGGCTGGTCATGTGACCGTCGGCGTCTATTACAATGGAGTTCTATGGATTCCATTGAGAGGATGCGTGCGGCTGCGCTCAGCGCTGCCACGCGCATCCCGGGGCTTAGCGCCCGCAAACAACGTGGGCAGCTTTTTTAGCGCCTGCATTGTAATCTAGCTGTAAGGGCAGGGGCTGTGACCCCTGTATAATGTTGTGCATATGGAACCCAATGGCAAGCCGTCGGAGAAGGAGACCAGGAGGTGTATATAAGCAATTGAATATTTACTGAGATGAAATTAAATATAAGTCCAGAACAAAAGGCTATTAGTCAAAAGGTATTCTTGGTTAGTACAAAGTCCAGAACGGAGGATTGCATGTAAGGGTCTTCGGGTTTAGAAGTGATACAACCAAAGTCCAGAACTAAGGGTAGTAGAAGAGGGTAACGTGGGCTGTGGCTTTTGAAACAAGCCTGGGTTAGGGATCTGGAGCTGGTACTGTGGTCGTGGGAACAAGCCTGGATATAGGACCTGGAGCTGGTACCGTGGTCGTGGAGTAAGCCTGGATGCAGGATCTGGAGCTGGTACCGTGGTCGTGGAGTAAGCCTGGATGCAGGATCTGGAGCTGGTACCGTGGTCGTGGAGTAAGCCTGGATGCAGGATGTGGAGCGGGTATCGTGGTCGTGGAGTAAGCCTGGATGCAGGATCTGGAGCTAGTACCGTGGTCGTGGAATAAGCCTGGATGCAGGATCTTGAACTGGTACCGTGGTCGTAGAGTAATCCGGGGTAGAGGATTTGGAGTTCAGGATTCACTTGGAACAGGAACGAAGAGGGAACACTGGATAACTGAAGCGGTGAACCACAGTGTAACCTGGTTAATGAACTGAGAAAGGCAGCAGGTTTAAATAGGGTTCAGAGAATCATAAGAACACCGTTCACCTGGGACTCGTAGGTGGAGCTGGGATACCTGAGTACTTGATAGATTAATTGGGGGCATACGAGGATCTCCAGTGCAGGTGTCATGCAGTGCCCGTAAGCTACCAGCAGAGGGCACCAGAGTACCAAGCTCCTCGTGTCTTAACCCCTTCGCTGCTATGGACGCGCCCAGCGCGTCCACCCGCAGGTAACGTTCCTTGCGGTGGACACGCTGAGCGCGTCCTCCCTTTGGGGCCAGCGTTCGGCCGGGTTCCGGCCGATCGCTGGGCCCCCCGGTGCGGGCTGACATCCTCGATGTCAGCCCAGCACCCGGAACCGCCGCCGGCCTAATTAGGTGTCATCACGGCGGTGCGATGACACCTAATTCAGGCGCCCCCCCCGCATGTGCGGAGGAGGCGCCTGAAAGGGGGGAGGGTCGGACCTAGAATTTTCCATTCTCCAGTCATTCTCCTGCTTTTCACCATTCTCTGAATAACCCTGATTGGCTTTACCAGGGTAAACACAGATCTACTAAAACAGCACTGGGTAATAGTGATTTTTAGGGTTAAGGTTAGTGTTGGGGTTGGCCATGTATATGGGTACTCCCTAGGTTTTGGGTCAACTGTAAGTCAATCCAAACTCTCAGAAAACACATTACCCAGTGGCATTTGGGTAAATCTGAGTTTACCCAGGTAAAGCCCAGAGTTTGATTCAATTCCACACTTTACCAAAAGCTGCTGGGAAATGTCAGTTTCATCCCAGGTAATCCTAGGTTTATAACAATTCCTGACTTTAACCATATCTATCTATCTATCTATCTATGGAGAAACATTGATTATGTCAGCAGATAAGAACCTTCCGACCCATCTAGTCTGCCCAATTAGTGTATATGGATACTTTCCTTGGATTTATCTTTTATTTAGGAAAGCCTTATGCCTATCCCATGCCTGCTTAAACTCACTGTTTTAGCCTCTACCACTTCAACTGGAAGACTGTTCCATGTATCCACCACCCTCTCAGTAAAATAATGCTTCCTGATGTTACTTTAAACCTTTGCCCCTCTAATCTAAGACACACAGGGTTATTCAGAGAGAGGTGAAAAGCAGGAGAATGGCTGGAGAATGGAAAATTCTAGATCAAAATTGCCGATTTGGAAAGAGAGATAAATGGGGGGATTTTTCTGGTTTGGCTCTTTTGACCTAGAATTTTCCAATCTCCAGCCATTCTCCTGCTTCTCACCTCTCTCTGAATAACCCTGTATGTCCTCTTGTTTTGCTACTTTGTTTCCTTTTAAATATACTCCCTTCCTCAACCTTGTTGATTCCTGTCATGGAGCTGATGTAACGCTCCATGCTTCAAACCCCCAAGAGACTTTATGTTCATTTATATCATGTGTTTTTAAATATTTTACATTGTTTGGTTTTAGTTTAAATTAGTTTAGTGTAAAATGGAGTAACTTTAGTTTTAAATATACTTATATTCCTGTAGGTAAATGTGTTTCTGTATAGCCAGTAAACAAGTTTTACTGCTGTGTAATTTATGCACCAGGGTTTTTCCCCTTATCTAGCTGCATATTTAATTCAAGAAGTCTGTGATTGTGTTTGTATTTAATCTGATGTGTTAGAACAATGGATTATACAAATGTTGTGTGAGCTGAAGGCTAAAGAATGTTTATTGTAAATAACTGACATAATGTAATTAGTATATTGGTAAAACGAGGTGCGTCATTTATGCACATTATGACTGTTGGACTTCAGCATAAATGGTGGCGTTTTGTTCATTAAAAGTCAGAGAACTCTCAGAGCTCAGAGAGAGAGAATCCTGTTTTAAAGCATACAGCTGCGCCTGGTGTTTTTATTTCAGCGACGCTACACTATACACTATCACCCTCAGAAGGTACCGGGCGGCCTTCTGGAGATTCCTAACGGATCCAGGGCAGAGGAACAGAAGCAGGCGGGTCAAGCTGCTCGAGGCGCTGAGGACAGCGCTCCCAGTAGCCGGGCTGACAGCAACGAAGGGGTGTCTGGAGAGTCAGGACAGACGGAAGAGAACGGTTCCATCACATTGGTGGCAAGCGGTGTGGATAGAGGCTCTCCAACACCAATACACCCCGAGATAACAAACTATACAGCCTGCAAGCAGGACACCCTGAAGGACCTGCTGGAAAGCCAAGGAAGGAACGAATATTGAAGAAAGGGTCAAATGCACAAGTTTGGTGCAACCAGGAGCGAGATGGAAACGCTCAAGGAGGTAAAAAGACGCCTCAAGCAATATGGTCCAAACCCTAGCATGGACCTGTTCCAGAGCGTTTGGAATGAGGTCTGTTTATTGCAGAAAGGGGAAGCTGTGCAGGACCAGGAAGATTCTAACCCTCTGCATGTGGAATACAGTAAATACAAGGTCCCCGGCTGGATGGAGCCAGGGGACATTCGTGGCCAGGAGGAGAACTGGCTGGCAACTACACCACACACCCAGAGGGTGTCTACAGACTTGGATTGGCAGAGACCAGGGATTTTGGAAGCATCGGCTTCTGCCAACGCCAAGACCCAAACAAAATATGCCTCCAAACCAACCGTGACCGTCAACCCACCCTCAAGTAAGGCTAAAAAGAAGCGGAGGGGTGGACGGGTGAAAGAAATGGAGGTGGTGCTGTAGAGCGAATGCAAATGTTGTGACCCGCTTCGAAGGGAGGTAGAGACCTTGAAAGGACAACTAGACTTTGCAACCCAGAGCGAGAAAGAGACTGGCCTGCAATTGCACCGGCTACAGGATGAGCTGCGAGCTGTCACGGTGGAGAGAAATGGTCGCTGCATGGAAGTACGAGAACAGTCAGTCAGTATACGAAAATTGTCATCCCAGCTGCAGGCCTGTGAGGACTGTAACATCGACCTACACACGGAGCTCAGTGGTGCTCAGGCGCAGATAGCAGCGCTGGAGCGCAGCTCCCGTGTAGTGATTGAGCAGCTGGAGGACGAACGGCGAACCAGAGCGGCTCTACAGACAGAAATTACCACATTTAAAACTCGTCTGGAGCGCTGTGAGCAGGAGTTGGAGCAGACACAGCTCTCCCGCGATACTTTTCAGGCACGGGCCTATGAGCAGCAAGAGGAAATACAGCTGCTCCAGAACCAACTCCAGCTGTGCCAACACCAGCTACTGGAAGCAGACGCAGCTCGGAAGGAGAGCCTCGCTCAAACTAAGGCAAGCGAGATGGAGGTGAGCCGTCTGACACACCAACTAGGTGTAATGGAGCAGGAGCACCAGGGCACTGTTAGCCACCTGCAGGCTGAGCTCGAAGGGACACGAGCACAGTGCCAACAGCTCCAAGATGAGTTGTCCCTGGCACAAGCTGCCAGTACCCATGTGCCCACCTCGGAAGAGAGCAGTACAACATGAAGTCAAGTCATTGCCCCTGTTATATTTTGCATAGAGGAGCAATTGTACCCAGTGTTGCTTGAGGTGGATTCTGTGCTGGCATCAGAGTGTGCTTTGTCCCCAACGAAGATGGAGACCACCCAGCACTCCACCCCTGTGACCCAAGGTGCTACAAGAGAGGGGACCACTTCTTACCTGCCTAGAAGACCAGCAGAATCGGTGAGTGACTACCCTGAGAGGCAATCAAGTTCCTGGCCCCAGGAAGAATTGCGCCCTTTTAGGATTTTGGGGATTGCCGTGGGCTGGGCCCTTTTTAAATGTTCAGGAGGGGGGCATCAGCAGAAGGAGAGACTGGGAACTGACTGCTGACTGTGTCTTGGTCCTGGGTCTGCAGAGGTGCCCTGGAGACAGAAAGATGTTGGGGGAATTCCAGTGTGTCCGCTAGCAAACGTTTTGTGTCTGTGGACTGTGGTGGCCTGTTGCCTGGCAGACACTACTGCGGTGAGTCCATGGGAGCACTGGACAAGAGGGTTGGCTTGCCTCTTACCAAGGGACTATGGACCCACAGTCTTCCAGCGACCGTCAGACCCCGCTGACTTTGCTTATGTGCCCGCAACCTGGAATATTGAAGATGGC
Source organism: Leptobrachium leishanense (assembly GCA_009667805.1). NCBI lineage: Eukaryota > Metazoa > Chordata > Amphibia > Anura > Megophryidae > Leptobrachium > Leptobrachium leishanense. Next base: position 116,758,059 of record CM019071.1, on the reverse strand, counting down.
ACAGAAGAGGGGCAAGGTGAGAGGTCTCGTCAGTGGCAAGCGATCCGTTTGGGATCTAAGCTTGCCCTGCCGTTCTGGAAGGGGGGACATATGTCATGGAGCTGATGTAAGGCTCCATGCTTCAAACCCCCAAGAGACTTTATGTTCATTTATATCATGTGTTTTTAAATATTTTACATTGTTTGGTTTTAGTTTAAATTAGTTTAGTGTAAAATGGCGTAACTTTAGTTTTAAATATACTTATATTCCTGTAGGTAAATGTGTTTCTGTATAGCCAGTAAACAAGCTTTACTGCTGTGTAATTTATGCACCAGGGTTTTTCCCCTTATCTAGCTGCATATTTAATTCAAGAAATCTGTGATTGTGTTTGTATTTAATCTGATGTGTTAGAACAATGGATTATACAAATGTTGTGTGAGCTGAAGGCTAAAGAATGTAAAGAATGTTTATTGTAAATAACTGACATAATGTAATTAGTATATTGGTAAAACGAGGTGCGTCATTTATGCAAATTATGACTGTTGGACTTCAGCATAAATGGTGGCGTTTTGTTCATTAAAAGTCAGAGAACTCTCAGAGCTCAGAGAGAGAGAATCCTGTTTTAAAGCATACAGCCGCGCCTGATGTTTTTATTTCAGCGACGCTACACTATACACTATCACCCTCAGAAGGTACCGAGCGGCCTTCTGGAGATTCCTAACGGCTCCAGGGCAGAAGAACAGAAGCAGGTGGGTCAAGCTGCTCGAGGCGCTGAGGACAGCGCTCCCAGTAGTCGGGCTGACCGCAACGAAGGGGTGTCTGGAGAGTCAGGACAGACAGAAGAGAACGGTTCCTTCACAATTCCCTTTATGTATTTAAATGTTTCTATCATATCTCCTCCAAGCTATACATGTTAAGATCATTAACCCGTTCCTGGTAACTTTTCTCCTTCAAGCCATACACTATTTTAGTAGCCCTTCTCTGAACTCTCTCTAAGATGTCTGTGTCTGTGTCTGTGTGTGTCTGTCTATAAACCAGACTGTAGTTCATAACTTTGTTTGACTTAAAGTTAAAACACATATATACATATTTGACAAGTATGAATTAAGTCTCCTCATGCAAAATTACAGAGGAACTCCCCATCATTTCAAAATGTTTTCACCTCTCCGGACAGCAAGCCATTTTCTCACATTACCAATGACTTTGTTTTTCAATTTACAGCTTTTAGACGATTCTTTTCCCGTCTAACACGCGGCAAATGAATCTGTTAAAACACCCAACTGTCTGTAAAATACTGAAAATTTAATGTATGTTAAAAGGGTATTAAATTTCCCAGGCAAAATTTACATGGAAATATGACATTAAAATATTTTTAGCTCCCAGAAACCCGAGGGCTTAAATATTATAATATAGACAAATTTTATCATTTTAAAATGAATTAGCAATGCAATATTTCTTATGTATTCATGTTGAGTTAATGCATAAAGATGTAAAAATAGCCCTAGGCAGTTATTCTAGTGACATTGAAATCACACAGTGGAAACCCACATCACTTAGATATGCGTGAACCCTACGAGCTGACGGCCGGTCTTAATGCAAAGGCCTAAATGGATTTTTAACAAAATATATAGTAAGTTGGTATGTATTAAAAGTGTCCTAGCTGGCGGCTTTCAGGCTGCGGGGATGAATAATAGCGTGCCTTATTTTACCGTTGAGTTTATCTTTGATAAATTGGTCCGGCCTTTATTAAAAAATTCAATGTGAGTCCGCTATACCAATTTTTGTTTTTGCTTCGGAGATCCAAGCTGGTTTTTGGAGAGTCCCGATTCATATCTGTATCATATACCTATTTTAATAGAATGATTAGGGATGTGAGACGAAAAAACTGCAAAGCAATTATCTTGCATATGCCAGTTGGCATCCTAAGCCGCTGCCGTTCGCCGAGGCATAATACCCCAACTGACAATACAGCGCATCAAGAATTAAGGTTCGTGTCTTGTTCCAGTACGATCATTTTGTTTTCCACCAATCCTAGCTAATTCGAGTGATTTAAACGCAGCGAGAGCTAATCACGGAGAATGCACGGCTCTCTCTGCAAACCGTACTAGCCATGCCATAGCAGAGCCCTGAAGGGGTTAAATTAAAACTAAATGGAGGTCGCGGCATTTAAATTTCGCCCAACATGCATTTCACAACCAATTAAGAGGAACACTGCCATTTCAAATCTGCCACCCCTCCCTCCACCTTCTTTATTATGATTAAGAATGATGTAATGGGGATAATTAAAACAATGACATGCCGCAGAATAAAATTTGTATATTTTCACATGAATGGACACTCCTAGTTAAACACCGAAATAAGTGAATTTCCTGTATTCCAAATGACTTGCGATCTTCAAATTTCCCAAATAGATTCATATAATAAAAATAAATAATACTTTTCGAATGCATAAATAAGAGATCAAATACAATAAAAAGATTATATTTTACTAAACTCCATTAAAATGAAATAATGTTAAATTTTTTAACCTTCCAATGGTAAATAGTGCTGTTTTGGAATTATTATTATTATTATAATTATGAATTTAAAAAAATATTTTTATCATTATTATTATTTATATTTTAATTCTATTTAATTATGTATATATATATATACAAACGAAGTTTCAGAAGCACACAGAGACTTGTTCATACGATGTAAAAAATTCAATTATTGCATAGTTTATATATATATATATATGTTTATACTTATATATATATATATATGTTTATACATATATATATATATATATACTGTATATTGCATTGATTTTAGTATTCTGTGTTATAACAGATCCAGGATGCATAAAAGTGAGACAGAGGTCATTTGCATATCCTACCCAGAATTCCTTGCTGCATATGGGGAATGTGGCACAGGAGCTCTGGGATGCAATTCTTTGAATTGCTGTGATGTGCAGGTGGCTTCTGCAATATTAAACACACACATATATATATATATATATATATATATATAGTTTATTATTGCAGAAACCACTTGCACATCACAGCAATTCAAAGAACTGCTTCCCAGAGCTCCTGTGCTACATTCCCCATATGCAGCAAGGAACTCTGGGTAAGACATGCAAATCACATCTGTCTCACTTCTTTGTATCCTGTATCCACACAGAACCCTTCAGTCAATGCCATGCCATACTAGATGGTTTTTTTTAAGCAGAGATCAGGTTTATGCAACTGGTCAAAGCCACCTCTGGACAGCACTGTTTCGGGTTTATATAGATCTATGATAAGATATAGGATTTGCTTTAAAAAATATATATATATATATATATATACATTTCTCACTTAGAAAAAGTAATTATCCTTTGGAAATAAAAAATATTCTATTTCTCTAAACTCCATTAAAATGGAATAATGTAAATTTTTTTAACCTTCCAAAAGGTAAATAGTGCTGTTTTTGAATTATTATAATTATTAATTAATTATTAATTAAAAAAATATTTAAATATTTATCATTATTATTTATTAGTTATTGTTTTAATTATATTTATTAGTTATATTTAAATATATTCATATTTTTGTCATTTCAATAAAAAGTGGAGAATTAAACGAAACCAAGCTACACGTGAATTTTTTTTAGAAAACTGAAACAAGCAGTGTGGCGATCTTTTCTCAGGTGAGTTTACAATCTGGAGAGGTTCTGTGATTATTATTACTGATATAATTGACGCTAGATGTTTGCACATTTTATCCCTTTGAGAGGAAAGACCATAGAGATGACCTTCCAACCCCAGTAACCATGACACAATATAATGATATCCCTCTACTGTGTTTTGTTGGGAACCGCAAGACCTCCAGTTCTCCTTGAGGATGAATGTTGTTATACAAAACAGATTTTTTTTTTACGCTTTGTACTATCTGAAAAGATAAGTGTATGCAGAATAATGCATCGATCTATTTCGGGAAAATTAACGAAAAAAAACAACAAAAAATGCTCATTAATCCCAATTAAGCTGTGGCATTAAGCAAAAAGGTATTTGGAAGGAAAACATAATCGGTGCTTTGTGTCCGTAAGACACTGATTCGATTGCCTATATTGCAGATAACATAATTATAATAAGAATAGAAGAATGGATTCCGAAAATTCAATGGTCTTGCAATAAAATAAAACTAATGTATCATAATCGCTTTTTTTTTCAGTTTTATTCTCTAGTACGAGAAAATCCTTACTAAATGATCAGTGGGAAATGAGCCTTTAATCTTGTAACCGAATTAGCAGTAAATTAGAGTCTGAGATAATTTCTTGGATAAATTTGCAGTTTTTATAATATGGCCAATATTGGCAGGCGATGCGGGGGTAGGGGGGGGGGTTACGACGTTGCGGGTTTATTTAATATTGAGAAATACTTAAATACTGCCAATTGCTCGCAGATATTACGACAAATGCAGGGAGAGAGCAGGGAAGACAGATAAATAGTCGCGCGATAAAAAGAAACTGACAGATATATAGATAGATCCATAAAGAGATAGATCCTAACCTGATGGAGAGGAAAAGAGATAGAGGAAGACAGGTTAAAACTCAGAAATGATGGACGGAAATATCCAGTGAGGTAGACAAGGTGCGAGATAGGTAGACTGACAGTCAGACATGGACAGATGGGCAGACAGAGCTCTTTATTTGATGCTATGCTCGGAGAGAGTATAAAGGTGAGAAGTCGTCTATTCAATAGAAAAATAAGTGATTCTGGCAAGATTTTATTTATGGAACACTTATTTTTATTGATGTGCTGGTGCTGAAAGGGAAACTCTGAAAAATGCCAAAAGAAGAACAGAGGGGTTAACAATTAACCCCTGCTTGCCTCACCCTGTTATTTACATTTTTATTTTTCAAACAGGCTTATTCAGAGAAAGGTGAAACTCTGGAGAACGTTTGGAAAAGTGAAAATTCTAGGTCGAAATACCCAAACCAGAAATATTCTCCCATTTATCTCACTTTCCAAATCAGCTATTTTGACCTAGAATTTTCACTTCTCCAAAAATTCTCCAGAGTTTCACCTTTCTCTGAATAACCCTGAAAGGTAAAAACCGACTTTTTATCCCACAGCACCATACTTTTTTTTCTGCCTGTAGGAAACACATGAGAAGCATTACGATTCAGCAGGTTGAACGCTCATTTAACCCCCCGACTCCTCCTCCAAACACTTTTTGAATCAAGGTGCACTGAAGCACTTGACAAATGTAGATACTCGAGTATACCGCTAGATTTTGGTGACAAAAATTTACTTTAAAATTGGAGGGGTCGTATTATATTCGAAACAGCTGAATTGCGTGTGTAAAAAAAAAAAAACTTACCTTGCTCTGAATCCCAAGTCTCCTGGATATTTCGGTAGTCTCGCTGAAGTGAATGCTAATTCTAGAGCAGAGAACCCCTGCCTGAGGGGGAGTCTGACTGTGTTAAGAGAATCTGGAAGGATCTTAATTGTTTACCGGTACAGTAAAATTTTGTTCCGCGTTATATTCGAGTCTTGAGTACTGTAGATACTCGAGTATACCGCTAGATTTTGGTGACAAAACTTTAACTTAAAATTGGAGGGGTCGCGTTATATTCAAGACATCTGCATTGCGTTGAAACAAAACTTGCATTGCTCGGGATCCCAAGTCTCCCAGAAGTTCCGGTAGTCTCGCTGAAGTGAATGTGGGCTCCCTGATGCTTGCAAACACTTCAGGAACTCTCGGATTTGGGAGAGGTGGGATCCATCACGGCCAGAGGGCACGTTTGGGTTAAGCCAATCATTAACCTCGTTTGCCTCCGCCGGCCATCTAATCACTAGTAAAGAAGACGGGTGGCCGGCGGCTTCATACTTAGTAACAACTACAATCATTCTAGAGCAGAGCACCCTGACCTGAGGGGGAGCCTGACTGTGTTAAGAGAACCTGGAAGGATTTTAATTGTTTACCGGTACAGTAACATTTTGTTCCTCGCGTTATATTCGAGTCCTGAGTATTCTCTCATTTCCATAATGAATCTCTATCCATCGCATTATATTCGGGTCGCGCTATACTCGAGTATCTACGTATTCTCTCATTTCCATAATAAATTTCTATCCATCGCGTTATATTCGGGTCGCGCTATACTCGAGTATCTACGGTATCTGTTGGCTGCGGATGGACAGCCTTCAGCACAGTGGTGACGCCTCAACTGAGCAGGGCTGTAGCAGTAACCTGGGCCAGGGTAGGGAGGGGACAGGCTATAGTTACTCATGCAGAACCGAAAGTTTAGAGCAAACATTGAAAGGTTGATCAAAATCAGAGGCGGCTCTATGATTAGGCAAAATAGGCAGCCGTGTACTCCAACTGGGGCCTCAAACAAGTGAATTTATGTAGAATGCCACTATACTTGAAACACATACACGTTTACAATCAAGGACACTTGGCTATCAAGAGAGCAGAATTTGTCTTCTTAATTCAAATTAATTGAGTTATTTTATAAATTTTGTGCACGGCAAGAAGTGCCTCATGTTGAGCATGGCCTAAAGTCTCACTAACCCTACAGCCACGAATAGCCAAAATAATGGTGATGCTGATGTGACATGCTAGATGAAATATTTTGGAATGGCTATTAGAAAGGTCTAGGTGGTACGAAGTCACAACTTGCCAACCTGTGGCTTCAAAAGCACCTGGGTTTCTGGTGTCCACTGGGAGTTACATGATGTAGGCATAGCTGATTAGGCAGTCGTCAGCAGTTGCTACATTGAACAGTAAATCCTGGTGGATGGGGTGAAGTGTCTGCCCAGTGATAAGAAGAAGCCCACCTTTGTAGGCTCACGGGGAGGGTTGAGATATGGTGACTCTACCAGCGGCTCTGTCTGAGATTCAAAGGTACCTTCTTCCAGTTGTCTATGGCGGGAATGCGTGTTGCAACAGGAGGGGACATGACTTATCTATTGACCCCTACAATATGCTCCAGGTCCTTTACCTTCTTTTTCCATTGTAGCACTCCTTCTCTGCAGTTTACTTTTACCTGACCTTGGCTCTTCTCTTTCTTTCTGAACCAGTTCTGATGTGTCTTATGCATGATAGTAAGTTAAAATTCTCTTTGTGTATCCATGTAACGTTTCACAGCGATACACATCAGTCAGAATTTTTGGCACATGGTTAGTTTTTCAACAGAGAAAACCATCTTATAAGTTTAATGCTCTATTTTATAATTTTTCTATCAGCTGTGTGCAGTCTGTATGAAACATGTGATCTCTGTATACACAGAAAAATATATACATATATACACACATTGTATTGTTAATGGTGAGGTGCTATTGCAACTGAGGCACAAGATTTGCTTTTTGAAAGTTAACACTTCTTTTACTTTGTATAGATACCGATAACAATGGGCATGCTGCATAATAACCAGCTATTCTCAAGTAGTTTGTTGTTCTCAGATTGAGGCGGTATTAAAAGATGTCTCAAGCTGGTGTTAAATGATTTTGAGATATATACAGTCAGGTCCAGAAATATTGGGACATCGACACAATTCTAACATCTTTGGCTCTATACACCACCACAGTGGTGTTGGAATGAAACAAACACAATTTGCTTTAACTACAGACTGTCAGCTTTAATTTGAGGGTATGTACATCCAACTCAGGTGAACGGTGTAGGACTTACAGCAGTTTGCAGATGTGCCTCCCACTTGTTGAGGGACCAAAGGTAATGGGACAATTAGCTTCTCAGCTGTTCCATGGCCAGGTGTGTGATATTCCCTCATTACCCCAATTACAATGTGCAGATAAAAGGCCCAGAGTTTATTTTAAGTGTGCTATTTGCATTTAGAATCTGTTGCTGTCAACTCTCAAGATGAGATCCAAAGAGCTGTCACTATCAGTGAAGCAAGCCATCATTAGGCTGAAGAAACAAAACAAACCCATCAGAGAGATAGCAAGAACATTAAGCATGGCCAAAACAACTGTTTGGAACATTCTCAAAAAGAGGAACGCACCGGTGAGCTCAGCAACACCGAAAGACCCGGGAGACCATGGAAAACAACTGTGGTGGATGACTGAAGAATTCTTTCCCCTTTGAAGAAAACACCCTTCAGAACAGTTGGCCAGATCAAGAACACTCTCCAGGAGGTAGGTGTATGTGTGTCAAAGTCAACAATCAATAGAAGACTTTACCAGAGTGAATACAGAGGGTTCACCACAAAATGTAAACTATTGGTGAGCCTCAAAAACAGGAAGGCCAGATTAGAGTTTGCCAAACAACACCTAACAAAGCCTTCATAGTTCTGGAACAAGATCCTATGGACAGATGAGACCAAGATCAACTTGTACCAGAGTGATGAGAAGAGAAGAGTATGGAGAAGGAAGGGAACTGCTCATGATCCTAAGCATACCACCTCATCAGTGAAGCATGGTGGTGGTAGTGTCATGGCGTGGGCATGTATGGCTGCCAATGGAACTGGTTCTCTTGTATTTATTGATGATGTGACTGCTGACAAAAGCAGCAGGATGAATTCTGAAGTTTTTCGGGCAATATTATCTGCTCACATTCAGCCAAATGCTGCAGAACTCATTGGACGGTGCTTCACAGTGCAGATGGACAATGGCCCAAAGCATACTGCAAAAGCAACCAAAGTTTTTGAAGAGACAGAAGTGGAATGTTATGCAATGGCCAAGTCAATCACCTGACCTGAATCCCATTGAGCATGCATTTCACTTGCTGAAGACAAAACTGAAGGGAAAATGCCCCAAGAACAAGCAGGAACTGAAGACAGTTGCAGTAGAGGCGTGGCAGAGCATCACCAGGGATGAAACCCAGCATCTGGTGATGTCTATGCGTTCCAGACTTCAGGCTGTGATTGACTGCAAAGGATTTGCAACCAAGTATTAAGAAGGGAAAGTTTGATTTATGATTATTATTCTGTCCCATTACTTTTGGTCCCTTAACAAGTGGGAGACACATCTGCAAACTGTTGTAAGTCCTACACCGTTCACCTGAGTTGGATGTACATACCCTCAAATTAAAGCTGACAGTCTGCAGTTAAAGCACATTATGTTTGTTTCATTCCAACTTCATAGTGGTGGTGTATAGAGCCAAAGATGTTAGAATTGTGTCGATGTCCCAATATTTCTGGACCTGACTGTATGTATGTGTATATATATATATTAGATAGGCCGTGTTAGTCCAGATGCCAAAATCACGAGTATAACAGTACGTAGTGATACCTGTTTTATTGGACTAACGTTAGTCCAATAAAAATGGTATCACTACGTACTGATATATATATATACAGGATATATAATACAGTGACCTGAGAGGCAGCACTCTTTCTGTACTATGCAAAATGGGCAGGTGCTTGTCAAGACAGATAAATACAAGGGGAGCGCACTCCGTGAATTGCTCTCGCCTTGGTGTGTTGTCTATATATATATATATATATATATATATATATAACATCCCAAAAGTTAGGACCAACTAAATGGGTCTTCAAATAAGTTCTATGAGTGTGTCCTAACGTTTTAGGGATTTTAGATCTGGCGTTCTGAGGATTTTTGCACCAGGGCAAAGCGATGTATACATGGTGGTGAGTGCCTAGCATACGGACTTGTATATATTCTTTTTGTAACATGCTTATAATAAATTATCTTTGGTTCCTTGAGTGGTGTTATAATGTTTATCCATAGCAGCTTAACAGGAGAGTCAACCCCATTTCCTCTTTTCAATCAACAAATTAATCAAAATATAGCTGAATGATGTGACTGCTTTCACGACAATTTATGCTGCTGTCAAGTCAGCTCGATTTAGGTGTGAAATGTTTTAAACATGGTTTAATAGTTTTCAGCAGATTTCCACAGTTAATTTTTTGCCTGTGAATATATTTTTTATCAAATTGATGGTTGTTAAAACACATTCTTTGTTATTTTTAAATTTATAGAAGTGTTTACGTTTGTGATAGTAAAACATAAACATTGACTAAGAAATAAACTGATAATACAAACAGGGGCCCTATTCCAATGTTGCCTGTAAGCACAGCGCTCGAGTCGTTCAGCATAATGGGTTGAGCGCTGCGCACTTTATTTAACAGCATATCACATCCAGGATGCAAGGTGAACTTGTGTCTCGGATGTAGCGTCAGGTTACTGTGCGTTAGCGACTCCTATACTTTGCATGAGAGACGGTAATGTTGCCTGAGCAGACAGAAAACAAGCTATTCCAGCAGCGACGGCCAAGGGTTGACACCGACACTTAGTACATCATGATCAATTAACTAACTAATTTGGTCATGATGGTTAGGGAAGTGATATCGAACCAAGGCACTCCAGATGTTTCTAAACTACATGTCCCATGATGTGCAGCCATTAAGAGTGACTAAGCATCATGGAACATGTAGTTCTGAAACATCTGGGCTGCCAAGGTTCATCATCACTGGATTCCAGTATCTTGTTAAGCTCTCAGTTGACATGATGATTTTTGAAGCTCTGGTTACAATTCATAAGATGTAGAACATGGAGTTTTAGTGAATCTCACTACCTCATTCATCTGTTTAATAAAGTAAGTAACTCAAATGATCTTTGAAAAATTAAGATCGAGCCCAATGATACTTATAAGGTTACATTCACTTTCATCCATAAAAAATATCATAAATGGAAAGTAGGATGCTGGCAGCCAAGGTGATCCCTCTTGATCTCTTTCTCTCTTCCTCACTCATTCTCTTACTTTCTTTCTCACACTATTTTGTCTCTCCGTTGCTGTCTTTCTCTTTCCCTCCCTCTATTTCTTGTTCTTCTTCTCTCTTCCTAATTCACACTCAATCTCTAATTGTGGTATTTCTGTCTCCCTCCATCCCTTTTCTCTCAATCAATCACTATCTCTTGCTCTCTTTTTCTCACCCTCACCCAAAATATCTTTCTATTTCACTCTGCCTCAATATACAGTACACTCTCATCTATCTCTTTTCTCTATCCCTTGTTCTCTTTCTCTCCCCTCTTTTCTCTCCTTCTCTCCCTTGCTCTATTTCTCTCACTCTTTCTCTAGTTTTCACGCTCTCACTCTCTCGCTAGGTGCAGATGTGTGACACTTCATGCAGGGTATGTGATGTGGAGTACCTGCAGGTATGAATCTGTGAGTGTGTGCTTGCATGTCAATCTGTAAGTGTTTGCATTTAATTTGGAGTGCAGTTTGGAAACCCCTTATCCAAAATTATGAAATCTGGAATTTTCCGAGCCTTCTGAATTTTCAACTTTCTTACCTCCCTAATGCTCTGGGCAGGTAGTGCTGCACATCGACATGGCTGCAGCACTGCAAGGAACACACTGGGAGACTCTGTGCAGCTCCAGCATGGGACACACTGCCCAGAGAAATACTGACGCTATGCAGCATGTCCCATGAAAAAGGCAGCTCAGGATGTCCCGGTGTGTACACACACTGACACTGGTGCTTCAGCAGGAAGTGGATCACAGCTTCCTTGCCACGTTCCTTCCTCTTCTACATCGGATTAACCAGATTTCGAGATCCAGAGATCCCTAGCATTCCAGATAAGGAGCGTTCAACCTGTATATGTGTTGCTTATATTTCAAAAATGTATGTCTGATCTGTACGGATATTATTGAAGTCGTGCTGCAGATGTAAAGGGGAATGTAATAGGAATTAAGGGTAATGGCAGAGAGACCAGTCAGCTGTGTTGGTGTGTAATTTCAGCCTTATAGTGTCCCTCTTTAGCCAAACCAAATATTGGGAGGTGTGCATTTAAAAAAAATATCCCAGATTCTAAAATAAATGCCTCAATGTTTATGGTAAATAACAATTTGCTTGTTCCAACCCAAACCCTAACCCTCTAACCCTTACCTCTAATCCTCACCCTAACCTTTAACCCTAACCCTCTAACCCTAACCAGAATTCCAAGTAATGACTTTGACTCTTCTTGCGAAGATTATACTTTTCATTTTATGCTAGGCATCAGTGTGTGCAGGGGATGTGCCTGGTGTGCCCAGGCACACCCTAATCTTGGGTAAAAAATACATTTTTCACCCCTTCATTGATTTTAGATGTTCATGATGAATAACTTAAAAATGTCCTCCGTGTTCTGCAGGAGGGGCGTGGTGCTGGGGAAAGCTTCTTGGCCTCAGTGGGTGAGCGTTCCCCTGGGGTTCAGTTGGGTGGAAGTCCCTATATAAACCTGGTTAACCAGGTATTAGGTGTTCAGTTGTCGCCTTGCTGTGGTACTGTGCTCACAGATCCCTTCTCTTTGCTATAGAGCAGTTTGCTATCAGGGTTATTCAGAGAGCGTGAAAAGCAGGCGAATGACTGGAGAATGACTGGAGAATGAAAAATTCTAGGTCAAAATAGCCAAACCAGAAAAATTCTCCCTTTCATCTCACTTTCCAAATCGGCTATTTTGACCTAGAATGTTTCATTCTCCAGTCATTCTCCAGTCATTCTCCAGTCATTCTCCTGCTTTTCACGCTCTCTGAATAACCCTGAATGTTTCTCGACCATCCCCGATTGCTGCGTGATCTGACCCATTGGCTTGAGCCTGGACTACGCTTAACGAACTGCCCCTCTTGGATACCACGTATAGGACTTCCAAGTTCCCACCTCCAAACCATGACAAAAATCTTCTAAACATAATTTTTCAGTTAATAAATGAAATGCCCTATGGGTGCACAGCTTAACGCACCGGGCCGCGGACGCCAGAGATGCTACCTAGGATTGCATCACCAAACTTATTTCAGAAACATATCATTATGGAGTATGAAAGTATGGAGTATATAGGAATTACATCCATTGAAAATGAGATGTGAAAAAAATAATAAAAAAAAATCAAACCTACTAACAAAATTTACAAGAAACCCAACTACAGTACCACTCATTTATAAAAAATAATATTTTTCTCAAGAGGTTTTTTCTCTTGATGTGTTTTGTAAAAGAAATTAATAAGTGCCATACAAGCTCATTAATACACAACTTATCAAATGCTGTCAATGAATATAATGCAAATGAATATGTAATGAGATACTTAATATTCATTAGTACACACGTAGAATAATTGGATACACGCAGGACGATTTTGCCTTTTGAATATTTTAGACACCTGTCAAAGAAGGAATGAGGCGGCCAAAGCAAATCTTCAGTTGCGTTCTGGTCACTGGTGGCATTGAAAAGTATGTTTAGATTTATCTGACGCTCCGTAGCGCAGATTGAGAAGGTTCATATCCTTAGGTTCTTTGGACCGTGGCTTAACCTGATGAGGTAGGAGCTCATCAATTTTAAAGGGGAAGGACAAAGTAAAAAAAAAATGACAGCGGCTTGATGATTAATGGAATACAAATAGGCAAAAAATGGCAATAATATGGATGCAGCACATCAGATTTTTTTTTTTAGAACAGAATAATTAGAGTCATACCCATAAAACCAATACTTGCTATAAAACCATTTATATTGCCAATCCAAATTGGGTCAATAGTGTTCCATTATCGTGGAAACGCATTTAACAAATTTGAATTTTAAAGAATAAAAATAAGCAAATTCTGTATATTGAGGTTACGGATACATAAGAGGAGTAACAGTTATGTAACTATATACAGTATACATATACAATATAGGCCCTATTACATTGATGACGCTAACATTTGCGCTCACCTGTGTTAGCGTTAACGTTAGCTGTGGTTGCCCTAGCGCGGGTGCACCATATTACAATCTGAACCCTTAGAGGTCAAAAAACCCGTTAGCGATTCGGATCTTGCGCTTTTCAGCACGAGGTTACTGTACTTTGACCTCACTATGCTTAACATGGGGAGCACAAAGTGTTAATTAGCGTTAGGATAACAAAGTTCTAATGCTAAGTACCGTCCTGCTGCGGATAACTCGAAAGTTAACCACAGCTAGGACCTGGTGCTAACTGATTCCACTTCTGCAGAATTAGTCAGCACAAGCTGAAACCCCCCCCAAAAAATCACATACTCACCTCCCATCCCGCAGTGAGAACGGCGGCTCCGTCTGCCTCTTCTTGCCACTGGAAGCAGAGGGAGACTGGGGGAAAAAAGTCTCCCAGTCTCCCTCTGTAGATCACTACGCCGACCTGCCAGATCTCGCGAGGCGAGATCCTGCAGGTCATGTAACCGGCAGCGTTAGCCTCGATGGAGTCCAATGGACTCCAAGGACAGGATGCTCGCGGTGGTGCTTAGCAACGTGTTACGGTGCAGGCTGCTGGTTTAGCGCCTGCACCGTAATATCACACTAAAACAGAGACGCTAAGGAGAAACCTACAGGCGCAGGTTTTTCTCCTTAGCGGCCCCATTTTAACGTGAAGATTGTAATAGTGGCATATATATATATATATATATCTATAAAAAAAAGCTATGTGAGATGAGATTCATGTCACAGCAAGAACTTGTATAAACGGTTTTGGTAGAGAAGGGGTTAAACAACAATCAGGTATTACATACAAAGGGCAGAACAGATCTACTTAAACAGGTATCTGTCAAAAAATCATATGACATCCTATCTATGAAACCTTTACAACAAGTAACAGCTGCAAATGAACCACAAAACCACTGATCCCTTCTCAACTGATTTAAAGGGACGTGAAAGCGACACTGTCTGTATGATGCCATATGTCCCAGTCCCGGCGGCCAAGTCATATGTAACAGGCCTCCTAAACATGTCACATGAACAGACGGAATCAGAAGCTGCAAAGGTCGGTGTATGTATTTCACTGCATTATTGACACAACGCTTATCTTAAATTCTCCAATTACTGAGAACGAGTCGGAACAACATCTTGAAATGCATGATTTTTAACGGATATGGAGTCAGGTAAACAGGTGTCAGTGCCTGTTTCTTGCTGCTGTCACTATCCATGGGACTAATACATAGTAATGTATTGAGAACAAGTTAGATGGTAGACCAGAATTTGTAAGACTAGAAAATATTAGGCAAGGGATTGACCAGAATGGTATGGTTACCTGGTATGGTTACATGGTATCATAATGAAAAGACGCAAAAGTACAACATTAAAAAAGTTAAAGGGATGGTAGGGTCAGGTTTGGTCTTAAAAATCAATGGAATATGTCCTCTCTTGATACCGGGTGGATGGAATAGAGGTAACATCACTGCTCTATAACCGTGTAGACTCAGGTTCGAATCCTGGCAAGAGCACCTCACCAGTATGTGTCCTTGGGCAAGACACCTAATGGTAAATACTTGCCTACCACACAATATCGGCTGGGGAGTCCAGTGGTAACGTCTCTACCCTTCGACCGTGGAGAAGCAAGTCAAATCCCGTTCAGCACATCCCTCCCATACAACTGTGGAGAAGCAAGTCTGGACTTTACAATAAGCGGGTTCAACCTAACCACCAGCTCGCTGATCTACAATCATGAAAAGCCAACTCGATCCCACTCAGAAGATGCCACCAGGGAGTGTCCTTGTGCAAGACACCTAACGATATGGATGCGCCTAACTCACAAAAAAATACATGTACGTCTCATAGATTGTAAGTTCCCTTGGGAACAGGGTCCCCCCGAGCCAGGTCATCATCCATGTCTGGTATTCTAATGTAGCAACCCATTGGATACTGAGCTTTGGAATTTGTGGCGCTATATGCTGTAAATAAAGGATAATGATAATGAAATATCGCAGCCTGTACTTGCCTGGTACCAGCGCCCAATAGCACTATGTTTGTCCTCCATGGGTAACATGGACGGAGGGTCATTGTGCAACATTGAACAATTGTCCCACAGTGGTGATGTTGACCCACTGACTTGTCAGTCATAAGCGGGCTAGCCTGCAATCAGGCAGAAGGAACGAGTGGAGGACTGTCCTGTAGGAGGACAACTTTTTTTAATCACATTTGTCACTCACGCCAGCAGCCATACCACCAGAAGTGAGTGACAGCAAAATGTTGATAGGGGGAAAAACTGAGTAAAAAAAAATTGCCTATGTAAAGAGTTATTCCCTATCAAATAAGCCCAACCTACATTGGGTGTGATAGGTACACTTTAACCTTCATGCAGGGCCATTAGAGCGCAAAGAGGGTATTGGGTACAACAGAAAGCTGAAGGTGGATCCCTACTCTACTGGCCAGCAAGGTGGCAGGATCTGACACCAGAGCTGGGTATGTCGCTGGTAATGATATCTCATTAAGAAATTAGTTCTATCGCAATTGCTCTCTGCCAACACCAGGTGGACTGACAAAACGTGGGGCCCTTGCCCATTAGGAGATCATTGGGCCCCACCATTGTGGGGTTCCGGCACACAAGGGGGTCTTCCGCCTGACCTCCTCATACAGGATCTCATTGCCAGTGTGGTGCAGGCCTGACCAAGTCTTAAGGGGGCCCTCATGTGGCCCCCTCTTAGGCCAGGGCCCATAGGCAGTGCACCCCTATCTGCCAATGTGGTCTTGTATAGGCCAATTAGGTTTGTGACTAGGGCAGCATATACGAGGGGGTCAGCGTTTATTTTTTTTTAATGTCCTTACATTCCTAAGTCACACTTTTAATGATATAAATAATCCTGTCAGGTTGTGAATATTTGTCTTAATTTCATCTTAATGTTCATATTTATTTAACCCCTTAGTGCCGTGGGCGTCTTATGCCGTCTTGGTGGCAGGGGGGCTTAAACGCAACTGTACGGCATAGCAATTCCCGCAGTTTTCTGGCCTTCCTCCAGCCCGTCTTCCTTCCCATCGGGACGATTGCCGTCATTGGCTGCAAGGTGACTGCCTGGACTCAGTTTCACCTGCCGCCATGACGGGATGCAGCATTAAAGAGTTAAATAAATATGCATATAAACATGAAATTAAGGCAAATATTCACTACCTGTTAGGGCTAATTATGTTAATAAAAGCGTGACTTGGAAAAGATTGTAAAGCAACCATAGATTTTCAGTTTTTATTTTTTCTTCTTGTTTTGAGGATGGTGGACAGTAGACAGTAGCATTGTCTTAGACATTGGAGCCACCGTCACAATAATTAAGATATTGATGTCATGTCCTGGGCAAGTGAGTATGCTAGAGATTTATACACGATAATACATGATCTTGATCTGAGAAAAATCCTGAAAATGTTGGGGAGAACAATTTAAGCAAAACAACTTTAGGATTAACTGGAGAAGAGAGGGATCAAGAAAACATGGCAGGAATGGCAATGTGAATTCCCAGCTGAAGGCTTAGGACGTTTATATATATTACAAGTTCCTCAATCCATACATATAAGGAGGATTAATCTCATTTAAATGCATAACAGAGAGCTGGCTGTCAGTCCAGGAGGAAAATGTTAATCAAGACGCAATGATTATTGATGAGGCCTCTAGGTGGCAGTCCAAGCGCATTAAGTGGCAAAGGGTCCGGTCTCTGGGTCTGTCTTCAGAACAATGGCACATTAGCGGAAATCAGCCTTGCGCAAGAAAAATTCCTTGACCATCAAATCGATGTTATAAAACAGCGCGAGTCCTCATAAAAACTTCTGGCTTTCAATCACAGAATCGGTTTGAAAACTGCACTTTGGTCATTTTGAAAATGAAAAAAAAAAAAGCCTGAAGTGCACGAATCCACCAATATGTATCAGAGAGGCAGAAGCCGAGTCTACAGTGAAAACGTACCTGCAGTCCATTTCAACCAGCCTAGGTACCCCATTGAACCTCCATCGAATAACGATAACGCCGGGGACAGAAATAACATGTACACTTAGAATAAATCAAGTATTTTCTGTACCACAGCTCTAAAATTACTAATTTCAATGTGTATAAATGTGTATGTGTGTGTCCAATATATATTCTGCAATAAATTTAGGTAGGAGTAAACATAGAGGGCAATTAGGTACCAATATAGTAGCAATCATTGCCCCAGATCTGTAACGGGACATTCTGGTTATTTTTGCCTAAATCACTTCAGTGTGTTAAAATAATTTTTTTCGAGTTGAAACCCATTATTTATTACCTACCTATCTAGTTATACATGTAAGGTTTGGGATTTGGGGCACGTTCCAGGACTGGCCAATACATAGAACTAGGAAACACTTGACCCAGTTGCAGTGGCAGTCCTTTATAAGGCGGGGGTTTCACAATGGTGGGACAGCGGGTAATAGAGCTAACACACAGGGATAGGAAATAGGTAAAGGAAGAAAACCACCAGTCCTTAGATGGCTAGTACAACCAGATCGGAGAGAAGGAAAAGCGGCACAATATGATAGTAGGGATTGCTACAAATATACTCGTTCACCAACAAGTAGCAGGTAAAGGAAAGCCAAGTGTACACGTAATCCTATACAATAGCTGGGTCAAGGGAAGCCAGAGGCACACGTAATCCGATACAATAGCCGGGTCAAGGGAAGCCAGAGGCACACGTAATCCTATACAATAGCCGGGTCAAGGGAAGCCAGAGGTATACGTAATCCTATACAATAACCAGGTCAAGGGAAGCCAGAGGTACACGTAATCCTATACAATAGCCGGGTTATGGGAAGCGGCTATTGTATAGGATTACGTGTACCTCTGGCTTCCCATGACCCGGCTATTGTATAGGATTACGTGTACCTCTGGCTTCCCATGACCCGACTATTGTATAGGATTACGTGTACCTCTGGCTAACCTGGTTTCAATCATATGTATCCGACCAATCACAATATGTGTCAATTTCTGGCAGCTCCTCCCTCCCGCTCCCAGTCACTTGCGGTGTACCCCAAGGCTCAATACTAGGCCCCCTGCTATTCACAATATTCATAAATGATCTGCCCAACTTCTGCAAAGCCTCAACTGTACATATGTACGCAGACGACACTGTAATCTATACCAGCAAACCAAATCTCCCACAGCTGGAGGCCGTGCTGCAAGAACAATTCACAGAGTTAGAAAAGTGGATCAAACACCACAAACTTTTTTTAAATAATGACAAAACTGTTACGATGCTCTTTGGAACAAAACCTAAACTACACAAATTGCAAAATCCCCATCTATGTGTTGGGACAAAATCAAATGGCACACTGACCACAGTCACTTCTCTCAAATATCTAGGTATGTGGTTGGACCCTAATCTATCCTTCGGCCCCCACATCGAAAAACTCGCATCTAAACTTTACCCCAAACTAGGTTCCCTGTACAGAAACAAATCCTGCCTGAGCCCCGCAGTAAGAAAGCAGATTGTACAACAAATGCTTATGCCGGCTATTGATTACGGAGATGTAGTGTATGCAGCGGCCCCGCAAACACACCTTCAGAAACTTACTACATTGTATAACTCCTTCTGCCACTTTGCATTACAAAGTAACTACATGACCCACCATTGTGGCATGTTAAAAGAGCTAAACTGGCCATCGCTGGAGTCTAAACGCACCCTTCACCTTTCCAGCCTGGTGTTTAAGAGCATTTCTGGGAAGCTGCCACCCTACCTGAATAGGCTGCTTCCCCCAGCAGCTCCCTCATCCTATAACCTCCGATCCAGGACCAGCCCCTTACTTGCAATACCACAATACAAAAAGAAAGTGGCTCGGTCCTCATTTTCCTAAAGAGCACCACAATTATGGAATAACCTCCCAGACACCATCAAATCTTCCCCCAGTCTTAAGTCACTCAAGAGCTCCTTACTAACATACTTCAATACAGAATGCACCTTTAAACATGTAACATAGTGACTATATTTCCTACATATTTATTTTCTGTTAATCTGTATATTTGTGTTGTTTTTTAATATCTTGCATTGTATTACTTTGTATTTCTGTAACTGTAACACTTCAATGTTCTTGAACCCAGGACATACTTGAAAACGAGAGAAATCTCAATATATCCTTCCTGGTAAAATCCTTTATAAATAAATAAATAAAGCCAAAGGTACACGTAATCCTATACAATAGCCGGGTCGAGGGAAGCCAGAGGTACATGTAATCCTATACAATAGCCGGGTCGAGGGAAGCCAGAGGTACACATAATCCTATACAATAGCCATGTCCAGGGAAGCCAGAGGTACTCGTAATTCTATACAATAACCAGGTCAAGGGAAGCCAGAGGTACTCGTAATCCGATACAATAACTGGGCCAAGGGAAGCCAGAGGCACACGGAATCCTATACAATAGCTGGGTCAAGGGAAGCCAGAGGTACTCGTAATCCTATACAATAACCAGGTCAAGGGAAGCCAGAGGTACACGGAATCCTATACAATAGCCGGGTCAAACACAGAAAGACAATCAGAAAGTTATCTATATGCAGTAACGGGTCAGAAATACTGAAACCACGGAATGGCACCTGAGAACTCGAGTCTGCGGTTCAAAAGTAGGGCACCCTTTCTCCTGATTGGCCAACATCATCTTGGAATGCCAAACCGAGCACATCAGCGCATGCGTGATGATGTCAGAGACGCAATGGGCTGACGGACGCATAAAAGGAGCTGCCAGCAGGCGGCTCGTGTCTGCGGTGTGGCCACGGGGCACTTGCGTGGATTGCACCGAAGAACAGAGAGAAGAAGAGTACGCCACAAGTCCATCTGAGGGATGGAAGAATCTGCAGACTCCTCCCTCCTGATATACATGCAAGCGCACTGCTTACCAGCTAACTTGCCAAGTTGACCCCTGATAGTGACATCACATAGCAGTGCACGGCACAATCAGGAGGCACATGGATATAACAGGTAAGGAAAGCACACGTGTTTACATCAGGAGTGAAAATTCCAACGACTCTTCTTTAAATGCTTTAAACTGTTTAAACTTTCTAAACGTGGGAAATAAACAATTCATGTAAAGTAGGAAAACTCTCGCTTTAACTTGATGAGTTGATTTATTAGACAGATATCAAAAAGCACTTGAATGTCCCATATCAAAACAGTCAAAAAACAAATGGGTACTCATGCACATGCTCCATGTTTGATGGACTTGTTTCAGGGGAACATGGTATTCATAGCATATACAGTAGGTGGATATTATGCAGCAAACTCTGAGATCACTAACAGAAAATCCAAGTACGTCAACGAGCACAGGTCATGCTTATTCTGGACTCATTTGTAGGGCATCACTCTCTATATGTGTTGCTAACACATAATGTATAAGAATTTGAGTAACTCCCTATCAAAGTTTATCTGTCGATCATTTCCGGTGGCGAGTGACAGTTGTGAGTGGAAGACCTGTGTTAGTTAGAGGACAGCCCTCCACTCACTGTGCACCTTACTGCTCGCCAATGGCATCACTGAGGACCAAACACTTCTACAGCTCCACCCACTGAGCAGAAACATGGCGGCGCCTAGAGCTGGAATCAGGCAAGCACAGGTTCTGTTATCTCATCAAGGGATATGATATTGCAGTGGTCTTTATGACCAATGTGGTATCTATTACCTGAAGGTATAGAAACATATAAACATAGAAAATGTCGGCAGATAAGAACCTTTCGGCCCATCTAGTCTGCCCAATTACATGGATACTTTACCTGGATTTATCTTTTGTTTAGGATAGCCTTATGCCTATCCCATGCCTGCTTAAATCCAATCACTGTTTTGGCCTCTACCACTTCAACTGGAAAGCTGTTCCATGTATCCACCACCCTCTCAGTAAAATAATGCTTCCTGATGTTACTTTTAAACCTTTGCCCCTCTAATCTAAGACTATGTCCTCAGGTTTTGCTACTTTGTTTCCTTTTAAATATACTCCCATCCTCTACCTTGTGGATTCCCTTTACGTATTTAAATGTTTCTATCATATCTCCAATATCTCCGTATACTGCGGAGAAAGTGAACCTAGCCTATACAGGGTCACTTTAACACCATTTTAAATATCCAGTTAATAGACTGTAATTTCTATCACAAGGTGTAGTGTGTACACACTCCTAAAAAAGATAGAGACAGCATCTCCGAAATTGTGGACAAACATGGGGATCGCAAAGTCTTCCATACATACAGCACATTAAGCGGAAATTTCGGTGCTCTCTCATTCGGCACACTTCAATGAGCTTCGACGATTTCAGTTCGCTGATCCTGGAGTGAATTCAGCATTCACTGCAGGGTCCCCGAACTGCGGCGAACGTGATCCACCAATTGCCGACGATCAGCCCATTGAACGGCACCAATGACAGCCAACGATCTGCCGAACGCCGCCGAACTGACCGCCGCAGGCTGCCGAACTGGTAAACAAAATAACGGAACTCCGCTGTTTTTAAAAAGGCGTTCAAAACAAAATAAATGCATAAAAATTCATGAAAATAATAAAAAAAGGTCCTATATAAAATATATAAGTTCTGGTACAGAATTTTAAAAAAAGCCATAAAAAAATGGGAATCAAAAATTCTGCTGAAATAATCCAGAAAAATACCGAAAAATATAAAAAAATAATAAAGCTTTTCTCTGCAAATGAAAAGAATAAACAGTTGAATAAAAAATTATTAGAAGTGCAAATATTTTTTTTTACATTGAATCCTATGGGATTCGTCTGTTTAAACCTGTCGAACTGAAACACCGAAAATCAGGTGCAACTCGATATTCTGTGAATAGACGAACCATTACTTCTCTATGGAACTGCATCGTATTTCACCATCAATTTACCTGGATTTGGCGAGCTGACAGCTTAGTGAATAGACGAACTGCCCCGAAATTGCAATGGTTGGTGAAATTCACCATTTGGTACATGTCGGTGGAGTCTGGCATTCTCTGAATAGATTAACCATTACTTCTCTATGAGACAATTTCACTGCTGTCGAAGGTTGCGGAATTGCGGCGATCTGCACCGTATTTCGCCAATACTTGGCGAATTGACAGCTTTGTGAATAGCCAAACTGCACGAAATTGCACCGTACGGGGAAATTCACCGTTCGGTGCAATTCGGGGCCAAGTTTGGCTCTCGTCAGTGTCTAGAGTATTAGGTGGAAATGAAGAAAAACAGAAAGTATATCTATTCCACCCTGAAATAACAAGACGTGAATTAATCAGACTGCACAGTGCCATGGAATATTCAGAAACTTCTCAAATAACTGATGATAATCAACTATTTCCAGCTTTAACGCTCATGTGATCCTTAAGCATATACAGTTTATAGGATGAAATGTCAGCTCTTACACGACGGATTGTTTCAGGTTTCCCTTATAACTCCTTGACCTTCTCATCATAGAGACAGAACTACAGCGCCGCGCAATACGTCTAAGTGAAGGACGCATATAGACATGACATTACGAGATATATTAAACCCTCTGCCACACTGTATATCAACACACTCACTAAACATATTGCCGCGACTCCGGCTTAACCAGAGAAATATAACGGGACGCCGTGACATTTGTATCTTTTCCCAGGGAAAGGCAAGAGGAATACACCCAGATGGATCAGGCAGGTTTATCAATTTAGCACCAGGCAGGTGTTTCATTCTTCTGGGTAATATATTTGAATCACTGCGTGAAAATATAAATGATTATTATGCTCTACAAGAATCCTGCACAGTATTTAAAAAACAGATATTGCAACTTTTACAGCATATAAAACGCGCGTAAATCTTCACATGCCGCTGCTTTCCAGATAGTCTTTTTTTTCTGCTGATATTTCTTGCAGTTCCGAGCAGGCAATCTACACAAGGGACTGGGTATGTAAAAAAGAAACCTTGAAAAAAAAAAAAGGACTGAAAGACAGGTCACTGCGAATTTTATCGGCGCAATAAAACCGGATTAGACCTGCCGTAACCCTTTAATTTAATGCAAATATTTAATGATTCTAACCCTGGCGTACACTTTTCCATTTTTAAGGCAGCGGCAGTCTCATTTTGTGATCAGGAAAGAGACAGTTCGGGTTTAAGACTTCAAGAATAATATTAATAAAATATACGGAACCTGCTATCATACAGAGTTCGGTGTACGAGTCAGCACGCGTCGGGTGGAAAGCAAAGCAATGGTTTTTTTTTCCCAATGCGTTCTTTTAATCGTTTTGTTCTTTTGTTTCAAGGAGATCATTTGCTCGCCGCTTTCTTTTGCTCAGAAAAGTCACCTCATTATAACTTGAAAAATATCAGGATTAATTAGGCAGAATGGAAGCGCTAATGAGATCGTCAACAAGTCACCTCGGAGAGATGTGGCTACGGCTGCACCACAGAGACAGTTTAGTCTACAAGTCGGCTTATTCGGATGAGACAATGCACTCCATTCACTGGAACCGTACGCGGCGAAGATCTTTCCGATGAAAGACGAGGGTTTTTCGAGGTTGAATTTTTTTAAAAAAAATATGAGAAAGCATTGTGTAAAAACTCTCCTCGTGATGGACGCAACGGGCTAGAACGAAATTTGGATTTCTAGGGTTTTTGAAATACACATTAATCCCAATCTTCATATACGTTCTCCATTCTGTAGACAACTTTCCAAGCTAGAGTTCTACACTGAAAAGTCACTTTATAAGAATACCTTAAACCAGAAAATGGATATAAGATTACCAGCATATGGCTTTAATTATGTCAGAAGATCCAAGTTATATTTCAAGATTTTATATGTTCCCAAACACTCATGAAAATAAAATGAGCCACGGCTTTACGCCTCGGCATGGACAACTCAAGCAGAGCTAGTGGGTCAAACCGTTCATCATAGAGCAACGAGTGATGAACACTTGGGTTCCATGTGATGTCAACAGAAACTGTAGGAGACAGACTATATAACACAGAATCTACTAGATAAGTAAAAGTAAAGATGCTGAGGATATAAAGAGATATTTCACTACTTGGATCCACGGATGTGTCCAAGTCAATGTTGACGTTTAATCATTCGACGTTATGAAGACAAATGGATCACTGTGCCAATGTGAGCACATTGATGTATTTTTTAAAAAAAGATAGCTGCAAGTAACATTCAGTGGCTTGAAGTTCATCGAGCACAGTCTTTCCCACATCCCCTACTGCTGTTGATCCAAAAGAAGGCAAAAAACCCAGTCTGAAGCGCTCACCGATATACAACATACTGGGGAAAAAGTACTTCTTGACCTGAGAATGGACATCAGATTTCTCTTTGAAACAACCAGCTTTTAGGCTGCGGTCACAAGGGCATTTTTCAGAACGTAAGGAAGGTCCGTGGGAGTGGACGTTCCATCAACTCTGACGCCCGTGTGGCCATCTCACTGAGCGCAGTTAGTGCGCTCAACGCTACAAAGGAAGATCCGCCTGTGAAGGATTGCGCTTTGTAACCCCGTCAGCATCTGTTGTAGCTTTTTGACTGGGAGAGCTTTTTGATGTCCAGTGGTAGCCCGCGCAATTCGAATTGGCCCTCCCCATTGACCCGTCACAAAGATGCGACGGACGCAGGGTAGGGCGGTCGTGCAGACGCACTCAGTGCACTCATGTGGACGTAGCCTTACCCACATTAGTGACATAGTTATGGCATAAAATTCAGTTTTCGATGGTTATTCTTCAATGAATTTTGTAAATTATGACCTGTCGTTTATTCGCTTAATCAAAAATTAGGGAAAAGGGGGGATTGTAGAGTTTAAGCTGAAATAAAAATGGTTTAGTTCCATCCATACCTCCACGCGGTTTACTTTTTCTAGGAAACACATTCCCCTGTTTGTTTAAAACCATCTTCCTGTGTCACAGCTTGACTCTTTGTCA
Organism: Leptobrachium leishanense; assembly: GCA_009667805.1. Lineage (NCBI taxonomy): Eukaryota > Metazoa > Chordata > Amphibia > Anura > Megophryidae > Leptobrachium > Leptobrachium leishanense. Next base: position 116,732,553 of record CM019071.1, on the reverse strand, counting down.
TTTAAAAAGGAGATTATATCTCGTCCGCAATTTCTGCAGCGAAATGCAAAAATGTATAAAAAAGAGGACTTTGCCCGTCGTACTTCACATCTCTAGATCCAAACATTTCCAAGGCAGGTATAGAAAATACATTCTGAAAAATGAAGCGTTTATTTTCCCCAAAGCAATAAATCCCTTAAAACTCACAATATTTCCTGAATGGACAAAATGATGCAAATTTCAACATCCCGGTCTCCTGGCCCACAGTGGAATATGTGCACAATTCATATCCTCGGGACTGGAGGCTATTACAGCAGTGTGTATTTCTTGCCTTAGATGAGATTATAATGATAGGACAATCTCTTTTTGCCTTTGGCTTCCAGAATCTCTGTCCATGAACCATTTGTGTGTTCTTTCTAAATATGCATTCGAAACGCAAAAACGGTCACAGCATATAGCGTAATGCTTCCTTGCAGGCTGTGATGCCTTTCAATGGAGTTCCAATGTTAATTGAGCTTTCCAGGGCTATCACTCTGCATCCGATCAATGTAATTGTAGATTCAAGCCTCAAATCGTCTTATTTAGTCACCGTTATTGCTTTTTTTTATATTATAATAAACAACACAGGGATTATTAGTAGGAAATCTTATGTAAGGCTGCATCTTGACTGCATTTAAACCAAATTCTAATTCGTGCCGTGGGCATTGCATGATGGACCGCAAAAGGGGTTAAATAAAGCCTAAAACAGTATTTTGCACAATGTTACATGCCTGAGCGCTCTCCCTGACATGCAATATACCGCAGTCAGATAATCAGCAACCAGACAAAAGCCTGTGCGCCTTTTGTTTATTAAAACACCCCGGAGGATTTACAAGGAAAGAGAAATAGTGACGTCCCGGTTGTTAATTAAGGCTGCAGAGAAGATTTTAAGCCGAGGCGCTGTCTCACCTCGCTGCTGCAGCTATTAAAGCAGATGGATACACAAAGCGATCTCGCACATTTGTAAAGCTTTTAGCCTCTCCGCCAAGTTAAAAAGCGTAAGCCCCCAACGACAGATTTAATAGCAATAATGAAAGGTGGCTGTGATTATTAATGTTAAGATGGCAGCATTAGCATGCGTATACCGCTCTACAAACAAACACGCGGAGGCGACTTCTATCCCTTGTCTACAGACTGTCTATGTTAAGAGATAAAAATAGCCGAGAGGAAAAAAGCAGAGCAACAACTTCTCCATCTACCACTATAAACCCCAAAATAATTGACAGACCTTGCCCGTGTTCTACGAGCGCAAGGCTTATTAGCGTACGATAAAGTGCCGGAGAGAGGAGACAGGACCGCAAACTGAAAAAGAGAGAATGATCGCACATTAGTGTACATCATGTTCAATGTCAATTTCTTGTGCACTTTTATTTCTTCCACAGACATTTTGTATATTTGTTTATACAATTCGATGAAGCAAAAATAACTGATAAGGTGCCAACAGGAGCCACGGAGGAGGTTGATTGATGATGTGTGCCGGGGCTGGACTGGGGCAAAAACAAAAATTGGCCCTGGACTTCCTCCAGACCAGCCCACTTTAATTATGCAAACACACACAAAAAATAATAATACGTGTAATAAAAAAATCTTTTATGTATGTTTGCTTGTTTTTTTTATTTGTGCATGACATTTTACATGGTAATGTTTGGTATCATTAGAAAGACCAGACTCTGACCTGTCCAATGACACCTAAATTACTTTGTGGGGTGTAAAGAGTGGAAATACAGGGGTCCAAAGTACTCTCCCTCTCCTCAAAGCGGTGTGGCGGTGTCACGGGGGCACCCGGTGTGAGCCATGGTGGGACCTTTGTACTGGGTGTTAAGTCCTTGAGACAGGTTAGCTGGTGGCTGAATAGACAGACTACAGCACACAGATAATATATGGATACAAGACAAGATATATAACAGGACTGTAACAGGAATAGCAAGAGAACAAGGAAAACATAGAAGAACTCTAAAGGGATCCCTAACTCTGGGGGTAAGGTCCTTGTATGGCCTTCTGTCTAGGAAAGGAAACCTAACAAGAAATAACACATAGACAGAAGAACAGGAAAGGCGAGGGTTAAACAAGATTCTGGCAACACAAAATTACACACACGAGGAAACCCTGATCTGGGGCAAGGTCCTTATACTGGTCTTCTAATACTATACAGGATTCAGGGCACAGAAATAACAACAGAGGTTAACAAGATAATGGTCAGAGGAAATGCAAAAGAGTCTAAACACAGTGTAGTGTGTCAGCCATATGCCAGGGATCAAGAGCCAGGAGAGTAGTCAGACAAGCCAAGAATCAGGAAACCAGAATATCATTGTACAGTGGTAACACAAAAGAATTGTCAAATACCAGACCAAGAATTGAACACAGAAATCCAAGACACGAATGCAGGAAGCAGTAACTCAGGAACCCTCGAGAACAAAACAACCAGGAACCCTCAGGAACATGACCCCATGCAAGAGCCATGAGCCTCTCTGCTGCTTGCATCTTTATAGGGAACAGGACTGAGCTAACAGGACATATGACCCACAGACCTAACAGCCACAGGGAAATCCAGGAGCGGCAAGCCCAGAAGAGCTGGCCTGGATCGCTCTCACCACCAGGGGGCATGGCTGGAACTGGTGGAAACGTGACAGGCGGCTTGTGTTTTAGATGGACCAATCCGTAATAATGCTTTCCTCCATTATCTCTACATTTGGTGTCGGCATAGGAAATGAGAAGGTGAGTTGGTTCAGTGGCATTGTTTGCTTTATACAAAAAAGCACATAATCCAACTGTCTTTCTTTCTATTTTTACACATTACATGGTCATATTTGGTATCGCTGGAAAGGCCAGACTGACATTTCCAATGATACTTCACTTGACATTGTATGTTGTAAAAGTCAGAGATACAAAGTTGCAAAGGGTCCAGCCCATACCTGAGGTGGGAAAGAACAAGAAAACGTGGTGTGGACTCCTGGGCACCTGGACACCAGGCGTGACAGGAGTAAAATCCGGTCTGGAACGTAGTTTAGCACATACATGAAAGGGGTTGCCGGAATCTCATTGTGGAGCAGCACCAGAGTCGGCCTTGTTACGGTGCCGGCGTCGAGGGCCATGACAAGGAGATCTCTAGTGAATCTTAGCCACTATGTTCCAAAATAAAACCTATTATCTATTATGGCCAATGCTCGCTTAGTCTGGGTTCACACCTGAGCATATCTCATATGCGCGTTTTACGTGCGTTTTTCGTCGGGCGTTTTATGAGCCTTCTTGACAAATAGAAACGTGCATCGTACGTGCGTTTTTGAAGTCTATGGCTGCAAACGCACTGTAATAAGCCCCAAAGAAGCTCCTGTACTTCTTTGGGCGCAGGGCGTTTTACAGCGCGTTCCTACGTGCTGTAAAACGCCCAGGTGTGAACCATGCCCATAGGAAATAATGGGATTTCAGTGTTTGAGCGTTTTACAGCGTAGGAACGCACTGTAAAACGCCCAGGTGTGAACCAGGCCTTATTGCTACATAATTAAATGGATTCTTTATATCTTGGCATTTTTAAAGTGGATACACAATTGCCACACAATCCTGAGAAACATCCTGAGCAATATTTAACATCTTATACATCAAGGATTCAGGAACCGAATACTCGGGTGCCATTTTTCTAATTGATATGTGTTGTTGGGTGAATTGAAACACCAAAATCATTATATGCTCCTAGAATAATTTTGGCATATGGCTTGCTACAAAGTAAAATCATGTTGAAATAGTTAACACAATCATGCCATATAATGTAATATTCCACCTGTTACCCTGAGATATATTGCTTTATGTGCTTTTAAAGGAAATGGCTCTGCTTAATTGGCATTTTGATAGCTCCAAGTTACAAGTCAATTAACATATTTATGAGATGCCATTTAATATATCTAGAATTAATCACATTTCATTTCCAAAAGCATAAAAGGTAAATTCTGTACTGCTGGATAATTACTGCTAGTGGCTGAAACATTTAACAGGTGTATTTTAGTTTTACACACATTTTGCCCCCCAAAATAATATGCCTTTGGAAATATGGCTTTTACAAAGCTCATGGAATCAAGGCTTCAATAGATCTGAAGGAATGAGGCAGTGGGGACAGGTTTAAATTCTATCGCAGAAGAAATCTCACATACCATTCAAATACATTAAAAAAACTGCGTATTATTGGTGAGTTGGCAGGTCAAGCTATAGCTATTGTAGAGGTCGGCAGGGCTGGGTCCTGGATGGACAATATGTTTCACCCCTATTTGGGTTGTGGACCCTTTAAGGGCAACCACATGGCTAATCTTCCTGTCCAGGAAGAGTTTTAAAGCCAGCAACTCCCAGATAGGATTGTGGAAGTTTAGGAAAAAGGAAAGTAATCAGTGGAAGCTGTGTGTGTGTGTTCCAAAAGCAGGAGACGTGCTGTGCCTTGCTGGAGAGGCTTCTACATACTGGGGAAAGGATTCCCCAGGTTTGGGATGGTTTAAAGCGTTGGTGAGCCATCATTATTTTTCTGTTTATTTGTGCTGAAGATCAGGACTTTGCTTTAATTTCGCTGAACCCAAGTGTGTACTTATTATGTTGCCTTTTTGACTGCCCTGAAAGGGTGAATAAAGCTGTTCTGTTTATGAAAGACATTGTGCACGTGCTCTGTGGGCCCCCAAATGTCACAACTGGTGGAGAATGCGGGCAATCTGCTACCCCTCACACGCCAAGCAAGAGGAATTTTTGTGAAAAGGAAAAAAACCTGACATTTTTAAAGGACAGTGTTCTGATTGCATGTCCTGGGCTAAGGCTGCACTGAAGTCTACAGCTATGGAGGAGCTGGTTAAGCAGATGGTCTTTATCAATGTGCAGGCCCAGACTGTCGCCATGAAGAGGTGATGGCTCAGCAGCAACAAGCCCTGGCACAGGCTGTTGCTGCCCAACAAGAAAGCACCCATTTGCTGGCTGCACAACATGCAGCACAGCAGGTAGCCACACAGACGCAGATCACTGCCCTGCGGGAGGCCATGCAGCAACTTGCACCTGGACGTGATCAAGCAGTGGTCGCTGCTGGTAACCATGTCTCCATAAGGGCCAGTCACTTCCTGCAAAAGCTGTCTCCCAGTGATGATGTGGAAGCATTTCTCACCATGTTTGAAAGGACTGCTGAGAGAGAGGGGTGGCCCCAAGACCAATGGGCCGGTCTCATTGCCCCGTTTCTGACAGGAGACCCTCAAAAGGCATATTTTGACCTGCCCCTAGAAGATGCAAAGAATTATGACCGGCTGAAAGCTGAGGTTCTGGCCCGCCTTGGGGTAACTGTTCCTGTCCGGGCTCAACGTGTTCACTGCTGGAAGTACTGCCCTGACCAGCCACCTCGGTCCCAGATGCACGATTTAGGACAGCTGGTTAAAAAGTGGTTGCAGCCAGAGACCCTGACTAGAGAGCAAATGGTCGAAAGGGTTGTGATGGACCACTACCTGAGGTCTCTACCAAAGGATCTACAGCGCTGGGTTAGCCATGGGGACCCCAAGACTGCAGCACTGGTAGTCGAGATGGTGGAGAGATACACCGTGGTGGAGGACCTGCTCAGACCAACCAGTCGTCGAGGACCAGTCTTGCCACCGCCTGTGAGGCCTGCTTCAGTTCCTCGGAGGGAAGCGTCACTGGACCCGGGAACCAGCACCCCAAAATCATCTTCCTCGGTTCTGCAGAGGCCTGTCGCTACCCGAACTGCTGGCGATATACAGTGTTGGAGGTGTCGTGCCTGGGGCCATACCCGGGCGCAGTGTCCGCTACAGGAGGAGCCCATGGAGTGTGGATCCGCTCGGAGAGTGTCCTTCTACACCCTCACAACGTGCACTACCCACCTTGACCTAGAGGGGGGTCAGTTTGAATGTACTGTGTGGGTGAATCACCGCCCAGCCAAAGCTCTCCTGGACTCTGGGAGTATGGGCACCCTGGTGCATGCCCGGGTAGTCTGAAGGCTCGGTCCAGTACAAAGAACCCTCCGGGTTGTCTGTATCCATGGGGATACTCAGGAGTATCCGCTGATCCCGGTCACCATTTCCACCAGGAATACTTCGGTCACCCAAGAGGTCGGGGTGGTGAGTACTCTGATACATGATGTGATTGTGGGATGGGACTGCCCCTTGTTTGCTGAACTGTGGTGCTTGGCACAAACTGAACTGCCCATCGAACTGGGGAACAATTCAGGGTCACCCCCACCAAACATGACTGTGGACACTGTTGATGAGGAGTTGCTCAAATGTGTTCAAAATGAGAATGTTGTAACTGATGTGAGTGTCCTAGCTCCTCAACCTGAGTTGACACCCAAGGAGGGGGAATCCTCTCCCGTGCCGGTTATGGTAGGAGAGGATGAAGAGGAATTATCCCCTGTAGATATTACACTTGGGGTGGATGAGGGGGAGGGTTCTTCTTATCCAGTACACCCTGACTTAGATGTGTCCAGAGGTGCATTTGGCAGGGCTCAAATGGGTGACCCGATGTTGATAAATGCTCGCGAACAGGTAACTGTTGTCAGTGGGGTACCTCAAGCACCAGATGCAGAGAAAAGATTTCCTCACTTTGCGGTCAATAATGATCTGTTCTACCGGGTATCAGAAATTCGGGGAGAAATTGTGGAACAATTACTAGTACCCCAGCCCTACCAGAGAATGGTGCTGGATCTGGCTCACAATGATGCTCTAGGTGGTCACCTGGGAGCTGAGAAAACCGAGGCCCGGATAACGGACCGGTTTTACTGGCCGGGGATCGGTGCCGCGGTTAAGAGGTACTGTTCATCCTGCCCCGTTTGCCAGTTAACTGCCCCAGCACCCCATTATAGGAGCCCCTTGGTGCCTCTGCCGATAATTGAGGTGCCCTTTGAGCGCATCGCTATGGATATAGTGGGTCCCCTAGAGAAGTCTGCTCAGGGACACCGATATATCCTGGTGGTTCTTGATTATGCCACAAGGTATCCAGAGGCGGTTCCTTTAAGAAACCCTACATCAAAGGCCATTGCGTGGGAATTGTTTTTTATGTTTTCGAGAACTGGCCTGCCAAGGGAAATTTTGACGGACCAGGGGACCCCATTTATGTCCCGGGTCATGGCAGATGTGTGCAAGTTGTTCCAAATCAAGCAGTTGCGAACATCTGTTTATCACCCTCAGACAGATGGTCTGGTAGAAAGATTCAACATGACTCTGAAAATGATGCTTAAAAGGGTTGTGCAGAGAGATGGAAGAGACTGGGATCATTTGCTTCCCGCGATGCTGTTTGCTATTCGAGAGGTTCCTCAGGCCTCCACAGGGTTTTCACCTTTTGAGCTGGTGTATGGTCGCAGACCCCGGGGATTGCTAGATTTGGTTAAGGAGACATGGGAAAGTGAGTCCTCTCCACACAAATCGCTCATTGAACATATCTCTCAGATGAGAGAGAGAATTTCTAAAGTGATGCCTTTGGTACAGGAACATTTGCAGAAGGCTCAGGAGGCCCAGAAAAGGGTGTACAACCGGTCAGCCAAGCTGCGACAATTTCAGGTTGGGGACCGGGTAGCAGTACTTATACCCACGGTGGAAAGTCGGTTCCTAGCCAAGTGGCAGGGACCATATGAGGTGGTTGAAAAAGTAGGGGAAGTAAACTACCGAGTGCATCAGCCTGGGAAAAGAAAACCATACCAGATCTACCACATAAATTTGTTAAAACCCTGGAGAGACCGAGAGGTGTCCGCCATGGTTGGGGTGGGGATAGAGTCTGATGGTGTTGACGCAGTACACATTGCTGCCACCCTGTCCAAACCCCAAACCCAAGAAGTTAAGGAGTTTCTGCAAAGAAACAAAGGCATGTTTTCAGGACTACCGGGACACGCGTCCGGGATTAAACATGATATTGTGACGGAACCCCATGTAAAGGTTCGGGTAAAGCCGTACCGCATCCCAGAAGCCCATAGAAAGGCTGTTTCTGAAGAGGTTAAAAAAATGCTTCAGCTTGATGTCATTGAGGAGTCACAGAGTGAATGGTCGAGCCCCATCGTGTTGGTACCGAAGCCCAACGGCACTCTGCGATTCTGCAATGACTTCAGGAAACTTAACGAGGTGTCAAAATTTGACGCGTATCCCATGCCAAGGGTGGATGAATTAATAGAGAAATTGGGTCCGGCCCGTTATATCACCACCCTGGACCTTACTAAGGGATACTGGCAGATACCCTTGACTAAGGAAGCCAGGGAAAAGACTGCTTTTTCCACTCCAGAGGGTCATTTTCATTATAAGCGGATGCCTTTTGGGTTACACTCAGCCCCGGCCACCTTCCAACGAGCGATGGATAGAGTGCTCCGCTCCTACCTGAGATATACCTCGGTCTACCTGGATGACATTGTCATCTTCAGTCCAGATTGGGAGTCCCATCTTCCCTGGGTTCAGACGGTTTTGGACGGTTTGAGGAAAGCGGGCTTTACTGTTAACCCTGAGAAAAGTGCGGTAGGGATGGAGGAAGCTAAGTACCTGGGATATGTTGTAGGCAGGGGTCTGGTAAAGCCACAATTTAACAAAGTAGAGGCTATCCAGAACTGGCCACGCCCCCTCACAAAAAGCACAATTTTGCCTCTATTGCTGCACCACTGACTGACCTGACGAAAGGTAGGAAGTCAGTGTTGATTCAATGGAATGCCAATGCTGAAGAAGCCTTCGAGCAGCTTAAAAATGCGTTGTGTCAGCACCCAGTGCTGGTAGTCCCTGATTTCATGAGGGAGTTCATTGTACAGACGGATGCCTTGTCAGGTATATTACACAGAAAAGGCGAATTTAAAATGGATGCCTGTAGCCATTTTGTTTTAAAGACGTTTTTCTTTCAAAATATTCTCTAGGTTTAGAAATGAACAAGATTTTTTTTTACAAAGTTCATTCCTGGGTTAAGAAGTCCCAGACATGAAGGAACCTAGAATGAATGTGAGATAATGTTAAGACGTGTCATAAGTAAATTTATTGGTCTATTCTAAGTTTTAAAACAAAAGAGATTTTGTTTCTTTTGGGTATAGGAATAAGAGTTAAATATTTTGTAATATAGAATTATATTCACAAAATATATGTTTATAATCAAGGTATATTTTATTATAATTACAGTATGAAATATATACTCCAAAATATTGTAGAAAGCATATAATTGGTAAATAATAAAAATTACTAAAGAATAGATTCTGTGAGTTAACCAGGAAAGAATTTAGCTGATAAGGCTCTAAGCAACCAAAAGGGAAGAGAGCTATAAATCTCAAGACAGTCTAGTTAGAAGACAAGGTTCTTTGTTAAGCTAAGTCTGACCTTTTGACCCTAAGATAAGATATTAAAAAGAATTAATGGAATTAATTAGAAGTGCAACACTGCCCTCTACAGGATAGTAAAAATAATGATTTATATTATCATTAATATTAACTGTGTGGCTATAATAAGCGGGAAAAAGTTTTTGGTAAGTCAGTCAGAGATTGCCAGCCATCGGGACGCATCGCAATGCACTCAGACATTCATTATACATGACCTTCTGAAGAGTCAGAGATTTCAACAGACAGAGACTCACATCAGACTCACATCGCCATGCACTCAGATCCCAAGACATGAGGCAATCAATATTCTCACCAAATCTCTAACTCGCATGCATTGATTATCTAATATCGATAATTTTCACATATTCCAAAACAAAGCATCACATAGAAAATTCCAAGGCAGACTCATCAACATCCAAATTGGACAGGTAATGCATGAAATAAGGAATTAATGTAAAAATATATTTGTAGAGATTTTGCAACGCAGACTGAGACTTCTCGGATACGGTTAAAATCCAAATTCTAAGTATTTTCTATTCTGCAGATAGAAATATGAAGAAGTGGATATAAGGATTTATTCCTAAAGACATGTTGCAAGATTGATACCAATATATATATTGAATTTGGAAATTACTGTGATTAAAATTAATAAGCAAGGAATTATATAACTACAAAATAAAAAGCAAAAGATTAGAAGTTTAATTCTCGAGATTAGGGGAGGATTCACTAAATAAGTTTTTATTACTTATCATCAAATTAGCTCATCTTTTGTTGATCCATGTAGCATAGAGATATATATATATCTATAAGAGCTGGCTGGTTAAACATTGTTTGCTGGGAAATGCATGTTGTATTAAGCAGAAATGTTTATTAACCATTTGTGTATTAGTTACTAACTGATAAGGTAAATGATATTAATCATATATGCAGTTACTAACCGGAGATACATATATTGTGAAGCTAGTTTTTATATGCTGATGGAGTGTGGTTTATAAATTGTTGTTTATGATATGAGATTTGAAATTCTTTTGTATACGTAATAAATATATATATATTTTTATCCGATTATTGATTATTGTATTTTTTAAAGCAAAACACAGACAATTAAAAGAATTCAGGATAATTTCTAAGAGATATAAACGATTGATATTTGTGTCTCGTATAAGTTTCTTATGAAATAATAATCCCTGATATATTGGAGACGACTGCCGAGGTAGGTCCAGTAAGTCCAGTATAGACATATTGGAGGCTTGGCTGATAAATCCAATATATACAAACGTGTTGTATTCACGTGCAGAGATTATATCCGACAAATTGGAGGCACTGCTGAGATTGTAGTTTTTGTTTGGAATATAATTGTCAGTATTGTCTGATTAGACAGAGATAAAATATATATATATGTATTTTGATTCCTTGTTGTATTTTGACTTGTGGTTTTTACGGTTATCTACTAAACAGTGTAAAAATGTCAGAGTCAGAATCTGAGACTCAGGAAGATGTAGAGATACATACTAATCAAATAATATTGATAGATGTTATGTCTTATCTAAAGGACAAGTTACACGTCACAGACGATTTATTTGAATGGATAAAAGAATTGCAATCAAATATATCGAATTATATTGATTCAATCTGGTCAGATCAATCAAATTTTCTTGAGTGTTTGCGAAAGATAAGTGCAGCCACAAATAAAAAGGACAAAGAAATGTTTGCTTTAAAAATTGTGCCTGAATGCATATACTTGATCGCAGAAATGAACAAGAGATTGAATGATGACAAAGAAACCAGAGACAGATTAGAAAATAAAAATTGTGACTTGCATGAAACCGTAAATAAATTAAAAGATGAGTCAGAACGAATGATAATGGAGTTGAAGGTGTGTGCAAAAGAAAAAGATCAAATGCAAGATGAGATTGCTCAATTATCCAAATTAAATAAGGGGCTAAACAAACAATTGGCGAGAATGAAACGCGAACATGAGAAATTCGCTGATGAGTTACGTCAGGTTGAAACTGATGTTCGAAGGGTTAAAGATTCTTCGTTAGAGAAGTTCCCTTTGAAAGCTTTAAGCTATACATCACTGAATTCTGACAGCTCTGTTTATCTGAAGAGCCAAAGCGAATGTGAAAGTGAAACTAAATCTCATGATGAAAAAAGAGTAAAACCTCTTACAAAGGAGTATTTCAAATCACATCACTCTAGCCAGCCACAGCCTATTAAGAAATATCATAAAGTGAATGATTTAACGAAAATTATTAATTTCCTCAAAACCTCAGTAGGTATTTTTGATGTTAAGGCATCATCAAGAATAATAAATCATTTATCGATGTTTGAAGAAGCTGTGGAAATAATGGGAATAGATTCAGATGCTCAGAAAATTGAGTTGATCCCATGGGTCTTTGAAAGTAAACATAGGTATTTTTTTCAGTCTTTGAAAGAATCTGGTATAAGGAAATGGAGTAAAGTAGTTTCTGAGGTCAAATCTGAATTTGGGCCTCACCGTACCAGTCTAGCTGCGAAAAGAGCAATTTTAACTCTAAAATGCAGACCTAATCAAAGCCCCCGTGAATTTCTTTCAGTTCTTAAAAATGCGTACAGCTTGGCTGAAAGAAACCCAGATTTTGAAAACCCTGAATTTATCCAATTATTTTATGACGCATTGCCAAATAAAATAAAGGTTATTTTGGCAAGAGATTATGACCCGAGAAATGGTTTGGATTGGGTACTAAAAGAAAGTATGACCCTATTTACTGTATTTGAATATAGTGAAGAAACTCAGGGGAAAAGAGTGAAAAACTCACCTGAGGAAATAGCGGAAATTCACGCTAAAAAGGGCGATATTAAATTTGAGTCCCACAAAAAGAGTTATGCGGAAATATTGCGTGACTCCATACCCCAAAGGGAAAAATCCAAGCCAGATCAGGAAAAAGGTTTGCCAGAGAAAATTCAGGAAGTAAATTTAAATCTAGGAAGCAATGGGTACCTAGAAGTCAGTGGGTTAAATCAAGGGAAAATGTACCTAGACAGGAAACAACCAGAGGTAAGACTGAATCTGATGCGTCTGATAATGCGCAAGCTTCGTCCCCAAGGACGAATAGAAAGCGGAGATATAATGTACGCCAGCGTATGGGTCAAATGCAGGAAGATTTCCGTGTGCTGACAGAAAAACTGGATCAGATCACTCAGTTAATGACTGGAAATAACCCTGGTCAGGTTGTAAGCAATGCAATACCTGCAGCCCCACCTAACCAGTGACTAGATGATGTTTCTGATGAAGTAACCAGCATCCATGACAATTTACCAGAAAGTGATGATGAAATGATTAATACAAATGTTTGTATGGTTGATGATTTAAACCCTTCCCTGCAAAGAGAAGGAAAATGTATTTTATCTCCCCAGACTAAGTGCGAGCAAGCTGAGAAGACTGGATCCGAAATGGACAGCACAGCTGCCAAAAGCACGTTTGAGAGAGCAAAATCAGTTGGTAAAATCTATCCAAAACCTAATTTCATATCTCACTCTAAATTTCTCTGTAAATTGCATAGCATTGAAGACCGATATTATGTGAATGTAGAATTACAAGATAATTTACCACATATTCCGTCCTTGCTAGACACTGGAAGCCAAGTTACGTTAATATCAGCACATTATTTTGAACAGGTCCAAGAACTGTCCTCCAGGAAGCCTAGATTAGATAAATCTAATGCTAATCTAGTGAGTGTGAGTGGCACATCTCTGAAAGTTCTGGGCACGGCTAAATTGGATTTTAAATTGGGGAATAAAGTAATTCGGCATCCAACACTTGTTGTGGATCTGCCCCAAAATCGCCTAATTATTGGAATGGACCTTCTCAAAAGGTTAAATCCAATCATTGATTTTATCAATGAGGTTATTTGGTCCCAAGTAAATGTTCCAATCAGCTATGATAGATCCCAATCCCATCACACTCAGCGTAACTGCCACGTGATTGAGGAAAGGCCGGATTCTATTGAAGTCCACTTCAGAAATAGCCAGACACCTGATATCTCTTTCTTAAGGCCAAAGCCCCTGACTACAGGAGAGCAGGAGGATAACACCATATGTGTTCCCCCCGAGAGAATTTGAGATATATGTCTGGAAGATGACGTGCTAATTATTCACCTCCACAAGAGGGAGACAGAACCAGATGGACATAGTGACCCTGAAGTGATCAGATACCCAGATCCTCAAGATGAGTGGGTAACAGATCTAGATAATGATGGAGACATTCCTAATGTTATTGGTAAAAGTTATGTTATATATTTCTAGAAGAAATAAAACTGCCAAGCTCAATTGCATGATTGTCATTCTAGATTATCTCAGGATATGTGAAGATGGACCAACAGAAGACACTGAACTGGTATCATGTGAAGTGATGTTTTAATTAACATGTGATCCTTCTTCCCAGCATTCAGATGTTTAACTCAAGCTAGTAGATAGACTAGATCCGTACGGTTAAATAAATTAATCAGAGATCAGAATATCTATAGGGAATTTGAGTGAAATCGCTAGTCTATGAATGGTCATTTATACTCTTTCTTTCAACAGAAATTGAGAAAAGTGGTTAATCCGAACTGCGACGCTTAATCCGCAAAGATGAATCGGACCACCAAAGATCGCGACTATCTGAAAATTCTACGGTTTTCCGCACAATTCCAAAGAGAATGCTAAAGTCCCATGCGCATCAAGCTCATGCAAGCCTGAAAGACATGCGGGATACAGCTAGGATACCGTTGATTGCTATGTACAAGAACCACCGAAAGAAAAGATTTGCTGCATATTTTATTGCAACCGCTGTTTGATACAGAAAGAGAAGCAAATGTTTACCGGAAGAATCTGGTACAAAACAAGAGAGTGTTCATACCCACACCCGTGATTCTCATGAACGTTTCTAAAGAATCAAGAGTTGTTATCGAGAATTTTTTTTAAATGAAGTCTGGTATGACGAGATACAAATCGTTGTCATATTCCAAGGGCAAGAGATACCCATGAATCCAGATTTGAAATCTTGCTAAAGAACTAGCATGACCATACTATTGAACTTCTAAAAATAAAAAGATAATCTAACAATTTATGCTCCAATGTATTCACAGATTGATCATCAATTGCTATCTGCTTATAACGGGCCGAAGATTACAGAGATTGTGATTTGTATAGTAATTATGTTTCTAACAGTCTGGATGATTGTACTAACCAAGAAAGTACGTACATTGAAGTTTAAAAACACTGCATCTTCAATTATTAAATGGATGAAAGAAGAAAAACGTGTCGCGAAAGGCGGAGACCTAGCCTAATTGGTAAAGGGGGGAGATAATGTATGTTTTCCTAAAATTTATTTAATTGGTCAATAAATAAATATCCAAGAAACCAAAGGGGGGTTATGTCAGGTATATTACACAGAAAAGGCGAATTTAAAATGGATGCCTGTAGCCATTTTGTTTTAAAGACGTTTTTCTTTCAAAATATTCTCTAGGTTTAGAAATGAACAAGATTTTTTTTACAAAGTTCATTCCTGGGTTAAGAAGTCCCAGACATGAAGGAACCTAGAATGAATGTGAGATAATGTTAAGACGTGTCATAAGTAAATTTATTGGTCTATTCTAAGTTTTAAAACAAAAGAGATTTTGTTTCTTTTGGGTATAGGAATAAGAGTTAAATATTTTGTAATATAGAATTATATTCACAAAATATATGTTTATAATCAAGGTATATTTTATTATAATTACAGTATGAAATATATACTCCAAAATATTGTAGAAAGCATATAATTGGTAAATAATAAAAATTACTAAAGAATAGATTCTGTGAGTTAACCAGGAAAGAATTTAGCTGATAAGGCTCTAAGCAACCAAAAGGGAGGAGAGCTATAAATCTCAAGACAGTCTAGTTAGAAGACAAGGTTCTTTGTTAAGCTAAGTCTGACCTTTTGACCCTAAGATAAGATATTAAAAAGAATTAATGGAATTAATTAGAAGTGCAACACTGCCCTCTACAGGATAGTAAAAATAATGATTTATATTATCATTAATATTAACTGTGTGGCTATAATAAGCGGGAAAAAGTTTTTGGTAAGTCAGTCAGAGATTGCCAGCCATCGGGACGCATCGCAATGCACTCAGACATTCATTATACATGACCTTCTGAAGAGTCAGAGATTTCAACAGACAGAGACTCACATCAGACTCACATCGCCATGCACTCAGATCCCAAGACATGAGGCAATCAATATTCTCACCAAATCTCTAACTCGCATGCATTGATTATCTAATATCGATAATTTTCACATATTCCAAAACAAAGCATCACATAGAAAATTCCAAGGCAGACTCATCAACATCCAAATTGGACAGGTAATGCATGAAATAAGGAATTAATGTAAAAATATATTTGTAGAGATTTTGCAACGCAGACTGAGACTTCTCGGATACGGTTAAAATCCAAATTCTAAGTATTTTCTATTCTGCAGATAGAAATATGAAGAAGTGGATATAAGGATTTATTCCTAAAGACATGTTGCAAGATTGATACCAATATATATATTGAATTTGGAAATTACTGTGATTAAAATTAATAAGCAAGGAATTATATAACTACAAAATAAAAAGCAAAAGATTAGAAGTTTAATTCTCGAGATTAGGGGAGGATTCACTAAATAAGTTTTTATTACTTATCATCAAATTAGCTCATCTTTTGTTGATCCATGTAGCATAGAGATATATATATATCTATAAGAGCTGGCTGGTTAAACATTGTTTGCTGGGAAATGCATGTTGTATTAAGCAGAAATGTTTATTAACCATTTGTGTATTAGTTACTAACTGATAAGGTAAATGATATTAATCATATATGCAGTTACTAACCGGAGATACATATATTGTGAAGCTAGTTTTTATATGCTGATGGAGTGTGGTTTATAAATTGTTGTTTATGATATGAGATTTGAAATTCTTTTGTATACGTAATAAATATATATATATTTTTATCCGATTATTGATTATTGTATTTTTTAAAGCAAAACACAGACAATTAAAAGAATTCAGGATAATTTCTAAGAGATATAAACGATTGATATTTGTGTCTCGTATAAATTTCTTATGAAATAATAATCCCTGATATATTGGAGACGACTGCCGAGGTAGGTCCAGTAAGTCCAGTATAGACATATTGGAGGCTTGGCTGATAAATCCAATATATACAAACGTGTTGTATTCACATGCAGAGATTATATCCGACAGCCTCAAGTGAGGGTTTGGGGGCTGTGCTATCCCAAGAAGTCAATGGGGAAGAGCACCCCGTGGTTTTTCTTAGTAGGAAACTGACGGCAGCAGAGAAAAACTATGCTGTGGTAGAAAGAGAGGGCTTGGCCATAAAATGGGCCTTGGATTCTTTGAGATACTTCCTGTTGGGCAGGAAGTTCCGTTTAGTGTCTGACCATGCCCCATTGACCTGGATGAGACAGCACCGCCACGCTAATGCCAGGGTAACCAGGTGGTTCCTGTCTCTCCAGGAGTTTAACTTTGTGGTGGAACACAGGCCTGGGAAACAGCACCAAAATGCTGATGCCCTGTCCCGGATGCATTGTGGGCTGTCTACTGTTGCCTCAAACACCTCCGCGTTGAGACAGAGGGGGGGGGGATATGTAGAGGTCGGCAGGGCTGGGTCCTGGATGGACAATATGTTTCACCCCTATTTGGGTTGTGGACCCTTTAAGGGCAACCACAGGGTTAATCTTCCTGTCCAGGAAGAGTTTTAAAGCCAGCAACTCCCAGATAGGATTGTGGGAGTTTAGGAAAAAGGAAAGTAATCAGTGGAAGCTGTGTGTGTGTGTTCCAAAAGCAGGAGACGTGCTGTGCCTTGCTGGAGAGGCTTCTACATACTGGGGAAAGGATTCCCCAGGTTTGGGACGGTTTAAAGCGTTGGTGAGCCATCATTATTTTTCTGTTTATTTGTGCTGAAGATCAGGACTTTGCTTTAATTTCGCTGAACCCAAGCGTGTACTTATTATGTTGCCTTTTTGACTGCCCTGAAAGGGTGAATAAAGCTGTTTTGTTTATGAAAGACATTGTGCACGTGCTCTGTGGGCCCCCAAACGTCACACTATATATATATTCCCTAGTGAACGGCAGCGTTCGGCTGAGTAACTGACAACGCTAGGATAAGTGGCTATAACGCATGCCCCCCATATTACATTACTGCCGCTAAAACCCTTGAAAAATCTGTGGTTCCCAACTGTGGTCCTCAAGTACCCCTAACAGGCCAGGTTTCCCAGATATCTGAAGCACAGCACAGGTGATATGATTTGCTGCTCAGTGACTGCAGGATTCAGTCTGCTTATCTCCAAAGTGATCTGTAAAATCTGGCCTGTAAGGGGTACTTGAGGACCACTGTTGGGAACCACTGTGTTAGCACACAGGTGATTGCGTTAGCCTGCGCAAGCTTACTGTACTTTGCGCACCCTATACTTAAAATGGGGAGCGCAATCATTAATTAGCATTAGGATAAGTAATGTATTACAAAGTCCTAACGCTAATTACCATAGCGATGTGTAAACCAAAATTTTGGTGACACCTAAAAGTAGGTGCAAACGGATTCTTCTTTTGCAAACATTTTGGAACTGTATATAGCTAATATTTAGATTGTATTAGTGATAGCGATTCATGCTTTATTCATGGGAAGCCTTTTCAGACCAGGTGTCCAATGCTACACTTTGTGTAGAGATGATACACAGTATCTCACAGAAGTGAATTCACCCCTCACATTTTTGTAAATATTTTATTATATCTTTTCATGTGACAACACTGAAGAAATTACACTTTGCTACAATGTAAAGTAGTGAGGGTACAGCTTGTATAACAGTGTAAATTTGCTGCACCCTCAAAATAACTCGACACACACAGCCATTAATGTCTAAACCGCTGGCAACAAAAGTGACTACACCCCTAAGTGAAAATGGCCAAATTGAGCCCAAAGTGTCAATATTTTGTGTGGCCACCATTATTTTCCAACTCTGCCTTAACCCTCTTAGGGAAGGAGTTCACCAGAGCTTCACAGGTTGCCACTCCTCTTCCACTCCTCCATGATGACATCACGGAGCTGGCGGGTGGATGTTAGAGACCTTGCACTCCTCCACCTTCCGTTCCACAGATGCTCAATAGGGTTTAGGTCTGGAGACATGTTTGGCCAGTCCATCACTTTTACCCTCAGCTTCTTTAGCAAGGCAGTGGTTGTCTTGGAGGTGTGTTTGAGGTCGCTATCATGTTGGAATACTGCCCTGCGGCCCAGTCTCCGAAAGGAGGCGATCATGCTCTGCTTCAGTATGATACAGTACATGCTGGAATTAATGGTTTCCTCAATGAACTGTAGCTCCCCAGTGCCGGCAGCACTCCTGCAGCCCCAGACCATGACATTCCCACCATCATGCTTGACAGTAGGCAAGACACACTTGTCTTCAGGGGCGGACTGACAACTAATGGGGCCCCCGGGCAATAGGAGGTCATGGGGCCCCCTTGTCCCGCACCCACAGGAGGCCACACCCATACTAAACCCCTCCCCTACAACGCAACACCCACATGTACATTATTGTGCTAAAGGATTTATTTCTGAACTCATTAAAATAACCTTTTTGCAAATTGTGAAGAAAATTCACTTGGACCCAACAGCGAATTGGGGAATCCATTGTGCCCCCTCCAGACTTAGAGATGGCCACCACTCTGCTGCAGCAACCATCATCTACTCACTACAGCTAAGCGTGCACCCTGGCACAGAATGTCCCTGTGGCAAATGAGGGAAACTGACGATCACAATAAAAGATACTGTACATTACTGACACACTGCAAATTACAGAGCTCCACAGCAATAAAACTCCCAGTAATGTGCAGTGTGTATGAGCGCATCACAGAGCTCCACAGCAATAAAACTCACAGTAATGTGCAGTGTGTATGAGTGTTTTCACAGAGCTCCACAGCAATAAAACTCCCAGTAATGTGCGCTGTGCATGAGTGTATCACAGAGCTACACAGCAATAAAACTCCCAGTAATGTGCAGTGTGTATGAGTGTATCACAGAGCTCCATAGCAATAAAACTCACAGCAATGTGCGCTGTGCATTAGCGTATCACAGAGCTCCACAGCAATAAAACTCACAGTAATGTGCAGTGTGTGTGACCGTATCACAGAGCTCCACAGCAATAAAACTCACAGTAATGTGCGGCATAGGCTCAGCATGTCGCCAGCAGCAAAGAGGTTAAAAGGAAAAAAGAGGGTAAAATTTGAGTAGAGTGCTCATTTAACCCTTTGCTGCTCCGCACCAATATTTAGTCTCCTACCTGTACCTCATGATGCTGCCAAGATGCTCGCTGTCATTCTTATTTTGTGGAGTGCATGCAGCAGATAATGTGGTAATTCTAGGAGCAATACCGGCCTTTTGGATGCAGGGCTAGGGGGCAACGGCGGACTGCGACAAGGACACAGGCGCAGAATTTTACGCACAGCCACCTGTTTAAAGACAAATGTATGCATTTACACACAGCGATATGTTCACAGACATAACCATATATCCCCTACACCCCGGGGGTATGTAGCACTAAAACTCCCAGTATTGTGCAGTGTGTATGAGCATATCACAGAGCTCCACAGCAATAAAACTCACAGTAATGTGTGGTGTGTATGAGCATATCACAGAGCTCCCCAGCAATAAACCTCACTGTAACGTACTGATAGTTTATTCAACCCCCCAGCATATCAATTGTCATCTTACTACCCCATATATCAATTGTATTTCATATTACCCCAGTATATATCAATTTATGTCATGTTACCCCCCCACAGCATATATCAATTTATTTCATGTCCATGTCCCCCCGCAGTATAGATCAATTAATTTCATGTCCCCCCGCAGTATATATCAATTCATTTCATGCCCCCCCGCAATATATATCTATTTATTTCATGTCCCCCCGCAGTATATATCAATTAATTTCATGTCCCCCGCAGTATATATCTATTTATTTAATGTCCCCCCGCAATACATATCTAATAATTTCATCATGCCCCCCAGTATATATCAATTTCATGCCCCCCACAGTATATATCTATTTCATGTCCCCCCGCAGTATATATCTATTAATTTCATCATGCCCCCAGTATATATCAATTTCATGCCCCCCCGCAGTATATCAGTTGTAAGTAGCTATGTCCCCCCCCCCAATCTCTCCCAGCAATTTATTAAGAAATCCAGACGGACGCAGCCCAAGCATGGCTGGCTGGACGCATCCTTGTGGTCTCTCCTGCCGCGTGCCCTGCGCGGTGGCGCGCATCACGTGAGGGGGCGGCGTCGCTGCAAAGTGCCTGCTCCAATTTAGAATGAGGGATGCAGGCAACCTGCAGCGCCGCCGTGCCAGTTTCAAACTGCGCCGCCAGGACATGGCTGCCTGGCATCCTCTTGCTGCGGGCCCACTGTGCCAGCCGTACCGGGCCCCTACTGACCCGCAGACCCTCGGGCAGTCCCCGAGTGCCCGATGGGTCAGTCCGCCCCTGCTTGTCTTTGTACTCTTCACCTGGTTGCCGCCATACTCTCTGGACACCATCTGAACCAAATAAGTTTATCTTGGTCTCATCAGATCACAGGACATGGTTCCAGTAATCCATGTCCTGTGGTCTGCTTGTCTTCAGCAAACTGTTTGCTGGCTTTCTTTTGCATCATCTTTAGAGGAGGCTTCCTTCTGTGATGACAGCCATGCAGACCAATTTGATGCAGTGTGTGTCGTATGGTCTGAGCACTGACAGGCTGACCCCCCCCCCACCCCTTCAACCTCTGCAGCAATGCTGGCAACACTCATACATCTATTTCCCAAAGACAACCTCTGGATGTGATGCTGAGCACGTGCACTCAACTTCTTGGCCGACCATGGCGAGGCCTGTTCTGTGTGGAACCTGTCCTGTTAAACTGCTGTATGGTCTTGGCCACCATGCTGCAGCTCAGTTTCAGGGCCTTGGCAATCTTCTTATAGCCTAGGCCAGGGGTCAGCAACCTTGGCTCCCTGGTGTTTTGGGAACTACATTTCCCATGTGGCTCAGTCAGCCTAATGGGTGACTGAGTATCCTGGGAGATGTAGTTCCCAAAACAACAGGAAGCCAAGATTGCTGACCCCTGGCCTAGGCCATCTTTATGTAGAGCAATAATTCTTTTTTTCAGATCCTCAGAAAGTTCTTTGCCATGAGGTGCCATGTTGAACTTCCAGTGACCAGTATGAGAGAGTGAGAGCGATAACACCAAATTTAACACACATGCTCCCCATTCACACCTAAGACCTTGTAACACTAACAAGTCACATGACACTGGGGAGGGAAAATGGCCAATTGGTTCCAATTTGGAGATTTTCACTTAGGGGTGTAGTCACTTTTGTTGCCAGCGGTTTAGACATTAATTGCTGTGTGCTGAGTTATTTTGAGGGTGCAGCAAATTTACACTGTTATACAAGCTGTACACTTATTACTTTACATTGTAGCAAAGTGTCATTTCTTCAGTGTTGTCATATGAAAAGATATAGGGCCAAACGGTTTATTAGATATTGAATTAAAACGGGAATATTTTTAACATTGAAGCCTATGGGATTCTCCTGAATAAACCTGTCAAATGAAACCACCGAACAGAAGGGCATTTCGGCAACTTTTCTCAGCTGTTCGGTGTTCTCTGAATAGACGAAGCATCTCTATGGGGGATTTCACTGCCGTCAAACAGGCACAATTTGGCGAATTGCCTGTTCTCTGAATAGCCGAATGGCCCAGAAATGTCCCCATTCGCTGAATTTCAATGTCCGGTTACATTTCGGGGCCGGATCGGCTCTCTTTGAATAACCCTGATAATAAAATTACAAAAATGTGAGGGGTGTACTCACTTCTGTGAGATACTGTAAAAAGGCTGGGGAATGAACGCATTCTCAGTTTCACTATCAAAAACACATCGCAGTGGCGATGATGTCATTTTCAGGCTTCCCCTGGTGCCTGCAGGGGGAACCGGAAAGGGGAGGAGGTGAGGTTCTTTGGACCATTCACTCTCCCCAACGGCTGGAACTAGAGAAAAAAAGAATGGTCCCGCTGGAGAGGGCAGAGTCTTCCCTTTTCAGCGGTACTTCTACTCTACTTCTACTTAACCCCTTAGGTGCCAGGTTGCGATTTGCACCCGAAAGTGGCTGACATCTTGGAAATCAGCCAAGCCTTTGGGTCACCCCCCTCCCACTAACGTCGTCGCCATATGTGCAAGTTGGCCTCCCGACCTGTGGCAAATAGTGGGTCATGTTGGGTATCATTGGAAAGGCCTTATCATGGCCTTTCCAATGATATCAATCATGATTAGGTTTGATGTAAAAATAAAAAAAATGAAACAGTGGGTTTAATAAAATAGGACTTCAAATCACATTTAAACATGATAAGCATAAAATGGTCAAAATAAGCTCAGCACCCAGATGTGAAATGGCTCAGCAGTTAAAAAGCAAAACCATGTAAAAATTGGGTATTTCTTATTTTAGGACAAAATTTTGAAACTATTTAGCCGGGGTATTTTTTGGCGGTTGTAGATTTTGGGGATTAAAGTTCGAAAATGTGTGTTTTTTCCATCATATTTCATAATTTTTTTATAGTAAATTATTCAATATGATGGAAATAATGGTATCTTTAGAAAGTCCATTTAATGGCGAGAAAAATTGTACATAATATGTGTGGGTTCCATAAACGAGTGACAGGAAAATTAGAGCTAAACGAAAAAAGAGCAGAGAAAAAACAGTAGTGGGCACTTTTGGCCTGACAATGGCAAAATCACCTGGCCACTAAGGGGTTAAATGACTTGAGAAGCAAGTAAGTGCTCGCTGTAAGTGCTGAAGAATCCTTTGGTATTTTTGGTGTTACACATTGCTGATTGCATACATGCTCAGCCTGCTTGTTCCATTAGCGCCATCATCATGAATGACTATCTTCTAAGGAGGTTATTCACTAACCTCTGATCTTAACCGGTGAATCTCACTGTTTGATGCAACTTTGGAGCAGTTTGATGATTTACTAAACTGTCAATTCACCAAATACAGGCGAATTGGAGGTGAAATATGGTGCAGTTCACTGCAGTTCGGCGGCCTTTGGCAGCAGCAAAACTGTCCCATAGAGGAGTAATGGTTGATCTATTCAGAGACCCGCCGAACTGCACTGACGTATCGGCGAAATACCCTGTTTTTCAGAGCTTCAATTTGACAGGTTTAAACAAGCGAATCCTATAGGATTCAATAGACCTGTGCATTTTGTTTTGTTTGGAATCAAAATTGAGACGAAATTTTTCGGAAGCGCTTCCGAACTACGAATCGGATTTGTCCGAATCAAAAAAAAACGAAACGAAACAAAATGAAACGAAATACAACTAATTGATTCTGTTTTTCGGAATTTATTCCTCGTATTTCTGGTGCAGTCCGAAATTGTTCAGCAATTTCAACGAAAAAAAATCCCAAAAAATGCATAACTTTTTGCTGCAAGTGAAAAGAATAAACGGTTGAATAAATATTTAATAAAAATGGGGATTTTTTTCACATTGAAACCTATAGGATTCGCCTAATTAAACCTGTTGAACGAACCACCGAAAATCTG
This sequence comes from Leptobrachium leishanense, assembly GCA_009667805.1. Classification (NCBI taxonomy): domain Eukaryota; kingdom Metazoa; phylum Chordata; class Amphibia; order Anura; family Megophryidae; genus Leptobrachium; species Leptobrachium leishanense. Next base: position 116,708,601 of record CM019071.1, on the reverse strand, counting down.
GGTTCGAAATTAGGGTTAGACAGTACGGTAGAAATTCAAACCCTAATTTCTAACCCTAGCGTCTAACCCTAAGGCTGGGGTCAGACCAGCGCACTTTTAACGTGCGTTCTGGCGCACATAATTACGGCCGCACTAGCAGCAGATGACGGGCAATGACGGCCACTATACGATGTACGGCCGCACAAAAGTCCGGCCGTGCAACGCAAGTGGAATTTGAACGCATTTTTCTGAGAACGCTGAACCGCTAGTACTGACGTACTGAGTGCGCAGCTGCGGCATAGCGGGGTGTTTGCGTGATTAGGAGATGTCAGACACTGCTAATGTCCAGCCTACATAACGTCCAGACGCAAAAAGAGTTTTATTGACGATCCGTACAAAATCACGCCCGAAAATGCGCGTCGTCTGACCGTTTTTGCGCATTCCGTGAAAAAATACGTCAATCCGTTCGGACGCACTTTTTCACGTTCGCGGGGAAAAATGCTTTCGTCTGACCCTAGCCTTATTTTTAACCCTAGCCTCTAATTTCTAACACTGATTTTCAGTGGTTCGTTCGACATGTTTAATCAGGCGAATCCTATAAGTTTCAATGCAAAAAAACCCTCTGTTTTTATCACATATTTATTCAACCGTTTACGTTTATTCTTTTCGTTTGCTGCAAAAAGTCTCTTTATTTATTTATTGTTTAGGATTTATTAGGAATTTTTTGGGATATAAATACCAACCGTACAAAATAAAATACAGCCGGCACTACAATAAAAATACCAGCAGTACAAAATAATCCCATAGGTTTCAATGTAAAAAATATTCCCCGTTTTTATTAAATATTTATTGAACTGTTCATTCTATTCACTTGTAGCAAAAAAGTCTCTTTATTTATTAAGTTAGGACTTTTTAGTAATTTTACGAGATTTTTTGATGAAATTTTTGGAATCCTAATTTATTTTAAAACAACAAGGTTTTTTTTTCTTTGCCGAACACAGCGTTTTTTTTCTTTACTTCAGGCTTGCTGCGTTTGGCAGGGGTGGTCTATGCTGCTGAAAACTATTCAATACCAAGGACAGCAGCTATTCCTGTTACCGAAACCTATTCAGCACCATGGATAGCAGCTCAGCGGGGCTCCGTAGCGCCGCAAAGCTGCTCTCCATGGTGCTGAAACCTATTCAGTGCCAAGGACAGCAGCCCTTTTTTACTATTTAGACACATTTTACTATATTTTTATTGGTTAAACACCTATTAGGAGAATAGGAGAGTTCATTATTATTATTATTATTTTATAAAGCGCCAGCATATTCCGCAGCGCTGTACAATAAGCACAGTACAGACAGGGTTACAATACATTGAACAACATTTGACAAACAGTACAGGAGGAGATGAGGGCCCTATTCCCGTAGGAACTCACAATCTAGGAGGGTTGGGGTTGGAAACAGGAGGAGAGGACTGTAAGGTGAGAGTGATTGATGGTTGTGTCAGTGAGTCGGGTGGTAGGTTTCCCTAAATAGGAATGTTTTCAGGGAGCGTTTGAAGGAAGAGAAGTTAGGGGAAAGTCTGACAGTACGAGGGAGAGCATTCCAGAGAGTGGGGGCTGCGCGTGAGAAATCCTGCAGTCTATCATGGGAAGAGGTGATGCGGGGAGAAGCTAGGCGCAGGTCACTGTTTGACCTTAGGGAGCGGGCTGTGGTGTATTTGGTGATTAGTGAGGACAGGTAGTGAGGAGCTCAGTTAGTGAGGGTTTTGTAGGTAAGGATAAGGATTTTGAACTTAATTCTGCAGTGGATGGGGAGCCAGTGAAGGGACTCGCAGAGGGGAGCGGCAGAGACAGAGCGGCGGGTGAGGTGAATTAGCCTGGCGGAGGCGTTCAGGATGGATTGTAGGGGGGAGAGGTGGGACAGAGGGAGGCCAGGAAAAAGTTCAGATTATTTTTTTTTGCTGAGAAATTCACCGACGTCCGATAACCCCTTCGGCGACATGAATTTCGTCACAATACGGTGACCATTAGCTCAATAGTGAATTCACCGGATATTTTCTTTATATTTGAAATTTTTTATTATAAGCAAAAGTCAGCAAGACAGACAGGCATATAATAATGGCATCACAAACAGCAAAAGTGGTTACGCAGGACCAGAATACGTCATCGTTAATATACGTAAAATAGAAAAAGTAATTTTAGGACAGCCAATATGACAGCAATTTCGTCCCCAATTAGGGGGGTCTCATCCAAAAAAAAAAAAGGAATCGTAATGAACTAAGAGCCAAAGACAATCGGCAGGTGGTTAACTTACAGTAATGAAATTGAAAAAGAAAAAAAGATTCCAGGAAAAAGTCAGCCAGGGGCGTCAAACAGGGGGAAAATGAGGTGGGGGAGAAAATGAGGAGATGGCAAAGGCCAGTTACGTGCCTGCCCTGGCGAATACCCAAATGGTCTGTAAGACCGTAGGGAGGCCAAGGGGGAAAAATGACACCTGGCCCGGAGACTCAGGGGCAAAAGCCGGGCACCAGGCCACGGTTGCGTCCCCGAGTTATCCTGGATTAGCCAATTTGCTAAAAAAAATAAAAATAGATAACAGAAAGGTGTAAGGAATGAAAGCAGGGGATCATCAACAAGTTAAAGAGTCACACGTGGGAGTCTACATGTGTCAGCCAGCGTCCCGGAGAGGTAACATCCGCACAACAGGCAGGGAGAAGCACGGAAAGCCCAGCCAGTCGGCAAACATAAGCTTGGCACAATAAAAGAGGGCCGGCCGGTCAGGCAATCCCTCGCTCACGCTGCCGCATCCACCGCCAAGATCCCGGGATAGGGCCACCAGCAGAGCCGGGGTGGGGCACAGCAGGGGAGAACCAGGCGGCGGCATCCTCTGGAACTCCACATGGGGGAAATCAGCCGTCTCCAGGCTCCGGTCAGCATCAGCAGGCACCACCAGCTCTGTCTGGACGGGCGAGTCACGGCAGGCAGGCGCCTCAGACACGCCCAATGGGGATAACCCCTCAATCTGCTCGACGGTCAGCAATGGTAGGTGAGTCGGCTCCCTGTTCACGTCCAGCAGCACTCCGTCCCTCACCGGGACCACACCGCTGTGTTGCATCAAATCAAGCCCATCGCTCCCTGAATCACCGCCGCAGGAAGCAGCAGCTCCCCTGCCAGGCTTCAGCACTGCCATGATGCAGCGCATGTCGCCCCTCGTCAGCGGACGTTCCTCATCTCCCAGCATTTGCAATATGGCATCCAGGGCAGCTGGGAGACCCTCCGTCTCCACGGTCCTCAGCATGGTCCCCATTGGGATCCTAACACACGGGGCAGATAGCTGGGAAATAGCAGAATCCTCTAGGTAGGCCGCAAAACGGCCGCTGGCAGCACCTTCCAGCCGGGGACAGCTGCTAGCAAGCGAGTCTCTCTGGGCCAGAGGGGGGGGGACAGGCTCCGGCCAACACTCTCCCGGTGGCAAGTCACGTACGAGCCTCAGGTAAATTTTCTCAGCAGCAAAGTATAGCAGAAGTCCCCTTTTAGAAAGGATCTGTGCGGAGCTCCATCTAAATGCGACTTCTCCCTTCTGTGTTCGGCCACGCCCCCTTCACCGGATTTTAAGCGAAATGGAATCGCTATAATGCGCCAAAGCAAAGTACGGCGTACTGAATAGCACCGCTTTGTGAATAGACCCTTAGGAGATGCATTTGATTGGTGTCGCTGGCACTGGGTGAATAGCTTGTACTGTTACGGCTACATGTTTTTATAAAGCGTTAACAAGTTCCCTAGCGCTGTACAATGGGAGGCAGAATAACAAATATACATACACGTTAAACACACAGAACAGTAGGAGAGAGGACCCAGCTCAAGAGCTTACAGTTTAACATTTTCTAAATACTGACAAAACTGTTACGATGCTCTTTGGAACAGCACCTAAACTACATAAATTGCAAAATCCCCATCTAAGTGTCAGGACAAAATCAAATGGCACGCTGACCACAGTCACTTCTCTCAAATATCTAGGTATGTGGTTAGACCCAAATTTATCCTTTAGCCCCCACATCGAAAAACTATCATCTAAACTTTACCTCAAACTAGGTGCCCTGTACAGAAACAAATCCTGCCTGAGCCCCACGGTAAGAAAGCAGATTGTACAACAAATGCTTATGCCGGCTATTGATTAAGGAGATGTAGTGTATGCAGCTGCCCCGCAAACACACCTTCATAAACTTACTACATTGATTAACTCATTCTGCCGCTTTGTGCTACAATATAACAACATGACCCACCATTGTGACATGTTAAAAGAACTAAACTGGCCATCGCTGGAATCTAGACGCACCCTTCACCTTTCCAACCTGGTGTTTAAGAGCTTTTCTGGGAAACTACCACCCTACCTGAATAAGCTGCTTCCCCCAGCAGTTCCCTCATCCTATAACCTCCGATCCAGGACCAGCACCTTACTTGCAATACCACAATACAAAAAGAAAGTGGCTCAATCCTCCTTTTCCTACAGAGCACCGCAATTATGGAATAACCTCCCAGACGCCATCAAATCTTCCCCCAGTCTAAAGTCACTTAAGAGATCTCTATTAGCATACCTCGATACAGAATGCACCTGTAAACATGTAACATAGTGACTATATTTCCTACATATTTATTTTCTGTTAATCTGTATATTTGTGTTTTTTTTTTTAATATTTTGCATTCTATTACTTTGTATTTCTGCACCTACTGTAACAATTCAATGTTCTTGAACCCAGGACATACTTGAAAACAAGAGAAATCTCAATGTATCCTTCCTGGTAAAAATACTTTATAAATAAATAATTGTACTCCATGGTTGTACACACTGCACCAGGGGTCAGCAACCCTGGCCTTCTAGATGACTGACAACTACATTTGCCCTGAGGCTCTGCTAATCTCAGCATTATGGGAAATGTAGTTCCAAATCATCTGACCCCTTGCCCTACACTGTCTTTTTTCTTTTAACAGCTGCCTTCCCTGTTCCTCTGTGTCTCTATAAGCAGAAATTCACTGGTCAACAGACATCCAAAACATATGTTGTCGAAAAACTTTATATAGATTGTTTTTTGAAGGGATACTCTATTAAAAAACAGAATATCCCCAGGGGTGGACTGACAGGATTTGGGGCCCCTGGGCAATAGGAGATCATGGGGCCCTGCCTTTGTGGGGTTGTGGCACACAAGAGGGTCCTCCACCTGACCTCCGAATACAGGTTCTCATTGCCAGTGCGGGCCAGGCCTAACCAAGTCTTAAGGGCGCTCTCATGGGGCCAGCTCCTAGGACAGGGCCCTCGGGAAGTGCCCTATTGTCCTAATGGTCAGTCCACCCCTGAGTATCCCATTTTCTGTCCTTAGATATTTGGGGAGGGTCTGCTAACCCCAAAGCTGGATGGGGTGGAGGAAACTCCTCCACTTCACCCCACGATTTCACCAAATAATTTCTTTATTATATTTGGTGAATGTACTGATCTCCAGGAACTCCCGAACCCGGAACTCCCCCAACCTCTTCCACGCAATTTGTGCTCCTACGCTACCTCGTACCCATACCCCCGAACTCCTGCCTTCAAGAGTTCTCCCGAGCTGCCCACTTTCTATGGAACTCCCTCCCCCCGCAACATAAGAATCTCCTCATCTCTCCAGTCTTTCAAGAAGTCTCTGAAAATACATTACTTTAGAAAAGCCTATCGGCTCACTCCATAATCTCCCCTGGTTCATTTCCTGCTACATCTTCCCACACTGCCCACACGCACCCCAGTACTTCATACTCTCTACTCACGCTCTCCTAGCGTGTCACCCCTCTCCTCTTAGATTGTAAACTCTCGAGCAGGGTCCTCTCTCCTACTGTTCTGTTTGTAATGTGTATGCATATTTGTTGTTCTGTCTTTCCCATTGTACAGCGCTACAGGACTTGTTGGCGCTTTATAAATGCTTGTAACTGTAATCGTACGTGCGTAATTGTGCACCACAACAGGACTTGAGCACTTTACTTACGCAAGTTCCATGGCGTCTGCGCTGATCCTTATAATATTTAATCAATAAAGTGGTCAGGAATCGGATGAGTAGAGTGTCCTTTTAAGGATGGACAGCGGTGAACATAATAATGACATTTTTAAAAATGTTATATAGTTTAATTCTTTCACCACCGCAACCTCATTTAGATTAAATCAGGGCTGTCAAACTCACAGCCCCCAGGCTCAATATTACAATCTTAACGCACGCTAACGTTAGCGCTAAGCTATGTGAGCGCTAACATTCAGTTAAATGGCTCTAGCGCGAGCCGCCCATAGTACAATCTAAATGCTAACAGGATAAAAAACCTGTTAGCGCATTGGAGATTGTGCCTGTTTCTGCAGACTCAGTCAGCACCAGTTTACAATCCGCCCACAAATCAAATACTCACCTTTTATCCTTTGGCACGAACTGCAGCCCGTACCTATGGACTCCAGGAGGGGATACCTGTGGCGGTGCGATAGCGCTGCCTCGAGTATCCAGTGGCTTAGCGCTGCATTACGGGGCAGGTTTGCCCAGGTTTTCCACCTTAGTGTCTGTTTTAAAGGCCATAATGTAATATAGCCCGCCCCAGATGTTTATGCCTACATTTCCCATAATTCTTTCAATGCAGTAGATGTCCAGGGAATCATTGGTGTTGTAGTCCAGAAAAATCTGGTGGGACAGAATTTGGTAGCTCTGGGTTACATTATTTCCAACACAACAACAAGATAAGAATATTACAGTTGAAACCAGGAATTTCAAACTCTGGCCACCCAAATGTTTCTGAACTACAACTCCCATGATTCTCTGACCATCTATTAAATTCAAAGAATTCAGGGATTTAGAGGCAACCAACATCTGGGGGGGGGGGCAGAGTTTGCGATCCCTGGTCTGTATGCCATACCCTATCACCATGCTCACTATTAACCACATTCATTGTACTTCAATGCATCAGGGATAATTTCAGAAAGTGGGCTCTGGTGGAGGGCAGGGCATTGGGCACCAGGCCAACTAGGCAACCTATCAGCATCTCCATGACTTCAGGAAGCGTCTGAAAGGATTACTGCAGCACGTGGGACATCGCCAAGGTGACAGGATGTAAATAATCATTCCGCGCATGCTCAGCTCCACTACATATTCCAGCGTGTCGCGAATCCGACGTATTATTTGCGCTGCGCATGCATAAATGGAACGCTACGCAATCGTCCAGCCGAGGTCGCGCATGCGCTTGCGCCATACGAGCTGCGCTTGCGCATTTTGTATTTGTTTGACCTGCTTCCCTTAGTCTGCGCATGCGCAGTAGCTCCCAGGCTGTACAGATGGAGACGTACTGGAACCGGGACGCTTCTTATTAAAATCCAAAACATATCGTGGCGCTTGGCAAGTATTAAAAGTAATTATCGCGTGTCTCTGGCTGTAAACCTGATAGTGGCCATTTCAGTGATTTTTACGGGCGACATGCACTTTTACGACGCGACGTTGAGGGTAGCGTCATAAAATCTACATGTAAACAAACATGCATGCCTGGTATCCAGGGCTGCCGCCCACCGTGTACCTGGGTCTGTGCCCTGTCTGAACACTGGTGGGGAGGACAGGAAATGTGCTTCCTTTCTGTAGAGGTTATTGGGTGCAAGGTGCACAATTAATGGGGGTTATTCTATCAGCCAATCAGCTGCAGCTAGGGTTGCCAGGTTGGCCATGGTTTCCGGGTCACACCTCACTGTTTCATGCAAAGTGCTGCCCTACAACATGTATCATTCATATGCCGCAGGAAGGAAGTTAAAGCCGGTCACCTGGGATTTATTTTTGATTTACCTGCTGCGTATTGATACTATATGCTACAGGGTGGCATCTTTCATGCCCTGCCCATCAGCATGAATAAATGCTTTGTTCAGGGAAATATGGCGATCTGGCAACCCTAGCTGCAGTGATCTTTCTGTATTCGCCACCTGATGTCCTGAGAATGTGCTGGATTGAAACAAATCTGTACCGCTATCTTCTGGATGTATAAAAATGCAAGAGCTGGGATTAACTTGCATGCTATATTAAATTTCGACTTGGTTAAAAAAATATGTATAGCTATATATTAGTTACATGGGCTGAAAAAATAAATGCGTCCATCGAGTTCAGTCTTTCACACCTCACCTGCTGTTGATGCAGAAGAAGGCAAAAAACCCAGTCTGAAGTGCTCGCCAATATTGGAAAAAAATCCTTCTTGACCCCAGAATGTCAGATTTCGCCTTGAATCAAGCAGCTTTTACCTACATATTAACCTCCCTGGCAGTCCGATTCTGACATTTTTATATGTCACAATCGGACCAATTAATCTAGCCCCCTAGCGGTATAAGTGTGGCTCGGGGGTTAACTTTCAATGCTGAAAGTGGTATCCTGAGCCACACTCGGGCTGCATACTTGTCCTGCGCTCCCTCGCTGTCCCCGCATTCACACTGCAGCCGATCGCGATGTCACACTTCCTGGTTTCACTCCTCGCGAGAAAAGAACCAGGTAGTGTGACGTTGCGAGCGGCTGGAGGAGACTGCGGGGATCAGCGAGGGAGTGCAGGACATGTAAGTATCCAGCCCGAGTTTGGCTCGGATACCGCTTTCGGTACAAAAAGTTAACCCAGAGCCACACTTGGGAAAACCGTCAGGGAAGTTAAAAATGTTTTTGCAGGAAGTCATCCAGTCGTTGTTTAAAGGTCTGTACAGTCTCTGATCCAGCCACCTCAACAGGCAGAGCATTCCACAGCTTTATCATTCTCACCGTAAAATAACCCTTCCTATGCTTTAGGCTGAATTTCCTTTCGTCCAGTCTAAATGGGTGACCTCATGTACTGTGTGTAGCCCTAATATGTATGTATGTATGTATGTATGTATGTATAACATGAAAAAGGAGCACTCTGTACCAATGACCACATTCATCCACCATTTTGTGCAAGAAAAAAAACCACATTTCAAAAAACCTACTGAGTTAAAATGATGGGGATTCAGTTAGGCTGCTGTCAGACGAGCGTAGTGTTCACGTCCGTGATTGCGCCTAAAAGTACGTCCGTGATGGCATGACAGGAAGCCCATCGGAGCCCGTTACACGAAGTACGTCCGCACTGAACTGCGGACGCACAACGGCCGCAGCCCACGGACGCAAGGCAGGCAAGAACGTACAACCGCTAGAACGGCCGCACAAAGTGCGCTGCGTCCGCAACGTCTGCATAGCTTTGTGTGTGAGTGATGGAACGTGGTCAGACGGACTGCATTTATACGTCCAGCATTTTTCACGGACAAAATGGTTTTGCTTTTTATTTTATTTTCCCTTCTACAAAAATACATCAGTGAATAAACGGACTGTGTGGCCACTACTGTGTCTTCCGTACTGACGTACGTCCGTGTGCACGGACGTACAGTCCGTAGAAATCACGCTCGTCTGACCCTAGCCTTAACAAAGTATGATCATAGTTTGCGTAAGCCTGTCATAATCGCCAATGTACCCCATCGTTGACAGGTCCTATCTTACTTGACTGTATCTGCATTTACAGAATTAACTCACCTTAGGCTAGGGTCAGACTAACGCATTTTCGCGTTGTCTGTGAAAAAGTGCGTTCGAACGAATGGACGCATTTTTTCACGGAGTACGCGATAGCGGTCATACGATGCGCATTTGCGTTCGTGATTTTGTACGGATCATCAATAAAACCCTTTTTGCATCTGGACGTTATGTTGGCCGGACATTAGCAGTGTCTGACATCTCAAAATCACGCACACACGCCGCTATGCGGCCGCAGCGCACTCTGTACGACCGTACTAGCGGTTTGACGTTCTCGACAAAATGCGTTCGTTTGCCACTTGCGTTGCGCGGCCGGACTTTCGTGCGACCGTACTTCGTATATTGGCCGTCATTGCCCGCCATTTGCTGCTAGTGCGGCCGTAATTAAGTGCGCCAGAACGCACGTTTAAAGTGCGCTAGTCTGACCCTAGCCTTAGAGCTTCCCAGCAGGCACTAGCCTTTATAGGTTGTCACTGTGGGACACACCTGTGAACAGGGAGGGGTGCATACCCAGAAAAGTAGTCAGGTGTGTGTGTGTGTGTGTGTGTAGCCCGAAGTGCGGTTAGTCCTAGCATTACCTGGGCGTCATTAGCAAAAGTCCGAAGTGCAATAAAATTTCGGACTTTACACAGGTAATCTGCAAAATATCCAGAGGCCTCTGGGTACTCTGCTTTTCTTTGGTTTTCAGCAGGTTACAGTTGACTGAATTCTGAGGATTACCCGGATAAAGCTGCAAACTGTGGTTTGTGGATACAATTTCATTAAAAACAAGTCACAAACCACACTAAATGTCATGTTACTCTGTGCATTAATTGTCTGAAAATTAATTTATGAAGATAAAGATATTATACTGTATAAAGAGTAACCTAATGGTTATGTTTTATAAATGATATATAAGCACATATGACACCTAATAAAGATCATGTAACTCTTTCACATTCATATAAGAAACCTGTCCTGTTAGGCTTAGGTCAGACGAGCGCATTGATCACGTCCGTGTTGCCGCACATTTGTACGTCCGTTATAGCATATAACTATGACTAATGGAGCCCCACACACAAAGTGTGTCTGCACCGAACTGTGGACGCATTAAGGACGCGGCAAACAGACGCAAGTTAGGCAAGAACGTAAATCCACTAGAATGGACACACAGACTGTGCAACGTCCACATAGCTTTGTGAGTGATGGAACGAAGTCAGACGGGCTGCATTTTTGACGTCCAGCATTTTGAGGGACAAAATGTAAATGTTTTTCATATAAATTTATTTTCCCTTCTACCTCCGTCACAAAAATGGACTGAGTGGCCACTACCTTGTCGTCACTCAGAAAGTACGTCCTTGTGCACGGACGCACAGTCCACACAGAATGCGCTCGTCTGACCCTAGCCTAACTCTGTATATTCATTATATCCTTAATCCATGTTAATGTTTGTCTTTTGCCATTTTTATTCATAATATCCATAGATAATAGCAAAATTCACTGTTACCCAAGTGGGGTTGGATGCTCTGCAGATTACCCAGGTGACGCTGTGGATAGTCCTCAAATTACCCAGGTGACGCTGTGAATAGTCCTCAGATTACCCAGGTGACGCTGTGGATAGTCCTCAGATTACCCAGGTGAAGCTTTGAATAGTCCTCAGATTACCCGGGTGAAGCTTCAGACTTGCACATTATCCGGGTAAAGTGTGAATTTTTCAGCTCTTCCAGACTGTTACCCAAGAGCAGTTGGTTAGTCCTAAATTTACCCGGGTAAAGTCAATTTTTTTTATATTTTTCAGCTTTACCCAACGGTTTTGGGTAATGTCAGGATTACCTGGGTAATCCTAGGATTAACCGCACTTCCGACTTTAACTGTAATATATATATATATATGTCCAGAACTCACTGCTAAAGGTGTCTCCTAATAACTGAAGAAAAGTTTTCATGCCATGGTGCTTAAATCCGAACACAAATCTGTAGCAAATGCAATAGGAATGGCATACGCATCATTACATTATTGGTAAATGATTGACTAAAATAAAAAATTCGGCTCCTAATCATCACCTTGAAAAAGGCTCAGTATGAGGCTAGGGTCAGACTGAGGCAGTGCGAACGCGCGTTCTGGCGCACTTAATCACGGCCGTGCTAGCAGCAGATGCCGAGCAATGACGGCCAATATACGAAGTACGGTCGCACAAAAGTCCGGCTGCGCAACGCAAGTGGAAAATGAACGCATTTTTTCGAGAACGTTAAACCACTAGTACTGACGTACAGAGTGCGCTGCGTCCGCTAGCGGCGTGTGTGCGTGAATTGGAGATGTCAGACGCTGCTAATGTCCGGCCAACATAACGTCCAGAAGGAAAAAGGGTTTTATTGATGATCCGTACAAAATCACGGATGAAACTGCGCATAGTATGACCGCTATTGCGTATTCCGTGAAAAAATACGTCCATTCTTCGAACGCACATTTTCACGGACAACGTGAAAAATGCGTTAGTCTGACCCTAGCCTGAGTCGAATCGTTTTTGTAAATTTTTTAATCATGTACCAATAAAGGATTTTTTAAAATTTTATCCTGCATCAACAGTTGTCCCATCCCTATTTCAATATTTATGTGGTCACACTGCTCTGATCTCCCGCTCCCCCTTTGATGGGGAGAGGGGCCCTTGGAGGGCTAATTTAGCCACCCTAATGTAGGGGCTTAGACCTGTCCAGAACCTCAGTTCAAGGAGCCCTCAGCTCAGGTTTCAGCCTCTCAGACCTTTTGGGAACTAAAGGTATCCAATGGTATCAAAGCCTTGGCTGGACGTCACTGTGCTGACATCATCATCGGTGACCTATTTAGTGACCGGCAGGCAGGATATTTAAATCCCTGCTGATGCTGTGTTGCATCTTCCACAGTCTGAGTGTACTTCCAAAGTGCTACTTAAAGCTACTGTAATTTTTTTAAGCACTGTTGATGCCATACCAGCATATGCCATTGTAAATTGCTGGTATTGCAACACTGACAAATGATAGCATGCTGCAAAAATGAAATCCAAAAAGCAACTGGATAAGCTGCACACTGAAGCCTCTCCTGCTGCTGTTTGAATAGAATCATAGAAAATGTCGGCAGATTAGAACCTTTCGGCCCATCTAGTCTGCCCAATTACATGGATACTTTACCTGGATTTATCTTTTGTTTTGGATAGCCTTATGCCTATCCCATGCCTGCTTAATTTCAATTACTGTTTTGGCCTCAACCACTTCAACTGGAAGACTGTTCCATGTATCCACCACCCTCTCAGTAAAATAATGCTTCCTGATGTTACTTTTAAACCTTTGCCCCTCTAATCTAAGACTATGTCCTCTTGTTTTGCTACTTTGTTTCCTTTTAAATATACTCCCTTCCTCTACCTTGTGGAATGTTTCTATCATATCTCCTCTGTCTCGTCTTTTTTCCAAGCTGTACATGTTAAGATCATTAAGCCTTTCCTGGTAACTTTTCTCCTTCAAGCCGTACACCATTTTAGTAGCCCTTCTCTGAACTCTCTCTAAGATGTCTATATCCTTCTGGAGATACGGTCTCCAGTACTGCACACAGTACTCCAAGTGAGGTCTCACCAGTGCTCTGTACAGTGGCATGAGCACTTCCCTTTTCCTACTGCTAATACCTCTCCCTACACAACCAAGCATTCTGCCAGCATTTCCTGCTGCTCTATTACATTGACTACTTACCCTTAGATCCTCTGAAATAATAACCCCTAAATCCCTTTCCTCAGATGTTGAGGTTAGGACTGTATCAAATATTCTATATTCAGCCCTTGGGTTTTTACGTCCCAGGTGCATTACCTTGCACTTATCCACATTAAAACTCAATTGCCACAGCTCCCACCATTTTTTTTAGTTTACCTAAATCATTTGTCATTTGGCTGATCCCTCCAGGAACGTCAACCCTGTTGCAAATCTTTGCGTTATCAGCAAAAAGACTTACTTTTCCGTCAATACCTTCTGCAATATCTATAACATAAAACGATAAGGGCTGGCGTGTCCGTCGCCAAAAAACGGACTGCGCATGCGCGCAACCAGCGGCGGTTGGCTGCGCGCATCCAACGGCCGCGGCACGCGCACAGCCGGCGTGCGCGAGGGACAAAACAAATCCGATCCATTGGAGAGGCACACAGCACAGCACAGCGCCTCTCCAATGGATCGGATTTGTTTATCTCCTCAGTGCCCGGCCTCCATCTCCTCAAGCCCGGCCTCCATCTCCTCAGTGCCCGGTCTGCCAGCAATGTTACCAGTCTGCCATGCACAATACCAGTCTGCCAGCCATATTACCAGTTCGCCAGCCTTATTACCAGTCTGCCATGCATAATACCAGTGTCTCATAATACCAGTGTGCCTAAACACCAGCCTGCCATGCCATGCATGCATACCACGTGCCATTAAATATCCGCATAATGTATACGCTACAAAAAAAATGCCTGCCCAAGCCCAACACAATCTAAGGGGCCCCATGAGTTTACAATCTAAGGGGTCCCACGAGTTTACAATCTAAGAGGGAAGAGGAACCTGCTCTGTCAGCTGCGCGCCCCCATCACAGCTGCTCAGTTGGCCCTCCTGTTGCGGATGGGATGGCGATGGACGCGTTACAAATGCATTTATATAGAGAGATACTCTTGGATAGGACATTGAAAAAAACCTATGTGGACGTGAATTCTGAGCTGGCGACAACAATAGACAGCCCTCTGGGCAGGCTTTCCACCTAGTCACTAATAAAAATATTAAAGAGAATGGGTCCAAGTACTGACCCCTGAGGTACCCCACTGGTAACAAGACCTTGCGCCGAATAAACTCCCTTTACCACAACCCTCTGTTGCCTGTCACTCAGCCACTGCCTAATCCATTCAACAATATTGGAATCCAAGCTCAAAGATTGCAATTTATTGATAAGCCTTCTATGCGGAACAGTATCAAAAGCCTTACTGAAATCTAAATAAGCAATGTCTACTGCACCAACTTTGTCTATTATTTTTGTTACCCAATCAAAAAAATCAATAAGGTTAGTTTGGCATGATCTCCCTGAGGTAAACCCATGAATACCCCTGAATACTAGTTTTAGATGCTGGCCTTTGTTGGTGCTGCAATACTGGCGATTTCACTTGCATTTGTTGGCACTGCAAAACCAGTGCTTTGTGAATAACCGGTTTAGCAATTTAACGGGACACACTCTATTTCTATATTAAGTTTAGTATACTTTTTGTTCTTTATTGATTTTAACTGGTCAGGATGTGAGGAGTGCTCCCCTCTAAGACCCCCCCCCCCAATCCGGTAAAATCGCAGGATTTAGAATGCGGTCAACGAGCGCACTTTTTGCGTCCGTCCGACTGCACTGTTTGCTGTCTGTCGTAGCTTTTGAAAGGCGTCAATAGAGAACAACACACGAAGCACGTGCGCACTTTTTCCCCGCACGGGCAACGCATGTTGCAATGGATGCCAAAATGGCATCAATGTGAAAAAGCTACACGGACATGGAGAAACCCCTGCATGCAGCTTTTTTTTTTTTCAGTCAAAGCTAACTGATACAATGTAACCACAATCTCATAGTTTTAGGCTAGGGTCAGACGAGCGCATTTTCTACAGACTGTGCGCCCGTGCAGTACGGACGCACTTTTTGACAGAAGATGCAGTAGTGGCCACACAGTCCGTTTTTGTGACTGACGTTATTTTTGACGGATGTAGCAGGGGAAAATAAATTAAAATGAAAAAACATTTTGTCCGTCAAAAATGCTGGGCGTATAAATGCAGTCCGTCTGACCACGTTCAATCACACACAAAGCTATACGGACGTGGCGCACTCTGCACGTCCATTCTAGCGGTTTGACGTTCTTGCTAACCTGCGTCCGTTTGCCACATCCGTAGTGCGTCCACACTTCCGTGCGGACGTATTTTGTGTGTGGGCCTTCATTGGTCATGATTATCTGCTACCACGGACGTACTAATGTGCTGCTACACGGACGTTAACACTGCGTTCGCATGACCCCAGCCATAAAGTGCATCAGTTACTGTGCGCAATCCGTGTGCTCGTTTGACCCCAGCCTAAGTGGAGGAGTTTCCTCAATCTAGTAGGAAGTATTGTGGAGGTGTCAGCTAGACTTTAGCCACTTGGAGGTTCACCAAATATTGTGCTTTGATGGACACAGCAGTGAGGAAGAGTTTGGATCGCTACTTATTATTATTTATAAAGTATTTTACCAGGAAGGATACATTGAGATTTCTCTTGTTTCCAAGTATGTCCTGGGTTCAAGAACATTACATTTTTACAGTAGGGTAGAGAAATACAAAATAATAAAATGCAAGATATTAAAAATAACACAAATATACAGATTTACATGGAAAATAAATATGTAGGATACAGTTGTGTTCAAAATTATTCAACCCCCACTGAAATTGAGTGTTTTGGCCAGTTTGACATTGATTTTGATCATTAAGTCCTCTTGCTTGCAATTAAATCAAAGAGGCACGGGTAGGTCAGACAAACATAACATAATAACATTTATAATGAAATAACCACAAATGTCTTTTCTGTGCTCACATCATTATCAGTTTTATTCAACCCCCAAGTGACATTCAATCTTAGTACTTAGTACAACATCCTTTTACAGTTATAACAGCTTTTAAACGTGAAGCATAGCTTGACACAAGTGTCTTGCAGCGATCTACGGGCATCTTCGCCCATTCGTCATGGGCAAAAGCCTCCAGTTCAGTCACATTCTTAGGCTTGCGCACTGCAACTGCTTTCTTAAAGTCCCAGAGGTTCTCAATCGGATTTAAGTCAGGTGACTGCGATGGCCACTCAAATGTTCCAGCCTTTAATCTGCAACCATGCTCTAGTGGACTTGGAGGTATGCTTGGGATCATTGTCCTGTTGAAAGGTCCAACGTCTCCCAAGCCTCAGGTTTGTGACGGACTGCATCACATTGTCATCCAATATCTCCTGGTACTGAAGAGAATTCATGGTACCTTGCACACGCTGAAGCTTCCCTGTACCTGCAGAAGCAAAACAGCCCCAAAGCATGATTGACCCCCCGCCATGCTACACAGTAGGCAAGGTGTTCTTTTCTTGGGCCCAAACCGTTCTAATTTTGTTTAATCAGTCCACAGAACACTATCCCAAAACTTCTGTGGTTTGTCCACATGACTTTTGGCATACTGCAGTCGACTCTTCTTATTCTTTGGAGACAGCAAGGGGGTGCGCCTGGGAGTTCTGGCATGGAGGCCTTCATTACGCAGTGTGCGCCGTATTGTCTGAGCTGAAACTTCAGTACCCACATCTGACAAATCTTTTCTCAGTTCCTCAGCAGTCACACGGGGACTTTTCTCCACTCTACGCTTCAGGTAGCGCACAGCAGTCGAAGTCAGCATCTTCTTTCTGCCACGACCAGGTAGCGTTTCAACAGTGCCCTTTGCCTTGAATTTGCGAATGATGCTTCCTATGGTCTCTCTTGGTATGTTTAACATCTTTGCAATCTTCTTATAGCCATTGCCCTTCCTGTGAAGAGTAATCACCTCTTCTCTTGTCTTCCTGGACCATTCTCTTGACTTCACCATGTTTGTAACCACACCAGTAAATGTCTAGAAGGAGCTGAGTATCACAGTCATTTTAAAGCTGCCTAATTGGTGCTTATTATGCTTTATTGCTGCTCGGTGACATCCACAGGTGTTTTCAATACCTGATTGAAAACACTTGAATGAACCTCTGTTCTTCAGAGTGGTAGTCTTTTTAAGGGGTTGAATAATTGTGTCAATGAAGAATTCACAAAAGAAACATTTACTACTGTATTACAAAACCAATTGATGTCATTTTAGTTGCATATGGTTCTTTAAAAAGTCCTTGTAGGATTTCATTCTGAATACAATTACAAATGTACACTAGATTCCCTAACACCCTTTACAGCATTGGGGGTTGAATAATTTTGAACACAACTGTATATTTATTTTTGTATTGTGGTATTGCAAATAAGGTGCTGGTCCTGGATCGGAGGTTATAGGATGAGGGAACTGCTGGGGAAGCAGTCTATTCAGGTAGGGTGGTAACTTCCCAGAAAAGCTCTTAAACACCAGGTTGGAAAGGTGAAGGCTGCGTCTAGATTCCAGCGACGGCCGGTTTAGCTCTTTTAACATGTCACAATGGTGGGTCATGAAGTTACATTGTAGCACAAAGCAGCAGAATGAGTTATACAATGTACGTTTATGAAGGTGTGTTTGCGGGGCCGCTGCACACACTAAATCTCTGTATTCAATGACAGGCATAAGCATTTGTTGTACAATTTGCTTTCTTACCGCGTGGCTCAGACAGGGTTTGATTCTGTACAGGGCACCTAATTTGGGATAAAGTTTAGATGAGAGTTTTTCGATGTGGGGGCCAAATGATAGATTTGGGTCTAACCACATACCTAGATGTTTGAGAGCACAGACTGTGGTCAGCGTGCCATTTGATTTTTGCCCTGACCAATTGCTTTGTAGGTTGTAATTTATGTAGTTTAGGTGCTGTTCCAAAGATCATGGTGATCATAGTTTTGTCAGTATTTAGAAAAAGTTTGTTATCTGCGATCGACTTTTCTACCCCTGTGAATTGTTCTTGCACAGCCTCCAGCTGCGGGAGATTTGGTTTGCTGGTATAGTTTACGGGGTCGTCTGCATACATGTGTACAGTTGAGGCTTTGCAGACATTGGGGAGATCATTTATGAATATCTTGAATAGCAGGGGGCTGAGTATCGTGCATTATTAATGCTTTATTTGTGGGTTATATGCTGCATATATGTCTACCAATTTGTATGTTAAAGAGACTTGTTTATGTAGTTATTTTAATGCTGGAAACATATTCTGTTATTGTTACTTTTCTTTTTTTCTTCATGTATTATACGATATTAGCTTTCTTGGCTTCAAAAACGCCACCTATGCCCTATTGCCCTGACGTGATCACCATTGGAAACTCTGTCGGGTCTATTCACTAAAACAGTCAGGGTTATTCAGAGAGCGGTGAAATCCAGGAGAATTGCCATGAGAATGAACAATCTAGACCAAATAGCCGATTTGGAAAGTGAGATAAATGGGAGAATTTTTCTGGTTTGGCTATTTTGACCTAGAATTTTCACTTCTCCAGCCATTCTCCTTGTTTTCACCTCGCTCTGAATAACCTTGAGTGTTTCTCAAACCTGTCCTCTGGACCCTCTAACAGGCCGGATTTTACAGATCACCATTGGGAAATGCAGACTGAATCCTGCACCACTGAGCAGCAAATGATATCACCGGTTCTGCGCTTCAGATATCTGCAAACCTGGCCTGGTTGGGGGTCCTTAAGACAAATTTGGGAAACACTGCACTAAAAGGTGAAACTCAGGAGAAGTGAACAATCTAGACCAAATAGCTGATTTGCAAAGTGAGATAAATGGGAACATTTTTCTGGTTTGTCTATTTTGGCCCAGAATTTTCACTTCTCCTGTCAGTTTCCCTGAGTTTCACCTTTTTTGAATAGACCTGTATGTCTTGTAGACATGTGCACAGCACAAAATTTCGTTTTGAACTAATGGATTAGTCCTAAAATGCAATTTATTTAGTTACTAAAGAAATTCGTTTTCAGTTCTTTAGTATGAAAACTAATTTCATTCATCCGAAAACCAATGGATACAATTACTATTGTAGTGGCTCCTCAGAGGGCTGAGATCGGTGCTTGTTACTTTATCTCTCACTCTCAGCACAATGTGGGCCATATTACATAGCTGGTGCTAACTTAACCAGAGCTGTTGTAAACTTCCCAGAGCCATTATAGCCTATGGAGGTTTTCAGTTTACAACAGCTCTGGTTAAGTTAGCACCAACATTGTAATACTGCCCCATGTCAGGCAAAGCTGTTACAGTAACTGACTGCTGCTCATCACAGCGCTCAGAGTTTCAGTAAAACTAGTAAATAATATTTTATATATAAGAGGTTAGAACAATATTATTTCCTTGTTTTACTGAAACTCTGAGCACTGGTACAGTCAGTTACTGTAACAACTGAGCCTGGTACATTGTACTGAGAGATAATGTAACAAGCAGCCGATCTCCGCGCTCACAGCCACTGGATTTAAAGGGCTGAAAAAAAAAGGATCCTCTCTGTATAATGTTTAGAACATCCTCCTGCTTTAATTAATACCCCTCTCTGTATAATATATAGAACATCCTCCTGAATTAATTAATGTCCCTCTCTGTATAGAACATCCTCCTCAATTTATACCTTTCTCTGTATAATGTATATAACATACTCCTGCATTAATACCCCTCTCTGTATAATGTATAGAACATCCTCCTGCATTAATTAATGCCCCTCTCTGTATAGAACATCCTACTGCATTGGCATGTGGAGGGTGCAGATCTTCGGATGTTGCGATGTTGCGCTCTTCATTGCTGGTCTCCTTCACTCATCAATGTAATATCACAAAAAGGACTGAAACTAAAATGTAGTGCATTTTATTTTAGTTTCTTTCGTTTTTTGTACTGAGCAGTTTCGTTTCTCTTGAGTCATACTAAAACTAAATTAACCCAAAATTCTGACTAAATCGTTTTAGTACTAAAACGAATGCACATGTCTAATGTCTTGTTTTAGATCCAAGCGTTGTGTCTCAATACATTGTGCCTCTATACATTGTGCCTCTAATACGTCTTGACTGTGTTTTCCATTTTGGGCAGAATTTTTGAAGTAGTGTACATCCCCTTTTTGTATTTTTGAAGTGAGAGTTCATTTTAGCACAGCACTTCTTATTTGTTGTACCGGTGTCTACTACTAGTGAACACCCTGTAAATTTCTGATTTGTTTTCTTAATTTTCAAACTTCTTATGTTTCACACCTAGGACTGGGCGATATCTTTGGTTTAGGTTGGGGCCTTATGGGCACAGAACGAATGTCCGTGAGAATGGACTTCATTTCCACTCGGACGGCTGTTTGACCACCTCGCTGTGCACACATTTGTGCGCACAGTCCTACAGTTCTTTGTGCACCCGTCTGACATTCGTTCTAGTGGTTCGACGGAGAGGTAAAATCCACATCAATTGTAACATGCTTTAAGGCTAGGGCCACATGAGTGCACGAAGTGCGTCTGTAGTGACCCTCATAGCGTTATGACGGCTCAACGGGGAGGTCCACACAACATAACGTGCGTACCAATAATGCACGTTACAACAGCTGTGCTGTTTTCCTCCCTGTTGAGCCGCTACATCGCACAGCGGACGGGTCTACAAAGCGTGATCCAAAATAGGAGGCTCACTCTTTGTAGAGCTGAGCGCATTAACGTGCACACAGCATGGTGGACACATGGCTGTCCAAGTGGAAAGAATGTCCGTTCTCGCTGATGTTCCTTCCATGCTCGTGTGCCCCTGACTTAAAAGTACATATGTTGCATCATGTGATCCTCCCAGCCAATCCATTGAAACGCTATGATGGATGCTGGTGGGGGGGCACAACAGATGCCGTTAATGCGTCCATGTGGCACCAGCCTTACTCGAAGACGACCTCGATTTTGCTCTTTAACCTCCCTGACGGTTATCCCGAGTGTGTCTCGGGGGTTAAATTTCACCGCTGAGAGCGGTAACCCTGAGACATACTCAGGCTGTATACCTCACCTCTCCCTGCGCTCCCTCGATGATCTCTGCAGCCTCCTCCAGAGATCGCAGCGTTTTACTTCCTGGATTCCTTCTCGTGAGGAAGGAACCAGGAAGTATAAGGTCGTGGTCGCCAGAGGAGGCAGCTGGGGACATCGAGGGAGCGCAGGGAGAGGTGATGTATCCAGCGGCATCCCGAGTGTTGCTCGGGGTTACCACTTCCAACATAGGAATTTAACCCCGAGCCACACTTGGGATGCCGCTAGGGGGAGCACGAAAAAAAAATAGACTGCCTTTTAGACACGTTTTTTTCCCGAAAATTAGACTACCAGGGAGGTTAACAAATCCAGAGTCCTTGATTTGTTTTATCAACGTACGCTCCGTCCGAGCTTTGGCAAAGCAGAGCCGTCAAGTTCCGCACAGCATTGTTTTAACTGTTTCAGTCCACATTGTCTAGCTAGTCGTTTCTTGTTGGTTTCCAGGTTGCTTCTAACGTAGTTCAATGGCAATCGTCACTTTAAAGGGGCACTAAATGAGCACCCTGTCCACTTCTTGTAGAAGAGCTGTGTGAAGCAGAGATTTCTCACACATCTGTCATGAATATCACACCTGCTGGGGAGCAGCTCGGGCAGCAGTGCTGTCAGCACACCATCCTGTCTCCAATGACTTGCAGGACGGAGTCCTCAGGGAGCCATCAGCCATTTGTTTAGGCCCCTGGGTACCTTTTGTGCAAAAATTTACAAGATTTACAATTTACATAGCATATGTATGAAAGTTACGAATGCTGCGCATTTGATGTAAGAAGTTCCAGGGTCTTCTAATTCGGAAGCCCAAGAGTGGAAGAGGAGTAGCAGCCGAACACTGAGGGAGAAAAGGTGAGTGTTTTTACCTAACTAAAAGAAATAAAAATAAAAAAAAATTGCTTAAGAGCAAAAAAGGGAACTATTTTTAATAGAAAATCCCTTTAATTTTCCATAGAGTTTTCTTTTCACCCCTTCCCAACCTCGGACGTCCTGTGGGAAAATCCTCTTAGCGTCCGCGGATGTACTATGTACGTTCCGGTGTTCTAGCCTCTCTCCCTATACTCACCTCAGGCTCCTTTGGCAGTCTGGCAGGCAGTATGTCTGCCCCGCCTATTCAGGGGGCCCGGCTGTCGCGATGACGTTATCAACTTGCGTGATGATGTCAACGCCAGGCGCCCCAAGGTGCCTGTATTAGGAAATAGGAAAGGGGTGGGTGGGCTCCTTCGGCGCCCTCTCCCTACCAAACCACTCAACTTAGAAAAAAAAGGAAATGTACCGATGGAGTGGGCAGAGTCTGCCCTTTCCAACAGTACCTCTCTTTAACCACTCCGTTGCCGGATCGCAATTCAAACTCAGAAGTGGCTGGATGTCAGCCAAGCCTCTGGGTCACCCCCCACCCACTGATGTCATCCCCATATGTGAAATGATGTCAGTGGGCCAGTTAACCCCCTAGCTGCCAAGTGAAGATAGGGGGATCCCTATAGGGGCAAATGAGCATTAGGGCTAGGTTAATTGAGGTGATTGTGTGCCGCATAGATCACCTCCCGATCGCTAACGGGTTAAAAAAATCTGTTAGTGAATTGGTATTAGCGCTTTTTAGCGCCTGCTTACTGTACTTTGCGCTCCCTATGCTTAACATGGGGAGCATGAAGAGTAAGCGTTAGGATCACAAAGTCCTAACTAAAAAAATTTGCTTACAGCTTAGAGCTGGTGTTAACGGATTTCACGTCTGTGGAATCATTTAGCAGCAGCTCTAAACCCACCAAAAAATTCAAATACTCACCTCTCGAAGGGCGGCCCAATACTGGGTAAAAAGTCCCCCGTCATCCTCAGCTGACCTGCAGGATCACCTGCAGGAGACCCAGCAGCACAAGCCTCCATGGAGTCCTATGGACTCCATGCTCGGGATGGTTCTTTAGCGCTGCCCTGAGCCTCCAGGAGTCTAGCGGCTGCTACGGGGCAGGCTTCTGGACTCAGCTCCTGCCCCGTAATCCACTGGGAAAACCGGAACGCTAAGGGAAGATTAGCGAACGTCCCTGTTTTAGCTGTAGGCACCTGAGAGTGCCCGTTGAATTTTGCTTCTCTAAATAGCTGTAGAATACATAGTGCACTAAAGCTGGTCTGTGAATAACCCCTTAGGTTTACTATATCTTGTCCAGATAAGGTAGACCATTATATTCAGATTTTTTTTCTGTAGGTGACCATAGTATTTTGCTGTCCTCCGTCAAACATGGAAGAGATCTCATTGGATGGCTGTTTGCTATGCTCTTTTAAGGCAAATGTTTTTTTCTTCAAGCATCCTCATCCCCACAAAAATCTTGCTAAACACAGGTAGCCTGTGTTTTAGTTTTGGTTGAGCCAGTAAGAGATATAAGGTTAATAGCTATTCTGCATGACACCACAAAAAGACAATTTCATAGAGAGCCAAGTCTTAGCAGCCTGTTCTTTTCATGCAGTGGTGTGTCTTTGTGCGTGAACTGGATGTGGTGCCAAGCCGTTCCCAGTCATATTTTGGAGTCATTATCTTTTCTTATAAAAAGTGAAGATTTATTATACCCTGGCAAATGTCGACATCATTTGGAATCTGTTGTAAGTGTCTAAAACCTTAGCTGTCAAGGAAAAAAATGGCATGGCGGCGCTACATGCAGAATATTTTACCAGCCTAATCTATTTCAAATGTGTAGATTTTCTCCATTTTTAGTTTTCATGGCTCCTGCAGATATTTGCCGAGGTAGTCACGCAATTGGCTTTTCTCTGCAATTCTGTTTCCTGCCATACTGTGCCTTTTCAAGCCCTTCGATGCTGCGCTGCTTTACATTGTTAAAGGATATTATAGGGTTAAAATGAGATGGGGTTAAACTCTAGCCACTCATAACCCTTTCTTGAGTTCCCTTCTCTCCTATTAACCCCAGAGCATATTAGTAAACTTACCTTAACCCCTTAAGGATGCAGGACGTTCCATGCCGTCCTGCATTTGGCGGGCTTTAACGCCGCAGGATGGTATGGAACGTCCTCGACGTATGGAGCCCAGCCGGCAGTGATACTCACCTGGGCGCGATGATGTCAGTTTCAGGCGCACCCCCTGCCAGAGCAGGGGAAGCACCTAAAGGGGAGGGGGATCCTTTGGATCCCTCTATCTCCCCTTTGCCGGGGGCTAGGAGGCTGTGGCCAGCATTGCTGGAAAGGTCACAGCCTGACCTTTCCAGCGATGTATGGGGTTAACTCCTTAGTTGCCAGGTCACGATCTGGCACCATCGGTGCAGGATCGCGGTCTATTTCCGGTGGGGGCCACCACCTCTGGGTCCCCCCCGCCTCAACTGACTCATCGCGCCATGTGCCATGATGTCAGATAACCAGGGAACCCCTAGCAGCAAAGGGATTTCCTAAGTAAATCCCATGGAGGAGATCAGGGGGTTCTTTGAACCCCCTTATCTCCTGATCGGTGGCAGCTAGGGGTGTCATGTCTGATATTGTTGAAAAGGCCAGAGCATGACCATGTTACAAGTAAAATTAAAGTGTAGAAAAATAAATTTTAATGCTGTACTATTGTTCACATTTCAATTATAATGTGAACATGGATGCTTCACTAATGTTTTTTTTTTGGGGGGGTAGCTAAAAACACTAATTTCTCCCAAAAAAAATGGGTTCCCCGTTCTAATGTTTTTTTAACAAGTCTACCCCATAGAATATAACCGCAAAGGCTCGGATAATAAAATGCGGAAAAAAAATACTTTACACACTGTGGAAGATTGAAATTTTATTGAAAATTCTATTTTTTTTTAAATTTTTTGTTATAGCATTCTGGCAGGGCATGACGTATACGTATAATAATGATATATTATTAATCTGCCGAGTCTGCCGGATAGAAGGATATATAATTTGTAGGGATGCACCGATACCACTTTTTTAAGACCGAGTACGAGTACCGATACTTTTTAAAAGTACTCACCGATACCAAGTACCGATACTTTTATTTAATGTCATGTGACCGCTTTCCAATAAGAACAGACCATATAAAAATGC
Source organism: Leptobrachium leishanense (assembly GCA_009667805.1). Classification (NCBI taxonomy): domain Eukaryota; kingdom Metazoa; phylum Chordata; class Amphibia; order Anura; family Megophryidae; genus Leptobrachium; species Leptobrachium leishanense. Next base: position 116,683,442 of record CM019071.1, on the reverse strand, counting down.
CCCCCGCTCACATGTATATCCCCCCGATATATATATTCATACTGCCCCAGCTCATGGATTTGCCCCAGCTCACTCATGGATTTGCCCCAGCTCACTCATGGATTTGCCCCAGCACATGGATAATGCCCCAGCACACACATGGGTTATTATGCCCCCACAGCTCATGGATATGCCCCCACATGGATATTGCCTCCAGCTCATGGATATGCCCCCACATGGATATGCCCCGACATGGATATGCCCCGACATGGATATTGCCTCCAGCTCATGGATATGCCCCCTCATGGATATGCCCCCTCATGGATATTGCCTCCAGCTCATGGATATGCCCCCTCATGGATATTGCCTCCAGCTCATGGATATGCCCCCTCATGGATATTGCCTCCAGCTCATGGATATGCCCCCTCATGGATATGCCCCCTCATGGATATGCCCCATCATGGATATTGCCTCCAGCTCATGGATATGCCCCCTCATGGATATGCCCCCTCATGGATATTGCCTCCAGCTCATGGATATGCCCCGACATGGATATGCCCCCTCATGGATATGCCCCCTCATGGATATGCCCCCTCATGGATATGCCCCCTCATGGATATGCCCCATCATGGATATTGCCTCCAGCTCATGGATATGCCCCCTCATGGATATGCCCCTCATGGATATTGCCTCCAGCTCATGGATATTGCCTCCAGCTCATGGATATGCCCCCACATGGATATGCCCCCTCATGGATATGCCCCCTTATGGATATTGCCTCCAGCTCATGGATATGCCCCATCATGGATATTGCTATTGCCTCCAGCTCATGGACCGCCCCCCCCCCGACGATACTTGCCTTCCTGGGCGCCGCCGGGGAATGTCTCCGCGCGCGCGCTCGTTGGAAGGACCCCAGCCGCGACCACGTGATCCCGGCTGGGGGCCTTCCAACGAGCGCGCGCGGGGAAACTTTCCCGGCGGCGCCCAGGAAGGTAAGTATCGTCGCGGAGAGCAGCTGCAGGGCCTGTCTGAATGCTCTATCTGCATTCAGACAGGCCCTGCAGCTGCTCAGTGTGTTTAATACTTACCTTCCTGGGCGCCGCCGGGGAATGTCTCCGAGCGCGTGCACTCGTTGGAAGGACCCCAGCCGGGATCACGTGGTCGCGGCTGGGGTCCTTCCAACGAGCGCGCGCGTGGAGACATTCCCCGGCGGCGCCCAGGGAGGTATGTATTGCGGAGAGTGCGGGGCCGGCTGTCCGAATGCCGATAGAGCATTCGGACAGCCGCCGCAGCCCCTCGGATGCCGGAAGCCGGCTCAATGCCGGCTTCCGGTATCGGAAAAAATATCGGGGGGTACTGCACGAGTACCAAGTACTCCTGCAGTACCCAGTATCGGCCCCGATACCGATACTAGTATCGGTATCGGTGCAACCCTAATAATTTGTCTGGGTGGTATAATAATACGTGACTTAAAACCGCGTTTAAACATGATGAGCAAAAACGGTCAAAATGAGCCCAGCAAACTTCACTTCGCAAAGAGTGCTGAAGTTGTAAAATTGCTCCCGTCCTTAAGGGGTTAAATCCAGTTCTCCCCGGGTGATGAGCCGCCAGCTTCCTTTCAAGCTGCAGCTATCAGGCGACTGGTGGGAGGCTTGACCCATAAGGGAGCATCCAGCCACTTCAATGGCTCCCAGTACCTGATCGCTTCCGAATCAATTTCACAAAGTCTGATCAGCACTCGCTGATCTTGGCTTTGTGGACAGAGCTATTCCCAAGGACTAGAATTCCTAAACTAGCCGAAATAAGCTAATTTTGTAAGTCATTGCCACTTGCTTAAAAAAGCAGGAGTGGTGCTTTAAAATAGTGATGTCCCGATCATGATTTTCCTGCCCCTGATCTGGGTTGTATGGTATTCAGAATCGGCTGATACCGAGCCCCTGTCTGAACAGCATGACTGGCAGCTCCCTGGCAAAAGAGGATCTCGGGCCCTAGTGTGACTTTCATTGTTTTTGTTTTCAGAATAAGCTACATAGGCAAAGCAGTGAGTGAAACATAGGCTGCATTACACCCCTGCAAAGCCCATACTTATACAGTATGTTAAAAGTTCGTGCAGGTTTGTTTGCCATTCTGTAGCAGCCTCCTGCATTCTGTATGTGCAAGTGACATCCCATTAGAAAGAGTGGATGCTTTCCATCTCTAGATGGGGTCACTTGTTAATGGAAGTATTAGGGATGCACTGATACCATTATTTTTAAGACAAAGTACCTATAATTTTTTTAACACTCCCACTAACCCACTAACACTTTACACTGTTATTAGAGAATTCTCCCAGGCCAGTCTCCCACATTCTCCGACTGGCCATGTTGTAGCAAGCAGCCGCCTGCATGTGTAAGTTAAATGCGACTCTGTGAAATTGTGGCGAGGCCGCGCTCTCACGTGATCTTACAAGGCTGCAGGTAGGATCTAGCAGGAGTGTAGTCGCAGGTCCCGCAGTCTGCTTAACTCACACATGTTGGCAGCCGTTTACTACAATGTGGCCTGCCGACGAACATGGGAGATTGGGCTGGGAGAATTCTGACAGCCGGCCCCAGCCCTCACATAACGCCTGGTAAGCCAGCACAGTGCTGGTTTCCAGTATTGATAAGTATCGGGGGCATTTGTAGGAGTATCAGCACTGATACTAGTATCAGTGTATCCCTAGTAAGTATCCTAAGCCATTCTATATGAAATATGCCTATTGTTACAGCGCTGCAGAATATGCCGGCGCTTTATAAATAAAGAATAATAATAACCAATGAAGAGGTAAACCTCAGTCTTTGATCTGTTTTTTTTAAATTTATTTTGCATACTGAAAATGCCACCTATGTCCCTATCTTCTGTATTTATGAAGTTATAAGAGCCAAAATTTGAAATTTCGACCATTTCGGTTTTCACCGTCTTGTTAAACCCTTAAAGCTGCGTTCACTCTGAGCGACCTGAAAATCGCGCAATTTTCATATACTCGACATTGAGCGATAATATTGCTCAATATCACTGGTTATGAGCGATATCGTGTGACACCACTGTATGTCTCAACGCACGTCGCAGCGAATCGTGGGAAAAAAAGGGTCCTGTACCAGCTACAAGCGACATTGAGCTGTGAGATGTGCACAGCTCCATTGAAATGCATTGATGAAGCTACCTAGAGCGATACTGCTGCAAAAATCGCTCAGTGTGAATGGGGCCTTACTGATTTGCCATTTTTCCACCATAGACCCTCTCGGTACTACGCATGAATTTCAGCCATCTGTCTCTAAGATACCAACACAAGTTATACCTTGTGTTTTTTTTTTCTTCAACAGATCCTCCTGTTTTTGAAAATTATTTTAAACCATTAAAGAAATATGAAAAAAGGGTACCTAATACATGCAATAAAAGTGAATTTTTTGGGTCATTTTAATTGTGTGCATCCGGAAAAGTAACATAAGAGTAATTGTTTACGAAATGTTTTATATAGAAAGTTTATGATTCCACAAATGGCACCACTTCATCTGCACAGCAGAACAAAAACTATGGATTCTATTAGGGATGCACGATACCACTTTTATACTTTTTATACTTTTATACTTATACTTTTTAAAAGTACTCACCGATACCGAGTACCTATACTTTTATGTCATGTGACCATTTTCCAATAAGAACAGACCTTATATAAAAATGCCCCAGCTCACATGTATATACCCCCCGAGATATATATATATATATATATCACATCACAGAATGCCCCCAGCTCAAATGTAGCTTGCTCTCATGGATTATGCCCCAGCTCATATGGATTATTGCCCCAGCTCATATGGATTATTGCCCCAGCTCATATGGATTATTGCCCCAGCTCATTTGGATTATGCCCCCAGCTCGTATGGATATTGCCCCCAGCTCGTATGCATAGGCCCCCACCTATACGCTGGGGAAGCTGGCCGCGTGCATGAAAAGCCAGCGTTCCCCTCCGGCGGCAGCAATATTCACCCATCTGAAGGTCCGGTCGCGCTGCTGTGATGCGATCAAGTGGCTGCTTTTCATGCATGCGGCCAGCTTCCCCAGCCCCGCGGATACCGGCAAGCCGGCCCAGCGCTGGCTTCCGGTATGGGGGGGGTGTTTTGGGCCATTTGCCCGAGTACCAAGTACTCGTACAAACGGCAGTATTGGCACGATACCGGTACTAGTATCGGTGCATCCCTAGATTCTATGCTCATTTTTGTGTGTGCGTGTGTGTGTGTGTGTGTGTGTGTGTGTGTGGAAATATTTTGACGATAAAATTGTATCATATTTCACTCATTTCCACTATCTTACCATAAATGCAGAAATCGATAAAATATCAAATATAAAAACATTGGGTGGGTTTTAAAACAAAAAACGTATTTCCCAGAGGGTTGACTTGTGCTCTTTTGACATTGTATGGGCACTTGTATGTCTATCCAAGCTAAGTATTAAAGGGATACTCCTTTGATAAACTGAGATCCTTTTTTTGTCCTTAAATAATTGGGCAGATGCTGCTGATAGCCTCTGCCCAATTATTATTTTTTCTCAGATTTTCTGTGATTTTACTCACCTTTTGTCCCTCACCGCGCGCATCTCCTCCTCTTCGGTTTCAGGGACTGCCGAACCCAGAAATCTCTGAAGCTTTGACATGTAATTTGCTCTCCCATGAAACTTGTGTAGGGATGGAACCAGTCGCTACTGGGATTGGTCTCAGAAAGTGTGACATCGGCACGCGCCCTGCTTGATGACTGGCAACCAGGAAATTCAAAACTTCCGGCTGCTGGTGACGCTTGGTGGGGTGGAGGAAACTTCTCCACTTCTTCCCACGATTTCACCAGATCGGAGGGGGGGGGGGGTTGGGGGGTGAGAAGAGGGACACTCCTTACATCCTGACCATTTTTAATCAATAAATTGGTCAGGATGAGTAGAGTGTCCATTTAAATAAATGGACAGATGCTGATGACAGCCTCTGCCAAACTATATTTTGGTGATTATACTCCTCTTTGTCCCTCGCTTTGTGCAGCTCCTCCTATTCGGCTCAGGACCTACCAAACTGGGAGTCCCTGAAGCTTTTCTATGCAATTTGCACTACGATGCAACCTGCGCAGGAGCCACAATTTGTGCACTGATACGGCACCCTTTACGTACACATGTTCCATAGTGAATGCGCAGTGCAATGGATCAGAGCGCATCTGATCCATCGACTACAGCGGGCGGTCTCAGAAAGGATGATGTCCACAGGCTGTCTGTGTGCTGATGTCAATAGTGACCAATCTGGTGGCTGACAGCCCGGAGATTCAAAAATCCCAGCTGCTGGTGATGCAGGGTGGGATGGAGGAAACTCCTCCAGTTCACCAAGCGATATCTCTGATCAAAACAGCAAGGGGGGGGGGGACTCTAGACATTCTGACTACTTTAAAAAGATAATTTGGCCAGGATGAGTAGTGTCCCTTTTAAATTTATGATGTGTGGAACACGCCATTAGCAGTAACTTTAAGCCCTTCGCTGGGGACTTTCTAATGTTTCTCCACCGTATGCAAAGGACATACCTCATCCATCATGCGGTAAACTTACCTTACTGCCGATCACCAGCTTTCCCCTTCCCAGAATGAAGAAGTGCTTGGACAATCTTGGAGGACCATTTAGGCTGGCCGTCCACTTGCACTGTAGTCGGACGACTGACTTGGTCACCCGACTACGGACAACTCCATCAGCCGATCATGGTCGTCCACTGGAAGAATCTGTGGATGACCCAAATCGGCTGGATAGGTCACCGGGTGAGGGGGGGGGGGAAAAACCCTGCTGCCGGGCCGCTGCAAGGTGAAAAAAAGAAAGTTTCGGCATCAAGGACTGCCCCTGTCCAACTTGCCAGCACCCCCTCCCTGGTGCTGAAAATGTTTCAGCATCAGGGAGAGAAACGTTGAAGCCGGTTTGCAGAGGGGAAAAAAAAAGGCCCAAGTGAAAAAGTGCCTCATCTATTTTTTTCTTTTTTTAAAACGGAACTAAAAAGTTTGCCTATAAATTCCAGAAATATGCCTCTAAAAACTTCCCTAAAATATCAATAAATTTAAAAATGCTTTTTGCTGCGGATTAAAAAAAATAAACGGTTGAATAAGAAATTAATAAAAACAAGAATAATTTTTCCATTGAATCCTATGGGCATTGCGAACGGTGGTTTTCCTATAAATCTTATTTTTTCAAGTTTGTCCTGCACACGCCGGTTATTAGGGATGCACCGATACCACTTTTTTAAGACCGAGTACCGATACTTTTCTTCAAGTACTCACCAATACGATACTTTTTTTAAGTCATGTGACCGCTTTCCAATAAGAACAGACCTCATATAAAAATGCCCCCAGCTCATGGATATGCCCCCCCAGCTCATGGATACTGCCCCCCCCAGCTCATGGATACTGCCCCCCCCAGCTCATGGGATATGCCCCCCAACTCATGGGATATGCCCCAGCTTATGGGATATGCCCCAGCTCATGGATTTGCCCCAGCTCTGCGATACTTACCTTCCTGGGCGACGCCAGGAAAGTCTTCGCGCGTTGCGCTCGTTGGAAGGACCCCAGCCGCGACCACTTGGGACCATGTGATCGCGGCGTTGCCCAGGAAGGTAAGTATCGCGGAGAGCAGCTGCAGGGCCTGTCCGAATGCCGATAGAGCATTCGGACAGCCGCTCCAGCCCCTCGGATGCCGGCAAGCCGGCTCAATGCCGGCTTCCGGTATCGGGAAAAATATCAGGGGGTACTGCACGAGAACCAAGTACTCCTGCAGTACCCGGTATCGGTACCGATACTAGTATTAGATCAGATCATCTGATTTCATCTCCCCAAATTCCATGAAAATTGAAAGGATTGCTAGTCTGTTGTAGTCGCATGAAATCGTCCATCGGTGGTCAGATGCAGCGGAAGAGAGCTGATTCACCTGCATGTTTTAGGTTCAGTCAGACGACTTCAGACAATATTGGATGATCGCACCATCGCAGGAATACGGAACCAGTGGATGGCCAACCTTAGGGGCCGGGCACTTCATGACATCCGTCCCACCCCTTAACCGTAGCATATCTGGAGAAGAATTAAAAGTGGAGAAGGTGCCATGTGGATCCCTGTTACTCTACAACAATAAGCTCCACAAGGTTGAGTGATATGATGTCCCTGCAAGGCCAGAGTCCAGCTAGGGATACCAAATATGACCATTTGTTTTGTTTAAAAAATATAATTAAACTTTTTTTGTTGTTTGTAAAACTTTGTCCGCTTTATCACATACAGCCTGTAATGAATGCTGCTGCAAGATTTATATTTCTCACATACCTCCCCTCTCTGCCGGTCCCTCTATTGGCTTTATGTACTTTCCAGGACACAATTTAAAATACCGTTGCTCACATTCAAAGCCCTCAATAACTGTCACTCTACGTCTTGCTTACTCTCCAAGTACACCCTTTCTAGATCCCTTCAGTCTGCAGATTACTGCAGCCTTTCTTGTTTCCACCTGCATCGCTAACTTGTGCCGCCAAACGCTCTTGAGCGCCACCTGTTCCGTGCAATGACCTGCCTTTCCCGATCAGACTTTCCCCAATTTGTGGCCCAAATCCCTCAAAACTAATTTTTTTCCAGAATAGCCTTTCACATTGCTGATAACCCTCTCCTCACTCCCTTCCCATATTGTTACAGGTTTCATAACTTTCACCATTTCTGATAGAAAACACTAGTATTAGAAATCATTACCACTAATATGATGGTAACTGGCAATTTATCTTGTTCGTTTCGTCCCCACCTCCTGTAGATTGTCATCACCTGTGAGCATGCCCCTCTACACCTCTTGTCTCTGGTTCTTACGTTTCTAATTCTGCTTTTCCTGAAGAATCAGTTTTTTTATACTGAAAAATAATCCTTTGATACCTAATAGTTTTTTATAAAAACTTTAAAGGTTTATATATTGTATGTTTTTTTGTTTATATACTTCTTTTGATAATTGGGTCTTTAGGATTCCATTACACGTCAGGTTGTTGGTGAACAGTCATAGCGTTGTGCAGCGGAGGAGTTAAACTGTGTCTGTCATCTACCAGGCTGAGAAATGCCAAGGTCTTTTTGACATCTGCTCTCCGATTGATACCGCAGGCTTTTGTGGGTAGCAGCTGAAAAGGCCCCACAGGTGCCATATAAAGAGGTGACCATGTTGTCATATTTCATTGCGGCATCCTTCTGCAACGCCATAATTACCTAATTAGGTTGTTAATTAGGAAATTAGCATTTCGCCGTATTGATAGAAGGCGGCATGCAAGCTGGGCGCGTTTGTCTACTTTAATTTAGGATTTGTGTGTCTATCTTCGCGTTGCCTAACCTGAGCCGTGGGAAACGAGGAGACCGCGGTTCGCGATCACAATCGTGATGTGGATATTTTTACACGGGCTTGTATTATATCATGTACTAGCTTTTGCCCGCGGCTTCGCTCGCGTGGATTTTAGGATTTGTTAAAATTGTTTTTTTAAAGAAACTTGAGTTTTTTTTGGTAGAACCCCCCTCTTTCCCCCCACTTGGGATTTTTGGAAAATTGTAAAACACGTGTTTTTTTATTTTTCAAGAAGAATGTAAGTGCCAAATTTCACACCTGTAACATCTTTGGTTTTTGAAATCTAGGTATACTGATAAAAGTATTCACATCCCTTTCCCCCACCCCCCTTAACGGGATTTTCAGAAAATGGTAAAACATGTTTTATTTGCACGAAGATTGTAAATATTGAATTTCACACGTGTAACATCATTGGTTTTTGAAATATAGGTATAGTGATAAAGGTATTCGTTCCCCTTTTTGCCCCCCCCCCACTGGATTTTTGGAAAATGGTAAAATACGTGTGGTTTTATTTTCAAGACAAATCTAAATACCAATTTTCACGTCTGTAACATCTTCTGTTTTTGAGATGTAGGTATCCTGTTTAAAAGTATTCACCCCCTTTTTTTTACCCCCACTTGGATTTTTGGAAAATGGTAAAACACGTGTTTCTTTATTTTCAAAAGATTGTAATTACCAAACTTCACACCTGTAACATCTTGGTTTTTGAAATATAGATATACTGATGAAAGTATTCAGACCCCTTTCCCTTGACACCCCCCCCCCCTTATTTGGATTTGTGGAAAATGGCAAAACACATGTTTGGTTTTTTTCACGAAGATTGTAAATACCAAATTTCACACCTGTAACATCCTCGGTTTTTGAAATCTAGGTATACTGATAAAAGTATTCAACCCCCCCTTTGCCCCCTCCCACTGAATTTTTGGAAAATGGTAAAATAGGTGTTTTTTTGTTTCTCAAGACAAATCTAAATACAAATTTTCACGTAAGTAACATCTTCTGTTTTTGCGATATAGGTATCCTGATTAAAAGTATTCAGCCCCCTTTTTTTCACCCCCCCACTTGGGATTTTTGGAAAATGGTAAAACACCGGTTTGTTTTTTTTCCACGAAGATTGTAAATACCAAATTTCACACCCGTAACATCTTCGGTTTTTGAAATATAGGTATACTGATAAAAGTATTCAACCCCCCTTTTTGCCCCCCCCAAGGAATTTTCAGAACATGGTAAAATACGTATTATTTTTCAAGACTAATCTAAATACAAATTTTCAGGACTGTAACATAGTCTGTTTTGGAGATACAGGTATCCCGTTTAAAATATTCAACCCCCTTTTTTCGCCCCCTCACTTGGATTTTTGAAAAACTGTAAAATACGTGTTTTTTTTTATTTTTCAAGACGAATCTAAATACCGATTTTTCACATCTGTAGCATCTTCTGTTTTTGAGCTATAGGTATCCTGCTTAAAATATTCAACCCCCTTTTTCACCCCCTTATGGGTGGATTTTCCAAAAATCCTTCCTTAGTGGGTGCCTACATCATAAAAACAGCGCACCTTCAAAATTTCACGTTCCTAGGTTAAACGGTTTCAGCTGGGCGTTGATGAGTCAGTCAGTCAGGACTTTCGCGTTTATATATATATAGATTTATTTAACCCCCCATTTTGGCCCCCCCATGGAATTTTAAGAAAATGCTAAAATACGTGTTTTTTTATTTTTCAAGACGAATCTAAATACCGATTTTTCACGTCTGTACCATCTTCTGATTTTGAGCTGTAGGTATCCTGTTAAAAATATTTAAAATATTCAACCCCCTTTTTCACCCCCTTAGGGGCGGCGTTTCCAAAAATCCTTCCCTAGTGGGTGCCCACATCATAAAAACAGTGCACCTTCAAAATTTCACGTTCCTAGGTTAAACGGTTTCAGCTGGGCGTTGATGAGTCAATCAGTCTGGACTTTCGTGTTTATGATAAAAGTATTCAACCCCCCCTTTTTGCCCCCCCAAGGAATTTTCAGAAAGTGGTAAAATACGTGTTGTTTTATTTGTCAAGATGAATCTAAATACCGATTTTCACGTCTGTACCATCTTCTGTTTTTAAGATCTAGGTATCCTGCTTAAAATATTTAAAATATTCATCCCCATTTTATGGCCCCCCCCGTTGAAATTTTGAAAAACGGTAAAATCCGTGTTTTTTTATTTTTCAAGAAGAATCTAAATACCGATTTTCACGTCTATCATTTTCTGTTTTTAAGATATAGGTATCCTGTTTAAAATATTCAACCCCTTTTCACCCCCTTAGGGGCGGCGTTTCCAAAAATCCTTCCCTAGTGGGTGCCCACATCATAAAAACAGTGCACCTTCAAAATTTCACGTTTCTAGGTTAAACGGTTTCAGCTGGGCGTTGATGAGTCAATCAGTCTGGACTTTCGTGTTTATGATAAAAGTATTCAACCCCCTTTTTGCCCCCCCAAGGAATTTTCAGAAAGTGGTAAAATACGTGTTGTTTTATTTGTCAAGATGAATCTAAATACCGATTTTCACGTCTGTACCATCTTCTGTTTTTAAGATCTAGGTATCCTGCTTAAAATATTTAAAATATTCATCCCCATTTTATGGCCCCCCCCCGTTGAAATTTTGAAAAACGGTAAAATCCGTGTTTTTTTATTTTTCAAGAAGAATCTAAATACCGATTTTCACGTCTATCATTTTCTGTTTTTAAGATATAGGTATCCTGTTTAAAATATTCAACCCCTTTTTCACCCCCTTAGGGGCGGAGTTTCCAAAAATCCTTCCTTAGTGGGTGCCTACATCATAAAAACAGTGCACCTTCAAAATTTCACGTTCCTAGGTTAAACTGTTTCAGCTGGGCGTTGATGAGTGAGTGAGTGAGTCAGTCAGTCAGGACTTTCGCGTTTATATATATAGATTATCCCCTACATTACATTAAAATGATCACGGACTCTCAATGTATCAAAAATTGGTAGATGTCTGTACGTCCAAGATTCCATCTCAGAGAAATCACTCCAAAATCTCCTGGAATTTAATGTCTTGATGTGGATCCATTATTATTGCAAGTAGCATTATTTAAGGCAGGGCTTGACAACTTTTTTTTTTGTACAAAGGAGCCTAAAATAATACTTTAAATTGTACAAAGATGCCTACAATACTCTTTTAGAAGCCAATCAGCATGTTCTGTTTTGATTTTTGGAGAATAACCCAGAAATGGAGAAGCCAACACTCTTGGATTTGTCAAGCCCAGGTTTAAGGGTTGGTTTGGTAAAGCTACATGGCCATTGGCACCCTTGTATAATTAGCTGGTTAATTTTTTTCCATCCAAATTTGTAAATTATTTAACATGACTTGAGTAGCTGTAGGGTAGATTCATTAATATCTGAAATGTGTCTCCTTTAATCTGGTTTTTAGATTCGATTGACCCACTTAAACTTTAGATGGTAATACTGTAATAACTAGGGATGCACCGATACTGCCGTTTACACGAGTACTTGGTACTAGTGCCAATGGCCCGATACCTCCCCCCGATAACTGAAGCCAGTGCTTGCCGGTATCCGCGGGGCTGGGGAAGCTGGCAGCATGCATGAAAAGCATTTGGCCAGCGTTCCCCTCAGCGGGCTGCATTACTTACCCAGCGGTGGGTCCGGTCGCAGGGCTGTAACATGGCCGCTGGGCACTGGAGGCTGTGGCGCCGCCTCCAGCCGAGGTCTCACAGGAGGCCCGCGAGATCTCGGCTGGAGGAAGCGTCAAGGCCTCCACTGCCCGGCGGCCGCGTGATCGCGTCACAGCCCTGCAACCGGGCCACCGTTGGGTAAGTAATGCGACCCGTCGGAAGGGGAATGCTGGCCAAATGCTTTTAATGCATGCAGCCAGCTTCCCCAGTGTTTGGTCTGAGGTCTGGTATGTCGATAGATATCTATCTATCTCTGGTCTGAGGTGTATGTGTGTATATATATATATATATATATATAACATATTACACCAGGGCTTGAAAAATGTGCCTTGAATTCAGGAGCCAGCTAAAATAGTTAGGAGCCAGACCAGAGGGGCAACAGGGGTGGCAGTTGGAAAGAGGTGTGAGTGGGGGGAGCTGGCGTTCTCCCACTGCCAGCTCTCTCACACTCATTACCAGCAGCTCCCCCTCCCCAAACAGGTCCAATTGCCTCCTGTCTTCCTTCTGCGCATGTCATCAAGGAATCAAACAGGAGGCTACAGGGGGAGGGGTGGCCTGCCAGATTGGCTGTTGTGAAGGCAGCCTGCTCATATCTGCTCACAGAATGAGCGGACAAGACATAGCCCGCCCCCTCAGCACAGATTGGCTATTGCCAAAGGAAAGGGGGTGTGGGAGAATCTTCACAACAGAAGCTCATCTACTGGGGGAAGGGGGCGGGGAATACACGGAGCTGCCGCTGTGCGAAGAAAACAAGAGAAAACTTTTGCTTTTAAATCAGCTTCCCTGCCGATTTTTCACGCCTGATGCCTGCATTGACTGGGTTAACAAAAGCCCAGGAGCCAGGAAGCAATTTCTAGTCGCAATTGCGACCTGGCTCCTGGGATTTGTCGAGCCCTGTATTACACAGACCTCAGACCAGATATATATATATATATACATATGTCTGGTCTGAGGTCTGTGGTGTAGTATATATATGCGTGTGTATGCATATACATATAATTATATATATATATGTATATGCATACACACACATATATATACTACACAGACCTCAGGACCAGACATATATACATTATATATATATATAATGTGTGGTCTGAGGTCTGGTGTGGTGTATATATATATATATATGATGTGTGTATATATATTTGTGTTCAAAATTATTCAACCCCCAATGCTGTAAAGAGTTTAGGTAGGGATGCACCGATACCGATACTAGTATCGGTATCGGGGCCGATATTGCCGTTTGCACGAGTACTTGTTACTCGTGCAAACGGCCCGATACATCCCGCCGATACCGGAAGCCGGCGCCGGGCCGGCTTGCCGGTATCCGCGGGGCTGGGGAAGCTGGCCGCGTGCATGTAAAGCACGCGGCCAGCGTTCCCCTCCGGCGCGCCAAATACTCACCCTTCCTGAAGTTCCGGTCGCTGGGCAGTGATGCGGTCACGTGGCCGCCGGGCGCATCTGTGACGCTGCCTCTCGGCTGGAGGCAGCGTCACAGATGCGCCCGGCGGCCACGTGACCGCATCACTGCCCAGCGACCGGAACTTCAGGAAGGGTGAGTATTTGGCGCGCCGCCGAGGGGAACGCTGGCCGCGTGCTTTACATGCACACGGCCAGCGTTCGAGCTGGGGGTAAATCCATGAGAGCTGGGGCAAATCCATGAGACCTGGGGGCCAATCCATGAGACCTGGGGGCCAATCCATGAGACCTGGGGCAAATCCATGAGACCTGGGGCAAATCCATGAGACCTGGGGGCCAATCCATGAGACCTGGGGGCCAATCCATGAGACCTGGGGGCAATCCATGAGACCTGGGGGCAAAATCCATGTGAGCTGCGGTCAATCTCATATAAATTTTTATGAGGTCTGTTCCTATTGGAAAGCGTCACATGACATTAAATAAAAGTATCGGTACTCGGTATCGGTGAGTACTTTAAAAAGTATCGGTACTCGTACTCGGTCTTAAAAAAGTGGTATCGGTGCATCCCTAGTTTTAGTGAATTTAGTGTACATTTGTAATTGTATTCAGAATGAAATCCTACAAGGACTTTTTAAAGAACCATATGCAACTAAAATGACATCAATTGGTTTTGTAATACAGTAGTAAATGTTTCTTTTGTGAATTCTTCATTGACACAATTATTCAACCCCTTAAAGACTACCACTCTGAAGAACAGAGGTTCATTCAAGTGTTTTCAATCAGGTATTGAAAACACCTGTGGATGTCACGGAGCAGCAATAAAGCATAATAAGCACCAATTAGGCAGCTTTAAAATGACTGTGATACTCGGCTCCTTCTAGACATTTAATGGTGTGGTTACAAACATGGTGAAGTCAAGAGAATGGTCCAGGAAGACAAGAGAAGAGGTGATTACTCTTCACAGGAAGGGCAATGGCTATAAGAAGATTGCAAAGATGTTAACATAGCAAGAGAGACCATAGGAAGCATCATTCGCAAATTCAAGGCAAAGGGCACTGTTGAAACGCTACCTGGTCGTGCCAGAAAGAAGATGCTGACTTTGACTGCTGTGCGCTACCTGAAGCGTAGAGTGGAGAAAAGTCCCCGTGTGACTGCTGAGGAACTGAGAAAAGATTTGTCAGATGTGGGTACTGAAGTTTCAGCTCAGACAATACGGCGCACACTGCGTAATGAAGGCCTCCATGCCAGAACTCCCAGGCGCACCCCCTTGCTGTCTCCAAAGAATAAGAAGAGTCGACTGCAGTATGCCAAAAGTCATGTGGACAAACCACAGAAGTTTTGGGATAGTGTTCTGTGGACTGATGAAACAAATTAGAACTGTTTGGCCCATGGATCAACGCTATGTTTGGAGGAGGAAGAACAAGGCCTATGAAGAAAAGAACACCTTGCCTACTGTGAAGCATGGCGGGGGGTCAATCATGCTTTGGGGCTGTTTTTGCTTCTGCAGGTACAGGGAAGCTTCAGCGTGTGCAGGTACCAATTCTCTTCAGTACCAGGAGATATTGGATGACAATGTGATGCAGTCCGTCACAAACCTGAGGCTTGGGAGACGTTGGACCTTTCAACAGGACAATGATCCCAAGCATACCTCCAAGTCCACTAGAGCGTGGTTGCAGATTAAAGACTGGAATGTTTTGGAGTGGCCATCGCAGTCACCTGACTTAAATCCGATTGAGAACCTCTGGTGGGACTTAAAGAAAGCAGTTGCAGTGCGCAAGCCTAAGAATGTGACTGAACTGGAGGCTTTTGCCCATGACGAATGGGCGAAGATACCCGTAGATCGCTGCAAGACACTTGTGTCAAGCTATGCTTCACGTTTAAAAGCTGTTATAACTGTAAAAGGATGTTGTACTAAGTACTAAGATTGAATGTCACTTGGGGGTTGAATAAAACTGATAATGATGTGAGCACAGAAAAGACATTTGTGGTTATTTCATTATAAATGTTATATTATATTTGTCTGACCTACACGTGCCTCTTTGATTTAATTGTAAGCAAGATGACTGAATGATCAAAATCCATGTCAAACTGGCCAAAACACTCAATTTCAGTGGGGGTTGAATAATTTTGAACACAACTGTATGTCTGTTCTGAGGTCTGTGTAAAATATATATATATATATATATATATTACACACACATGTATATGTATGTAGGCAAGTCTGGTCTGAGGTCTGTATATATGTATCTGAGTGGGTATACATGTATCGGAGATGAGGTGCGTGCAGGGGGTAAATGGGGTTTCTGGCCATACATTTCAATATAAAAATAAACTGGACAGGCTTTCGGCAAAATCCTAAATTATTTATTGGAAAGAGTCACATGACCTTAAATAAAAGTATGGTACTCGGTATCGGTGAGTACTTTAAAAAAGTATCGGTACTCGTACTCGGTCCTAAAAATGTGGTATCGGTGCATCCCTAGTAGGGATGCACCGATACCATTTTTTAAGACCGAGTACGAGTACCGATACTTTTTAAAAGTACTCACCGATACCGAGTACCAATACTTTTATTTAAGGTCATGTGACGCTTTCCAATAAGAACAGACCATATAAAAATGCCCCCAGCTCACATGTATATCCCCCCGAATATAAATATAAATATATATATATTTCATTTTGCCCCAGCTCACACATGGATATGCCCCAGCTCACACATGGATATGCCCCAGCTCACACATGGATATGCCCCAGCTCACACATGGATATGCCCCAGCTCACACATGGATATGCCCCAGCAGCTCATGGATATGCCCCAGCAGCTCAGCATCATGGATCATATGCCCCCAGCAGCTCATGGATATACCCCAGCTCACACATGGATATGCCCCAGCTCACACATGGATATGCCCCAGCTCACACATGGATATGCCCCAGCTCACACATGGATATGCCCCAGCTCACACATGGATATGCCCCAGCTCACACATGGATATGCCCCAGCTCACACATGGATATGCCCCAGCAGCTCATGGATATGCCCCAGCAGCTCATGGATATGCCCCAGCAGCTCATGGATATGCCCCAACAGCTCATGGATATGCCCCAGCAGCTCATGGATATGCCCCAGCAGCTCATGGATATGCCCCAGCAGCTCATGGATATGCCCCAGCAGCTCATGGATATGCCCCAGCAGCTCATGGATATGCCCCAGCTCACACATGGATATGCCCCAGCTCACACATGGATATGCCCCAGCTCACACATGGATATGCCCCAGCTCACACATGGATATGCCCCAGCTCACACATGGATATGCCCCAGCTCACACATGGATTTGCCCCAGCTCACACATGGATTTGCCCCAGCTCACACATGGATATTGCCCCAGCAGCTCACACATGGATATTGCCCCAGCAGCTCACACATGGATTTGCCCCAGCAGTCACACATGGATTTGCCCCAGCAGCTCACACATGGATTTGCCCCAGCAGCTCACACATGGATTTGCCCCAGCAGCTCACACATGGATTTGCCCCAGCAGCTCACACATGGATTTGCCCCAGCAGCTCACACATGGATTTGCCCCAGCAGCTCACACATGGATTTGCCCCAGCAGCTCACACATGGATTTGCCCCCCCCAGCTCACACATGGATGCCCCCCCCCCAGCTCATGGATTTGCGCCCCCCCAGCTCATGGATATGCCTCCCCCAGCTCATGGTTATGCCCCCCAGCTCATGGGTATGCCCCCACAGCTCACACATGGGTATGCCCCCCCAGCTCATGGACCGGACCCCCCTGCGACGATACTTACCTTCCTGGGCCGCCGGGAATGTCTCTGCGCGTGTGCTCGTTGGAAGGACCCCAGCCGCGACCACGTGGGACCATGTGATCACGGCTGGGGTCCTTCCAACGAGCGCACGCGGGGAAACTTTCACGGCGTCGCCCAGCAATGTAAGTATCGTCGCGGAGAGCAGCTGCAGGCCTGTCTGAATGCTCTATCGGCATTCGGACAGGCCCTGCAGCTGCTCACTGTGTTCATACTTACCTTCCTGGGTGCCGCCGGGAAAGTTTCCCACGTGGTCGCGGCTGGGGTCCTTCCAACGAGCGCACGCGCGGAGACATTCCCGGCGGCGCCCAGGAAGGTAAGTATCGTCATGAGCAGCTCCAGGGGCGGCTGTCTGAATGCCGATAGCGCATTCGGACAGCCGCCGCAGGCCCTCGGATGCCGGCAAGCCGGCTCAATGCCGGCTCAAAAAAATATCGGGGGGTACTGCACGAGTACCAAGTACTCCTGCAGTACCCAATATCGGCCCCGATACCGATACTAGTATCGGTATCGGTGCAACCCTAATCCCTAGTAATAACTTTGCAGACTCAGAAGAGATTGTCGTCAGAATTATTTTAACTTGTTATCTGATTTTGAGGAATATCTCCATAGGGTAAAACTTCAGTTTTTTCTGGAGTTGAGAAAGTCTAGAGGACTTATTCAGAGAGCACCTAATTGGTCACGACATTGCATGAACAGTGAATTTCCCCGTATGGTGCAATTTCGTGGCCATTTGGCTATTCAAAAAGCTGTCAATTCGCCAAATATTGGTCAATTGCCAGCGAAATACGGTGATCTTTGGCATCAATGAAATTCCCCATAGAGAAGTAATGGTTAATCTATTCAGAGAACAGTTAACAGCACTGAACGGTCAGTGAAATGCCCTGCTGTTCGGTGGTTTCATTCAACAGCTCTCAATGTTAACAAAAATACCCAATTTTTCTTAAATATTTTGCAACTGTTTATTCTTTTCATTTGCAGCAAAAAGTATTCATTTTTTGGGGAATTTTTTTAGGCAAAGTTTATTTATTTATATATATATTTCTCTTTTCATGGCGTTTTTTATTTTTTTTTCATTCTGTAACAGACCTTTTTATTGTTTTTCATAGAACCTAATATATTGTTTTCCAGGCATTTTCATACCGTTTTTTTTAAACGCATTTTAAAAGTTGCGTTTTCTCTTACCCCTGTTCGGCGGCTTTTTTCCGGTGGCTGGTCGGCGGTCTGTTCGGCAGGTCGTGGTCTTTTTTTGGATCGATTTGTTCGATCGATTCGGCGGTTTTTCAATTCGTTTTACGCCAGTTTTTCAGATGCGTTTGGCAGGTCGATTTGCTGCACTTTGGGGACCCTGCGGTAAATGATGAATTCACCACCGGGCCGGCAAATTTAACTCGTCGAAGTGCGGCCAACGGGAGAGTGGTGATGAAAACATTTCGGTGCTTTCTGAATAACCCCATAGGTTTTAGTTGGAAGGTTTCTTGACCTGAACTTTTCTGATTTAAAAATAATTATTATAATGTATAAATTTGACGGTTTTGCTCACTATCTCTGTTGCATGTGGAAATATAAGATGCCAAACAGCTGTATCTAACTCTACTTCAAGGCAATCTGTAGCACAAGGACCATAGATTTTATTCTCCGGTTTTAGGAGGTTTGCTAAACTCTAGTCGCTTGAGAGCCAGTTGTGGAAGGAGAAACCTTTTGTTGCAATTTGGCAACATAAGTTTCAAGTATGATCTCTATCGTATGTTTTATTATTGCATTTCCTTTGTATAGTGTTTTTGTGTAATGCAGGTTTTATGCTACAGTTCAGCTCGACTGTTATCTTAGCCTTTCAAAGAGTTGTGATGCAGTTATGATCACATGTAATATTACGACATTCCCAGCATAGAACGCTTAAAGAGAAAACATTAATCTTGTAACTATACTTCTGTAGGAATCATGCACTTAATCAATATTTATCTACAAAACGAATACTCTAGAGCAGGGGTCTGCAACTCTTGTCCTCCAGATGCTTTGGTACTACATCTCCAATGATGCTCCGTTGCTAATTAGCTATGCCGAGCATCATGAGAGGTGGTATCGATCGAGAAGAGGAGGGAACCCATAACCTAGCCTTGAGGCTCTCTGACAGAGAGCAACTGGGAGTGAAGAGGCACAAGCGAAGGAGACCCTAAAAGATCGATGAGAGAATAGCATTCTTTGTGCAAAATTTATATTTTCCCACACACATTAAAGTGTTGAAGTGCACCTGTCATGAGCAAAACTACTTTTGCCCATTGGACAGGGCATCTCTCCCTTTATACTGATGACCTAGATCTTCCGTTTTAAAGATTCTCCTTTTATCCCGGGCTGGTGCAGTGTTGCAGGCACGCGGGGGCCACTATGAGCAGAGAGCCGTCCGACAAGATTACCCTCCACTCAGTCAATGTGCTGCGTTAGCTGTCTCTCGGCTCGGCTAACACTGACTTACTGAGGGGGCTATCTTGTATGACGTCTCTCTGCTCACAGCAGCCCCTCCCACCTGTGGCATGCCATGGTGACGTGGGTGGGTGGGAAACTTTAAAATAAATATCTCAATTTTTTTTCTCATTATGTAGGCCAACGAACAAACACTGATCTATATTAAGGGAGGGATGCCCTGTCAGATGGGCAAAAGTAGCACTTTAACTACGCATCCCATGTTTTAACTGTTTTTCTTTCAAACAGAAAGTTTTAAAAGATTTAGAGTTGAGCGCACTAACTGCGCCCAGCGAGGTGGCCACACGAGCGTCAGATTGGAAGGAAGTCCACTCTCACAGACGTTCCTTCAGCTCTCAGAACAGTTGTGTGACCACAACCTAAGGCTGGCGTCAAACGAGCGCCCTATGTGCGCCCATACTGACGTGCCTTCTGGCGTCCGTCGCGGCATTGAGACGCTGTGACGGGGCCAGCCACACCCTGTTGCGTGCGCACAAATTGCGTGCGCAACAATGGCCGTGCTGCATCCGTGCAGCAGCCCTCTCCGTCAAAGCGCTAGGACGCGCATTGACGGAGCTGCAAAGTGCGATCCTCCATAGTAGGATCAAGCTTTGCAGCGCTGAGTGAGGTGCAGCGCTGAGTGAGGTGCTCAGTGAGGTGGCCAGACAGGCGTCGAGTGGAAGAAACGTCCACTCTCACGGACGTTCCTTCCGCTCTTCAAATATGCTCGTCTGACGCCAGCCTACACTGTGATCTTTGTGGTTCTGGATTCTTCATTTGCCATGTATACTTCTGTTTTGGTATGGTACTGGTTTTAGCTTTGCTAGATGCTTGGCCCTATCCGAACCTGCCTTACTATGTTAGTAACTCTGTGTTGGCCTATTTCCCATGCACAATGAGCACGATTTCATTCATATCATATAGCATATTCCATAAATTTTCTTATTTGTGTGTTTTTGTTCTTTTTTTTATATTTTTTTTTATTCTGTAATCTTTTTCAACTATAAATTCACATAAAATTCAGATACTGATGGTGGTGTTTCTAGAGATTGCGTTGATTTTCTTGTCAGTTTAGACCATTCTGAATATCCCTGTCTCTGTTTTGCAGGACTATCCTCTTCATGTATCCCTGGAGCTAATATTCGGAAAAACGTGCCTTGCGGCACAAGAGAATGGCCTTTTTGGACAATCCCTTAATTATCTTGGCCCATATCCGTCAGTCCCACGTTACAAGTGATGACACTGGGATGTGTGAAATGGTTCTCATTGACCATGATGTGGACTTGGAAAAGCTGTACCTGCCTTCATTATCCGTGGAGAACTCGACACAAACTCAGGGGAATGGAGATGAGACTCAGGGTTACGTCTATGCCCAATCTGTAGATATCACATCCAGCTGGGATTTTGGAATAAGGAGGAGATCGAATACAGGTAACTCGTGGAACAAAAGTTTACATTTTTAAATGCATCTAATATGCGGAAGGCGTAAAAACTCTGATTTCTTAACTTTTATGAGACGTGTTTTTGTTTTTTTTTTAGTTTTTTTCCTCTCCTGCATTTTGGTGAATGTGCAAGTTTTGTGTCGTTTTCCTCTAGTGCCATGCGTAATATGCATTGTTTGAGGTTACTACTGGTGTAATCAAGCTTTGGAGAGCTTACTAGAAGGAAATTCTTGGTTGAGGAAATCTACAAGCCCACTGCTTATTGGGGGGTAATAGTTGATTGTCGATGAATGTGTCACTTGTGAAAGCGTCATTGCCGCTGATACTCTAAAGGAGGAAGTGATCTAACGAGCGAGAATATAACATAACATTTTTATCAGTTAAAAGTCCACCCCTAGAGACTTACAGGCTCTTTATGAATGATGCCTAGTTGGTAACCTATAGCTAGGTGTTAGCTGGCCTCTAAAGAACCGAAATGATAAAAGTTCATGATTAAAAAAGAATTCGGTTGGCCATTCACTGGGTCCGTATTGGTCTGAGTAATCCCATAACACAGGGGAGATTCAAACCTCGTCTGTTGCCTCCGACTTCAGACGACTACATCAGACTAGCCACCTTTCCCATTTGAATGGGATTTGTTGGATGAAGTCAGACGACCTGGTACAGCAGACATGAAAAAAAAATGGAATTGATATACATGCAGTTCCTCACCAACGATTTTCAGTGGCTGGGAGATTCTCCTATAGACAAGTAAAAGGTAATTATTCACAGTACACGAAGTGTCAGTGAAATGCCCTGATTTTCGGTGGTTCAGTTCGACAGGCGAATCCCATAGGATTCAATGTAAAATTATATATATATATATTTTTTTTATTAAACTGTTCATTCTTTTTATTTATTTTTCTGAACATCTTTTAGTATTTTTGTATTTTTTTTTACTAAATATTTTGATTCACAATTTTTTTAAAAAAATGACATTTTTTAAAAATTCTGAAACAGACCTTTTTATTTTTTTTAAAGGACCTTTTTTTAATCTTTAGACAGGTTTTAAATCTCTTTTTATTGGTAACCCTTATTAGAAGAATAGCTGAGACACTTTTTTTTTTAATCTACAGTCTGATGGCGTTCAGCAGTATGTCTGGTGGTCTACCTGAGGCTTGTGTCAGACCATCGCACTGATCACATCCGTGTTGCCGCACATTTGTACGTCCGTTATAGCATATAACTATGACCAAAGGAGCTCCACATACAAAGTACGTCCGCACCGAACTGCGGACGCATAACGGACGCGGCAAACGTACGCAGGTTAGGCAATAACGTAAATCCGCTAGAACGGACGCACAGAGTGCGCTGCGACCGCAAAGTCCACATAGCTTTGTGTGTGAGTGATGGAACGAGGTCAGACGGACTGCATTTTTGAGGTCCAGCATTTTGACAGACAAAATGTTTTTCATATTAATTTATTTTCCCATCTACATCAGTCAAAAAAAGTCATTCACTAAAACGGACCGTGTTGCCACTACCTTGTCGTCAGTCAGAAAGTACGTCCGTTGTGCACAGTCCGCACAAAATGCGCTCGTCTGACCCTAGCCTTAGTCGCTTGCAGTGGACAACCCAGGTCGTACGACAAAGTTGTCCATTGTCTGACGACCAAGTCGGTCGTCCGTCTACGGACCCAGTGGACATCTAGCTTTAAGGCTGGCCATCCCCTGGGTCTGTAGTCAGACGACTAACTTGGTCATCCCCTGGAAGTGTCTGTGGACGACCCAGGTTGGCTGACAGACAGGCCACTGAACAAAGAAAAAGATTTAAAAAAAAAAAAAACGCTGCAGGGGTGAAAAAAGCCCTCTCCCTTGTGCTGAAACTGGGTTTTCAGTACCAAGGAGAGCACTGGCAAATGCAGCTGATTTGAGGGGGGAAAAAACAACTTGACGAAGGCTACATGGGGGAAGAAAATCCCTGTCCTTGGTCTTGACGTAGCTTTCAGCACTAAGGATAGCCGCGCCGAACACAGCTGGACTGGAGAGAAAAAAACAGAACACGCAAGGGTTCAGCAAGGAAAAATAGCCTCGTCGTTTTTAAAAAGAAATTGGGAATCAAAGATTTTGCCAAAAAGATACTCAAATTCAAAAAAATCTGTAAATTAAAAACAGCTTTAGCTACGGATGAAAAGAATAAACGGTTGAATAAAAAAAAATAAGAACGAAAATATTTTTTTACATTTAATCCTATGGGCTTCGCCTATCGAACTGAATCACTTTTCTATGGGACAATTTCCCTGCTGCGGAATGGCGGTTTAACTATACAATTCATCTTTTTTCATGTAAATTGTACCAGGTCGTCCGACAAATCCCAATGAAATGAGATAGATCGCTAGTCTGTTGTAGTCGCAAAAAATCTGTCTGAAGTCTTCCGGTGGAAGTCGGAGGCAGTGGACAATGGCTGAATCACCTCCTTGTTGAAGGATTGGTTGGACGATGACAGACAATATCGGATGATTGCACTATCGCACAAATACCTACCCAGAAGACGCCCAGCCTAAAAGTTCAATACACTGCGAAGCATAGCCATAACCATAGCCATTCAAGTAAATCAATCTTTTAGTCTTTTGCTGTCTTCGGGAGGTTTATTCGGATGTCTAAGGTTCGCCAGCATTGGAAAGTTGGAGAGAAAATAAAGCTGCCTAACCCCACTGGTTTGACCAGCAGACTAGTGTCATTCCAGAATTGCCCTGAGGTTTGCTGTCTAGCTCTGCACACTAAAAATCAACTGCTTTCAGATATGTGGAATCACTGGTTTACATTTGCTGGGAAAAAGATTAACCTAAACAATACTTGTTACATCAAAAGAACCGAAATTGCATTATGTATGTTACCCACATTGCATTTTACCTTTGACCCCATTTTGGTGTTTGAACCAAATCTTTGATTATTTATGCCCTGACTTGCTCTTCGCGCTTCAGACTGCTCCATCATTATAACTCCTTCAGTCTCTGCTTTTCATGCCGTGAGGCCCGTGACTTGCTCTATGTGAATTTGTTTATTTCTGTTATCTCATATCACTTATCACTGTCTGTTTTTTGATAGTTTATCACATCCCTTGAACATCACATGTTTAACATTGTTTAACTACTTGCTATTCCGGCACCCCCACTCACCTTCTGACAGATAACCTCATAGTAGGTACTTTTTTATCCTTGAATTACTGGGAGCCCCAGAAAGGATTCTGTCCTCAGTGAGAGTTAATCCCATAAATGCAGTCATTAGGTGACAAGAATAGCACTTGTCGTGATGGGATACATTGACGCTGTGACAGGCTTAAGCTATTTATGGCCATAGTTTGTGAACGAAATTCCCATAATTTTTGTAACCAAGCTTTTTTTTTTTTTTTTAATTTGCTAAAAATCTTTAAAATGGATTAAAATAGCTACAATCTTTTAAATGTATGAGTTGCTTTGCTCTCTTTGTGGTTTGTGATAAGATCATTATTTCATTTTGCTAATTTATTGTACCTTATATTATCAATCCTATGTCCTGCTAGATTGATCAGTATGTGGCTGTCCCGCAGAAGAGGAGAGAATCTCCAAAGCTTGTCACACTTCTTTTTTTATTGGGCCAACAATTAAAAAAATGTTTCATTACATCCTGCACTACTGTTTATTTCATCATATTAGCATTGGTACTGATCTAGGTTGTCAATTAATCGGTCTGTGTACAGCACACACTGTTTATTTATACTAAGTAATTAATAACCTCAGACTCTACTTCGGAGCTGATTAGAGAAGTGTTGCCACTGCTTTACTCACTATGATTTAGTTCTAGGGTTATATTAGACATAACCAGATTCTTTTTGTTTAGTTACAACCATAGCACAGACCCTGGTGTACAGCCACTGGGTGGAGGAGCTGTAACACCTGTGTGTTTTATACTTACTTGGAGCTGGAGTCCTGTGCCACCCTCCCTGCCTCACCCATTGGTCCAGTCCCTTCCCCCCCAAACTCCTCCTCACACTCAGGTCCGGTGTCTTCTCCAAACCCACTCCCTCTCACACTCGGGTATGGTCCCTTGCCCAAACTCCCTCCCTCCTCCGGACCCTCCTCCCACTCACTTTGTTCATGAAATTTTTTAAAGGGAGTGGGACACTCTACGCACCCTTACCACCTTATCTTATTAAATTGGTCAGGCTGAGTGGTGTGCCCCCACTTTTCACCCTGCTTTTGTGCTGACATCCTATCTATCAGAAAGCCCATAGTAGCGTTCGTTTGGAGAGAAAGCCGACATGGGCTTGAGCTGCGCATGCAACATCAATCCATCACTCTGACCAGGCGCTAGCATACCTTGTGTGCGAAAAGTACGCAAGATATGCAATTTGCGTATGAAAGTTATGCACACTATGCAAATTGATTATGAAAAAAGTAGGGAGGCGGGGGTTGAGTTTTTAGTTATGTTCCTTTTTCGTAAACAAAAATATTTTTTTTTATTCGATGAATCGAGTAAACGATTATGAAAAATAGGGGGTTGTTATTACAGTGCAGCACTGTGATAAACACCACACATTGCTGTGCGTTTTATTGCTGTGGAGCTCTGATACGCTCATACACAGCGCACATTACAGTGCGTTTGATTTGCTGTGGAGCTTTTAAAAAAATCAAAATCATTTATTGGAAAGCTGTTAGATGACCTTAAAGTATTGGTAATGAGTATTGGCAAGAACCTGAAAAAAGTATTGGTACTTGGTCTTAAAAAATGGTACTTGTGCTTCTCTAGTTTTCAGCTGAAGCCTCCATCAGTTTTCATTTCTGCTATTATGTTGTTTTGACGAGGTCTCCTTGTACCCCATCAGGGCCAGACTGGGAATAAAAAGCAGCCCTGAAAAAAAAATTAGACCAGCCCTGTATTGTGATAAGTGCAAACGAAAAGGCTAAAAATGCTGAAAAAAGGATACATATCAGAGCTGCACAATAAAACTCCCAGTAATGTGCGGTGTGTATGAGCGTATGACAGTGCTCCATCACAGCCTTTTTTACACCCCCCCAACATTCCTCTCCCCACAGACCCCCCCAACATTCCTCTCCCCACAGACCCCCCCAGATATATGAATTAGCAGGCACAGACCCCCCAGAATTATGAATAGGCAGGCACTGACCCCCAGAATTGTAAATAAGCAGGCAGACCCTCAGAATTATATATAAGCAGGCACTGACCCCCAGAATTATGAATAAGCAGGCACAGACCCCTAGAGTTATCAATAACCAGGCACAGAAGCCCCCCAGAGTTATGAATAACCAGGCACAGAAGCCCCCCCCACAGTTATGAATAACCAGGCAGACCCCCCCACAGTTATGAATAACTAGGAACAGACCCCCATACGTTTGAATAACCAGGCAGGGAAGCCACCCAAAGTTATGAATAACCAGGCAGACCCCCCCCAGAGTTAATAATAACCAGGCACAGACCCCCCCGAGATATGATTAACCAGGCACAGACACCCCAAGTTATGAATAACCCGGCAGACCCCCCAGAGTTCTGAATAACCAGGCAGACCCCCCAGGGTTATGAATAATCAGGCATAGACCTCAGATCAGGTGACCCGCGTGTTCCTTTGAGCCCCCAGTCTGCTCCCTCATGTGGCCGCCGGCTTCAAGCTTGTGAAGGCTTTGACGCGCTCTTGTAAGATCTTGCGACCCTGCGAGATCTTGGCTGTAGACCACGTCACACCCTTCACAGGATGACGGCTGGGGGCTCGAAGGAACACGCGGCCAACTGAAAGGGGATGCTAGCGGAATGCTGTTATTGCATTCCGCTAGCAGTCCCAGCGATACCGGCCCCCAGTGGCCCAAAAAGGAAGCAGTCAACCGGGATTCCTCCGGTATCCCGGTAGGCCAGTCCGGCCCTGCCCCCATGTCCCACCTGTCCCCTGCCCCCCAATCTCTAGGATTGCCCAGAAACCCAGTGTAATGCTCACCAGTTATCTATTGACTCCAAGCCTTGGTGAATAGATACAGCACGCAGAGTGGTTCAAGCAGGAAAGATTTATTTTTCATCCAGCTCAGGTCTTTTTACAGTTAAACAGACTCCTTAACATACAATAGGTACACACAGTAAAATGAACAGCTCAATCAAGATATAAAACACCCCCCTGGCATTACATTACTGTATAGCCTCCCCCTTCCACACAGATGCCCTGGTCTACAGACAAAGGCTAAAGCAAGAGGGGCAGGGAGAACTAGTTTAAGCAAGATCCTGGAGGTTGGAAGTGGTTTGATGGAACTCAGGTGCAAATAAAGAAATACATTACTTGTTGTTTCCCTAATGTATCTATAACAAGACACTCCAATAAACACATCAGGGGATAGGGCACAGAAAACCCAAACACCCTGCACTTACAACTGCAGGCACGGGGTGACTCGACCATAGGAGAGGCCTGGGAAACAAAAGTAAACATCAGGCCTACACCTCCCACACGCATCTTTAGGTTGATGTACCCGAAGTCTCAAGTGACTACTGTCACAAATTCTAAATAGCTTCCCTTTTGTTTAGGATTCCCTTAGCTGGAGGGTTTCATAAGAAATTCCACCACTTGTCTTATATAAGATTGGCTTCCTTCAGGTAGAAGAATAAATGTGAATTCCAGTGTTGGATAGAAAGAAAAAGATGGACCAATAATATGAAGTTAACGGCTGTTTATAGATCCCCACCAATAAAAATCTGAGCTTTTCAATTTCAATCCAGTGCCTAAAACATCCAGCAGAACCTGCTGAAAATTAAGAAGTATATTGGAGGCTTATTTAAGCCTCCGAAAGTGTCATGGCTCTGGATCTGTTGTCACTGTCCGGGGTAAAAATAACTTCAAAAATAATTTCTAATGAGTTTTATCTAATATCATATAAAATCCTTAAAGTACAACTGATCTGCTTTTTTGATTTTTATATCTTTGGTTTATATATGTGTAATATTTAATTATTATTTAGCATTATAAAATTACAATACGGCATTACCTGGGCTCTCTGCAGGGAGGTCACGCCCTAACTAGGGCCCTATCCCCGTTTGAGCGTCTATGCACCCAAAAACTTCCACTAACGCATGGTATATCCACAATATACGCTCTCCTTCAGTCAAAAGAAACAGATCCTCCTCCTTATATGGGGCGTTGGGAAGCCGAATTGAACATTACCATGACGGACGCTGACTGGTCTACTGTCCTCTTCCTGACACATCATGGCACGCGAATGGTCCAATACCATGAAACGTCCTATAAAATCTTAGTACGGTGGTATTGTACACCGCTTAGGCTTTTTCAATGTGTGGGATCAACGAACCCGGACTGCTGGAGATGTGGTGAGGAGCTAGGCTCCTACCTCCATATTTGGTGGTACTGTTCACCTCTGCAGAACTATTGGAAGTGGGTTGGGGCGGTGATCCGGGAGATAACGGACCTCAGGCTCGAACATTCACCTCAGACTTTCTTATTGCTGTTTACCGGTCTATCGACAGCTTCTTTTAAGAAATCTGTGGCGTT
This sequence comes from Leptobrachium leishanense, assembly GCA_009667805.1. NCBI lineage: Eukaryota > Metazoa > Chordata > Amphibia > Anura > Megophryidae > Leptobrachium > Leptobrachium leishanense. The sequence continues at coordinate 116,654,732 of CM019071.1, read as the reverse complement.
TCGCCTTCTGCTGGCGGCACGCCAACTGATCCCGAGGCACTGGAGAAGAAAGTCGGTCCCTTCCCTTCGTGAATGGGTGGCACAGGTGGAGGAGATGTACTTGGTGGAGGAGCGGATCGCTTCCCATGAAGGCACTCTTCCGACCCTCGGTCCTACCTGGTCCTACTGGCAAAGGTTTGTAGCTTCGACCTCGCTCCGCAACAGATTGGCAGCGGAACTGTCTGCCCCTGCTCGATTAGGAGAGGAGCGGGCGGATTAGTGGAACTTGGAGCTGGGATATGTGGGTTTACCTTCTGGAGTATGATTGGGTCCTCTTTTTTCGGAATGGTGGGTCTCCTGTGGCAGGGATGTGACGGGGCCCTGTGCTAAATAGTATCCCGAGGGATGTTCGGGGGTGCATGTCGCTGTGGCGGGGCTCCCGTGGGGGGGATATGAGACCAGATATGTTTGCTTTTCCCATGGCCTTACCCGGTTGAGGGCCATCTTCTCTTTTGAGAGCTTCGTTACGCGACCAATGTACCTTCCCTTTATCATCACCTCCCCCCCCCTTTTTTTATTTTTTTTATTATCTTTTTCTTTTTCCCCTCTCCCTTTCCCCTTCTTTTCTTCTCTTCCTATTACACTCTTTTTCTGGGCTGGTCTGGCAGACGTGGGATGCTCGTGTCATATTGCTCTGTCATGGCTGTTTGCGTTATCTCCCCCTCCTCCCCTTCTTCTTCTCCATCTCTCTCTTTCGCTTTCCTTCTCCCTGTCTGTCTTTTCGAACTCTCTCCCTTTGCTTCAGACCAATGCCGCTGTCCCTATTACTGTATTACTGACTGCTCATACGCACATATACGCCTGAGGATCAACGTGAAGCCATTACCTTTACCTATGATATGTCCGGCATGTGGTTGAATCCTGACTCTGGGACGGCGGGATAATGAGAAACTCGCATGCATGGCTCTACCTTGATATTTTGTAATTACCTGCTGTTGCTGTTCTTTTAGCTTCTATATGTTTTACCCAAACCAACAAATGGTACTTGGATGTTGGCTCTGATATCTGTAATGTTGAATTTTACACTGAAAAATAAAAATGTTTAAATACAAAAAAAAAATATTACAAGTATCTGAACACAGATGTTTTATAACTGGTCCAGCGTCTTTCGTTTTGGGCTGAACCAGTGCTAATGGCCAACATAACTCCTAATTAACGTATAAGGTAATGTCACTAGACCGAGGCTTCGCAGTCGTCTCCATTCTGCATCTTCTTTGTAATCTGTATGGGAATGACAATAAAATTAACATTTATCTATTATTTTACATACTCTCCATGTGAAATCTAGGACTTTCATTTAGACTTTAATGTTTCACCGGTTTAAAGTCCACTTTAGGGATGCACCGATACCACTTTTTTAAGACCGAATACGAGTACCGATACTTTTTAAAAGTACTCACCGATACCGAGTACCGATACTTTTCTTTAATGTCATGTGACGCTTTCCAATAGGAACAGACCATATAAAAATGCCCCCAGCTCACATGTATATCCCCCCCGATATATATATATATATATACACACACATATATACACATACTGCCCCAGCTCATGGAACTGCCCCAGCTCATGGATATGCCCCCCAGCTCACACATGGATATGCCCCCCAGCTCACACATGGATATGCCCCCCAGCTCACACATGGATATTGCCCCCCAGCTTATGGATATGCCCCCACAGCTCACACATGGGTATGCCCCCACAGCTCACACATGGGTATGCCCCCCAGCTCACACATGGGTATGCCCCCCAGCTCACACATGGGTATGCCCCCCAGCTCACACATGGGTATGCCCCCCCAGCTCACACATGGGTATGCCCCCCAGCTCATGGATGTGCCCCCCCAGCTCACACATGGGTATTGCCCCCCCAGCTCATGGATATGCCCCCCAGCTCACACATGGGTATGCCCCCCAGCTCACACATGGGTATGCCCCCCCATCTCACACATGGGTATGCCCCCCCAGCTCACACATGGGTATGCCCCCCAGCTCACACATGGGTATGCCCCCCAGCTCATGGATATGCCCCTCCCCAGCTCACACATGGGTATGCCCCCCAGCTCATGGATCCCCCCCGCGACGATACTTACCTTCCTGGGCGACGCCGGGAATGTCTCCGCGCGTGCACTCGTTGGAAGGACCCCAGCCGCGATCACGTGGTCGCGGCTGGGGTCCTTCCAACGAGCGCACGTGGGGAAACTTTCCCGGCGTCGCTCAGGAAGGTAAGTATCATCGCGGAGAGCAGCTGCAGGGCTTATCGGCATTCAGACAGGCCCTGCAGCTGCTCACTGTGTTCATACTTACCTTCCTGGGCGACGCCGGGAAAGTTTCTGCGTGCGCGCTCGTTGGAAGGACCCCAGCCGCGATCACATGGTCCCACATGGTCATGGCTGGGGTCCTTCCAACGAGCGCACGCACGGAGACATTCCCGGCGGCGCCCAGGAAGGTAAGTATTGCGGTGAGCAGCTCCAGGGGTGGCTGTCCGAATGCCGATAGAGCATTCGGACAGCCGCCGCAGCCCCTCGGATGCCGGCTCAATGCCGGCTTCCGGTATCGGAAAAAATATCGGGGGTACTGCACGAGTACCAAGTACTCCTGCAGTACCCAGTATCGGCCCCGTTGATACTAGTATCGGTATCGGTGCAACCCTAGTCCACTTGTTACGCACAAAACGTGTTGGGCTCATTTATTTATTTTTAAATTCTTTATAATAAGAGTTTGTCACAGTGTAAGATCATGTAAAAATATGAAAAGTGATCACACAGGACCAACCTATAGATCCAAGTTATGAATAGCTGATAAACGAATGTTGAAGATACGAGATGCCAAAGCATCCAATTTGGGTACTAAATTTGCTTTGAATCTACAAGCTACAAAAGTTAGAGCCAACGTTTCGGCAGTATACCTTGATAAAGGTGAATCCTCGCCAAAACGTTGGGAACCTTGCCTCTGCATCTGGGAGTTGGTTTGTACTGACCCAAATTATGATTTTTAGCTGCTTCTATTTATTTATCACTTTGTTACCTGGTGCTTTTTGCTGTTAGGTATTTTTTGTGCATGTGGTCTTTCGGCTACTTTTTTGAGCCTAGACGTGTAGACCGTTGCTTCTAATATCAGTTTGGCCACTCTATATATATATATATATATATATATATATATATATCATAATACACACACACACAGACTCGGTAAGTCTTAATGATTGCTAAGAGTATATACAGTTGTGTTCAAAATTATTCAACCCCCAATGCTGTAAAGGGTTTTAGGGAATTTAGTGTACATTTGTAATTGTATTCAGAATGAAATCCTACAAGGACTTTTTAAAGAACCATATGCAACTAAAATGACATCAATTGGTTTTGTAATACAGTAGTAAATGTTTCTTTTGTGAATTCTTCATTGACACAATTATTCAACCCCTTAAAGACTACCACTCTGAAGAACAGAGGTGCATTCAAGTGTTTTCAATCAGGTATTGAAAACACCTGTGGATGTCACAGAGCAGCAATAAAGCATAATAAGCACCAATTAGGCAGCTTTAAAATGACTGATACTCAGCTCCTTCTAGACATTTACTGGTGTGGTTACAAACATGGTGAAGTCAAGAGAATGGTCCAGGAAGACAAGAGAAGAGGTGATTACTCTTCACAGGAAGGGCAATGGCTATAAGAAGATTGCAAAGATGTTAAACATACCAAGAGAGACCATAGGAAGCATCATTCGCAAATTCAAGGCAAAGGGCACTGTTGAAACGCTACCTGGTCGTGGCAGAAAGAAGATGCTGACTTTGACTGCCGTTCGCTACCTGAAGCGTAGAGTGGAGAAAAGTCCCTGTGTGACTGCTGAGGAACTGAGAAAAGATTTGTCAGATGTGGGTACTGAAGTTTCAGCTCAGACAATACGGCGCACATTGCGTAATGAAGGCCTCCATGCCAGAACTCCCAGGCGCACCCCCTTGCTGTCTCCAAAGAATAAGAAGAGTCGACTGCAGTATGCCAAAAGTCATGTGGACAAACCACAGAAGTTTTGGGATAGTGTTCTGTGGACTGATGAAACAAAATTAGAACTGTTTGGGCCCATGGATCAACGCTATGTTTGGAGGAGGAAGAACAAGGCCTATGAAGAAAAGAACACCTTGCCTACTGTGAAGCATGGCGGGGGGGGGTCAATCATGCTTTGGGGCTGTTTTGCTTCTGCAGGTACAGGGAAGCTTCAGCGTGTGCAAGGTACCATGAATTCTCTTCAGTACCAGGAGATATTGGATGACAATGTGATGCAGTCCGTCACAAACCTGAGGCTTGGGAGACGTTGGACCTTTCAACAGGACAATGATCCCAAGCATACCTCCAAGTCCACTAGAGCATGGTTGCAGATTAAAGGCTGGAACATTTTGGAGTGGGCATCGCAGTCATCTGACTTAAATCCGATTGAGAACCTCTGGTGGGACTTAAAGAAAGCAGTTGCAGTGCGCAAGCCTAAGAATGTGACTGAACTGGAGGCTTTTGCCCATGACGAATGGGCGAAGATACCCGTAGATCGCTGCAAGACACTTGTGTCAAGCTATGCTTCATGTTTAAAAGCTGTTATAACTGTAAAAGGATGTTGTACTAAGATTGAATGTCACTTGGGGGTTGAATAAAACTGATAATGATGTGAGCACAGAAAAGACATTTGTGGTTATTTCATTATAAATGTTATGTTATATTTGTCTGACCTACACGTGCCTCTTTGATTTAATTGTAAGCAAGATGACTGAATGATCAAAATCAATGTCAAACTGGCCAAAACACTAAATTTCAGTGGGGGTTGAATAATCTTGAAGACAACTGTAAATAACAAGATATGTTTGTGTTCTTAACCTTGAAAAAGGCCTATATATAGGCCGAAACGTCAGTTCTTTATAATGTATCTTTTGAATAAAAATGTATTGATTTTACTCAAGTCCTCGCGTGCGTCCTGCTCCATGGATATTGTGTGTGTATATATATATATATGTGTGTGTATATATATATATATGCATATATTTATGCTAACATCTGTACATTGTAATAATTTATTTGTTTACTAAGTTTCTTTGCTCTGTTGTTATTGGACGTGCTATTTACCCACGGACACACAGACAGACAGACAGACACACACAGACACAGACACACACACACCTAGATGTTTTTAGATGCCAAAGACCACTTTTAGGCTAGGGTCAGACGAATGCATTTTTCGCGTCGTCCATGAAAAAGTGCGTTCGAGCGAATGGATGTATTTTTTTTCACGGAATACGCGATAGCGGTCATACGATGCGCATTTCCGTCCGTGATTTTGTACGGATCATCAATAAAACCCTTTTTGCGTCTGGACGTTATGTTGGCCGGACAATAGCAGCGTCTGACATCTCCTAATCACGCACACACACCGCTAGTGGACGCAGCGCACTCTGTACGTCAGTACTAGCGGTATCACGTTCTCGAAAAAAATGTGTTTCTTTGCCGCTTGCGTCGCCCGGCTGAACTTTTGTGCGGTCGTTCTTCGTATATTGGCCGACATTTGCTGCTACTACGGCCGTGATAAAGTGCGGCTGCACTCGCGTTCGCACTGCGTTCGTCTGACCTCAGCCTTAGATTGGTGTAAAATAAACTGGAAATTTAGGAGCCAGTGGGCTACCAGGCTCCTGGCTTTGTCAAGCCCTGTCTTAATGTATAATTAATTAGAAATGATTTTACAAAAAAAACACTGGTTTCTGACAATGGTTTTTTGAAAAATCACCTTGTAGTGAAGGGGCATTTTTCACATACTGACCACTTAAAACAGCTAAAGTGTTCAGAATGAGTAGAGTGCTCCTTTAAGTGTGATCAAAAGTAATTTCTAAATATCTGCTGCTGTCTTTTCCCTTTCCTTAAACACCAATATTCCACAAAATTTAATGATTGAAACCAAAGCAACTGGTTTCGGCATCTGTAAATTGTAGGAGTATTGCGTTTCTCTTTCTGATTAAAACTACATAAAAGTAGTGTTTGTACTTTTCTGAAAACCGTACAATGAATAATAATCATACAAAAAATAGATTTTATCACTACCAACCAATGGCTTGATTTATTGTGGCTGATTGGTGATAACAAATTCAATAAATAGATTAATAATAGACAAATGTGTGTTTTTAAAGCAGTGAATGTATGGCATAGCCAATGTTATTATTAAACATTGGTAATATTTAGGTGCGATATTGAACATCTATCTATTTTTAATTAATTAATGAGTGAGCATACAATTTCACCACAATTTCTCTCTTTTTGTAATACTTTTTGAGCTGGATTCATGCATTTCTCTCTAATCTTTTTCTATCATTCAAGATAGATATGATTTTATATATTATATATATCTCAAATATCTTGTTTGACGAACCTAGAAATAAATTCCTTGAGATATTGGTATTCCTACAGGTTTGGAAATGCATTTAATTATATAAATTGTTCACAACTTGATAATTGATTCTCTACCTTAATATATCTGGGCAATGGTATATATATATATTTATATTCTTGGTGGTTTACCTAGAAACTCTGTATCTTTAAGAACAAAAAATCTGTAAAATAAAAATATTCCCTTTCATTACATGCTGCCCTTACACATTTGACTAATGTTGCCGCTGATACAAATCACCTCCTTTATTACCTATAAACCGTTCCATCCTACCATAGAAAAACGCCACTAATTTATATAGCAGTGACATTTTATAATTTTTCCTGATTTTAAGATAAAGGATTTTACATTTAAAACTTTAATAGTTGAGCCCTGAGTTCATTTATCTTTAATTTTTGAAATGGGGGCACGTAATTCATATCTGTAATTTTATGCACACTCTGTAACGTTCACGGGACTTCATTTGTACATTAAAATTCCTTTAAGACCGTTATTAATGATTTATATAACGAACTGTCCTATTAATCACACAAGTTTTCACATTTTATGATTCCCTTCTATGTTAATACTATCTTTATGGTCTGTATTAATGTTTTATGTCCCCTAATTTCAATTATAAATCAAGAACATTTTTCTGTTTTTGTTAGTATTTTCTGAACTTGGTGTCAGCTTTAAAAATTTTATGCCTTCCCTCCTCCCATCGGAAAGACTCCCCTCGCCCCTCTCTACCGCTCTATATATGCCTTATGAAATATTCATGGAATTAATTGAGATCTTCGCTCTCAGGAAACTTTCATTGACAAACTAATTCTTTCTTCTCTTCTCTCTCTTGTACCCCCTACCCTACTTTTTTCCCTATTCAAGCTCAGAAACTGGAACGTCTACGCAAGGAAAGGCAAAATCAGATAAAGTGTAAGAATGTGCAGTGGAAAGATCGGAACACAAGCCATTCTGGTAAATATTAGGTTCCGTTTCGGGTTGAATTTTTGTATTTTCCTTAATCACAAATATTTTATGAAGCATCTCCTGTAAATCACATTCCACTGACAATCGTTCTAATGTGGTTTTAATTGTGCATCGTTAACGTCAAACTAATGCACATTTTTAAAGGGCCACTCTACTAACCCCACCCCCTCCTTTTTTTCCTTTCAAATGATTGGGCAGATGCTGCTGATGTTATTCAGCGCATGCGCAGCACCAGTTCTCGTTTTCTTGTTTGGGGTCTCCCAGAGCGCTTACTGCTGCGAGCGTTCCAAGACCGGTTGATGTCAGCACACAAAGTGTTGCGTGTAACTCCCTGGCATTTGAGTTGTTTGCATAATTATTTTAACTCCCCACCAACACAGAAAACAGCCGAGTAAACCCCACCTTGCTTGAATGTGTTGGTAAGGTTCTTTGATCTCCTTAGATCAGTGGTTCCCAACCCTGGTCCTCATGTAACCCTAACAGGCCAGATTTGCCAGATATCTGAAGCACAGCACAGGTGATATGATTTGCTGCTTAGTGATTGTAGGATTCAGTCTGCATTTCCCCAAGGTGATCTGCAAAATCTGGCTTGTTAGGGTTACTTGAGGACCGCGGTTGGGTTGGGAGCCACTTGCCTTAGATTTTGGACTTGGGCATTTGTTGTTTAACCCAAAAACTGGTCTGGACATGCTAGTGAATTTTGAAGTCTAAATCTTGTATTTGTCTCTTCTTTTTTTTTGCACACGTCACCTTTTCTGCCTCACATACGATTAAGATCCATTATTGAGAAAGGTGCGATTGTGACCTTGATTTAAAAAAAGCGGTAGATTACCTTTGGTTGTTGTGGACGGGCATCGTAAGTCCACCATATTTTGGCTTTAGAATAGGGGCCTATTCTGCTATGTTTTGTTCTCGTTGACTCTAGTACAGATACGTTATCCATTTATTCTAGCGTTAGGACCCACCATTCTATGTCCTTGTTTTTTGTGACACATTGCCTCTTTAATAGATGTCTCACTCATAAGTTATGGGTTTCAATTAATGTCTTTTCAAATTGATACAGAAATAAAATTAATGAGAGAGCAAGCTTTACCGCTAAATTGATTAATTTTTACTTTATATGTGTCACTTTTATTTTCAGTCGAAGAACTGAGTTCACTGTTTGAAAAGAAAAACTTCAAGGAGAGAGTGGCAAAGACCGGAAAGCCTTCCATACTGTCTGTGCGCCTGGAACAATGTCCCCTCCAGTTAAACAACCCTTTCAATGAATACTCCAAATTTGATGGCAAGGTGAGGTTAACCATCTTTCCCACATTGCTATTCTTTATGTGCATCTCTTCTTCGTCACTGGATTCGTTTTGATTTCTATTACATCTGCAAATTTCCTTTTTATTTAAGCAGGACGGCAGGCTCACATTTATCTAGATTTTCCTATAATGTGGAGATTTGTCTGCTTCACAGGGGACTTTTACTGGTGAAAATCTCATGGGCATTGAATCTCTTGGGTAATTGTATCACATTGGCACATCACTCGTCATGACTCGGGTGACATTTGTTTGTGAAAGACAAAAGTGATCTTGGAGCCCGACCATACTTGAGAAAGGTTGTGTCACCCAAACAACGGCGTTTCTCTTACATTAAAAACATAATTTAATAATTGGAGTGCTTGGAACCCCCTCTTTTGATATGAGTAACCTAAATTTCTCATCCAATTCTAGACCATTAGTGTGGTGTATATATTTTTATTGCAAAATTCTTTATGGCTGAATGGAAATAAAGTGTACACAGTCTTCTCTTCTTTACAGCATGACTGCAGTTCACCCTGCAGCTTAGTTATCTTCTGGAATAACAATACAGAAACAATAGAGTTCAGAACATACCATAGAGTACTGAATAGTAAAAACTATAAACCTCGCCATCTACAGTCTAAACAGTATATAGCACATAAATCACATACTCAATAGATTATTTATTTATAAAGGATTTTACCAGGAAGGATACATTGAGATTTCTCTCGTTTTCAAGTATGTCCTGGGTTCAAGAACATTGAAGTGTTACAGTTACAGAAATACAAAGTAATACAATGTAAGATATTAACAACACAAATATACAGATTAACAGAAAATCAATATGTAGGAAATAGTCATTATGTTACATGTTTACAGGTGCATTCTGTATTGAGGTATGTTAGTAAGGAGCTCTTGAGTGACTTAAGACTGGTGTTGCATTGTTGCATTATAACACATTATTCTAACAACTTTGTTAGCCCTTATGTGTGTTTATGCTGTGTCTGTGCTACATTTCACTGTTTAGGTACTGAAGTAAAGCACCACACAACCAACATGACACAAGCAGTCTCCAATTATTCAATTATAGCATTATAGGTAAGCTAGAACGCCTCTTGGCAAGCTGCGTGCAGTAGGTTCTTCACACAGAACCCTCCATGCTTTATCAACAAGGATGAGATCTACTAGAACACCTGGCGGCATTTATTAGTCAACATCGATAACCAAGGTCAACGATGTGTCTACAGCAGCGGTCTCAAACTCAAATTACCTGAGTGCCAGTGGACAAGTTTTCTTTTCCCATGGGGGCCACATGCAAAATTTCAAATTAGTGTTTTTTTTTTTTTTTTAAATTATTAAACCGTTTAAAAGACTTTGCTGTAAAGGAAAAGAATAATTTATTTTTTGTTCTCAAGCAATGGCATTGTCCATTTCTCACGTATAAAATGAGCAATACCACTGCCTTTACTCACCTCATTTCCCACGATGCTAGCAAGGTCAGTGATGTTTTATACATAGTCATATTATTCATCATAAAACACAATGTGGCAAAATACTTATTGCATCTAAGCCTGCGCCGCGGCACAGAAGCCTGCGCCGCGGCACAGAAGCCTGCGCCGCGGCACAGAGAAGCCTGCGCCGCGGCACAGAGAAGCCTGCGCCGCGGCACAGAGAAGCCTGCGCCGCGGCACAGAGAAGCCTGCGCCGCGGCACAGAGAAGCCTGCGCCGCGGCACAGAGAAGCCTGCGCCGCGGCACAGAGAAGCAATGCTAGCAAGGTCAGTGATGTTTTATACATAGTCATATTATTCATCATAAAACACAATGTGGCAAAATACTTATTGCATCTAAGCCTGCGCCGCGGCACAGAAGCCTGCGCCGCGGCACAGAAGCCTGCGCCGCGGCACACAGAAGCCTGCGCCGCGGCACACAGAAGCCTGCGCCGCGGCACAGAGAAGCCTGCACCGCGGCACAGAGAAGCCTGCACCGCGGCACACAGAAGCCTGCGCCGCGGCACAGAGAAGCCTGCGCCGCGGCACACAGAAGCCTGCGCCGCGGCACAGAGAAGCCTGCGCCGCGGCACAGAAGCCCCCGTGGCACACGTGGGAAGCTGCCGCTCGCTTTTCAGGTTTATAAGATAATGCACCTTAGTGGTACACTTCTACACACTGCACATTACAGAGCTTCCACAGCAATAAAACTCACGCTCATACACACCGCACATTACTGTATCACAGAGATCCACAGCAATAAAACTCACAGTAATGTGCGGTGTGTATGAGCGTATCACCGAATTCACTGCAATAAAACTCACAGTAATGTGCGGTATTGATTAAACTAAAGTTATATCAAAATGCAGTATTTTATTAAAATATATTTAATTAAAATAATTATAATATAAATAAAAGATTATATTGAAATTAATTTATATATGAAAACATTTGTGACTTAGTGCAGCAGCATTTTAAATTTTATAAGGGGTGGAACAATGCCCCTGTTTTTAGAAAAAAAAATATAACTTCCTATCTGTATTATATTTATATAAATTTTATATATATATATATATATATATGTGTGTGTTTTTAACTAAATACATAGTGATGTTAGGTATAACTGGAAAGGCCAGATTCTGACCTTTCCAATGACACCTCAACTGCTCCTATGGATCTGGAGATAGTGATACAGGGGACTAAAGGATCACTGCATCTTTCCTGTAATGGGATCCTGCTGGGCAGGGGGAATACCAGTGAGTGACGTGATCGTGTGCACGTGCGAGATGACTCCTGCGACTGAGAGGGCCGTCCTACAGCAAGTGCTGATGTCAGTAAGCTGTGGCTGAAGCCCCTGCTTGCTGCCAGATCGGTACCAAGGAGGAGCCCAGCAAGACAGGCGTGGAGTGTCCTGCACTGGGGAGGGAATCCCCATGATTGGGCTGCAGGGGCAGCAAGGCCAACCGGACCGGCTCAATCTGCCCATCTGTGGGCCATTTGTAACTGACCTTTTTATTATTTTAAATAATTTTTTTTTGAAAACCTATAAATGTTTATAAAATTTTGGATAAGGGTACAGAAAAAATGGAGGAAGGGGAAAGGAACATAAAATAACACATCAAACAGATAAACGGCACGTTGCAATAGAGAAAACATTGATTACGTCATACACTGAAGGTCCAGGAGTAATATAAAATAGCATAATTCCCAAAGGGGCAGTACCACTTCGTAGTGCACCTGATGGCCCCCCTACCCATGAGTCCTCACGGAAGTCTCCAACTACCCCTCATATACATTGTTGCTCAAGTACAAATCTCATACTTCCCACAGGTCATGCTTTGGAGGTATAGATCTAGTAATTGAGTGGCCAGTCGTTCATGTTCCCGAAATCTTTCTAGGTGAGTAGTGAGAACAGAGACGGTCTTTTTATTACACTGGGGAACAATTTTAAACATACTTTCTGTTGAGTTCGATATTTCAACTGTTTCAGGTTAAATTTAGGCGCTATCACGTCAGATTTTTTCTCTACAGCTTATCTGAATGCGATTACTCCCACACAGAGATATGGGAGCACAAGTGCTCTCCTATTGGCCGAGAGTGGACCTCCCTCGAGTGGGGAGGGGTGGGGGGGCGACCGTGGCGACTGGATGTTACTTGTCTCTGCATTTTAGTTACACGTGAGACAGTGTGGTGAGAGGGTGTGTAGAACTGTATTTAGTGAACCATATTCTTAGATTGTAAGCTCTTGAGCAGGGTCCTCCCTCCTCCCTCCTTCTGTTCCGTGTGTGTAATGTGTATGCATATTTGTTATTCTGTCTCTCCCATTGTACAGCGCCAAGGAATTTATTGGCACTTTATAAATTCTTGTAACTGTATTCCGAAAGTATACAAGGAGTAAGCAGCATTAATTTTTTTATTTGCATACGTATTTCCTTTCCTTCAGATCATGTCTACCTCTTCTATTTCTCGTCATAAGTGCCAAAACAGCCGTGATTCCTTTTGTTATATCTGTGGCAGTTTCACCGTTGCCAGTCAAAGGGTGAACATCAGCGCATTTGTCAGGCAAGCCTATGTTGCATATTTAAAAGTAAAACTTGGTGATCAAGATAAGTCTTGGGCCCCTCACAAGGTGTGCAAGCAGTGAGTCGAGAGTTTACGGATGTGGACGAAGGGAACATGTGATAAGTTGCCGTTTGATATACCTTTGGTTTGGCGAGAGCCCACAGATCACTCCAGTGACTGTTACTTCTGTACGATTCCACCAAGATTTGAAGGTCATAGAGGAACGGTATCAGGGTAGATGGGATGAACATATGATGGCTGACTTGTTGGAGCATCAGGCGAGATTGTCCACAGATTGAACACTCCAGGAAAAGCTATAAGCGTAAATTTGTACCTTAAGTGCTACCTAATTTGACTACTTGCACCCAATTGGACTTTTAGGTTAAATTTGAATTTGACATTCAGCTAAATTTTCCATTGTGTGCACATTTTGTATGGTTTTTGAGACAAAGGGAGGGTATCCTGTACCTTAAAAAACTGACGTGATAGAGAAAGACTGGGGTCATTTTTGTATTCAGATGCCACCAGTTAGTCAAAAACAAGTGCCAGATCTAACTCAACGAAAATGCTGGTTCCCGGTGTTATTTTTTTTAAAAGACCTTTTTTTTATCATTATTTAGGCACATTTTTACTACATTTATATTGATTTAAACTCCAATTATAGAATTGGAGACTTTGGTTTTGTTGTTTGTTTTTGTTACCAAGTTCGGTTGAATTTGGCTAAGCCAATTCGTCGCAATTTGGTTTTCGCCAACGCCCGATAACTGCCCTCGAAAACTCAAATTTCAGCAAAATACGGTGAACATTTGCTAAATAGTGAATTCACCATATTTTCAGAAAAATGACATGAAAACCAAAGCACCGAAATTGTGTGCTTGGGGAATAGACCATTATGTGTTTCAGATTGTAACTGGAACGCACAGGGTTCTGTCCAAAATTCCAGGACCAGAACAAGCCAGTTATTCGTCCATCCCTTCTCTGTCCCAAAACCACGCCAGGAGACCCACAGTCACCTTCCAGACTACCCGACTTGTAGCCCTGACATTTCAGAGAGAAGCCAAGTTTCCCCACACACGACCAGTGAGACTTCATCCTTTACAAAATAAAGCCATTCATTCCTGCTTTTACAGACAGTATGTTATACAGTTTCCGCAATGTGTGTTTACTGTCTGGGAGGGGACCAGAACAGTAGCACTCTGTCTCTGAGTAGGGATGAGCCGAACACCTCCGAGTTCGGTTCGCATTCGAACTCGAACTTTTCAAAAGTTCGAATTTGAACTCGAACACGCACTCAATACAAGTCAATGGGACTCAAAGTTCGATTTTTAGAGTGCCCTCCAAGAGGGCATATATGCTAGATATTTGCCATAAAAGGTGTATGGGGGTCCGGGTAGTGCCCTGGGGGACAGGAAACAAGGACAAAAAGTAAAAAAAAATAAGTTTTTAAAGGGACAGTGAGTTTTCCATGAAATAAGGGTTTAAAAAAAAAAAAAAATTCCTTCAAATATCGTGCCTAGGAGGTCCCCATAACCTGCCCGTGAAGTGGTGGATTTCTAGGATGTATAGAAACATTTAAAAACAATGTCCGGGTCCGGGTAGTGCCCTAGTGGGCCGGAAACAAGGACAAAAAGTTTAAAAAAAGTAGTTTTTAATCCCATTCACTGCTGTATGCTGAGGAGGACGTGTCCCACACGTCTTCAGCTTTGCGGGACCCACGGCGGAGATACTCACCTCTCTGTCCGGGGTCCCGCGGCATTCTGACTTCAGCGTCCTCAGACGCTGAAGTCCAGCTCCTCCTGACGTAAATGACGTCATCGCGCCATGCGCGACAATGTAATTTCCAGGCGACCCCCGGCAATGCCGGGAGATCGCCTGGAACGGAAGGGGGGGGTGTCCATTCGGATCCCTCTCCCTCCCGATCGGGAGGTCCCACAAAAAAAAGCCAGGCACCGCTTAAAAGGGGAGAGTCTTAAAAGGGGAGAGTTAAAAGGGGGTGCCTGGCTTTAACCCCTTAGGCACCGGGTCGCACTTCAGCACCTTGCGGCGCCAAAGTGCGGCCTAGCTCCGGTGGGGGCTGCCATCTTGGATGGCGGCTCCACCCCCGGGTCCCCCCTCACTGCCTGACGTCCTCACGCATAGCGTGATGGCGTCAGTTAGCCGGGGAACCCCTAGCTGCTCGGAATCCCCTGGTGGAGATAGGGGGTTTATTTGAACTCCGATATCTCCAGAACCGTGGCAGCTAGGGGTCATGGAGGGTGTCAATCGAAAGGCCTGAGAATGATACCCAACATGACCAGGTATAAAGTAAAAAAATAATAAAAAGGAAACGTATTTTTTTTGGTGTTATTTTTATTAATGCAGCAATATTGTTCACATTTCAATTATAATGTGAACAATGATGCTGCACTAATGATTATTTTCTATGTGCGTTTGCTAAAAATCACATAATCCCCCCCCAAAAAAATGTAATAAGTCCCCATTTCTAATTTGTGTACAAGCGCACCCCATAGAAAATTTAACCGCAAATGTTCATGTGATAAAAGGTGAAAAAAAAAACACTTTACACGCTGCAGATGATTAAAAATTCAAGTTTTATTGCATTTTTTGTTATAATATACAGGCAGAACATGTCGTATACATATAAAAATTATATATTATGAATCTGTCGAAAATTACCATATACAATATGTCTGGGTCGTATAATAAAATGTGGCTTCAAATCACGTTTAAACATGATGAGCGAAAGCGGTAAACATTAGCTCAGCACACAGCGGTGAAATGCCTCAGCAGTGAAAGGGTTAAAGGAACAGTGAGTTTTCCATAAAATAAGGGTTAAAAATAAAAACAAAAAATTCCTTCAAATATCGTGCCTAGGAGGTCCCCATAACCTGCCCGTGAAGTGGCGGATTTGTAGGATGTATGGAAACATCGCCATCACAGACCCACACACGACACCTAGCACTCTCAGTCTGCATACAATGTATCAAATTCATGAGACCGGACTAATTAGAAGCACATGTTATTTCCAAACACTAATTAAACACCTGTTGTTTACGCCGTTTGAGAGCCCAGGTCATTTAGAGGTGAGAATCTTTGCACCTAGACATTAGTTTTTAATTCAATATCTAATAAACCGTTGCTTATAATATTCTGCAGTCAAGAGTCTCTTTATTTCTAGATTTTTTAGTATTTTTAAAGCATTTTTTTTATACTTTTTTCATTATTTTTTTTTCCAACTCGAACACGCCAAAAAGTTTGAACGTTCGAACTGCCGATGTTCGAATCGAACTCCGAACTGATCGAACCGAACAGCTCATCCCTATCTCTGAGCACAAGCCTCCTCCCCAGTGATAAAAGTATCTATCCAGCACAATCAGAAGGGAAGGATAAACTAATACAAACAAGCAACTCTAGGAACTGTAACATAGAAACATGGTTTAAAATCAATCCATCACATACAGCATTGCAATGCCCAAATGCTCCATTAATAGTCTTTGCCCTAATTACCCATACAGGGTTATTCAGAGAGTGGTGAAAAGCAGGAGAATGACCGGAGAATGGAAACTTCTAGGTCAAAATAGTGGATTTGAAAAGTGAGATGAATGGGAGAATTTTTCTGGTTTGGATATTTTGACCTGGAATTTTTCATTCTCCAGTCATTCTCTTGCTTTTCACCTCTCTCTGAATAACCCTGATAGTCTTTGGGCATGAGTCTGGCATCTGCTATTCTAATACGGAAACCAGTCTATATTTGGTGCGTGCAATGCTGTGAGTGCCGCGTGTCAGCCAGTCTCGGATACTTGGAATCCAAGTCTTTCAAAAGGTGACGGAGGCTTCCGTCACACAGATGAAGCCTGCCATTAAACGTTTCTGTAGGATATGAAGTAATACATTTTTGACAGTATGGTTTTAGAGACAAACTGTCCTCCCTATGAGTCGAACATTAGATGTATGTCTCAGTATCAATATATCAAGACCATTGAAATTACCCCTCCCCCCAAATCCCCATTCATGTATTCACTTGTCATATTTAGATTTCTAGCCATCACATCTAGAAACACAAAGGGAAAAAAAAACATGACTTCCCACTATTGCATTTCCACGTTAAATCAAAAACACCTGGCTGACTCGTCAAGAAATATCTGGTCCCTAATCCGTCTTCTAAAAGGGCAAGTAAGAAAGGGGTAAAGGTAAGAAAAAAATAATATTTTACTTGACCGTCTCCCTTTTAGCTTACCTATTCTGGGGTAGGCGCTTTGTTAGCTCCTGGCTCACTCTGCTCTTGGAAAGAGGAAGCGGCCGATAACGCTGCCCTCTCCGCCACGGGACGAGGGGTGAGTAAGGTATTTATAGAGGGGTTTCATAGTTTGTTAAGTGATTTTACAATTGCAGAATCACTTAACACCAGCTTCTAGGAGTAGGTGTTTCTTAAAGAAACACTGGCTCCAGACGAGAAGAAAGGGCTACCTTGGAACAGCAATTTCTTCTACTCTGAGGACGTGTAGAGTTTCCCCACTCCTCTCCAACTTCTCCGATCTGGTAAAAATGAAGATTGAAGTGGAGGAGTTTCCTCCACCCCATCCAGCGTCACCAGCAGCCGGGATTTTTGAATTTCCCGGCTGTCTGTCACTAGTGATGTCAGCACACAGAAAGCATGCTGACCTCACCCCTCTCTGACACCAATCGCTGTAGCGAGCGTTCTCAGGGGCAGTTGATGGATCAGATCAGCAAATGCGCATCGTCCTATGCAGCTGCTACGGGACTCCCATAAAGTGCGGAAGTTCCCTAGCGGTGCACAATTTGCAGCTTCTACACTATGCAAGTTGTGCAGGAGCGCAAATTGCGCAGAAGAGCTTCAGAGATGTCTGCATTCGGGAGTTATGAGGCAAAAGAGCAGGAGCAGCGCATGGCAAGGGAGAAAAGATGAGTATGGTCACCTAAAGGTAGAGAAAACTAAAATAAAAAATTGGCTGTCAGCAGCTTCTTCCCAATTATTAAATGACAAAAAAAAAAACAAGTTCTGTATTTCAATAGAGTCCCTTTAACGACAACCATGATATAGGGCCCGTGGAATCTATCTACCCCAAAGAGTTAATCCCATATAAACTCCAAATTAGAGATGAATAGTACTGAATATACCTGTCTGCTCCGCTGCACATTGACCACTGACTCTTATTTTCGAAAAATAGGGGTTTTTCCTATTCCACTGTTAGCATTAAAAAAATCTGCAGATTTCCCTTAGCGCCTCCCTTTTACTGTATCTATTGTGACACAGCCACTGTATGAGCAAATGGTATAAGGAGCCGCAGACAGATAGCAACAGATATTTTACGGGGGTCACAGTGACTCCATCTTGGCCAGCGCACAGGTTCAGCGTTTGCAGGTGCAGATTCCAATGCATATAACAGTGAGAAGATCACTGGTCTTGTTTTCCCCCGGAATGTTAAGCTTTCACGTTTTAAAAATGTTTCAATGTCTAGTTGTAGCCAAAAGGAAATAACAACAAGTGTGGTATTTGGTACTTCTTAGAGTGCATCTTTTGTGATCAGATACTCTGTGATATTCCATTAGGGGTTGGATATTTCATTGATCTTAAAGATAAATACAATACCTCATCCCTTGAGTAGATAATGCAGCTGGTACTTCCCCACTCCAACGACATAGGGGGGCTTCCATTTTCAGCCCCTGTGGGGCACAGCTCTAAGACAGCTGTCATGCAGTGCGATTGGGTCTCTACTTTGAAGATGGTGTGCTGATTTCTCAGCGCGCTGGCCTGCAATCATACTGGAGGAGTGAGCAGAGATCTTCCCTTACCGCTGTCACTCAGCGCTGTGGCATGCCACCAGTAGTGACAGTGATATTCATACAGGGAATAACGCCCTTTTTATTTTCTATATAGGAGTTGGCAAAAAAAAAAACTACTAACACATATATAAGGGTTAATTCCCCATCAAATTCGCCAAAACTCCATTGGGTATGACAGGCGCGCTCTAAGCTTCTTCTAAAATTGTTCCACTGGTCCCTCCACACATTCCATATTCTCCTATTTCCAGAATACGATCCCTGAGCGAAAGAAAAGAGTTTAAACCGTGTAAACTTGTAAAGTACTTGAGCACAGGGGAATGAGTAAAAAAAAAAAAGCTAATTAATGGCAAAAATAGCAAGTGCTCCCTTGATGGAATAGCAAGTGTTTCTGAAACACAAGCCAGCAGAAGGGGATTCGGCTATGTTTTCATCCTGACTTAGAATGACATGGGGGCAATCAGGCAGATTTATCCAAAACACCTCTATTTCACCTTTCTCTGCTAATTGTAGGGTTAATCCTATTCTGTCTTTCATGGTACCCCCATAAGACTCCACCGGTTCATCAGTTCTAACATCCCTGTGCCTGCAAGCCTGGGCTATGGCATAATTCATGAGCACTAATTACTCAGCTGTTAATTTTCATAAGTGTTGATTGTAGCAGTTCCTTAAATTAAGACTCCTTTTAAAGCGTACCTTGGGAAATATTTTATCAGGGCCCAGAGTGCAAATGAATATGAATATGGCTTCAATTAACACTCGCCGGTTAATGGCTTTTAACAGCATTTTGGGATGTGCCGTCTTTAAATACCACTCTTTGCCTGCTGCTCTTTCATTGAGCGTCATTCGGATAATTAAGAGCGCAAAGCGTCATTTGGAACTCGAATAAGACATCCCATTGCACTGCTGAAGTCCCCTGATTCTGTGTCTGATTCTTCTTCAAAACCTCCTTTGCTGCATAATAAGATACTGAGAGCTAATGGTTTTTAACCCCTATGGTGCCTTTGCAAATCGTCATTATTCAGCCTATGTGAAGTGAAGTAGTAATAATAGTATACAATATGCTACAAATGTAGTTTACATTATAGTTTGATTATTTTATGATCTATACATATTTGTCCGCACTTTTGTAAATTAAAATGATGTTCATTTATTTTGGGTCCAGATCACTGCCTTCACCCAAGCACATCCACTGTACACAGCAGGGGATATCAAAACGTCTAGCACGTATTGTATACCAGGATCAGATGCTCGTGCAACCCGTTTATCAGGTGTATAAATCCGTTTGCTGACAGGACATATTGTTCTTACAAAACAAACTGAAGAAATTATACAGTTTGTTTTTAATGTTGTTGATGTATCTGTTTAGAGGAAAATGTGTGTATGAAAATGCTTAGTGTATCCGATAGTGTATGTCCATGGTAATTTGTGCAGCAAAGTATACACTGGCTGAATTGTATCAGACATGCAGTGCTGATTGACAGCTCTCCTTTGATTTCATTTGAAGCGGCGGTTCTCAAACTCCACAGATCAGCAGCTTTCTGTAAATGCAGGGAAATTTCCAAATTGGCTAGATTTCTTTCAGTGGTTTTTTTCGCAGGGTTTTTTCATCAGAATTAGGAATAAAGTGCTACTTTTAGGCTAGGGTCAGATGAACGCATTTTTCACGTCTACCGTCAAAAAGTGCGTTGATGCGTCCGAATGTATTTTTTCACGGAAGACGCGATAGCGGTCATACAATGCGCAATGTAGGCCGTATTTTTAAGACGGAGCTCTACAAACAAATGGACGTGATGTAGGCCAGACATGTGCAGCGTCTGACGTCTCCTAATCACGCACACACGCCGCTATGCTGACGCAGCGCACTCTGAGTCAGTACTAGCGGTTCCACGTTTTCTAAAAAAATTTTGTTTGCCGCTTGCGCTGCGCGGCCGAACTTTCGTGCGGCCGTACTACATATATTTGCCGTCATTGGACATCATTTGCTGCTACTACGGCCGTAATAAAATGCGGCTCAACGCATGTTCGCACTGCGTTCGTCTGACCCCAGCCTAAAACGGAAAATGTTTATTAAATTTTCCCCGATTTATAATTTATTTATTTTTTGTCCCTTAATTAGTAAAGGTAATTCTGTAATAAGTGGGATATGCTACTGAAAATTAAAATGTCTTTCTTCGTATGTGACTCAAGGAAACTTGTGCTTTAATTCCCAAAAATGGTTAAAAATGTAAACCTCGCGAAACAGCTGCTAACTGCCTATCTAAGTGTTAGTTGCCTTTTTTTAATTCCTTTTGCATGTTGAAACGTGCTTCCTTGGGCCATCTGGGTCAAAATGTCAGGCCATACTGAAATTTGTTACGTCATAAAACCCTGTAAAAATGTGTTTTGTTCGTTAAAATCTGTTGACTTCTGGTCGGGTTTGGTTAGAGTGGTGCCTGTTACTGTATCCTCTGTTTGGAATAAAGAGATATACTCCACTATTGGCACAGTCAGACCATGGAAAAGGAGATAACCATATGTTTCACTTTTCGGTCTTGCAGATTTCAGCCTTTTTGAAGTATGAATGTGTGTTTGTTTTGTTTTGTTTTGTCATGGAAGGCTAGTTATGTTCTTTACGTACCTTATTAGTACTGAACTTCACTTTATATCAATAGTACGTGTTTTGTTTATCATGATTGTTTTGGAATTCGTGATGCGCCACTAACTGCTCAGTGCATTAAATTCTTCATAGTTTTGTTTTTGCTGGGGCTGCAGAGCATTTATTATATTTCGTTATTGGAGGAGGTGGGTAGGACTTTCTGGTTCCTGAACTCAAGCCGAACATGTGAACTGCTGCGAGAATTTGATTTGACGCATTATTGAAATATAAATTAATCTAAACGCGCACTGAGTGAGAAATTTCAAAGTGCCTGTCTATAATATATTAATTTTATAATGCTATTTTGCCTAATTATAGAGCCGCCTCTGTTAACACAATGTATTCAGTGCTATAGTTGGGTGTAGTTTATTTTATTTTTTTTACATATTGTTGTTTCTAGTTTGGATTTTTTTTTAATGTTTTTGTATAAATCCACAGAACAGTTTCACAATCCAGAAATATGGACTTATAAATTAAACCGGAGTACAGATTTATAGACTAAAATGACATGCTGGCAGACTTATTTCCTATTTATTTATAAAAACCAAGCAATTAATGTACAGGAAAAAAATAAATCAGGACGTGATGAAGCAAATTACATTTTTATTCAATGACTTATTAAAAAAAAAAGCCCCCCCCCCCACTTCTCAATAATATCTTATATGCATTTTCCATCTCTTATTTATTGTTATTCCACTAACCTGCCTTAATGTTTCTGCACAATTACCCTGTCGTAAAGCTTTTTGGTTAACCTATTAATTGCCAGGAAAAAAATGCAAAGGTTCATGGTCTTGTAGACCTTCTCATTGCGTTATGTTGTCTGCAATGAGTTAATCAACCTTAAACGCTTGCTTGGAGATGAATATTTCAGAACAATTAGGGGTTTTTGGTAGTATTTGGGATGGATGAAAAAATGCTGGGTGTTAAAGTACTTTATAAACAGTCCATTAAATACAGGTTCATTTGGACAAGCAGAAACAGTCCTGTGTTTATATATGTAAATAGGGTGTGTGTGTGTTTCCCCGACAGAAACGCACCCAAAGGGTCTTGAGTGAAATCCATAGACTCCAGATGTATATATAAAGTCCCTTGGAGGGCACGTCTATTGACAAACTATTGTTTTATAACTAGAGTTTATTTACTTATTTATAAAGTATTCTATCAGGAAGGATACATTGAGTTTTCTCTCGTTTTCAAGTATGTCCTGGGTTCAAGAACATTGAATTGTTACAGTCGTTACAGAAATACAAAGTAATAAATGCAAGATATTAAAAACAAAACACAAATATACAGATTAACACAGAAAATAAATATAAACTCCTTGTGCTGCATGTTTACAGGTGTATTCTGTATCAAGGTATGTTAATAGAGATATCTTAAGGGACTTTAGACTGGGGGAAGATTTGATGGCGTCTGGTAGGTTTTTCCATAATTGCGGTGCTCTGTAGGAAAATGAGGATTTCTTTTTGTATTGTGGTATTGCAAGTAAGGTGCAGGTCCTGGATCGGAGGTTATAGGAGGAGGGAACTGCTGGAGGAAGCCGTCTATTCAGGTAGGGTGGTAGCTTAGAGAAAAACTCTTAAACACCAGGTTGGAAAGGTGAAGGGTGCGTCTGGATTCCAGCGATGGCCAGTTTAGCTCTTTTAACATGTCACAATGGTGGGTCATGTTGTAGTTACATCGTAGCTGCACCAGTGGTGCAAGAATTGGGAGTAGAGTGCTGTGGTCTGTATGTGCGATTGATATATCTGTCATTATTAGTGTGTTAGTTTGTCCTCATTGTTACCACTAATGTAGGATTCAGAACACGTAAAATATTGGACCATATATATTGTTTAAGTGAAAGTCTGGCTATCTCTATCCTTTGCAGCATATATCTGTGTGTGTTTGAATATATGTATGTATGTATGTATGTATGTATATATATGTATATATATATTTGCGTAATTTCAGGGCAAGCCTTCATCACGCATTTGGAAATCAATTTGTACAATCCGAAAGCCGACAATATCAATCAGTTTTCCCCTTTCTAATTCGACAGGCAAGAGGCGAAATGGATAAAAAAAAATGTCATTTTTGATTGCGGTGCGCAGTTATGCGGAACCAGGAAAGGATATTCTCTCTTTAAACGAGACAGCGGTAATGGAGCCTGTTGACCATGAATAATTTTTTTTTTGTTGTCATTATTGCTATCCTGGCATATCCTTCATTAAATGCTCAG
The DNA here is from genome assembly GCA_009667805.1 of Leptobrachium leishanense. Lineage (NCBI taxonomy): Eukaryota > Metazoa > Chordata > Amphibia > Anura > Megophryidae > Leptobrachium > Leptobrachium leishanense. The sequence continues at coordinate 116,631,313 of CM019071.1, read as the reverse complement.
CCCTAAATTAAAATAGAACCAGTTTCCAATAGTAATTAACTGGAGTATATCGGGGAGGCTATTATTCACATTAAAGTAACCTTTTAATAGCACTGTCTTTAACTTCTCTGCAGGTAATGGTTTTAAAAAGCTCTTATAACAAGAGGAATTATAATGAGCTTTAATAGAGCAGGACAACGGGAAAATTAAGAATCGTTTTCTGTTACCCCTCCCTTTCCTGAAAGAATGAAAAAAAAAAGAGAGAAAAAAAAAAATGTTAAATTACGGATGAAATATGTTCTAGGTGTTACCTGGATGTTTTATTAATGCAGCCAATAATTCTTTATTAGCTTTTAAGTATTCATGGAATTGCCGGAAGAATATGGTCCTTGCTGCCCCAGGTTGCTCTTAAAAAATACAGTTTTTTTTGTCAACGACGCATTGATGAGATCACTACAAATTGGGTGATATATGGAAATATCATGGTTATTTAAGAAAAATAAAATATCTGCCATTTTTTACTTGGAAGATGGCAAACATTTATTGGCTTTGTGACTATAAAGAACGTCACCATTTGAACCAGCTTATTTTTAACAGCTAAGAAAATGTTCACGGGTGTACGGGGTGTTCTCTTTCTTAACTTAAATGTAGGAAATGTAGGTCCTAAATCTCTGTGGAACTTTTGGACGTCTGTTGTAGAATGAAATGATAGCTGCATGATACATGTTATCATTTTGTATGCTATGTATCTATCACATCAAAGACGTTTTATTTAATGTCCGACTTTCTGCAGAGTTTCTCCATATATCAATATGGCAGCAACTGTGAAAACCATCCAAAGAACACCGAAATTTCACCAATATTTTGGTGCTCTTTCATTCGGAGCAGTTCTGCAAGCTCAATGCGGTTACTTCGGCATTCACCACCGTGTCCCCGAAGTGCGCCGAATCGATCAACAGAATGCAGCCAAAAACCACCGTACGCATCTGAAAAACCGTCGCAAACGTACCACTGAAGTGATGAACACCTCCGATCAACTGCCGAACGCCGTCAAAAAAGCCAACCAGCCGCCGAACAGGGGTAATAAAACGCTATTTTTAAAAGGCGTTTTAACCTTCCTGGCGGTATTCCCGAGTGTGACTCGGGGTTAAATCTCGCTACCGCGATCCGTAACCCCGAGCCACACTCGGGCTGTATACTCACCACATCCTGCACTCCCTTGCCGTCTCCGCCGTCACCGCAGTGATTGCGGGAGCCGGCGACTTGCTTCCTGGTTCCGCTCTCTGCGAGCCACACGACGCGGGGGGCAGGACCAGGTGGCAAATTCAAACTGTAAAAAAAAAAAAAATGACAGTAAAAAATTATTTACAATAAACTTTGTGCAGCGGGTGCTGGGATTCCTGTATAGATGGGACACGGGGGGTACCAAAAAAATGAGAGCATTTATTCTCAAAGCAGCTTTACAGAAATAAAAGGCAAATAAAAATAATTTCTAAAATGTAATAAGGCTTTGCAATAACAGTTGGCTCTGGGCAAGCACCAGCAAAACTTGTATTGCAAAGCCTTATTACATTTTAGAATGTTTTTTATTTGCCTTTTATTTCTGTAAAGCCGCTTTGAGAATAAATACTCAAATTTTTTTGGTACCCCCGTGTCCTGTGTATTTCATTGGCAAAGGAGTGTACATCTGGACAGGAATTCCAGCACCCAGAGGTAAGAGGCATGTTTTTGGTTTGATTATGTTATTGAATATAAGTTATTTCCATTATTTTGGATAATTCTTTTTGGGATAATAATTTATTTTGTGTTTCAAAGCTTCTCTGACTGCGTGTGTTTACTAGACCCTTGCTTGCACGGATTTCAGTGAGTTATTCCTACAGAATAAAGGCTTACTTTATAAAACAACACATTTCCTTTCGAAAATAATTGAAACCCTTTTAGACACAAAATTTTGAAAACCTTTTCAGGGAGGTTAAACAAAAATAATGCAAGGTCCCTTTTAATAACAATAAAAAGGTCTGTTACAGAATAAAAAAAGACAATTAAAAATTGGAATCAAAACTTTCGCCCAAAAATTCTAAAAAGTAAATTAACAAATAGACATAATGCTGCAAATGAAATGAATAAAAGGTTGAATAATTTTTTTTAAAAAAAACGGGATTTTTTGCATTGAAACCTATGGGATTCGCCTGATTTTTAAACCTGTCAAACGAAACCACTGAAAATCTGGGCATTTCACCAACATTTTCCTGCTGTTCTGTGTTCTCTGAATAGATTAACCATTACTTCTCTATGGGGAATGTTATTGCTGCCAAATTGCCTTTTATTTTTCTGGCAATTCGCCAATATTTGACGAATTGCCAGCTTTTTGAATAGCCGAATTGCCACAAAATTGCACCATACGGGTAAATTCACCGTTAGGTGCATTCGATGGCCACACTCTTTGAATAACCCCTAAGGCTAGGGTCAGACAAACGTATTGTGTGTGTCCGTGCACAACGGACGTACTTAATGACGGACGACAAGCTAGTGGCCACAGGGTCCGTTTTTGTGACTGACATTTTTTTTGACTGATGTAGATGGGAACTAAAATTAATTTGAAAAACCATTTTGTCCGTTAAAAATGCAGTCCGTCTGACTACGTTCCAACACTCTCACACACAAAGCTATGTGGACGTGGCGCACTCCGCACATCCGTTCTAGCGGTTTTACGTTCTTGCCTAACTTGCATCCGTTTGCCGCGTCCGTTGTGCGTCCGCACTTCTGTGCGGACGTACTTCGTGTGTGGGTCTCTTGATCATAATTGTATGCTACCACGTTCGTTAAAATGTGCGGCAACACGGACGTGAACACTGCGCTCGAAAGGAATAACTATGCTTCCTTATTAAGCTAAAAATTAGTAAATTCTCTGTCAAAGCAACAAAATAAAGATTTCGCAATTATAATAATTTGCACAAATTTGCAGCGAGGAGTTGTCTCCGTTTTATAAAATTATATTTTCAAACCACTTCATGAATAATTAGATTATTGCAGATCTTTAATGCATACAGACCTATGTAGTCACATGTCTGAAAGTGCAACACGCTGTTTTCCCTCATTCTTCCTGATCACTGGACTGCCACCCAATTTTTTGGAGGAATAAAGGACAATACACCAGGAGCACCTATTTAATGGTACTCGCGGTGCTTAATAGCCAATATACTATTAAAATGCAATATTTAAAAGTGCTAATGCAGTGTTCGTCTATGATCTCTGATTGGCTTCTAGGAAAGACAGCCTGTCATCCTGCTGTACTTGCATGTTGGGATGACCCGCCTTCTTTTTGGGCTATGACTGTGAATGTAATCAATGATGCAATTTGCATCATGAACACACCCCTTCATTTTTGACTCCCTCCTTCTTGAAATCTAAGCCCTGTACAGTTGGCAGCTCTGTGATAAATCAGTGTTGGGTCAGACAGAGGCCTAAGGCTGGGCGTCCACTGGCACTGTATTTGTGCGATCATCCTATATCGTCTGACGTCGTCCGACCGATCCTACAACATGCAGGTGAATCGGCCCTCTTCTACTGCATCCGACCACTATCGGACAACTTCAGGCAATTTTTTGCGGCTACAACAGACTAGCGATCTAAATGATTTTTATTTAATTTTTATTCAACGGTTTCTTTTTTTTAATAAACTGCAAAAAGCCTTTTTATTTAGTAATTTTTTTTAAATTAGGTATTTTTCTGGATTTGATAGGTGAAATTTTGGGTTCTGATTTCTCTTTTAAAAAAAAAAAAAGACGCTTTCTTTTCTCTTGCCGAAAGCGTCTTATTTTTCTCTTCTCTTTGAGCCGGCTGCGTTCAGCGTTGCTGTCCCTGGTGCTGAAACCTATTGGGAACCGGGGACAGGGGGTTAATTCCCCCCCCCCCCCAGCCTTTGGCGAGGATCTTTTTATATCCCCCCTGCTCCGGCTGCGCTGGACGGGGGCTGTCCTTGGTGCTGAAACTCCGTTTCAGCTCCAAAGACAGTTTTATTTCTCACTGCAGCAGGGTTTTTCTGTTTTTTTTTCGTTCGGGGGTCTGTTCATCGGCTGACCTGGATCATCCAGACACTTCCAGTGGACGACCCCGATCGGCCGATGGTATTGTCCGTAGTCAGGTGACCATGTCGGTCGTCCGACTACGGTGCCATTGGACGCCCAGCCTGTCACTGAAAAGAGGACAACATTCACACACAGCACAGCATACAAGTGAGTATTTACTAAAAAAAGGGCAGTAGCATTTCATCCTGACACAAGACCTTTCTCAAATGGCCAGTCTCCCCCCTTGCAGATGTGTCTGTTCTTGGTGACCCTGAGCCTCCAGAACCCTCCGCTGTACAGTATAATTTCATATGTGCTCCCTAAGTAATCGACTGGCAGAGCTGACAACCACACAGCCTTCAACAGATTAAATTTAGATTGTGCCCTAGCAAATATGAATTAGATATGCCCTAGATATAGGATACAATGTTGGTTTCCCAGCATAAGGGACATCTAGTCGATCTTTTCCTGCAGTTATAAAGATGAGATTTCCTATCTTGCCACAAAAAAACTTAAATTCTTCTGTGATTGCTTCCTATTGGAAGCTGAGTTACCCCCCCCCCCCCAGTAAGGAAGATCATGTCACTGACTCTATTGGCATTGTTTTGGTCAGAGCCATCTTTTATCAAATCAGGAACTGCAACTCGTGACAGCACTCTGTTTTCTTCTCCTCTTTCCCCTTCCATCTTGGCTGTCTATTTGCTTGTAGGAATCCATATTTTTATAAAGTTTAGAATCGTAAGTGTCCTGACTTCTTATTAGTATTAAAAATGGTTAATATATGATTGTATGTTTAGGAGTATATGGGTGAAAAAGTGAATATAAGCATGTATCGGTCCCTCTCTTTGTATTTTATTCTTATTGTGCCCAAAACTGTGAGATGTCTTTGTTTATGAAGAGATACGATAACCCCTTCGTTGCTGAGCCATTTCACCCTGTGTGCTGAGCTCATTTTGACCTTTTTGTACTCAACCTGTTTATATGATGTTTGAAGTCCTGTTTTATTATAGGATCCAGACAAATTATATATTCTTTTTTCAGTGGACTCAGGAGAATCTAAATTCTGTATATCATTATTCTGTGTTTACGACATGTCCCATGAGAATGCTATAACAAAAAGTGTCAAATGTTTTTAATTTCCATTCGGAATTCAATAATTTACAGCGTGTGAAGTCATATTTTTCAACATTTTATCATCCAAACCTTAGTATTTATGTCTTCTCTGGGTTATTGTTTAAAGAAAGAAAAAAAAAAAACTTGGAAGCTAAAACGGAGAACCCGTTAATGCAATTTTAACCAAAACTGAAAACAAAATTTTCCTAATGTGTATTGGTGCATTACATTTATTAACAATAGAACTATGTATAAAACACTGACCTTGCTCCCTGCATGGGAAATGAAAAGGCGAGTACGGTCAGTGGCGTTGTTCGCTTTAGAAGTGAAAAATGGACAATGCTGCTGCATTAGATAAAATAAAAATTCCTTTTTTTTTTATTTTGTTTAAATTTTACATGGTAATGTTTGGTATTTTTTTGGAAAGGACAGACTCGGGCCTCTCCAAAGACACCTGACATTATCTTTTGGGGTCATTCGTAATAACAAATTGCACTGTCATCTCCTCGTTTGCTCCCAGCATGGGAATTGAGTAAGTGAATTATTGCAGTGGCATTACTTGCTTTATAAGTAAAAGCACCTAATGCAACAAGCAGGGTGAAAAGTAAATTTTGTCTTTATTTTAGTTTTTACACGTTACTTGGGTATTTTTGGTATCATTGGAAAGGCCAGACTCTGACCTTTCCTATGACGCCCTCATATGACCTTGTGGGGTAATTTAAAGTAGATACATGGGTCCTTGAAGCAGCAGCGCAGAGGCTTGTGTTTTAATTGGTACAGTGCATAATAACGCATTGCACCATTACCTCGAAACTTGCTCCAGATGTGGGAAATAAGGTGAATTAATTTAGCAGCATTAAAAAAAAAGAAATGCTTAAAAAAAAAAAAAAGAACAAAAATTTTTTAATATATATTTTTTGAAGTAACATTACTTTATGAAGTAACATTGGAAAGGTCTCTAATATGAACTAGAAATGCCCTAGATATAGGATACAATGTTGGTTTACCAGTATAAGGGAGGTCTAGTCGATCTTTTCCTGCAGTTACAAAAATTAGATTTCCTATCTTGCCCCAAAAAGCCATAAATTCTTCTGTGATTACTTTCTATTGGAAGCTAAGAGTTACCCCCCCCTCCTCAATAAGGAAGATCATATGCCATAACCACAAGCTGGCGCTGGCACAGGGTCACTGACTTTATTGGCATTGTTTTGGTCTGAGCCTTATTTTATCGTCTCAGGAACTACAACTCTTAGAAACCTAGAACATAGAAAAATGTCGGCAGATAAGAACCTTTGGGCCCATCTAGTCTGCCCAATTACATGGATACTTTACCTGGATTTATCTTTTGTTTAGGATAGCCTTATGCCTATACCATGCTTTCTTAAATTCAATTACTGTTTTGGCCTCTACCACTTCAACTGGAAGGCTGTTCCACGTATCCACCACCATCTCAGTAAAATATTGCTTCCTGATGTTACTTTTAAACCTTTGCCCCTCTAATCTAAGACTATGTCCTCTTGTTTTGCTACTTTGTTTCTGTTTAGCCCTTCTCTGAACTCTCTCTAAGAGGTCTATATCCTTCTGGAGATACGGTCTCCAGTACTGCACACAGTACTCCAAGTGAGGTCTCACCAGTGCTCTGTACAGTGGCATGAGCACTTCCCTTTTCCTACTGCTAATACCTCTCCCTACACAACCAAGCATTCTGCTAGCATTTCCTGCTGCTCTATTACATTGACTACTTACCTTTAATCCTCTGAAATAATAACCCCTAAATCCCTTTCCTCAGATGTTGAGGTTAGGACTGTATCAAATATTCTATATTCAGCCCTTGGGTTTTTACGTCCCAGGTGCATTATCTTGCACTTATCCACATTAAAACTCAATTGCCACAGCTCCGACCATTGTTTTAGTTTACCTAAATCATTTGTCATTTGGCTGATCCCTCCAGGAACGTCAACCCTGTTGCAAATCTTTGTGTCATCAGCAAAAAGACATACTTTTCCATTAATACCTTCTGCAATATCACTAATAAAAATATTAAAGAGAATGGGTCCAAGTACTGACCCTGAGGTACCCCACTGGTAACAAGACCTTGCGCCGAATAAACTCCATTTACCACCACCCTCTGTTGCCTGTCACTCAGCCACTGCCTAATCCATTCAACAATATTGGAATCCAAGCTCAAAGATTGCAATTTATTGCTAAGCCTTCTATGCGGAACAGTATCAAAAGCCTTACTGAAATCTAAATAAGCAAATGTCTACTGCACCACCTGTGTCTATTATTTTTGTTACCCAATCAAAAAAAATCAATAAGATTAGTTTGGCATGATCTCCCTGCGGTAAACCCATGTTGTTTCTGATCCTGTAATCTATGTGTTTTTAGATGTTGACAGCAATGTGGTGTTTTCTTCTCCTCTTTCCCCTTCCATCTTGGCTGTCTAGTTTTATGTTACTCATTACTTAAAATGCGTCCGGAAGAAGCAGACGATCCGCCGAACACAGTGCCGACCAGCCGCTGGAAAAAGCCGACAAGCCATCGAACAGGGTGAAAAACCCCCAAAAAAACAAACCATTGAAAGTTTCAAATTGTAAACGCTGTTTGCAAAAAAAAAAACTAATGGACGAAAATGTCTGGAAGTAAAACGGAAGGTCCTATGAATAATAATAAAAAGGTCTGTTACAGAAAAAAGAAAAAAATGCTATTTAATTTTTTTTTTACCCCCCCCCCCGAAAAATGCCTAAAACATCCTAAAAAAATAGACATTTTGCTGCAGATTTAAAGAATAAACCGTTTGAGATATTGGTTAAAAGCGAGAATCCTATGGGATTCACCTGATTGAAACCTGCCTAATGAAAACACCGAATATCAGGGCATTTTGACAACTTTTCACTGCTGTTCGGTGTTCTTTGAATAGATTAACCATTTACAGAATGTAATCTGTTCCTGATCCTATCACACATGAGTAGGTAGCTCTCTGGAACATCACAAGTCACTTCAGAAGTCCAGAATGGTTCATATATGCAATCATGGGATTTTACTCAGGAGCAAGACTTCTCTCAAAATGAAAATGGCTAAAATAAGGGAAACTAGACAGCTAAGGCTGGCGGCACACGAGCGTTTCTCAGAGAGAGGAAGGAACGTCCGTGAGAGTGGACGTTCCTTCCACTCTGTGCGCTCAGCGTATAAAGCGCGATCCTCCTATGGAGGATCGTGCTTTGTATCCCCGTCGGCGTCCGTCTAGCTTTTTGATGGGGAGGGCTTTTTCACGTCCGGTGGTTGGCCCTCCACGTCAAAACAGCACAGACGCAGGGAAGTGCGGGTGCATGAAAGCATAAGTGCGCTCGTGTGCCGCCAGCTTAAGGAGTAGAGCGCTTCCAAAAGACTTTCTCCACCCATCAACCATCAATAAATATTGAATTAATTCAAAGAGACCTCTGATAAGACAGCTTCACATTTGTCATCTGGGGTATAATTTCAATCCAGGAGTGTGACGATTGTCAATATATGGGCAATAAGGATCCAATGTACATAATCCATCCTGCCAAGTAAATAAATTAAAAAAATGAGACTTATGTTTGACAATTTAAGAATAATAGCAGGAGTAACAACACAACCATCAGATAATCCTCAAAGAGTACAAAATAGCTTTAAAGACAATTTTAAGTCCATGTTGAATGCTGAATTATTCTAGACTTTTTTTTAGCTTCGAGGGACACACTATGAATTATGACCACTCAATATAAACTGAGCAGTCACAGTGCCTTGAGCGTCCTCAGCCCTCTTCCTCTGGGGGCTTTCAGTCTGATTCAGCCATCCAATTGCATTGGCTTAGTTGCCCAGAAGCTGAACTGTAGCCATTCAGACTAGGAAGCAGGAAGACCTTTTAGGTACCACCTCCCTTCCTCTCATCCATTGGCCACAGCATTCCTGCAAGTCAGCAGCATGACTTGTCCAAAAGATTAGAGAGCTGGCACTCTAGAACTAAAGGGTTAAAACTGAAGGGGTACTATGTAGGGGTCAGACGGGGTTCATCTTAATCCCCTCTGTTCCCCCTCCTGTTTTAACCCCAGAGTGTCCCTTTTTAAGTGTCACTTCTCTTTCTTCGGTATCTAACTGGAATGATTGAGTGTAATTCTTCAGTCTAAATTGTGTTGAACCAAAGTATTTTCAATGGTCCTTAATGTATATTATTGCATGAAGATCCTCTATGCCAGGTGTTCTATCTTGACATTTCCATTTTACATTGGTGGAATCCAGTTAGGCGTCACAGTAGCATTTAATGGGTGTATCGTTTAGCTTTCCATACAAGCATGAAGCACTGGAAATTATGGACTATCCAAGAGAAATAACTCAATAATTTTCTGATTGAGTGCATTCTGAGAGTTTATATAGTTCACAGCCCTTTTTGAGATACTCCTTCTTTGTTCACATGCTCTTTCTGTTTCCACATTACAGTATTTGTGGCATGTTATGCTAATGTGGAGCTATTTACCACTCTTTTTCTACCCTACTCACTAATTAAGTTGACAACAAAATTGGAATTTTATGAACGCCATGCTCCTTTTTTTCTTTCTTTTCTGCAAGTTTCCAAGGGTTAATAGATGCCTTTTTAAAATAGACTAAAAAAAAACCCAGCATTCTGTTGTGTGGTGTTTTTTTTTTCTGCCGAGATAAACCCGTTTCAGCCAATTACATCCAGCCTTCTTTACAAAAGCGCAGTTTCCGTAAACCTCTCATCAGCGGAGCTTGGCAGTAATTGCAACTAGGGAAACTTGTAATTTTCCTGAAGGATCTGACACAGTCGGAATTAAAAATCAAGGCGCCCTCCTGAATGCCAGTTCATTACAAATTAACAGCAGTCCATAGGAAAGCAGCAGGCTGGGGCGTGCCGATAAAAAGCGATCAGGATAAAGAAACCCAGCATTTGAATCTGTCACCGCTTCGGAGTAAGCACAGCCCACGAACAAATTAATGACACATTGTCAAGGCTGAAGAAAAAAAAAAAAACACAATAAAAAAGTTGCATCAAATTAACACATCGGATCCCAGCATATTAATGCACAGGGGTTCACCTAATTGTTAGGGCAAGACCGGCCATGTTGCAAATGGAAAAATACAGCTAGACTGCTCTAAGGAGAAAGTTGCTCAATGCAGGCCGTCCACTGGCACCATATTTGTGCGATGGAGCGATCATCCAATATCGTCTGGAGTCGTCCAACCGATCCTACAACATGCAGGTGAATCAGTCCTCTTCCACTGCATCCGACCACCGACGGACGATTTCAGATGATTTTTTTTCGATTACAATAGACTGGCAACCTTTCCAAATTTTTTGGATTCATCGGACGATGCTGGGACGATCTGGTACTAGTTTACGTGGAAAAGATGCATTGTATAGTTAAACTGCCGTGCCGCGGCAGGGAAACGTGTAAAAGATACATTGTATAATCTAACTGCCATGTGCAGGGGAAGCATGTAAAAGATACAGGGCGCTATTACATTCTCTGCGCAAATTCGTCCACGCAGCGCAATTTTATTTATTTTTTTGAGCAGAGCGTTATCGCGTGAAAATTAACGGTGGTATTACGATCCGAACGCATTTTCTCATCCGTCAAAAAATAACGTTCGTAAAAACGACGCGCAAAACGAAGAGTAATACGTGCGCAGTAACGTAGCGCACATAAATCAGTGTGCGGACTGTTTTTTTCGCGGGCTTCAGCCAATCAGAATTAAGAACCTTAATTGACATCAATTTACCTTAATTGACTCACTTAAGTTTTCGTGCCTGTCAAAGTAAATCTGAGTATACACATGCTGCAGCAATAATAAAAACACGCACAAATTCACAATTTTATTGTTTGGGTATGTGTAGAATGTGTAACTATACTGTGCTGTATTTTTTTTTCGTGCTGGTGTTTTTCGTTTCGGCCAGAACGTTCCGATTTGCAGTTACCACCAGCTTTTCAAAGACGTTAAATTTATGCGCGCAAACGTTGTTCATAAAAAGATGCACATCGATTGTAATACCATCCGCGTACCAGCGCACGAATGCATTTGCGCTCACAATGTTAAGTATAGGACGCGCACAGTTCATCACGCTTGCGCAGGTCCATCCGCGTTAAACGATAACGCGCATAGTTTGCACGAACGTTGTAATACGACGTTCTGCGCAAAGGATTTTGCCCCTCGCGTTAATGCATTTTTGCGCACGTGCACTTTTTGCGCGAATAATGGAATAGGGCTCACAGTGTATAGTATAACTAGCGTGTGCAGGGGAAATGTGAAAATATACATTGTATAGGAAAACCGCTGTGTGAGAAGCCCATAGCATTCAATGAAAAAAATATTAAAGTTTTTATTCAAACATTTATTTTTTTTTAATCTGTAGCAAAAGCCTTTTTATTTATTGATTATAATTTGTTAGGTATTTTTCAGGAACTTTTTAGGCAAACTTTTGGGTTTCGATATTTTTTTCCCCGCGCATCTTTTTTTTTTTTTTTTTCCCTCTGCAAGCCGGCTTCAGGATTTCTCTCCCTGGTGCTGAACATATTTCAGCACCAGGGGAGGAGGGGCTTAATCCGAACTGAAGCCTGGTGAGTTGTTTTTGTTCCCCACTACGAGCCGGCTGCGCTGGACGAGGGCAGTCCTTAATTTTCAGCATCAAAGACAGGTTTTTTTTTTCTCCCGGCAGCGGGGTGTTGTTTTTCTTCTTCACCCAGTGGCCTGTCCATCGGCTGGTCTGGGTTGTCCTCAGATGCTTCCAGTGGACGACCCTGATCGGCCGATGGCATTGTCGGGTGACCAAGTCGGTCACCCGACTACAGTGCCAGTGGACGGCCAACCTAAGAGTTCAAATTGAATGTTGATTTTTGCATGGTAAACCAACAATACATTGTTGGTCTTGGGTCAGTACGGAGAATGGATCTACAAATATTGTTGCACAGAATGGATTGGGACATCTTGAATTTTCTATAAGGCAGATGGCGCCTATATTGTTGTTTTTGTAACTTGCATGTCAAGGATCCTTGACTGCTAAATCTTTGTGGATGTATTTGCAGTGGTCTCAGATTGTCTTTTGCTGTCTTATATATCTGGACTTCACTTTTATGAAAGCAAGGAAGTGGTAAGTAAGGTCATATTTGAGGTTTGGAGAACAAATCTCCTCTTTCAATTTTACATATTTGCCGTAGTTCAAAATGGCTGACAAGAGGATTCTGCATACTCTGCAGACAACAAAATAGTCACTGAAGCGATGAAGATGTAATTACTTGGACACAAAGAAGTATAATATAATATATACAAAGATCCTAGCTGGCACAAAGCCAATTCATAATTCTAATGTAACGTGAAGAATGGAGGATTAGGACTGGGTATCTGTCGAGGTACCATTTTTTTCCAAATCTTAAATTTTTATCATTACAGTGACATTTTCTGGAGAGTATATAAATTCCTCTTGTTAGCCATTTTGAACTTCCACGGACTAACTAGTGTGATACGATGCCGACATTATTTTGCATTGTCAGGTGTTGTTGGAGTCCATGTAGAAGAATTCTGAGGAACCATTGACAATTTGAAATGCCCTTGTTTTCAGAGATGGTCCTCAGATCTCACTCTCAGCCAGTGACCATCTTAATGTTAATACACCTCTGATAAAGCACATATCCTAATTGGTTCTACCTTTAGTCAAACATTTTATTTAGTGGTAATATCTTCAAATCCTGGTCTGGTGGGGGCGGAGCTAGCTGTGGAAGCGAGCAGCAGCATTTTGGAGGAGCTCTGTGTCTACCACAGATTTTATTGCTTTTTTCGCCGTTTGCACTGCCCTGTGAGCTTCCCGGTTGGCTAGAGGGATCCTGGAGAGTTGAGGTACCTGATTTAGCCCTGAGTTTCGTGCCCGGGGACAGATTGCTGCCGGCAGCGCGATTTGGGCCTAGTCACCGCGGCCATCTTGGAAGCCTACTCGAGGCGTATTGAGATTCCCTCACCGCCCTGCGACCTCGTGCCAGCCCAGCATCTCTGGAACCATGCCTACCGGTCGTTCCCAGCGACGGGCCCCCGACAGAGGGACATTCGGGATGTTTTGCGAGGTGGGTCCGCTTTTACGGGACTGACTGCTTCTTCCTCCCTCCCCCCGGGCTATGGCTCCTCGGAGGCTGACAGCGACTATGAACCTCAGGGGGGTATTACTGGGATGCCCTGGCTTGCCCCGCAGTCACCGGCGCCTGACTCCCGACCCCTCTCGGCGGCTGCTAGGAAACGGGCACAGAAGAAGAGAAAATCAGCAATGCGGACATCGTCCGGGGCAACGCCGGACACAGAGGATATTTTTGATGGGGACCCGACTGAGATTCCCCTTACCTCCGCCAGTAACAGTGTGACCTCGGAACATCGGTCTGCAGTGGGGACGGGACTTCGACAGCAACAGGTGCAGGAGGAGGACGACCATCTCCCCTCCACGAAGGGGGATCTCCGCAGGATCTTGGAGGAGCTCCGGGTGATGCGTGAGGTGTGGCAGCCTGAGGTGGCGGCGGTCCGCACGGAGATAGCGGCGATGCGTGCTCAGGTGAAGGTGGTACAGGAGACGACTTCTGCTGTGACAACGGAACAAACTCACCTGTCTGGTCAGGTTGCTGGTTTGCGATCCCAAGTCGAACTTCTGACACGCTCTGTGGAGATGCTTGAAACGAGACACAGACGCCGAAACATCAGGGTCAGGGGTGTCCCGGACTCTATTACCTCCGACGCTCTGCCGTCCTACGTGACTCGTCTTGTGCTTCAGGTCACGGGGCTTCCCCCTGACACACCTGACATGCTTGGGTCGGTGTTTCGGGTCAGGAGACCTGCGACAAACCCACCTGGGGCTCCTCGAGACGTCGTGGTGGCCTTCCGTGAAGTGGCTTTCAAGGTTATGTCTGCTCCGGGCGCGAGGGATCCCGTACGCTTTGAGGGCTCCACTCTGGCCCTGTATCATGATCTCCCATTCCAGACCCTGATGGCTCGCAGGCGTTTTCGTGAAGTGACATCAGTTCTTCGCCGACAGGGTGTCCGATATCGCTGGGGTCTGGCAGGAGCTTTGGTGGTGACCCACGCAAATGTCCCCTATACCATCACGGATCCCGCGGTTGCTTGGATTGACCTTGCGGCTGCGGGCCTCTCACCGGATCCTCCGGACCCTCGACCGGATTGAAGGCTGGTTTCTATGCCCTCTACCTCTCCAGGTCTGAGCTTTACTGAATTACCCCCCCTCCCCTGCATTTCTCTTATATGCTTACGTGTCCCTGGTCTCTAGCTTGGCCTAGTGCCTGGACTTTCAGGACGGTTCGTAATTTGTTTTGATCAGTCCCAGCCTGCATTGCATAGGGCTTTTGCTTTTTTGCCTGCACATGGAACTTTCTGCCTTTTTACTAATTTTTACCGCCCTGTCCTTCTTTGCGACGCATGTTTTTTGACCAGCTGACCGTAGTTACCTTGGCCGGCCTTAAGTGGCTGCGTTTATATATGTTTGATTTCCCACCTTGATGAGACCCCCCGTTAAGGGGATGTTTTCTGCTAATATATTGCTATCCTTAGATTTTTTCGATTCGCTGTTTTTACGATGACACTTTTTTGGCCATGTGTGGTTTCCGTTGCTTGTTATGTCTTCTTGTTTGGCCCTGCGAGGTCATCCATTATTTTACAGTATGATGTAATGCTGACTTATTTCAAAATAAAAACTTTAAATTTAAAAAAAAATTAAAAAAAAAATCCTGGTCTGGTGATGGTTCTTTCAGAGGAGTTGGAGGAAAACTTGTCACAGTGGTGCCACCGATGGGACTCAATAGACTTATTCATAAGAAAACTGGCCAAGTGGCTGGTAATGTCCAGAGGAGAGCAAAAGAGAAGGATTTTGGAAGCATCTCTTTACCTGATTAAATGTGTCATGCGATACTACACATTGGTGTGAAGGAACTTGTTTTTCTTTTTATATTCAGTAGCTAGATAGGTTTTAAGGACTGACAAAAAGGTGCAGTTATGGAAGTGATGGGTAAGGAAGATTAGCCTGACAGCTGCATTTATTATGGATTGTAGAAAGGACAGGCATGAAATCTAGAGCTTGTTTGAGAGGGGGTCTCGCTAATCAAAACTGAAAACTCTGTATATATGGCTCAACTCTGTGCAAAATATCCAGTGAAGTGGCAGCTTCATGCTATGACACTACTCCTAACTAGAGGAAGAAACACTGATAGAAACTGGAGACAAAAAAAATACCAGTATTGATAGGTGGAGAACAGTGGCCTTAACAAAACCTGTTTGCTCTATTTCAGGTGTTATGACAGATCTCCATACCCTGACAGGGTTACATCTGTCAATGCCGCTTCCTTGCGAGACCCCCTGTGTTCTCCCCAGGCAGACTTTTGTACTTTTCTCTAGTCCTGGGGCGAAGCTTAAGGAACAGGACATGTAGAGAGCCTGCTATCGTCCCCCAGAAATAAGGCAAGGCTGTATATATGGAGGTTTTCATGGTCAGAATGGAACTCTTTTAATTGGGGACGGGCACACATATTTATACAGTCAAACCTGGGTCGTTTACATACTCAAAACCTGACCCTAGAATGGAATAAACATTCATTCAACATTCCTAGCTAGTCAGGTCAATGGCAGTCGTGATGATAAACAAGATTAGTCTAAAGACAGGAGATAATGGGGCAGTGTATGCCTGACAAAGTAGATTGACAAAACTACTAAAATATAAACGGATATTAACACATTCCTGAAACAGGTTTAGCCTTCCAGCATACCATATCAGCAGAAAACAGATACACATGGACCATACAATAGACAGACAATAACATTATTCTTTCATAACTCAGATTACTTAACACTCTGTACTCAAATTCCAAAGTGACTTATGTCACAGGTGTGCTGATCTTTTTTCATTAATGGGACACCGTGGCCACCATGACTGCCTAAGCTAATTTAAGTGATGGTGGTGGCAGTGCTTCTGTTTGGAGAGGCATCTGATCGGCCATGTGCTTGCTTGTTTTTCATGTCCCTTTTGTCATTAGCCACCCTAGTGAACATTTCTGAGTAGCAGGTATGTGACACTGGTAGATAAGAGGGGGAGACAACAGAGCGGAATTAATGTCAAGTTTAAAAAAATAATGAAAACGTGGTTGTTGGCCACACTTAACATCCCACATCCAACTACCTACATTTTTAATTTTCGTTTTTGTTCATAACATTGTAAAGTCCAGGAATCTGCTAAGTAGTGCAACTCATTTGTCTTAGTCGAGTTTCCCATATCACATTGTGTAATCACTATGTGAACAGTCAACTGATCTGAATTGTAAAATAGCTCTTCCTTTATACAAGCCTGGCGAAGTCCATTTAAATGATTGCAAGGGAAGGGAGCTGTATCAGTGAATTTGGTATTATCGTTGTTAAATATAGAGTTATGTCATGTGATGATGAAGTTGAATGTTGTTCTTTGTGTATTTCATGGTAAACGCCATGATAATTGGAATGGTATTCACTATGTCGCAGACTCCGTTCTGTGGTTCCTCCAAAGTGAGTAGTATTTGACCAGGGCTGATGGATAGATTTCTGGGCCATCATGCCATTTCCACATAGAAGAGGTTGTTAACTAATCACAGTTCTTTCATTGAAAGAATGGTGGATTTAGTTTGAGGAACTACTGAGCACCCTGACTCTACACTGAATTCACAGATTAAGGCATTTTGGTTCTCACATGTCTTTCCACTGTAGCTTCTCTTGCAGTTATTTAGCTTAAATTTCACAGTGGTTTCAGACCATGTCCATGTTGTCCAGTGTTGGTTTTACCATAGTTTTCAGTGTTTCTATTGGAGTCTGATGAATGAATTCTGCGTAAAAATAGCAGATGTACATTCACTGGTTTTACAGCTAATGGTGTACAACACCAATGGGAATGGAAGATAGCCATGTTATGGAAGAATTATTGCCATACCATTTTTGTATTGTTCGCAGTAGTTTGTATCAACTTTGCCCCCTGTTGTTGACTCATCCTTGTGTGGATAGCCATAATTCACCGTAATTTCAAATACTGTGATTTTTACCATAGTTACCAACTGCAGCGAACCTCCCTGTCATAACAGCCGAAAACCTTTAATCTTGATTGGATTCAGGTTGCATTTTGAATATATGTGTGTTAGCAATTTCCCGATCGCAACTTTCTGGTCACCTTTCACATCTGGATCGTGTTGTATTTATGGTAGAAAAAGATCTGATGTATCTGATACCTCATGGACTGCTGCTGGGACGGTAGGTTTATCACTAAAGGGAATCCCAGAGCCTCGACATTCACTCCTGGTGTCTTGTTGCAGGGAGGGAGTGCGTTCAGAGGCACTCAGACTCCAACTGGGAGACTCGCATCATCCAACCTGCCTCACCCATGCCTGGCAAGCAGGCATGGAAGATACTGCGAGTTGCTGCTGAGGCTGCAGGACTCCAACTGGGAGTCTCCCCGCTCTGCATGTCTCGGACTTGAGAATTGAATTGGCTTGAAAAAGCTGATTCCAGGAAAATGCTGAGATCGGGTTCCAATCCTATGGATCTGATTTGAACATCCCTTATATGGGTAAACCTAAAGCTGTATATTCTGAAAATACTGTATAGGAATTGATATGAACAAATCATGATTCAGTTAAAAGAACTTTTAAGAAAAGAAGAAAAACACCCTGTACTGTCTCTTTAAGAATCATCCGATAATGTCATTGCTGACTTTTCGTCGGGGCTGACCTCTTTGGGGTTGCCCGTGTGCTGTTTGTGTGCCTTCTGGTACAAAATGAGAATATTAATGAAGAAGGATGTCTTCCTTTGGCAAGTGAAAGGGGATTCCAGCTGAGGCAGCACCTGGACTATCCATTCTATGAGATCTGTCTCCTCCATCTACAAGAGCCCCTCTCACCACTGGCTAATTAACTCAATGATTTGCAGGCATTTGATATTTATTTAAGACAATGGATCAGCATCTTGTACATCTCACTGAAGGGATTTGTTTAAGCAAACATGGAAATGGCTAAAATTTTCTGTGTTTTATTCGCTAACATTTACCCATACCCAGCTTATATTTACTGGTAATAATGTAAAATAAATGATATACAGATTTTATTACCCAGATGATAAAAATTGCTGTTTATTTTTTACTATTTTTATTGTAACACAGCCTTACAGATATCCTGTAATCACACCTTTAAAGGGATACTCTAGGCCATGGGTCAGCAACCTTGGCTCCCTGATGTATTGAGAACTACATTTCCCATGTGGCTCAGCCAGCTTAGTGGGAGATGTAGTTCCCAAAACATCAAGGAGCCAAGGTTGCTGACCCCTGCTCTAGGCAACATGACCACCTAAGCTTTTTTTAGGTGGTCATGATGCCCTGAGTATGCCCTTGTCTGTCCCCCCTCCCTCCGCACAGCCGATCGGCTGAACCAGCTGAAAACAGCTGAGACGCGGAGGACTTTACTCCGCCCTCCCAGCTGTCAGTCAGCAGAGCGGGATTCATATTTCCCGCTTCTGCCGACTATTGCCGAGTAGGAGACGTCATCGCGCTTTCAGCGCGATGACGTCTCCAACTCGCCGCAGTAGCTGGTGGCAGCGGCTGAGGATTAGTGTTGCGCGCATCCTCTTGCGCGCAACACTAATCCAAGAAGATGGAGCCGGGAGGAAGCCTGCTGATTGGATGGTTTACGTGAGAGGCACGCATGCGCGCTTCTCACGTAAACCATTAGCCAAGTGAAAGTTAGAAGGACGGAAGAGGAGGGAGGTGAGTATATATAAAAAAAAAAGACGCCGTTGGAAACAAGTGGATATTAGGGTAAGTATTTCAGTAAAAAAAAATCCCTACCTATTTATTGAAGGAATAGGTATAGTTTAATGTAAAAAAACGGAGGGGGGGGGGTGGGGTGGGATTTTTGATTAGAGTGTTCCTTTAACTATGTCAGTTTCAGTCAATGACGTTTACTGTTTTTGAGGATTTTTTTGTGGCCACTTCAACAGGGACCTTTGACTATTGCATGAGACATTAACAGATGCAGGAGCCAGAGAAAACGCTTGGGTGTCATAGTACTTGACATATTTGAAAGGCTTGTATTTATAGGACCACTCTAGTCACCATGACCATTTAGATCAACTCAAGTCGGGGATGCTCAACCTTGGCCCTCCAGATATTTTGGAACTATATCTCCTGTGATACTCATCCACATTGGTTCGAAAGAACTTTGTGGGACATGTACTTCCAAAACACATCGGGCTCTCTCACCTCCTTGGCACTAAACATAAGTGAGCTTTAGCGCCAGGCTAAAAGAGGTAATAGATTACTTCCCGATCGGCCAGATTATCTCCCAATCGCTAACGGTTTAAAAAACCTGTTAGCACATCTGTATTGGTGCTTTCTAGAGCGAGCTTACTGTACTTTGCTGTCCCTATGCTTAACATGGGGGGTGCGAAGTGTAAGCAATCGGTAATTAACATTAGGATCACAAAGTGCTAACGCTAATTACGAACTGCTGCATCTAACTACAGTTTAGAGCCGTAGCTTGAGGATTCCGTTTCTGCGGAATCAGCAGCGGTTGAAAACCCCCCCCCAAAAAAAATATTGGATACTCGCCTCTATTTGGTGGGACTCAGAGGAGAAGCCGTGGGGGTGGGACTCAGAGGAGAAGCCGTGGGGGCGGGATTCAGAGAAGCCGTGGGGCTGGACTCAGGAGAAGCCGTGCACAGGCAGTAAACAATGGGGGCCCTATTAGACTTACTTTATTCACACTCAAACATGTTTGAGTGGGAATAAAAGCACATTGCCTAAATAGGTGAATAATTTCCCTGTTGTCTCATGTCCCTTCGATTCCTTTAGAGTGTAAGCTCGGTGGTTATCTGGCAGAGCCCTTGTATAAAGGGCTGTAATTGCTAGCGTTTATCCCTCAGGCAGGGCTCTCTGTTCCTTCTGTACCAGCGTGTCTTGGCTGCATTTTCCCTTTGTAAACCACTACGAAATATGTCGGTGCTGTATAAATCAGAGAATGTAGTAATATGTGTGTATATATGTACGTATACACAGAAGTACAAACTCATACACCCAGAATTATAATTTTTCACGCAATATGTGTAAAAACTCTTCTCGTGCTTGTGTTTGAGCTGCTTCACATTAAGAGCACTTTCCCAGCAAGTATAGAATTAAATTGTCTTAGAGGTCATTTCAACATTGCTCCAAATTTGCCGTATAATTTAGGAGCGTGTTAATGACTACACTGTAACCTTTCCACAAGACCCATCAGCCAGTAATGGAGAATGGGAACACATTCCCCAGCGGACTTTCATTAAATCCTGCCACACGCCCCATGTAGCGAAGGTGGAAGGGGGTGAAAATGAATAGATCTCGCTGCCGCCCCCCCCCTCCCTCCTTTCTCACTCAACCCTCTAACTCTAACATCCACATGTAATTCTGGTTATTGGTGTTTTAGATGCCTTTTTGTACATTTTAATCATCTCCACATCATGAAGGCAATATAAAGGTTACCTAACACCCTCTTTTTTAATTTTTTTTTGTTGTTGCATTTTTCATCGCTGTATTAACATATTAAATGGACTTCATTCTGCTGATACTTCTGACCCCAAGTTTTCCAGTGCTATTCTGAGAAAAGTAGGCAATATTTCGGAAGCTGCTTGATGAGCGATTTGCTGATCAGATCACAATTTCAGGATTGCTTTATTACTTCTAATCATTGAAACTCTAGACAATGTGTGTATACAAGTCAGGCTCGTAGCAAGCCGAAACGTCAGTTGTCATGTACAGGATTTTTAATATATTCACGTAATAAAGAAGAATTTTTTCAACAACTTATTGACCTAAGTCCTTGAGTGCATCCCCCACATTTAAGATTTGGATATTTACGTAACGACTGGGCACAAATGAAAATGATTACATATTTTAGCACCATTAAAGGACTCAATGTGGACTCTGGCTTTTTATCTCATTATCATAATGCCATGTAACGTTCAACATTGTACTTAGTTTATTTGTTTTTTTGTCTTCTGGTTTCTTTTGTAATTTTTTTTATTTCTGAGTTGGGTCATTTACTCTTTCCTCCTCGACACCATCATAAGATGTTCACCATGATGCTTATCTGTGTGCTTTTATGGGCCTGTGTTCTGTCCTCTGTTTACCTTACTTGACCATATGACTCCACGATTAGTATTTACAACACCCAACCCCCCTTCTGCTTGGCTCTTTATTGTTCAATTCTATAATTTTGGTCAGTATAGCTTCAAGACCTGAGGAAGAACGGAATAATGCTCGAAAGCTTGTCTTTTAAATGTAACATTAGTCCAATAAAAAAAGATATCACTACTACTGCTATACTCTGGTGATTTTGACTTCTGGACTAACCTGGCTTATCAAAGCTACATTATATATATATATATATATTATATTCATAATCAAATCCCTTATTATTCCTGCAGAATGTAATTATTTGCAGCTCCTGAGCCTGCATATTGTTCCTCTGATTTCATCTGAACCCTGTTCTACACCCGTAGGATATACTGTACCTAATGACAGCTCCCACTCCTATGTATCCTATTGTGTTTCCACTTTTTATCTGCCACCTGGGCCATCTCCATAGAATATATCTATTCCCAATAAGCATGCACATTCTATTCTTGTCCTTTTTCTTTTTTTTCTGACCCTGATGCAGACCCCTTTATAGTGATCTTAGACATGCTCGGCGCAGAATACATTTTTCCCTGAATAACAGCTGGTGCTTTGAGAGCAGCGACTAGGGGCATTGTAAAAAAATTCTATAATGAACACTATAGCTAATCCTTTTTTTTTTATTTTCCTTTGGAGTAATATATGCTGGACAAACCGAAAAATAAAATTCCGACTAAAGATATAATTTTTCTTGTTAGCCATCATTTATCTCTTTTTTCTCTCTCTCTAACGCTAATCCTGTTTGTACAAAAGATCAGATGTTGAGCTTTGCTGGACTGCGAACACACATCTCGTGCACAAATGTGTATGTGTGGATGTGTCATATGGCCGCTATAATGCTTGCACTTAGTTGACCTCCATGCTGCTGGAATGAAAACCGGGATAAATTGCTAACTTTTAGGTTTATTTTAGGTCAGTAGACAGTGTTATTAAGTAGCTTTACTTTTAATATATCTGTAACATAATCTCTACAAATTAACTCTGTAATATTTTAGCCAGATTTATTTATTTTTTCCACCAAACTCCCGTAAGAATTTCATGTGAAAGTCGTCCCCTCCAAACAGTTGCTGTGACTGAAGCAGCTTCTCGCTTTACAGTAAAACATATGGGGTTATTTCAGGTAAAGCCAGTATTTGTTAAACTTGCAAAAATCGCCACTGCTTCAACTCCAAAAAACGCTGGCGTTTCACAAATTAAATCCAAAGAACGTCGGGAGAAAACTTCAACGTGAACCCATACATGGTTATTCAAAGAGCACCGAATTGGCCACAAAATTGAACCAAACTGTGAATTACCCCGTACAGCGCAATTTCGTGGCTATTCAAAAAGCTGGCAATTTGCCAAGTATTGGCGAATTGCCATCGAAATACAGTCATCCTTGGCAGCAGTGAAATCCCCATAGAGAAGTAATGGTTAATCTGTTCAGAGAACATCGAACAGCAGCGAAATGTCAGTGAAATGCCCTGATTTTCAGTGCTTTCATTCGGCAGGTTTAATAAGGCGAATCCAATAGGTTTCAATGTAAAACAAATTCCCCATTTTTATTAACTATTTATTCAACCGTTTATTCTTTTCATTTGCAGCAAAAATTTTTAGACTGTTTTCGACTTTTCGGGATTATTTCAGCTAATTTACTTTCCTTTTTAAAAAAGTTTTTTATGACGTTTTGTTTTTTTCTGTAACAGACCTTTTTATTACTATTTATAGGACCTCCTATATTATTTCCAGGTATTTTCATGCAGTAGGTTTTTGCAAACTCCTTTTAAAAGTTGCGTTTATTTTTTTCACAGCGTTTGGCAGTTCGTTGGCTTTTTTCAGAGGACTTTTTCGGATCGATTTGGCGGTTTTGCGACGGATTTTCGGATGCATTTGACGTGGTTTCGGATCAATTCAGTGGTTTTGTGGTGTGTTTTTTTTTTTTTTTTTGATTTGGCGGTTTTGCGTCCGATTTTAGATTCATTCAGCGGGTCGATTCACCGCATTTCGGGGATCCTGTGATGAATGCTGAATTCACCGCAGTGTTGACGAATCAAACTCGCCATAGTGCGGGGAACGGGAGGTGCGAATAAGGCTCGGGTCAGACGACCGCAGTGTTCACGTCCGTGTTGCTGCACATTTTAACGTCCATGGTAGCATACAATTATGATCAATAGAGACCCACACGCAAAGTACATCCGCACAGAAGTGCTGAAGCACAACGGACGCGGCAAACAGACGCAAGTTAGGTAAGAACGTAAAACCGATAGAACGGACGTGCGGAGTGCGCAACATCCGCATAGCTTTGTGTGTGATGGAACATAGTCAGGGACTGCATTTTTGACGGACAAAATGGTTTTTCATATTAATTTTATTTTCCATCTACATCAGTCAAAAAAAAGTCAGTCACAAAAACGGACCGTGTGGCCACTACCTTGTCCTCAGTCAGAAAGTACGTCCGTTGTGCATGGACGCACAGTTCACACAGAATGCGTTCGTCTGACCCTAGCGTAACCCTGTTAGAGTTCTTCCACCTTTTATATTTAAAAAAGTGTCGATTTTTAAAAATTCACCTTTTTTTGTTTCACCAGAAGCACATTTTTTAAAAATTTTTAAAATCTTTTCCAGTCACTTGTTAAAAGTTTCCACTTTGCACGAATTGCTATAGAAGACAAATGCGAATTCAACATTGTTTTAGCCATTTTTTTCTTTTGATTTTGAATAAATGCATTTCTGTCCTGCTATGATTATTTTTGCAAGTAATCCCCCCCCCCCCCACTCAAACCTTTACCCGGCTATTGAATGTTCCATTTCGTGTCAGCAATTAAAGGGTAAAAACGTAACACTTTGTCTGGGCATGTAGATAAGTAACAAATCAATTTTTATGTGTCTGTTTTTCCTTTGGTTTAATGTCCAGATCCCTAATGAACTCGCTTACTCCCGAAGCAAGTTTATTTACAAGCCTGTAAAAGAAAATGTGGGGAGAAAGACGTGCACTTTATTTCCCAGTATGATTATCTAGAGGCATAAATAATCCTGTGAAAGAATGGATTCGGAATAAAATAAACACAGCATGGAGCGCTGGTGCCACGTTGCCTGCTGGCTCAGTTTCCTGATGTGTTTCTGACAGTTTTGTGAATTGTCAGCAAATATTCAATATCAATTAATTGTGTCTATTTCTACGCTGTCATAAAATTGTCCATATAAATATGCCTGTTATGGAACATGTGTACAGCTTTGGTCTTGCACCTCGTTAGTATTTGGCCGACTTTGTTCTCGTTTTATTTTGATAGGCAGAGCCTGGAGAGAAAAACACCCACAACACTGTAGGATTCGTTCACTCATCGTTTAATTGTCGTTGATTACAAAAATTTTCCTTTTTCCTCTATTTAAAGCGATGATGATGCAATCGACAAACGCTTGAAGACAGACATTCTGAATCATCAGTTTCATTGAATGCAGTAATACAAAATGAGCAAAATAAAAACAAGACCATCAGGGTTATTCAGAGAGAGGTGAAAAGCAAGAGAATGACTGGAGAATGGAAAATTCTAGGTCAAAATAGCCAAACCAGAAAAATTCTCCCATTCATCTCACTTTCCAAATCGGCTATTTTGACCTAGAATTTTCCATTCTCCAGCCCTTCTCCTGCTTTTCACTACTCTCTGAATAACCCTGCATATGTTTCTGATGCGAAATAATAGAGGTATGGTGGGGGTGGGCTCCCCAAGCCTACAGCATTTGAAATTTATATATATATATATATATATTCTATATAAATCCACGATAACCCGCAACATGGAGACTTTGCAATGAAATGTATTAAGTCTTTATTAAATTGACGTTTCATTCTTCTCAGGGACTTTTTTCAAGATATCATCTTGCTAAAAGTCCCTGAGAGGACTGAAACGTCGATTTAATAAAGACTTAATAAATTTTATTGCAAAGTCTCCGCGTTGCGGGTTATCTATGAGTCTGCAGTCAGAACCCAGCACCGGAGCCGTGTTTTTGCTGATGTGGAGTGCAGAGATCGTGGTTGGTTTATATATATATATGTGGTGTGTGTGTGTGTGTGTGTGTGTGTGTGTGTGCATTTTTATTTATTTGTACACTAATCTCTTTGATTGGAAGCTCTCGAGCAGAGTCCTCTCTCCTACTGTTCTGTGTGTTTAACTTGTATGTATATTTGTTAATCAGTCTCACCCATTGTACAGCGCTACAGAACTTGTTAGCGCTCTATAAATACGTGTAACTGCATTTTTTTCCACCCAAACTGGTTTGGAGAAAATTAGTAAATTTCTCGTGGACCATCTCCCCACTTATTCTGTGTATGAGGCATGTCCACATATAGCACTCAAGTCAATCTCTGATATTAAAACTGCATAATATATACACACACGTTCTGGTGAATGGCAAAAAATGAGATTAAAAGCCTCCACATAGCAAATAAACAAACAAGTTTATAGTTGTGGGAGATATTTACACATCCCAGCAATTCAGATATCTGCTTTAGGCTAGGGTCAGACGAACGCAGTTTTCGCGTCGACCGTGGAAAAGTGCGGTCGAACGAACGGACATATTTTTTCACGGAATACGCGGTAGCGGTCATACGATGCGCCTTTTCGTCCGTGATTTTGTACGGATCATCAATAAAACACTTTTTGTGTCTGGACGTTATGTTGGCCGGACATTAGCAGCGTCTGATGTCTCCCAATCACACACACACGCCGCTATGCGGCCGCAGCGCACTCTGTACGTCAGTAGTAGCGGTTTGACGTTCTCGAAAAAATGCGTTCGTTTGCCACTTGCGTTGCGCGGACGAACTTTCGTGCGGCCGTACTTCGTGTGTTCCCCGGCATTGGACGTCATTTGCTGCTAGCACGGCCGTGATTTTGTGCGGCTAAACGCACGTTAAAGCTGCGTTCGTCTGACCCTAGCCTTACAGAGCTCGTGTGCTACATTCCTCATATGCAGCAAGGAACTCTGGAAAGGACATGCAAATGAAGTCTGAAATTTCCCTCTTTTTTGCATCCTAG
Organism: Leptobrachium leishanense; assembly: GCA_009667805.1. Classification (NCBI taxonomy): domain Eukaryota; kingdom Metazoa; phylum Chordata; class Amphibia; order Anura; family Megophryidae; genus Leptobrachium; species Leptobrachium leishanense. Next base: position 116,604,911 of record CM019071.1, on the reverse strand, counting down.
GTCTGGCCTTTGCTAAAATAAAGCCATCTAGTATGGCATAGCACTGGCAAGGAGGGTTCTGTGTTAAAACAGACCCAGGATGCAAAAAAGTGAGAAATTATGGACTTCATTTGCATGTCCTCCCCAGAGTTCCTTGCTGCATATGGGGAATGTAGCACATGAGCTCTGTAAAGCAGTTATATGAATTGCTGGGATGTGTAAATGTCTTCCACAATTATAAACCTGATATATATGGGTGTATATATATATATATATATATATATTTTTTTTTTTTATTGCACTTATATGTAGGAAACACCCGATCCCTTACTGTGCACACAGACAATACGGAGCAGAAAGCAGAGTCTGCTGTTTCTTGAAATTGGCTGAATATATAGGAATAACTGCTTCTAGGTACAGTTGTGTTCAAAATTATTCAACCCCCAATGCTGTAAAGGGTTTTAGGGAATTTAGTGTACATTTGTAATTGTATTCAGAATGAAATCCTACAAGGACTTTTTAAAGAACCATATGCAACTAAAATGACATCAATTGGTTTTGTAATACAGTAGTAAATGTTTCTTTTGTGAATTCTTCATTGACACAATTATTCAACCCCTTAAAAAGACTACCACTCTGAAGAACAGAGGTTCATTCAAGTGTTTTCAATCAGGTATTGAAAACACCCGTGGATGTCACGGAGCAGCAATAAAGCCTAATAAGCACCAATTAGGCAGCTTTAAAATGACTGTGATACTCAGCTCCTTCTAGACATTTACTGGTGTGGTTACAAACATGGTGAAGTCAAGAGAATGGTCCAGGAAGACAAGAGAAGAGGGGATTACTCTTCACAGGAAGGGCAATGGCTGTAAGAAGATTGCAAAAATGTTAAACATACCAAGAGAGACCATAGGAAGCCTCATTCGCAAATTCAAGGCAAAGGGCACTGTTGAAACGCTACCTGGTCGTGGCAGAAAGAAGATGCTGACTTCGACTGCTGTGCGCTACCTGAAGCGTAGAGTGGAGAAAAGTCCCTGTGTGACTGCTGAGGAACTGAGAAAAGATTTGTCAGATGTGGGTACTGAAGTTTCAGCTCAGACAATACGGCGCACACTGCGTAATGAAGGCCTCCATGCCAGAACTCCCAGGCGCACCCCCTTGATGTCTCCAAAGAATAAGAAGAGTCAACTGCAGTATGCCAAAAGTCATGTGGACAAACCACAGAAGTTTTGGGATAGTGTTCTGTGGACTGATGAAACAAAATTAGAACTGTTTGGGCCCATGGATCAATGCTATGTTTGGAGGAGGAAGAACAAGGCCTATGAAGAAAAGAACACCTTGCCTACTGTGAAGCATGGCAGGGGGTCAATCATGCTTTGGGGCTGTTTTGCTTCTGCAGGTACAGGGAAGCTTCAGCGTGTGCTGTACCATGAATTTTCTTCAGTACCAGGAGATATTGGATGACAATGTGATGCAGTCCGTCACAAACCTGAGGCTTGGGAGACGTTGGACCTTTCAACAGGACAATGATCCCAAGCATACCTCCAAGTCCACTAGAGCATGGTTGCAGATTAAAGGCTGTAACATTTTGGAGTGGCCATTGCAGCCACCAGACTTAAATCCGATTGAGAACCTCTGGTGGGACTTAAAGAAAGCAATTGCAGTGCGCAAGCCTAAGAATGTGACTGAACTGGAGGCTTTTGTCCATGATAAATGGGCAAAGATACCCGTAGATCGCTGCAAGACACTTGTGTCAAGCTATGCTTCACGTTTAAAAGCTGTTATAACTGTAAAAGGATGTTGTACTAAGTACTAAGATTGAATGTCACTTGGGGGTTGAATAAAACTGATAATGATGTGAGCACAGAAAAGACATTTGTGGTTATTTCATTATAAAGGTTATGTTATATTTGTCTGACCTACACGTGCCTCTTTGATTTAATTGTAAGCAAGATGACTGAATGATCAAAATCAATGTCAAACTGGCCAAAACACTCAATTTCAGTGGGGGTTGAATAATTTTGAACACAACTGTAGGAAGTAAATGCATACAATTGCTAAAATACTTATTTTACCAGATTGTATTTATTACGGTCTTACTTTAAAGAGGCTGTCTACAGGTCATGTTGGAGCGATGAACACCGGCATTAACCAAGGTGGGCCCTTTGTACAGGATATTCAGCCTTTGAGGCAGGTTAGCTGCTGGCTGCATAGACAGACTGCAACACACAGATACTAGATAGATACAAGACAAGAATAACAGAACTGAAATGGGAATGGTAGGAGAACAAGGAGAACACAGGACGCTAAAGGGATTCCAAACACTAGTATAAGGTCCTTGTATGGCCTTCTGTCTAGGAAAGGGAACCTCAACAAGAATACACATGAACAGGAGAACAGGAAGGGCGAGGGTTAAACAAGATACAGCAGGACATTTTACACACACCCAGCAGCAACACCGGGAACCCTGTACTGGGATGAGGCCCTCACACTGGCCTCTATGCTATGGATATATATTGCTCCTGGGTAATGCACAGAACAGGAAACAAGGAACATATAATAGAAATGTCAGACCCAAAATCAAAGGATCAAGAGCCAGGAGACTATGTCAGACAAGCCAAGATCAGATACGATAGAGGGAAGTCAGAACAGCCAGGAATCGGGAATCCTGATATCACTAAACAGAACACATGGAGAAATACAAGAAGAAACGTCAATACCAGGCCAAGATCATACACTGAGCGGGTAGTCAGGAATGCAGAGATCATACACAGGATATCCAAGACATGATTACAGCAATGACTCAGGAACCAGACTCTCAGGAAACAGAAATCCATGCAAGAGCAATGAGCCTCTCTGCTGCTTGCATCCATATGGGGAACAGGACTGCGCAAATTGGACATGTGCTCCCAGGCCTGAACAGTCACAGGGGAATCCAGGAGCGGCAGAGGGCGGAATGGCTAACCCAGATGGGGAAGAGCTGGCCTGGATGACTCTCACCACCACGGGTATCGTCCGTCAGGAGGGGGTTAACGCAGGGGGGTAATGCTGACTCCAAAAGATATTCTACTGCCACCGAAAGGAATTTATTTACTTAATATCAGATCCCAGCTACATGTATACCCATATATCATACCCCAGATACATGTATACCCAGATATCGGACTCCAGATACATGTATACCCAGATATCAGACCTCAGATACATGTATACCCAGATATCAGACCTCCGATACATGTATACCCAGATATCGGACTCCAGATACATGTATACCCAGACATCAGACCTCAGATACATGTATACCCAGACATCAGACCCCAGATACATGTATACCCAGACACATCAGGCCTCAGATACATGTACAGTATACCTAGACCAACACAGGCCCCAGATACATGAATACCCAGACATCAGACCCCCAGATAAATGTATACCCAGACATCCGACCCCCCCAGATAAATGTATACCTAGACCCCAGATACATGTATACCCAGACATCAGACCCCAGATACATGTATACCCAGACATCAGACCCCGGATACATGTATACCCAGACATCAGATGCCAGATACATGTATACCCAGACTTCAGACTCCAGATACATGTATACCCAGACATCAGACCCCAGATACATGTGTAACCAGACATCAGACCCCAGATACATGTGTAATCAGATCCCAGATACATGTATACCCAGACATCAGACCTCCGACACATGTAAGCCCAGACATCAGACCTGAGATACATCTTACTCAGACCCCAGTGTGAACGAGGGATCCGCGTGGTAACAGTCAGGCAAGATGCGGGCGGATGAGAATGAGGCAGGCATGGGTGGCAGCTGTCCGGTGCACCCTCTCTGATGTCATCTGAGGGTGCCGCCCGCCATTTTAGATTTCCTGGCGCCGAGCCTAGGTAGGCCACATTGACTCCTCCAAGTCCTGCGCCTTATAGAAAACCACAGCTGCTGCTGGAGGGATTATAACGATAAACGATCAGGCAGATTAGGGGCCGCCAGACCCCGCAAGCGTGAAACCTTTCTGCAGTCGCCTAATACTCTCCGCTTCTCTTCACCCTCTACCATCAGACGTTGTTGTAGGGGAAAATTTGGGATCTAGTGATCACCAGTCAGTGTGGTTTAATATAAGAACAGGTATGGAGCCACACCACACAAAAACAAAAGTTTTAGACTTTAAAAAAAAACAGATTTTTCTAAAATGAGATTTTGTGTGAATGAGTCATTATCAGACTGGAGGAGTTTAAAGGGAGTCCAGGAGAAATGGGATTATTTAAAGAAGGCATTATTGAAGGCCACAGGCAATTGCATTCGGCTTGTTAGCAAAAACAAAAAGGGAAGAAACTAGGGATGCACCGATGCCACTTTTTTAAGACTGAGTACCGATACGTTTTAAAAGTACTCACCGATACCGAGTACCGATACTTTTATTTAATGTCATGTGACGCTTTCCAATAGGAACAGACCTCATATAAAAATTTATGAGATTTGCCCCCAGCTCCCATGGATTTGCCCCCAGCTCTCATGGATTTGCCCCCAGGTCTCATGGATTTGCCCCCAGGTCTCATGGATTTGCCCCCAGGTCTCATGGATTTGCCCCCAGGTCTCATGGATTTGCCCCCAGCTCACATGGATTTGCCCCCAGCTCACATGGATTTGCCCCCAGCTCACATGGGTTTGCCCCCAGCTCACATGGGTTTTCCCCCAGCACTCATGGATTTGCCCCCAGCTCTGATGGATATGCCCCAGCTCTGATGGATTTGCCCCCAGCACTCATGGATATGCCCCCAGCTCTGATGGATTTTCCCCCAGCTCTGATGGATATGCCCCAGCTCTGATGGATATGTCCCCCAGGTCTCATGGATTTACCCCCAGGTCTCATGGATTTGCCCCAGCTCACATGGATTTGCCCCCAGCTCACATGGATTTGCCCCCAGCTCACATGGGTTTGCCCCCAGCTCACATGGGTTTGCCCCCAGCACTCATGGATTTGCCCACAGCTCTGATGGATATGCCCCAGCTCTGATGGATTTGCCCCAGCTCTGATGGATTTGCCCCCAGCACTCATGGATATGCCCCCAGCTTTGATGGATTTTCCCCCAGCTCTGATGGATATGCCCCAGCTCTGATGGATATGTCCCCCAGGTCTCATGGATTTACCCCCAGGTCTCATGGATTTACCCCCAGGTCTCATGGATTTGCCCCAGCTCACATGGATTTGCCCCCAGCTCACATGGATTTGCCCCCAGCTCTGATGGATATGCCCCAGCTCTGATGGATTTGCCCCAGCTCTGATGGATTTGCCCCCAGCACTCAGGGATTTGGCCCCAGCTCTGATGGATATGCCCCAGCTCTGATGGATTTACCCCCAGGTCTCATGGATTTACCCCAGGTCTCATGGATTTGCCCCCAGGTCTCATGGATTTGCCCCCAGCTCGAACGCTGGGGAAGCTGGCCGTGTGCATGTAAAGCACGCGGCCAGCGTTCCCCTCCAGCGCGCCACAATACTCACCCATCCTGAAGGTCCGGTCGCTGGGCAGTGATGCGATCACGTGGCCGCCGGGCGCATCTGTGACGCTGCCTCCAGGCGAGAGGCAGCGTCACAGGAGCGCCCAGTGGCCGCGGGAACGCATCACTGCCCAGCGACCGGACCTTCAGGATGGGTGAGTATCGCGGCGCGCCGGAGGGGAACGCTGGCCGCGTGCTTTTCATGCACGCGGCCAGCTTCCCCAGCCCCGCGGATACTGGCAAGCCGGCCCAGCGCCGGCTTCCGGTATCGGCGGGATGTATCGGGCCGTTTGCACGAGTAACAAGTACTCGTACAAACGGCAATATCGGCCCCGATACCGATACTAGTATCGGTATCGGTGCATCCCTAGAAGAAACCACTGTGGTACTCTACAGAAGTGGCCAAAATAGTGAAGAACAAAAAGATAACATTCAATAATTATAAAAAAACTGAGTGAAGAAGATAGGCAAACCTATAAGATTAGGCAGGAAGAGGCAAAGCAATTTATAAGAGCTTCCAAAGCACACGCAGAAGAGAAAATAGCTCAGTCAGTAAAAAAGGGGGACAAAACATTTTTTAGATACATAAATGAGAAAAGAAAAGTAAAACCAGGATTAGTTAGATTAAAAACGAAGGAAGATATGTAGAAGAGGATAAAAGTCTCGCTGACTGCCTCAATGAATATTTTTGTTCAGTCTTTGCAGAAGAAAAGGACGGAAAGGGACCTCAGTTAGTAGGAAACCCTAAAGAGACTTTACATATGAGTTTACAGAGGAGGTTCTACAGCAGCTGTCTAAAGAAAAGACAAATAAGTCAATGGGGTCTGATGGGATCCACCCTAAATTATTAAATTATCTCAGTGCTGTAATAGCAAAACCGTTAACACATTTATTTAACCAATCCTTGTTAACGGGAGTCGTCCTAGAAGACTGGAAATTAGCAAATGTTGTGCCCATTTACAAGAAGGGTAGTAGGGAGGAATCGGGGAACTATAGGCCAGTTAGTCTTACGTCAGTAGTGGGGAAGTTAATGGAAACCATGTTAAAGGAAAGGATTGTTGAACATCTAAAAACACATAGATTACAAGATCAGAAACAACATGGGTTTACCTCAGGGAGATCATGCCAAACTAATCTTATTGATTTTTTTGATTGGGTAACAAAAATAATAGACAAAGTTGGTGCAGTAGACATTGCTTATTTAGATTTCAGTAAGGCTTTTGATACTGTTCTGCATAGAAGGCTTATCAATAAATTGCAATCTTTGAGCTTGGATTCCAATATTGTTGATAGGATTAGGCAGTTTCTGAGTGACAGGCAACAGAGGGTTGTGGTAAAGGGAGTTTATTTGGCGCAAGGTCTTGTTACCAGTGGGGTACCTCAGGGGTCAGTACTTGGACCCTTTCTCTTTAATATTTTTATTAGTGATATTGCAGAAGGTATTAATGGTAAAGTATGTCTTTTTGCTGATGACACAAAGATTTGCAACAGGGTTGACGTTCCTAGAGGGATCAGCCAAATGACAAATGATTTAGGTAAACTAAAAAAATGGTCGGAGCTGTGGCAATTGAGTTTTAATGTAGATAAGTGCAAGATAATGCACCTGGGACGTAAAAACCCAAGGGCTGAATATAGAATATTTGATACAGTCCTAACCTCAACATGTGAGAGTTGGGATTTAGGGGTTATTATTGCAGAGGATCTAAGGGTAAGTAGTCAATGTAATAGAGCAGCAGGAAATGCTAGCAGAATGCTTGGTTGTGTAGGGAGAGGCATTAGCAGTAGGAAAAGGGAAGTGCTCATGCCACTGTACAGAGCACTGGTGAGACCTCACTTGGAGTACTGTGTGCAGTACTGGAGACCGTATCTCCAGAAGGATATAGACATCTTAGAGAGAGTTCAGAGAAGGGCTACTAAAATGGTGTACGGCTTGAAGGAGAAAAGTTACCAGGAAAGGCTTAATGATCTTAACATGTACAGCTTGGAAAAAAGACGAGACAGAGGAGATATGATAGAAACATTTAAATAGGTAAAGGGAATCCACAACGTAGAGGAAGGGAGTATATTTAAAAGGAAACAAAGTAGTAAAACAAGAGGACATAGTCTTAGATTAGAGGGACAAAGGTTTAAAAGTAACATCAGAAAGCATTATTTTACTGAGAGGGTGGTGGATACATGGAACGGTCTTCCAGTTGAAGTGGTAGAGGCCAAAACAGTAATTTAATTTAAGCAGGCATGGGATTGGCATAAGGCTATCCTAAACAAAAGATAAATCCAGGTAAAGTATCCATGTAATTGGGCAGACTAGATGGGCCGAAAGGTTCTTATCTGCCGACATTTTCTATGTTTCTACCAAGGAGAAATTCACCAGCCGAATAGAGAGACGGTGCCATCCTGGGAATAGGCACAAAGCCACTAACACAGAACCAATTTCATATAGGCTCTGTAAAATGTGCGTGGGCATATGTTAAGAGTTCAAATTCCATAATTTCAGCTATTTCAAACTGTATTGCATTATTATGTATATATGTTTTTCTTTGAGATTATATTGACTGCTTATTGATTCAAGGAGACACCCGAGTATTGTCTATTATCCTTTATTCATTTGATTCTGCATAAATTCTCCATTTACTGCATGTATTATATTGCATCACGGGCAACACTACCATGCTCAGGTTGCGCTAGGGAGTATACCCAGTTTTTTTTTAAGCTGTCTAATTGAGGAGCTGCCTCTGGTGGGATGTTTTGGTTTTTGACGTGAATTTCACTTTAAAAGTTGATTCAAGAGTTTGATCGTTATTTGGCACTGTGCCACGATTTCATGGCACGAAAATACACCTTGTGGCCTCAAGAAGCCTTATAAGAAATGACCTGACACGGCACATTGTTGCTAAAAATCAATTTTTGGATTAGACAATAAGTTGATGAGACTGCTGTACAAGAAGGACCGTAAAACATTTGGCAACAAGTTCTTTTCAGTGCTTGTCTGGAGTGAGGTGTCCAAATGTGATAGTGTTTGCTTGGTTTTGTTTTGTGATATTTATTGTATCTAACAGATTTTATTTTGTGTTGCTGTATTACAGTTTATGTTTCTGAGTTAGTATTTTTGCTTCTATATTTATGTGTTAAATTGCGACAGCTGGATTTATTTTCGCGGAGAAGTTTCAAATTCTGCAGTCCTGTGTGCCATACTCTCATGAGCTTAAAGTGCGCCGGTCTTGCCTGCCTACAGGGTTTTGCCATCTCGGTGTGATATCCTTGGCACAGCATTCTGAGGTCCAATCAGAGCTGCTGATGTTTACCAAGTGAGAACAGCAAAGCTTGATAGACTGATTATTCTACACCCGAGTGGCTATTTAGCTGCATGAAGACAGTCTCCTTCTCTCTCCGGGCTTGACTACTCCTCAGGCACTTGGGAAGAGACTGGATGTCACGCAGAGGAGCTGCATGAAGGACAGACAGACAGACTCAACTCGTGGTTTGCTCACAGCTCTTCTGAAAGAGCAGTGTCCTTATTCTTGATTATATGTATTTCAGAGACTAAGAGGTAAAAAACTGTGAACCAATCAAAAACTATTACATTATGGGCTCTATTACATTCTTTGCGCAAGAACGCTCGTGCATCACTAACGCTCAGAAATTGACGCTGGTATTACAATCCGTAAAAAAGACGGGCAAAAACGCGCGTGCATTAACGTTGCGTGCAGAAATCGGTGGGCAGACTGTTTTTTAACGCGATTCAGCCAATCTGAATTAAGAACCACAATTGTCTCCCGTTCAGTTTTTGCGCCTGTCAAAATCGATCTGAGTATATATGCTGCAGCAATAAATAAACACACACAACTTCTCCATTTTATTGTTTGGGTATGTGTAGGATGTGTAACTATACATTGCTGTATTATTTTTTTTTGCGCTGTGTATTTGGTTTCTGCCAGAATGTTCAGATTTGCAGTTACCACCAGCTTTTCAAAGACGTTAAAATTATGCGGGCAAACGTTGTCTGTTAAATTTTGTGCTAAGATTGTGCACCGGTGCGCGCAAGGTATTACAAACGCATTTGTGCTCACAATGTTAAGTATAGGACGCGCAACGTACATTACGCTCGCAAAGGGTTCGCGCAGGTCCACCCGCGTTAGACGTTAACGCGCATTTTTTGCGCGGACATTGTAATACGACATTCTGCGCAAAGGGTTTTGCCCCTCGCGTTAATGCGTTTTTACGCACGCGTTAACGTTTGTGCGAAGAATGTAATAGAGCCCTACATCTTTAGAAATGCTGAATACAAAGTTTCAAAACAATTAGCAAACGAACACTTAACACATGTAATGTAATATATCTTGTTTAACCCCTTAGTGACCGGGCGGTTTTACACAAATCCGTCCTTTAGTGACCGCTGCTTTTTTTACGTTTCTGCGCTGTTTGTGTTTACGTCAAATTTTCCTCTTACTCGTTTATGTAACCCACACATATTTTACACTGTTTTTCTCGTCATTAAATGGACTTTATAAAGATACCATTTTTTTAATCATTTCATATAATTTACTATAAAAAACATTGTGAAATGTGACAAAAAATTGAAAAAACACTTTTTCGAACTTTGACCCCCAAAATTTGTTATGTAACAACAACCGTCAAAAAAAATTAATTCCTTAGTAGTTTCTAAATTTAGTTCTGAGTTTAGCAATACCCAATGTTTACATATTCCTCGCTTTTTTCCTTATTTTATGCAACAATAAGTGAAAGTAGCACTTTGCCATTTACAAAGGGTTTACTTTTAAAAGTAGTCATCGTGACATTGTAACACTGATATCTGTCACTAATTCCTGAATAACCCTCCACATATACATATTTTTTTAAAGTACACAAATCAAGGTATTAAACTTGGGGTATTTTGACTCTTTCCATGCAAACCATTTTACCACAAATCTATGCCAAAGTTTGAGAAATCAAAAAGTTTTGGTGATTTTTTTTTTTTTTTTAATGCAATTTAAGACTACATGTACTGTGAACTTTAAGGTTTACTGCCAAAAAGCACCCCAAAATATGTTCAGCAACATCTTCTGAGTAAATTGATACCACCCATGTATAGGTATGTCGGATCATTTGGGGGGTGCGCATTTCAGTTTTACAACTTGGAATTTTCACATTTCGTCATCATGCACCCATGTCCTATTTGGGACATTTTTGAAGCCGGCCAAAGTAATTTACCCCCATCAAACCATATATTTTTAGAAAGGGCACACCCTAGGGTACTTCAAAGAGTTGTATTTTAACACTTTCAATGCACTAGCTCTATGTCAAACTTTCAGGTAGTCACTTTTTGTGTTATTTTTTCACACACATTGTACTTTAGGCATGAATTGTCAAATCCAGTTATGGGTTACTGCCAAAAAACACACCAAAATATGTTCAGCAACATCTTCTGAGTAAAGTGATACCACCCATATATAGATTTGTTCTGTTGTTTTTGGGGTGCTACGCCAATCTTTTGACACGTGCTTGTCATTTTTCTAATTTGACATATCTTCTTTGCTTATCTTCTTTTTAGGGGCCTTTTTACATACCCCAATTTTATGAACGTGCATATATTTGGTAAGCTAACGCCCCAAAGTATTGTAAATGGAGTGTTTTTATGCCATGGATGCAACCGTTTGCTCCAAACAAATTGGATACTGTTAGGTAGTCATTTTTCATTTTCACACCCACATCAGTATTGGACTGTGATTTAGGAGACACTGTTGTTGGTTACTGCATGAAAACTCTCCAGGTTGTTTTCTGCAAGGTCTCCTGAGTACACCCATGCCCCCCATGCATAGGTTTGCCAGGGTTTTGGGAAGGTTCAAATACAATTTTTATGACTTTGTCATTGGAGTTGAAATTGAGATTATTTCTTCAGATAGGCCTAGCTTTGCTTTTGGGTCTACCGCATACCCCAGTTTGAATTATTGCCAGAAAATTGTTTATATTTGTTATGTTGACACCCCAAGGTATTGCATATGGAGTGCTTTGATGCCATGGATGCAACGGTTTTAGCCCAAAACATTTGAGAAGGTGTGTGGCGGTAATTTTTTATTTTTACGCCCTCATTAGATTTGGACTGTGATTTAGGAGACACTGTTGTTGGTTACTGCATGAAAACGCTCCAGGTTGTTTTCTGCAAGGTCTCCTGAGTACACCCATGCCCCCCATGCATAGGTGTGCAAAGATTTTGGCAAAATACAGCACCAATTGTAGAACATAAAATGTAAACGTCTGGTGCAGTAAAAGAAAACTAAACTGAACGAACTAACTAGACTGTAAGAAAAAAGAAATCACAGATCACGCACAGTGTGATACATCTTGAAACAGTCCCCAAGACACAGACCGGGTTGTCCAGGGCATTCTGGGCAGTAAAAGATTGTGTCTCTCCTCTGCCCCCTCTTGAAACACACCCTGCATCTTTTTTGGGGTTTCTGTTTGCCCTCAGTAGGGGGGATTTTATAAATAAAATGTGTAGCCCCAACTCTGTCCCCCATCACCGCCCGGGGAGCAGGTGCATCCTGGTACAAAAACCCCGAAATGACCTGGAGCTGAAACTGTAAAAAGGACAGCGTCACTCCGGGTTTGCCTTTTTGCAGAGCAAAAAGGCATTGTGGGTTGCAATTTGCATCAGGTAAATTGCAACCTTTTTGTACCAGGCCCTTGACTTCTGCATAATCTGGTAGGGCTGGAGCAGCTGATCTGCCAGATCAACCCCACCCATATGCCGGTTATAGGCTTTGATGCACACTGGCTTCCTGATGCTCTCAGCTCTGCCACGTACAGAGACCTCCACAGACCTCTCAGTGTGGATGGTGGATAGTAGGTATACATCCTTCTTGTCTCTGTACTTGACCGCCAACAGCTCCTCTTGGCGCAGAGCTGAGGTCTCCCCCCTTTTTAACCGGGTGCGGGCAAGCTGTGCTGGGAAACCTACGCGGTTCTTGCGAGCAGTACCGCATGCTACTGTATCAAAACAATACAGCAGCTTGAACAACGGGACACTCGTAAAAAAATTATCAAGATACAAGTGGTACCCTTTGTTCATCAGGGGAAAAAGTAGGTTCCACACAATCTTGCCACTGGTTCCCATGTGTTCTGGGCAACCTGGAGGGTCAAGGCTACTATCCTTTCCCTCGTACACCCGGAAGGCCTGAGTATACCCACTCTCGCTGTCACAGAGCTTATACACCTTCACTCCATACCTGGAGCGTTTGGAAGGAATATACTGCTTGAATCCCAGCCTTCCCTTGTATTTCATTAGGGATTCATCCACGCAGATATTCCTTCCAGGTGTATAAGCCTCTGCAAACCTGGCGGCGAAGTGGGTAATCAGGGGGCAGATTTTATACAGCCTGTCAAACTGGGGATGCTCTCTAGGAGGGCACAGGCTGTTGTCACTGAAGTGCATGAAACGCAAAATGTTTTCATACCTTCTACGTGACATTGATTGGGGGTAAATGGGGGTAGAGCAGATGGGGCTACTGCTCCAGTAGGAGCGAATTGAGGGCTTCTTTATGATGCCCATCAACATAGTAAGTGCCCAGAATTTCAGAAATTCTGGCACATCTAGCGGGGTCCATTGCTGCCTTGCCAAGTAGGAGTCTGGCTTCGCAGCACAATGCTGATGGGCATACAGATTTGATTGGGCAACAATGTGGCCCAACAAATCATCCCCCATAAACACCTGCAAAAACTGTGTGGCGGTAAATCCTGCAACATCAATATTGATGCCAGGATTTGCCGTGAAAGGAGGGATATCTGGCCTCTGGCGATGAGGCACTACCCACTCCTCAGCTGGAGCTGTGCGTCTCCTGCTGGCAGGTGGTGGCCCAGGATCTGCATCAGAAACATCACTAGGAGATACATCAGCCAGCGTAGATGATATATCTAGCGATGTCTCTGAGCAGTTAGCGGGGTCAAAATCTGGGTCGGAGTCAGACGCAGATGCCTCAGATTCTGACGCCAGGATGGCATATGCCTCTTCGGCGCTGTACACCCGCTCAGACATTATATATAATAGATTATAAAATTTTATAATTATTATATATACAGTATAAACGGATTGTGGGTTCTTAGAAGAACCGTTGGGTTTCACAAGAAAATACAAATAAACACCTAAATCTCTCTAAATCCCTCTAAACCTGCCTCAATTCTTCTAAATCTCCCTAAAATCTCTCTAAATCTGCCTCAATTTTTCTAATCTCACTAAATCTACCTAAAATCTCTAACCTGTCAAATCTGATCTCTCTCTCTCACCAAAACACAAGTGAGGAGAGGGAGGGAGAATCACAGAGGTCACGGACAATATTTACAAAATATTGACCTGACCTGACAAATTAGAAATTTTATTTTGATTTTTTTTATAACTTCTGATTGGATGTTGCTAGCCTGCCTCTCTGAGGCAGGCTAGGAACATCCCACACAGCCCCAAGATGACCCTGCCCTTAGAAGGGCAGCGCCATCTTGGCTGTCAGTTTTCTTTTTATTTTATACCTTTTTATTTATTTATTTTACTTTTTTTACACTTTTTTTAGTCTGCTGGGTGCCTTGATCCCTCGAGGCACCCAGCAGAGCACCTGATCACTTATGTGATCTTTTTTGTACTGAGTGCCATGATACCTCGTTGCACTCAGTACTTCCTGCCGTTACCGGAAGTGATCGCTCGGGGGGAGCGATCACGGACGGACCGGTGGCAGGTAACCATATTGCAAGGATGCCTCGATGTCGAGGCATCCCTGCAATATACTCAGAGCGGCTGGAAGCGATACCGATCGCTTCCAACGCTCTGTAGAAGTGCGGGGCACCTTTCCGGTCAAACCGGATGTTGATCGCTCCCGGGGAGCGATCACGAGGGGCCCCGGGCACTTCTGTCCGCCATTGCACGGATGCCTGGACTCCCAGGCAGCGTGCAATGGTCCTGGAGCTGCTGGAAGCGATCCGATCGCTTCCAGCGCTCTCTAGAAGTGCGGGGCACCTTTCCGGTGAAACCGGATGTTGATCGCTCCCGGGGGAGCGATCAAGGGGCCCCGGCACTTCTAACCGCCATTGCACGGATGCCTGGACTCCCAGGCAGCCTGCAATGGCGTTTGAGCTGCTGGAAGCGATCCGATCGCTTCCAGCGCTCAAAAGACCACAGGACGTACCATGTACGTCAGCGGGTCTAAAAGAGACCCGCGGCCGTGACGTACATGATACGTCCGCGGTCACTAAGGGGTTAAACATTCTAACAGTTGTAGATAATGTTTTACTGCATGACCATGGAAGGATAAACGTTCTGGCCTTGGTACTACTTCTTCTTCAAGATCCCCGGAACAATTAAATATTCTTAACTATCTTTGGATATATAAGAAAAAGCAAGAAATAAGCACATGTTCTCTACGGAAGATTTCTTTTAAACATTTTGTGGTGCGAGGCAATTTTTAACTCTTTCAGAGCTGGCCTGTAGGAGATGACTGATGGCAGCAGGTACATATGAGAGGCGCTTTTTAAATTCAGGAGGGTGAGAGAATGATTACAATTTGTAGAATCGTGAGGTCGTGAATCTTCAAGATGTGTATCGTTCCAGTGAATTTCCGTTGCTTTTTCTTTGTGTTTTGATTATAAAGTAAGGGTGAAACTCATGTGAAATATCATTTTGTGAATATCTGCATAGAAGAGGAGGCAGTTTATTTTTGAAACTGTATCTAAATTAGCATGTTAAAAAACCAAGAATTTTCATAATTTACATACATTATTTATTTCCTTCATATAGGAAAGTTTTCTCATACATCTTCCCTGCTAAATAAACCATCCTTTTTCTTCCTTTCATTAGGGCCATGTGGGCACCACAGCTACCAAGAAAATCGATGTATACCTCTCGATGCAGACCAGCCAAGACAAGATGCTACCGATGACCATAGTGACAATCGCCAACGCCAAAGTCCATGACCTCATTGGGCTCATCTGCTGGCAGTACACAACAGAAAGCAGGGAACCCAAGCTGAAGTAATCACTCTCTCGTTATTTCTCCTAATTTACTACTTGTTGATTTCATGGTAACCTGAAAACCCCAAAATGTAGAGGAATGCTATGGCCAGTACAAAATTAAAAAATGCCTTTCTTCCAATGTCGCATTGATATTCCGATGTTCGAGTGAACCTGTTTATCATTCCGTAGATGTTGGAGAACATTCAAGCAAATGAGGGATGAGAAATATATTTTCAGTATTATTTTAAACATATAGGGCCATAATACATTCCCAACGCTAAAACGGGGATGCTAAGGAGGAAAACCTGCGCCTGTGTGATATTACGGTGCAGGCGCTAAACCAGCAGCCCGCCCCGTAATGCGGCGCTAAGCCATGGGATGCTCGAGGTAGCGCTAAGCACCGCTGCCAGCACCCCCTCTATGGAGTCCATAGGATTCCATTGAGGCTTCCACTGCCAGTCACATGACCTGCAGGATCTCGCCTCTCGCGAGATCTGGCAGGTCGGCGGAGGGCTCGCGGAGGGAGATTGGGGGCTTTTCCCCCCTAGTCTCAGCTCCCGACAGCCAGTAGAGGTGGATCGAGCTGCCGTTATCGTCACGGGATGAGAGGTGAGTATCTGATTTTTTTTTTGGGGGGGGCGGGCGGTTTCAGCTGCTCCTGGCTGATTACGCAGAAGCGGAATCAGTTAGCACCAGCTCCTAGCTGTGGTTAACTTTTGGGTTAACCACAGCGGGACATAATTAGCGTTAGGACTTTGTAATCCTAACACTAATTAACACTTTGCGCTCCCAATGTTTAGCATAGGGAGCGCAAAGTACAGTAACCTCGCGCTGAAAAGCGCAAGATCCGATTCACTAATGGGTATTTTAACCCATTAGCGTTCGGACTGTAATATGGATGGCCAGCGCTAGGGCCGCCTAAGCTAACGTTGACGCTCACACCTCTGAGCGCTAACCTTAGCGTCAAGTATGTAATTTGGCCCTTAGATTTTGGCACCAATACTCTATATTTGGTTTTATTTCTGCATGTTGTTCTAAAATTGAACAGTCCGGAGCCGATAATTGAGTAACCAAGATATTTTCTATACTTTCCATACCTTACATCTTATGTCAGTAAAATTCAGAGAGGGATCATTGGGGTTCAGCAGCATTTAATAATCAACCCCTCCAGTTTTCTTTTTTCCTCCTCTTCTTATTGTTAGTACCATTTACGTTCACCATAATCTAGCTGTGATTGTGATGGTATTCAAATATGCAACTTTAAAGGACTATTCTAGTCCAGATATAATATTGCAATTTTGAGATGGCAGTGTGTATTCTAAATTTAGTTCTTTAAATTCACACTTCTGTCAGATTCAGCCTATGTTTAGCATGTCGATCTATCAATGGCATTTGGTCGACAAAACACTGGCCGCCACGTACTCATTCCAACACAACTATAGTTGTGCATTCAACTCTGTTTAAAAGGACTTAGTCTACATATAACTTTACATTCACTAAAAAATGTGAATTAAAGGCAAATTCAATGCATTTAATTGCTTGCACGAGTTTTATTTTTTTTCCTTTGGTCGCGGCGTGGGAAATGAGAAGATGAGTAACGCAAGTGGTATTGCTCATTTTATCCGTGACAAAAACGACCATGCCATTGCTTTAGAACGAAGAATAATTAAATACAATTTATTTTATACACACAAGATGGTACAGCGCCACACAACATGTATCCACCACCACGGCACCCCAGATAGCCAAAATTCAGGATATAGTGGTTTCCCCTAAACCAATGTACATAAATGCAAAGTATATAACCTGAATTGGCGCAAATATTGCTCTCTGGGATCCTGGAGTACCTCGTATATATGGAAAAAATAATAGACAATAATAGTGTAGTACAGCAGATATTGTTTTAGAATTTTTAAGTAGTGCTAGGATTATCCCACTCACAAGTGTATTATGCACTTCTATTTAAATCACATAAAATTAATATAAAAACTGCACGTAACCAGCACTTTAATAAAAATAGAGGATAGATAGAAAGCTAAAGAAAAGGAAAAATACATTAATAAAAAATAGGACAAAAAAATAAATAAAATAAAATTCATTATTAAAATCAGCACTGTATTTTCAACATTTATATATAAACACGCACTTTATGGTTATACACTATGGATATAGTCACTAAACCTTTTTATGAATGGTGGCATCATTAAAAGGTCTAATACAATTGTATTAATGAATTATATACACACCTATAAGACTATTCAATTGGCACATAATATATCTATATATTGGATGGATATTCCACAGTTATGGTATCTAGTCCATAAATATGGTATAAAACACTCTACACTATCAGGGGGAACATACTATTCTATACATCGGCTTATTTCTATCAAACATAGTTTGATAGAACATTATTTAAATTCGCCATGTCCAAACCTATTAAAGACCTATCACAATATAGATGTGTTTGCTAGGGTCAGGATAGATCTAGCTATTTTTTACATTGATTAAACACAAGTATGCACTTATATTGGCTAAGGCCTGATTAATAATAATAATAATCAAGATTTAGAATTTTAGGTAACAATAGCACATACTTTTGTACATTTTTTTTATTCTCAGAGATCTTGCGGAGTACACAGTGAAATCACTTTATAAATATATTTTTGCACGTAAATTTTGGATGTACTATGGATAAAACATGGCTGTGTAAACAGTAAAAAATAAATAATAGCACTTTGTGGATTATGCACTCTAATTGATATAATCAAGGGAGCATATAAATTAAAGGGAGGGAAAAGGAAAAGTTTCACCTATTTAAATAAAATGATTTGAATATACATATACATACACCATCATGTATTTATTGATGACATTGTGAGATGTATTGCGATGAGCATTAGACACACACCTATATGCATTTTTAATATGTGTGTCCCTTCAATCTGAGATACATCGAGAGGAAGATAACACCAAAATTGAGTTTTAGAACATGAACTGACATCCGTGAGTTGAAGAAACGCAAACCGGAAGTAATGTAATGGCGATTGGAATGCAAATGAAACGCGGAAATGAACCGCGCATGCGCAAGATGGCGGCGCACAACGCAGAGAAACTGAAAAAAAAAACGGAAGCAACAATTAAACATCAACAGGACACATGGGGACACTCGTTTAATGATTAATGGACACTATATATAGACCTATAGGTCCATGCATTTGCTACCAGCTGATGAAGCCGCTACTCCATGCAGCGAAACACGTTCTGGAGCATGTTTTTATGTTTTAAATAAATTTTATTTTATTTTACAATCCCTGTTGCTGCTGCCTTCATTCTTTGGATTTATGACGGTTTTCCGTTGGGTTTCCCTACGCCAGAATTAACCCATGAGCATGTACCCTTTGAACAAAATGTGAGTACAAAATCTCTGGAACACCATATTGAGAATTTTTTTTAGACCTGCACAAGGAGTCCTGTCTTCCTTCTCTCTTACATGATCCCGGATAATGCACTCTTTATAAGGTGGGGGTCACCTGAGAAGTATTTGAAGACAATATACCCGCAGGCCTGGACCCACTCAGAGCCAGTGACTAGGCTCTACACTTGTGAGTGGGATAATCCTAGCACTACTTAAAAATTCTAAAACAATATCTGCTGTACTACACTATTATTGTCTATTATCTTTTCCATATATACGAGGTACTCCAGGATCCCAGAGAGCAACATTTGCGCCAATTCAGGTTATATACTTTGCATTTATGTACAATTTATTTTATGTTTGTATGTTTATTTATTTTTTCTACATGACATTTTACATGGTAATGTTTCATATCATTTGAAAGGCCAGACTCTGACCTGTCCAATGACACCTTGCATGACTTTTTGGGGTGTAAAGATTGGAAATATAGGGGTCCAAAGGACCCCCACTCTCCTCGCTGTGGTGAAGCGGCTTGTGTTTTAGATGGACCAATGCTTAATGATGCTTTCTACCATCACCTCCACATTTGGTCCCAGCATGGGAAATGAGAAGGTGAGTTAGGACAGTGGCATTGTTTGCCTTATAAGTAAAAGCACATAATACCACTGCCTTAGAAATGCTAAAAAAAAGTAAATTTTGCATTTAATACATATTTTTTTCTATTTGTACAAATTACTTGGTCATGTTTAGTATCGGTGGAAAGGCCAGTCTCTGTCCTTTCCAATGACACCTCACTTGACTTTGTGCACAGAGACGCAGGGTTCCAAAGTATCCCCTGGACTCCTCGCTGCAGTGTACTGGTTTAGGATTTTGATGGAATGTAATAACGCATTATGCCGTCACCTTCACACTTGCTGGCATCGTGGGAAATGAGGTGGCGAGTGTGCGGCATCATTGTTCACTTTATAATTGGAAAGTGAACAATAGTGCTGCATTACAGAAAAAAAAGGAAATGTTTCTTTTTTAAAAAAATTATTTCTATACAAAACCTGGTCATGTTTGGTAGGTATCAAGCATGGCCCTGTATCTTTTACCGTTCAGGAGATACGGAGTTCCCCTGTACTGCTGTATCTTCTCTATTGGGATATTCCCTCCTGGCTGGGGCCATGCGCGATGTCGTCAGTAGGCAGTATGTCCCAAGGCGTGGTCTGTTTTCCAGAAAGTCAGATCACTGCGGGATTCCCCTCGGACCCGTTTAGGTCTCTCATGAGGCTGCAGGGAAACAATGACGTGGGGGACTTTGTGACGGAAACCCCTCTCTTCAGCCTGTCCTGCTCTCCAGACACTCCCTCGCTGTGGTCAGCCCGGCTACTGGGAATGCGGTCCTCAGCGCCTCGAGCAGCTTGACCCATCTGCTTCTGCCTGCCGACGATACAGTAGCTTCTTGGGATCTGCAGGCTTTCGCTTTCCTGACCTGTAGCCCCGATGTTAGGACAGTCTTTCAGATGGCCGCTCGGTGCCTTCTGATGGTGAGTTTAGTGTAGGTAGCGTAGCTGAATGAAACACCAGACAAGCTGAATGTACAAACAGGGAAGGTCTCCTTTATGGAAAGTTTCACAGGGTTATTTATACAGGTTACAGCAACACTGGTTCAAACTTCCCGCCCACCCCAACAGTTCTGATAGGTTGGTTCCCAAGACCACTGCAGGCTTCCTTCAGGTCCTCCTCAGGCTTCACTTAGGTCCACTGGGTTTATGCAGATGACCACACACAGTGGACCTAGTGACCACACACAGTGATTTACGTAACCCTTTGTAAAGGAAATCCGATAGTGTTTGGCTGAGACAATGGTGACTCACAACCTCTCAGATTTGCAAACCGATAACAGATAAATAGAATAGTGTTCCTGCATAATCCCAGATTCAACAGAAAAATTCTACACCAAATCTACGCCTCCATTTTGTGCCATGCGGTCCTTTGTTCCTGGGACCCATGGCTGGCTTGGGGAAAACAGGGCACAAAGTAAAATGAGTCTTTAGAACACTCAGCAATGAAAACCACATCTACAATAAAAAAAACACGTTTAAACTTACACCACACAATATAAATGAACGTAAAGTCTTTCCCAAGGCAATTGTCTGTTTCTTTTGGGGTTTTCTCCATGGGAATAAAAGTCTTGTGTTGAAGCGGGGAGCGCTCTGTCAGATCCATCTGTCAGTTCCATGACCGACGTCCTCCGCATACTGTGGGGAATACCCGTGACATCTCCCACACGTCTTCTGCATCCAAGGGGTTAATATTACAACACAAAAATTATTATTTTAAACAAAAAACATAAAAATTGCCATATTTTACAAACAGAAAAAAACAAGAGAACAGCACACTGTTCCTACCTAATTTGTAGGGCTGCAACTAACGATTATTCACATAATCGATTAGTTGGCCGATTATTATTTTGTTTAATCGATTCATCGGATAAAAAATTTTTTAAAAAATTTTGCAAACTTAAAAGGAATTTTATGTAAAAATAACCACAACTCCTCCCCCTTTTTTCATAAGCAATTTGCGTAGTGTACGCAACTTTCGTACGTACATACGCAAATTGCGTGTCTTGTGTACTTTTTACACAAGGTATGCGAGTGCTTGGTCAGAGGGATGGGTTGATGCTGCATGCACATCTTAAGCCCATGTTTGCTTTCTCAAATGAACGCAGCTACAAGCACTTTGTCATAGACGAGGTCAGCATGAAATCGGGGTTAATAAACTAAAGTGATCAGGGTGCGTAGCGTGTCCCTTTTAAATAATTTTGTGAACGGAGTGGGAGGAGGGACTGGAGGTGGAAGGGAGTGACTTTGCTCAAGTGACTTGACCAGAGTGTGAGAGGGAGTGGGTATGGACAAAAGACCAGATATCCGTGTGGGAGGGAGTTTGGGGAAAGGGACCAGGCAAAAGGGAGGGAATGGCAATTCCCAACCAAAGAGGGTGTGACAGGGAGGGTGGGGTGGTGGCACAGGACGCCAGCTTCAAGTAAGGATTAAACACAGGCATACAGCTCCTTCACCCAGTGGCAGTATCCTATGTTTTGTGTTCTAGTTCTGTTACTGTTGTAAATGGAATAAAAACAAACTGTCTCACATAACCCTAGAACTAAATCATAGCGAGTAAAGCAGCGGCGCGTCTTCTCCAATCAGCACCGAAGCTGAAGTTATTTACGTTTAACTCAGTCTGAATCTAAACAGTGTGTGCTGTACACAGGCTGATTAATCGATAATGGAAATAGTTGACAACTATTTTAATCATCGATTAGTTGTCGATTAATCGACTAGTTGTTTCAGCCCTACTAATTTGAAAACCTCTTTTTTCCCCATCTAAGGTAGGAACAGTATGCTAGTATTTATTAATTAGTTTTTGCTATTTAAACAAAAATAACATAAAAATGGCCAATAGAAGAAATCATAGCAGATTTTAACCTAAATAAAGGTATAAAAAGGTGAACTCCTTTACATAAGCGCAAGCTTTAAAAGCTTTTCCCCCTTCCCATTTTTTTTCACTTTTTATTAAGACTTTCGAAAAGTGAAAACCCAATAATTTGTCCACCCCAGGTCACTGTGCAATTTGAGGAAATTGATACTGACAAATATATCGGTTTAAATTCTCCATTGACAGCCCTTTGTGTAAAAATGTAGAGCCAGTGCTAATATTAATGTGTCATTATTACTTGCCTGATCCAATAATAAATATCTCTTAGGCATGACAAGTTAGTATAGATCAGCCAGAAGGGGCAAACCATCCAGACTCCTCGGAAGCTAAAGGTTTGGGGAATTAATTGAGGGAATTTCAAATAAGGTAGTGAGCAAAATAACTCAGTGCCACATTCAATCAATACCCTGAGTAAATCAGTTCCTTTTAATTCCCGAAAATGATCCATATAGATCAAGCGAGCAATTAAACAATTAGCATGCACTTTGCGATTAATTAATTTCTGCATCAATCATGCAATTAAAACTCCCGATTCTAAATGGGGGACTTTGCGAGCTGCAAGTTGAGACGCTCTGTTATATCCAATGAATGGCCGCATCTGGAACTTACGCGATTCTCGGAAAGGATTCTGTTTGCAGTAAAACATGTATTACTTTACATTTAAGAAATAGCATTTCTGACTTTTTCATAAAAAGCTGAAAAAGTTAGGTCTTATCACCTAATAACATATTACGATCAAAGTATATTTTTTTGGCATGTCGTTAGAAATCAGAATCACTGTTTTTTCTCTTTTGGGAAGTGTCTGCAATATTGGGCATCAATGGACCAAAATATAACCGGAGATTGTAGAGAATTCATGATGGAACTGCAAATAGCTTGGAACAGGTTTTTTGTTTTGTTTATAGCTGCATGTACCGGCGTTAACCATGATTTCTGGTATAGTGACATTCAGCCACTTTTGCTTAAACCTAAGATTAAAGGGACACTGTAGACACTGATCACTCAAGGTAAGTTAAGTAGCTACCGTGCTCTGAGCATCCTCATCCCTCTCCTCTCTCTGGGCTCCAAAAGCAGAGGTTTAGCTCCTCCCAGAAACTCCAGTTGGTCGTGGGCCAACTTGAGTTTAAGGCTGGCCGTCCACTGGCACTGTAGTCGGGCGATTTGACTTGGTCACCCAACTACGGACAATGCCATCTGCCGATCAGAGTCGTCCACTGGAAGCGTCAGTGGATGACCCAGATTGACCGATGGACAGGCCAGCCAATGAAAAGAAAGGAAGAACCCCTCTGCGGCGCCGCTGCGGGGAGAAATAAACTTTAATGGGTGAAAAAGTGTTTAAATCTTGAAAGGCTTAAGAGTAGTAAGAATCTTTTATTTTAAAGGGTCAAAATTTGTTAATCTTTAAACGTATGAGTTGGTGTGTTCTCCTAGTTTGTTGTATTTATTTGTCTCGCGTGCTATGGTTAGTAAAGGTTGAGTGCTGCCCTCCTGGAGTATTTTGTATGAAAAGGGCTGACAACCCTCGTGCTGCCAATCACTCCCACTCACACAAATCCCATTCCCACCTTCTCTTTCTCACTCTCCTGCTGTTACTCTATGCAGTGACATATCCCCTAACCCTGGCCCCACAACACATCCAATACTTCCCTCTCATCCTATCTCCATCACACATAAATCCCCTCCCTGCAAGCCCAGCAACCTCATTCACATAATCCCTCAGCGCCTGTCATCTTTCTCCTGCGCCCTCTGGAACGCTCGGTCTGTGTGCAACAAACTCACAGCAATCCATGACCTCTTCCTTTCAAACTCCTTCAACCTCCTAGCTTTAACTGAAACCTGGCTAACTCCCTCTGACACGACCTCCGTTGCTGCTCTCTCACATGGTGGTCTACACTTAAGCCATACCCCCAGACCGGGTGAGAGAAATGGTGGCGGGGTCGGAATTCTGCTCTCTCCCACCTGCACCTACCAGCATCTCCCTCCACCCCCATCCCTCTCCTTCTCCTCCTTCGAGACACACTGCATCCGCCTGTTCTCTCCTCTGGCCCTCAGAATGGCAGTCATCTACCGCCCACCGGGACCAACCTTCTCTCTTTCAACCTATCTGGACTTCCTAAACACCCTGCTCCCCCACCCCGCACACACACTCGCAGAAATCTACATGCTGTGGATCCCCATCAATTCTCCAATCTACTTCACCACCTCCCTCACACCTCATCCTTCACCTGCCCTGATGCTGCCACTAATCACTACAACACTACTCTTATCTCTGCTCTAGACACTCTTGCTCCTCTTCGACTCTGTAAGGCCCCACGCCGCCAGCTTCAGCCCTGTCACACCCTCCAGACTCGCTACCTGCAAAGATGCTCCCGCACTGCAGAGCGTGCCTGGAGGAAATCCCGCTCTGAAGCTGATTTTGTTCACTTCAAGTTTATTCTCCGGTCATACACCTCTGCCCTCCACTTGGCCAAACAATCCTTCTTCTCATCTCTTATATCTACGCTGTCCTCCAACCCTAAACGGCTCTGGTCCACCTTCAACATCCTCCTCTACCCACCTGCACCTCCCCCCTCAGCTGCCTTCAGCGCTCAAGACCTGGCAGACTACTTCCTCAGTAAAACTCTATCAGAAGCAACATCCCAACACAAGATAGTTATCTGCCACCTCCACTCCCAGAGGTCCCCTCTGCCACCTCCTCCCAGCCACTGAGGAGGAAGTCAATTCCTTATTGTCCTCCTCACATCTCACCACGTGCCCGCTCGACCCCATTCCCTCACATCTATTCTCATCCTGCTAGACCTCTCGGCTGCTTTTGTCACTGTTGACCACCCCCTCCTTCTACAGACCCTGAACTCTCTGGGTCTCGGTGACACTGCACTCGCTTGGGTTGACTTCTATTTATCCAACAGGTCCTTCTGTGTGTCCTTTGCTGGTAACTCCTCCTCTTCATTGACTCTATCTGTTGGTGTACCTAAAGGCTCTGTCCTTGGTCCTCTGCTCTTTTCCATCTACACCTCCTCCCTGCGCAAAATCAACAGCTTTGGCTTTAATTACCACCTCTACGCTGATGACACTCAGATCTACCTCTCTACCCCTGATCTCTCTCCCCCTGTCCTTTCCAAAGTCAGTGACTGCTTATCTGGCATCTCCTCCTGGATGGCCTCTCACCACCTAAAGATCAACATGTCAAAGACTGAGCTCCTACTTATTCCTCCCTCCAATGCCTCCCCACCTCCTGACTTCTCTATCACGGTGGAGGGTATCACCATCTCCCCATCAAACCAAGTGCGCGGTCTTGGAGTTACACTTGACTCTGCTCTTTCCTTCATCCCCCACATCCAGTCTCTTTCCTCCTCCTGCCGATACCAACTGCGTAATATTTCCAGAATTCGGCCATTTCTTACCGCTGTCACCACAAAACAACTCATACATGCCCTGGTAATCTCCCGACTCGACTATTGCAATAATCTCTTATCTGGCCTCCCTCTGTCCCGCCTCTCCCCCCTACAATCCATCCTGAACGCCTCCGCCAGGCTAATTCACCTCACCCGCCGCTCTGTCTCTGCCACTCCCCTCTGCGAGTCCCTTCACTGGCTCCCCATCCACTGCAGAATTAAGTTCAAAATCCTTATCCTTACCTACAAAACCCTCACTAACTCAGCTCCCCACTACCTGTCCTCACGAATCACCAAATACACCCCAGCCCGCTCCCTAAGGTCAAACAGTGACCTGCGCCTAGCGTCTCCCCGCATCACCTCTTCCCATGATAGACTGCAGGATTTCTCACGCGCAGCCCCCACTCTCTGGAACGCTCTCCCTCGTACTGTCAGACTTTCCCCTAACTTCTCTTCCTTCAAACGCTCCCTTAAAACGTTCCTATTTAGGGAAGCCTACCACCCAACTCACTGACGCAACCATCAATCACTCTCACCTTGCAGTCCTCTCCTCCTGTTTCCAACCCCAACCCTCCTAGATTGTGAGTTCCTACGGGAATAGGGCCTCATCTCCTCCTGTACTGTTTGTCAAATGTTGTTCAATGTATTGTATTGTAACTCTGTCTATACTGTGCTTATTGTACAGCGCTGCGGAATATGCTGGCGCTTTATAAATAAAGAATAATAATAATAATAAACACCCCTACCTGCCACAGGTGTTCCACTTTTAGGCTCTATTTATGGTAACTTTGAATTGCAGGGAGCTCCAGAAAGGATTCTGTTCTCAGTGAGTTAATCCCATAAAGACGATCATTAGATGACAAGAATAGGACGTGTCGAAGGTGGGATACATTGACGCTGTGACAGGCTTAAGAAATTTGTAGCTTCTGTTAAAGTCTTTGAAGGTACGAGTTGGTGTGTTCTCCTCCTGGTTTGTTGGATTTTGTTTTTGTCTCGCAAACCACCTGCCCTCTATATAAAGTAATACAGTGTGAAATTTTAAAGAAACCTTACATGATGACATGTCACAGACATGAAACAGCATTTAAAAAATATATATATATATATATATATATTATATGTGAAAGGCATGATCCCGCTATTTCCAGCTATGGCTCTTTCTACATTTAGAAGAAATGGCAATGCATGCATTAAAGGTAATGATATGTTTTAAGGGATGATGTGTTCTTACGGAAATGACTGAATAGTGGTCGGTCCTTTATGGGAATGTCAAATGAATTCACTCAAAAGTGTCACAGTGACTATTACTTAAGGGAAAAAGCCATAGAAATATAAGTGTTCCCATTAAAAATGTATAGTGTGCGCTTTTAATGACACTATAGTGGTGTTAGTGGATACTGGTAAGCCAAACCTATCTGTGTTGCGTCTGTTAGGCGTTCTGACTAGTGATATTTTGACGCCGCATCTTTACAGACCCCATTGAGCACATTGTTTCCTTGCCCGGTGTGATTGAGATGCTGAGTGCACCATACATCATTTTAATGAAACCTTTTGAACCTCTCTCCTTTTATTTGGATGAAGCATTTCCATGGAATGTTTAGCAGCGGATGTTTCCCCCGACACTTAGCATGGCTGAGTTATAGCTCTGTCTCTACAGCGGAGAAGATTTTATACACATTATAGTCACATCCCAATTGTTTCATATACGTGCGCGGTGAGTGCTAAGGCTGTGATTTTTATGAACACTTGTGGCTGGCGTCCTGGGCTTTTTCTTCTTCTTTTTTTTTTGAGGTTGCTTTTTGTTATGCTCATTTCTTACTAGCCAAAGACCTGGAGGTCTTTATGTTTTGTTCTTTTTGAAGACCCTTCTTTTGCCCCGGCCTGTTCATCATGCCCAACCTCTTCAAGTCTAAAGGGATTGATCATATTGTATAGTAAAACTGGCGTCTGATGCCATAGGATGTGTTTCCACGGCAAATGTAATTCAGTTAGGTTGTCACCCTTTGAAATATAGCCTGGTGTCTTCTGCTCTTTCTCTGGAGTAGCAATTTTGAAACAGGTGAACAAGACAAACACATTACTAAGCTTTGAAATTACTCAGAATACAATCTGATATACAGCCAAACTGTATTATATAATGAAATACATTTGACCTTACTTGCTTTTGTGAATGAAGGTAACATAAGAATAGATTGCCATGCCAGGTTGTTGCAGACCTTCATGTCTTTTTCTTATACCCCTCCCCCCCTCACAAACTCTTGGCATATGAATCTGTACTTCATTGCTCAGGGTTCGGAAAGTGTTTGTAAAAGTCTCATGCCAAACAGAAATATTTAGGAGCCATTTGATGCTTCTAAGGCTGGCCGTCCACTGGCACCGTAGTCGGGAGATCGACTTGGTCACCTGACTATGGACAACGCCATTGGCCGATCAGGGTAGTCCACTGGAAGCGTCTGTGGACAACCCAGATCGGCCAATGGACAAGCCGGCACACAAGGGAAAAAAAAACGAAAAACTGCTGTGAGGGAAAAAAAACTTTCTCTGGTGCTGTTTCAGCACCAAGGACAGCCCCGGACCAGCGCAGCCGAAGCAGTAAAAAAAAATCCTCGCCAAAGGCTGCAGGGAGGGGAATTAAATCAGAACCCAAAATTTCACCTAAAACGTTCTAAAAATTCAATAAATAAAAAGGCTTTTTGCTTCGGATTAAAAAAAAACAAAACGGTTGAATAAAAACAGAAATATTTTTTACGTTGAATTCGGTGGGCTTCGCATGGCGGTTTTACTATACAATGCATCTTTTTTAATGTTTAACAAGAAATAGGTGGAATGGTGGCTCTGTATATAGGCACCTGACCTTTTTCTGGGGCTGAGGGGGGTCTCAGCACACTCAACGTCACTGTAGTCCCCACTGGCGAGTGTGGTGGTACACTCGCTGGGTCCTTTTCTCTCTTAAGCGAATACACCAAAGTTAAACTTTTCTCTGTGGAGACAGCTTGCAGCTTCCCTTCTTTCTCAGGGCACTCTCTCTCACGAGAGAGTTCTCCCTCTATTCCTTGTTAATTATCCAGTTCGCAACGCCAATCGGAAGAGACGCTGAAGGGGAGATACACACTCGATAAGTTAAGCCTGTTTAACCCCTT
The DNA here is from genome assembly GCA_009667805.1 of Leptobrachium leishanense. Taxonomy (NCBI): domain Eukaryota; kingdom Metazoa; phylum Chordata; class Amphibia; order Anura; family Megophryidae; genus Leptobrachium; species Leptobrachium leishanense. The sequence goes on along the minus strand of CM019071.1, from coordinate 116,575,991 downwards.
AGTGTGACATCACGATTTGCTTTTATCTTTTTCATGTTTCCCTGCACACGGTTTTACTATACTATGCACCTTTTTCACGTTTCCCTTGACAGGTCATTTCAGATATGAAATTTCTGTAATTCTTCATATTTTAGGAAGAAGGATCACAGAGATACCTGGAATTTCTTTCAAGCAGACAAATTCATTACTGTTTAACACCTGGTAAACAGAATGAGCTTCCCAGACAATGGACCTCCTAAACTTTAGAACATAACCAAAGATTCTGAAGCACTCTGGCCATAAAAACAGATCTCCAGGAGGAGATATTGCCAAACAGCATTGTCTGGATGTTTGATCTGAGAGTGCCATCTACTGGCCAGGTAGTATAACACCTGCAGAGATACCTGGAGTTAATCAATATAAATATCCGCCAAGCAAATGAGGCCACATATTAATGACTGAATTTAGATGGGCTAGAGCTAAACTGGGTGGGACACGGCTATAAAAAGGGGATACTCCAGATGGAAAGGGAACATTGGGAATAGGGAAGAAAGGGCCAGATACCCTCAGAGCCACCCCACGACTCCACTAAGACCAGACCCCACCCGAATCCTCTTACACCACTCTATCTTCACTCCCAGATGGTAAAGTATAATTGAAGAATTTTAACTTGATATCTATTTCCTAATTGCATTGTCATTGCTTTATATGTCCATCACCTATTAAAGGAATAGAAATGAATTATTTGGCTGTTGAAGCCTAAACTTTAGAATAGTTTGCCTTTTCGTTCCTACTGCAGAGGAACGCAGAAGAAAAACTAATACGGGCGGCCTTGTTGCTCCTCCTAATTTATTGCATTTATTTATATTCCAAGAATGCTGTATTTGGACATCTAAAGATAATTATTTTCCCTGTAGTTAGATCAGCTGGAACTGAGAAATAGCTTTTATATATCAAGTTGCCATCAGCCCCATTACAATAACGAACGTAACCCAATTACACCCATTGCAACCGTGCTATTCAGTGTAAATTCCTGAGTAAATTCCTTACTCAGTAAATTCCTGAGTCTAGATTGCAAGTGATTAAATATACAGGTTATCTTGCTTGGTCCATCATATGTGTTACAGAGTAACTGCAGTGAATGATATTGTAAGCAGAGGTTTGATGCTGTGATTAATCTGTGGAAAAGATAGTCTACCTATCGAGTATGTTATGTATCTCCCTGAAGAAAGTTGCTTTTAGTGAATCGGCCCCCACAATACTAAATTGTGCTGCAGGTGATGCCCCAGTAACTGAGTGTTTTTAGCCAGGTTGAGGATCGTTTTATAATGGGAGAAGTTTAAATGGGTAGAATAGAACTTGGTGTTTAAGAATTGATTTGTGCATATGTGGGGTGCGGTCTATAAACCTAAGCTGTTTGTCCATTAGATTATTACGTGTCGCAGTATTGCTACTAATCACTACCTATAATTACTTTTAAAATTGTATCTTGCTGATCAGTTGATAACATATGATTGTATGAAACTTGACGATGTGAATAAATTTTTATTTCGATTGTTTCACCGTTACGCAGTCTCCTATCCTCTTTAATGATTTTATGTCTAAAAATAGCTACATAGCCTAAAAAGAACTTGGGATAACGCGCTATATATTTGTTAAGACGTATATTCATTGATTATTATTCCTTATTTTAAGGGTAAATAACCAAATTATACCATTGGTATTGGAGACACTGTCATTAATGATTTATATATATATATGAGAAAATACACGTCATAATATATAACCCTGACACCCTGCTGCATGGCGGTTTAACTATACAATGCATCTTTTCCATGTTTCCCTGCTGCATGGCGGTTTAACTATACAATGCATCTTTCTCATTTAAACTTGTACCGGCATTGTCCCAGAATTCAAAATAAATTTGAAAAGATTGCTAGTCTGTTGTAGTCACAAAAAATCTTCTGAAATCATCCGACGGTGGTCGAATGCAGTAGAAGAGGGCTGATTCACCTGCATGTTGTAGGATCGGTCAGACGACTTCAGACAATATCGGATGATCGCACCATCGCATAAATACAGTGTCAGTGGTCGGTCGACCAGCCTAAAAGTAGAAATGAAGAAGGGAGACTAGGTGCTTGGGGCCTGTAGTGGCAAATAAATTGGATATTAACTGGACCATGTTTTGGCTGAAACGTAAGACTTTGTCAACGCCAATCTCTAAAAGTAGAAACATCAAATGTAATCAGAAGAGTTTTCATAATGGCTCATTTTCATAATGTACTATTCAGGCCAGACAACCACATCATTTTAGCTAACCTGTAATAAACTCAACAACATGGTCTCGGTGTGCATGATTTCATATGTTTGTTGCCATTGTTTGAGGATCTTCAAGGTAATAGATTCCCTTTATGGCTGGGACCACACAGTCGTACAGGAGTGCAGAAAGGACTCTTTCCTCAAGGATGCCGATTTGGCCTCCTCCCTGTGCGCACAGCTCTACAAAGCGTGAGCTTCCTACGGAGGCTTGCGATTTGTAGACCCGTCTGACGTAGCACTTTGACAGGAGGTATAATCCACGTCCGTTGTAACGTGCTTTAAAAGTATGCACGTAACGGCTAGGGTCAGACGAGCGCGTTTTCAGTGCTGTGAAGAGATACTCAGGGAAATTAGTATGTTGTATTATTACCATAATCAAATTCTACTGGGGAAAAACTATAGGATTAAACACAAGTTTATTCAACTTCAAAACCAGTTTGTTCCCAAAGGCTCATCTGACCACTGTGATGTCACCAAGCATTACTGAGGCCTGATGGTCACTGACCAATAAAATGCTTGTCATGAAGAAACACTGAGAAAATGCATAAGAAATATACACTGGAAAAACCATTACATGCATGTATTTATCACGGTGCCACATTTCACACTCGCACACACATTTATCATACTATATTATACTATACTATATCATACACTATTATTTCCTACAAACTGGTAAAATAGTTGAAACCTAAATAATTTACAAATGTGGCAGATTCACATTGTGAAATAAACAATAATTGCACAAATAACATTAGAATACTTATAATATGAAGTTCTCTTCTGTGAGCCCATAACACTGCTAGCTCATTGATCTGAGAGCTGGGAAGTACAATTCCCTGGTTCTCTGACTGACTTTGCTTCTGGGTGGAGTCACCATTTAAGTCCTTTTTTTTACAAAATGTCAAGGTAACATTTTTGGCCCAAAACAAATGATCTACAGGGTGTCCATAAAGTCTCTTTACAATTTCAAAAATTTATCACAAAGGCAAATGAAAAGTATTACAAAATGAGACTTGTATATTTTATTTTTTTGCCTCATTTAATACACCTCTATATGGGCACCATTAGTTGCACGTCAAGACGGTACTCTATTTCTTGCCATGTTCGCTGTACCATACCCTCATCAATGGTGACAATGGCATCAGTGATCCTCTGCTTTAGATTAGTGATGTCCCGTACCTTTGTTCCATACACGATATCTGTAACATAACCCCAAAGAAAGAAGTCGTTTTTGTTCAGCGAGACGTCATTTACCGCAAATGTTTACCTTGACCTTTTGAGTGAATACGTTGCACCGCAACTACATGACCTTCAAGCAACCATCATTTTCCAGCAAGATGGTGCAACACCACATTGGGGACTGCATGTTCGTGGGTTCCTAAATGAAACATTTCCAGACCGGTGGATTGGAAGGGGTGGCCCAATTCACTGGCCACCTCGTTCACCTGATATCACTTCCCTCCACTTCTTTCTATGGGGTTATGTTAAAGATATTGTGTATCGAAATAATAGTTTATTACCCATTCAATGGACTATATTACAAAGCTGGTGCTAACTTAAGCAGAGCTGTTATAAACATACCAGAGCCATTATAGTCTATGGAGTTAAGTTTACAACAGCTCTAGTTAAGTTAGCACCATCCTGCAGGGTGCTCGGTCACAGCCCCAACTGGCTCACCAGGGATATAGCCACTTCTCTGCAAAAAAGGTAAGCAGGAGAGGGGGCAATATATTTTTATTTTGGGGGGGGGGGTTGTACTTCAACGGCCATTAACCTCACTGCACGGCACTGGTTATCAGTAACATGGATGTGGCTGAGAAGAGCGTACTAGACAGGTCAAAAATAAAGCCATATGTAACTACATTTTTAAAAACAGGAAAGGAATCCTGAGTGTACCGTTAATACGTGATCTCTGTGATGCGGTTAATCATTTTGTACAAGAGGCCAAAAGAAGGCAGCCAAACTGTAATTACTCAGTGCCAAATTTTGTGTTCCTTTGATGATCCTGTGCTTTAATCTCATTTTACAAAGTCTCTGAAGCCTCTTCATTTTTCTTTATTGTAGTGATAACGTGGACTCTTTCTGCCTTCATATTGCTGAGGATGATGGAGAAGTTGATACAGATTTTCCTCCTTTAGATTCCAATGAGCCCATACACAAGTTTGGTTTCAGTACCCTTGCACTGGTAGAGAAGTATTCTTCTCCAGGATTGGCAGCAAAGCAGTCACTGTTTGTCAGAATGTGAGTATTCAGATGCTATTCTAACACCCCGATTCCTGGTGCTTACCCTGAAGGCTCAAACCACCCACGAAAATCTGCTGGGGGGGGGGGGCGCAAAGTTAATTTTTTTTGTGTTTATTTATACACTCACCGGCCAGTATACCAGGTACACCTGTTCAATTGTCAATTGCTTGTTAACACAAATGGCTAATCAGCCAATCACATGACGACAACCCAACGCATTTAGGCATCTAGACATGGTGAAGACGACTTGCCGACGTTCAAACCGAGCATCAGAATGGGGGAAAAAAGGGTATTTAAGGGAGTTTGTATGTGGCATGGTTGTTGGTGTCAGACGGGCTGGTCTGAGTATTTCAAGAACTGCTGATCCACTGGGATTTTCACGTACAACCATCTCTAGGGTTTACAGAGAATGGTCCGAAAAAGAGCAAATATCCTGTGAGCGGCAGTTGTGTGGACGAAAATGTCTTGCGGTCAGAGGAGAATAGGCAGACTGGTTCGAGATGTTAGAAAGGCAACAGTAACTCAAATAACCACTTGTTACAACCAAGGTATGCAGTATACCATCTCTGAACGCACAACACCTTTGAACCTCGAAGCAGATGGGCAGCAGAAGACCACACCGGGTGCCATTCCTGTCAGCTAAGAACAGGAAACTGATTCTACAATTCGTACAGGCTTACCAAAATTGGACAATCTATTTAAAAAAAATGTTGCCTGGTCTGATGAGTCTCGATTTGAGCTGCAACAATCAGATGGTAGGGTCAGAATTTGGCGTAAACAATTTGAAAGCATGGATCCATCCTGCCCTGTATAAACGGTTCTGGCTTTTGGTGATGGTGTAGGTGATATTTTCAAGGCACATTTTGGTCCCCCTTAGTACCAATTGAGCATTGTTTAAATGCCATGGCCTACCTGAGTATTGTTGCTGACTATGTCCATCCCTTTATGACCACAGTGTACTTCTCTTCTGATGGCTCCTTTCAGCAGGATAATGCACCATGTCACAAAGCTCAAATCATCTCAAAATGGTTTCTTGAACACAGGGGTGTGGAAATTTTAAAAAATCTACTTGTCCAACGGACTAAGTAGTAGTCCAATCTACTTGTCCCTCAGGACGATCAACTTGTCCTGATAATTTCAACAAAATAGTGTTTAAATAGAGGTATTTATTCATAACAGCCTATAGAGAAAGCGTCAGATACATGTGATGAATAAAGACCTTTATTTAAACACTATTTTGTTGTGTGTATGTATATATTAGGGATGCACCGATACCACTTTTTTTAAGTACGAGTACCGATACTTTTATTTTATGTCATGTGACCACTTTCCAATAAGAACAGACCTCATTAAAATGCCCCCAGCTCACATGTATATTTCCACCCCGAAATATATGGATATTGCCCCCAGCTCATGGATGCTGCCCCCAGCTCATGGATGCTGCCCCCAGCTCATGGATGCTGCCCCAGCTTATGGATGCTGCCCCCAGTTTATGGATGCTGCCCCCAGCTTATGGATGCTGCCGCCAGCTTATGGAAGCTGCCCCAGCTCATGGATATTGCCCCAGCTCATGGATATTGCCCCAGCTCATGGATATATGCCCCAGCACATGGATATATGCCCCAGCTCATGGATATATGCCCCAGCTCATGGATATATGCCCCAGCTCATGGATATATGCCCCAGCTCATGGATATATGCCCCAGCTCATGGATACTGCCCCAGCTCATGGATATATGCCCCAGCACATGGATATATGCCCCAGCACATGGATATATGCCCCAGCACATGGATATATGCCCCAGCTCATGGATATATGCCCCAGCTCATGGATATATGCCCCAGCTCATGGATATGCCGGACTGCATCTCAAAGAAAACTACTCGCCCGGCACCCGGATCTTCATGTCCCGGGCGTCGGGCGAATACAATTCCCACACCCCTGTGAACATGACAATGAGTTCACTGTGCTCCAATGGTCTCCACAGTCACCAGATCTCAATCCAGTAGACCACCTTTGGGATGTGGTGGAATGGGAAATTTGTATCATGGATGTGCAGCCGACAAATCTGCAGTAACTGAGTGATGCTATCAAGTCAATATGAACCAAAATCTCTGGGGAATGTTTCCAACACCTTGTTGAATCTATACCACGAAGAATTAAGGCAGTTCTGAATTCAAAAGGGGTCCAACTCCGTACTAGCAAGGTGTACCTAATGAAGTGTATGGTGTGTATATATATATATATCAGAAAGCAGGGGGGACCAGGCACTCAGTTCCTATGCATTGCTGCGTGGGTCGGGGATCCCACAGAGGCTGTTGGTGCCCGCGTGCTGAACTCCCTTGTTGAATAGATATAGAAGAATAGAAGATGGTGGGAGGCACTCCGGGGCTGAGTAAAAAATGTTTTTATTCTTTACATGGATAAAAAGTCAGTTTCGGCCCAAGGTAGCGGGCCTTTTTCAAGGTACCTTCAAGATACCTTGAAAAGGCCCGCTACCTTGGGCCGAAATGTCGGACGTTTTATCAATGTAAAGAATAAAACCATTTTTTACTTAGCCCCGGAGTGCCTCCCACCATCTTCTATTTTTTTATATATATATACATTCTAAACTCCTAGATGGCGTCCATTTCTTTGCCAATTACAAAAGGGGTCTTATTTATTAGGGTACAGGCAGAATTTACCTAAATGTGAAATACAGTAAATGTGATATATAATATAAATTGTCAGATATCCTTCCTTATGGGTATTTGCAGTGACCATACTTAAAATATTAGCTTTCTAACTCCCAAAAAAGTACTATTTAATAATTTTAAAAAACAACAACAAACTAGTAGAAATATTGAGGGTGATGTGTGGGTGATACAGTGAGATGCGGAAGAAATATTTTGAATAATAAAAGTTTGTGTAAAAAAAAAATATATATATATAATATATGTATAAAAAATATATATATATACATACATAATTTGAATGAGAGACCATTTTCTCCCAGAGTCAGAGAAATAAACATAACTTTCTTTGTATTTAGTGCTGTTCGTCATCAGATGTACAGAGTCTGATTAAGCTGAAATTGGATGTTTGATTTGGACTTTGTTAGACATAGCATTAGGTTACAGTTTAAGATTTTCAGGATGTGCTCAACCTGAGGTTCGGTCGATGGGTTCACATGGATTCTGAGCATCATCACAGTAATTTAGGTTGAGATTGTTAGCAGGTGTGTTTATCCAGTGTAGGCCCTGTTCCTTCACTTGCTGGCAGTTGCATATTATTTTGACCATTTGTCCTAGTTACCTATGACACGCATCCTTTGATCAGTGCATCAGAACTAGCCCACCCAGCAGGGCAAATCATGAGCACATGTAAGTTAAGACGAGGGAACTGTAACAAGCCATGCCATAGATGATGGAAAAATTGAAAAAATGATAGAAAATCTATACATATTTTATAAAAATTATATTAATATTAAAAAAAAATATATCAGGGTTATTCAGAGAGCGGTGAAAAGCTGGAGAATGACTGGAGAATGGAAAATTCTAGGTCAAAATAGCCGATTTGGAAAGTGAGATGAATGGGAGAATTTTTCTGGTTTGGCTATTTTGACCTAGAATTTTCCATTCTCCAGTCATTCTCCTGCTTTTCACCGCTCTCTGAATAACCCTGTATATGTTTTTGTATGTGTTGTTCTGCAGCTTTGGAATACCAGCCAGGAAAATCACTAAAGTCTGCAGACTGCTGATGCTAGCATTGTTTGTTTAATACTGTTTGTCAACTGTCACTGAAACTTTGTAAAGGAGGCCTTAGTTGTAGATTATACAGTCTTAGGTTGCTTTAAAATTACATTATTTTCATTCAGTAGGGAATTTTAAATGTGGCAACCTATTACATTTTGAATGAAACACTGTAACAGAAAGGACCACTTTCCTTATTGCTCTCAATCCATCTGAAAACAAATTGAACATTTCAGTTTGCAGGCTTTAGGAGTAAGTCTTACGAAGGAGTAAAACTGGAAAATGATATATATGTGAGGACGGAATCCTTATATAGCTTTCAGGAGAATCTGACTAAACTAGATGGAAAAAAGTAGTTGGTCACTAAGCATTGTGGAATGACACACTGTTTAGAAAAAGTGCTCATTTGCAAATGCATCCCACTTCTGCCACCACGTTTGGTTCACAGCACTGTATCAGTGTCCTAGAGCAGTGGTTCCCAACCGCGGTCCTCAAGTACCCTCAGCAGGTCAAGTTTTCCAGATATCTGAAGCACAGCACATGTGATATGATTTGCTGCTCAGTGATTGCAGGATTCAGTCTGCATTTCCCCATGGTAATCCTTAAAACCTGACCTGTTAGGGGGACTTAGGGCTGAGGTTGGGATTCACTGACCTAGAGGAATATGCTAACATTTAAAGTACTTGTTCAATTTTGTCTTTACGTTTGTTTATTCATCATTGTAATGAACTGTTAATGGTGGTGTCTTGGGTCCAGTTTCAAAATATATTGAGGGTTATTCTGAAAGCCCTGAAATTTCAGTGCTTTTTCAGTCGGTGCGTTTTCGGCAATTCCAGTTCGCCAACCCTGCAGTGAATACCGGCTGGGTGGAGTAGAGGTAATGTCACTGCTCTGCATGGAGAGAGCCTGTGGAGTCATGGGTTCGATCCCAGCGAGCAACCTCTCCAGTAAGTGTCCTTGGCAAGACACCTAACGGTACATACTCGCCACCCAGGACATACTTGAAAACGAGAGAATTCTCAATGTATCCTTCCTGGTAAAATCCTTTCTAAAAAAAAAATTCTGAATTCACCGCAGGGTGTCCCCAAGTGCGCTGAACCGAACGCCGCTGAACTGCAGAGAGAAATTAATGTAACTGCTATTCTTTAAAAGGCGTTTAAAACAAAAAAATTGCATGGAAATAATTTAAAAAATCCTATATATAATAATAAAAAGGTCTGTTGCAGAATAAATTAAAAAGCGGGAATCAAAAATGTTTCCTAAAAAAAATTCAAAAAACCCCCAAAATTCTGAACAATAAATAAAAACAATACTATTATTTTACATTGAATCCTATGGGATTCAGCTGTTTAAACCTGTTGAACTGAACCACAGACAATCGGGGCATTTCACTGACATTCCGGGGCAGTACGGCGTTGTCTGAATAGATTAACCATTACTTCTCTATGGGACAATTTCACTGCCGCCGAAGATCACTGAATTGTGGCGCACTGCACCATATTTCGCTGTCAGTTCACCAGCATTTGACAAAACAACAGCTTTCTGAATGCCGAACTGCCACAAAATTACACTGTACGGTGAAATTCACCATTCGGTGCCCTTTGGTGGCAAGTTCGGCACTGTTTGAATAACCCTTATTGTACTAGCAGACATGGTGTGATGCTTAAAGTTACCACACATTAGGGCTGAAACAACTAATTAATTAATCGACGATTAAAATAGTTGTCAACTATTTCCATTATCGATTTAATCAGTGTCGCTTAATTGTCCTGTGTACAGCACACACTGTTTAGAGTCAGACCGAATTAAACATAAATAACCTCAGCTTCGGAGCTGATTGGAGGAGATGTGCCGCTGCTTTACTCTGTATGATTTAGTTCTAGGGTTATGTCAGACACAACCAGTTTGTTTTTATTCCGTTTACAACAGTAGAACTATAACACAAACAATAGGATACTGTGAGGGAAAGTGGGTATGGACAAAAGACCGGATTTGAGTGTGGGAGTGAGTTTGGGGGAAAGGGACCAGACCAAAGAGGGTGTCGCAGGGAGGGTGGGGTGGTGGCACAGGACTCCAGCTTCAAGTAAAGATAAAACACAGGCATACAGCTCCTTCACCCACACTCAGGTCAAGTCACTTGAGCAAAGTCACTCACTTCCACTTCCAGTCCCTCCTCCCACTCAGTTTGTTCACAATGTTATTTAAAAGGGAAACCTTACACACCCTGAGCACTTTAGCTTATTTAACCTGATTTCATGCTGACCTCATCATCTATGATGTAGCCACATTCATTTGAGAAAGCAAACATGGACTTAAGCTGCACATGCAGCATCAACCCATCCCTCTGACCAAGCACTCGCGTACCTTGTGTGAAAAGTACACAAGATACACAATTTACATTTGTACATAGGAAAGTTACGTACACTACGCAAATTGCTTATGAAAACAGTGGGAGGGGGTTGTGGTTATTTTTTTTTACATAACATTTTATGTTTAACATTTTTACATAACATTATTCCTGAACAAATTTTTTTCTTTTTTTTTTTCTCCTATGAATCGATTATGGGAATAATCGTTAGTGGCAGCCCTACCACACATACTTGGATATTTATAGTAATGCCAACAAAGTATACGTGTGCGTGTATAATATTATCCATTTTTTGTATTATCGTGAATTGCCTATCTAAAATAACACATTACTTAAATTATGTAAATTATGCTTTGAAATAATAGTGTGAATTAATATAGCTTCAAATATATGAGCTTCTTGCAGAGGACAAGACTTTAATTATTTGTAATTATGTGAAATCCCCTGCTACAGGACCTGATTTATAATAGGATAACTCAGAATGTACTTTGGCATTGGTAGATTACAGGTTCTTTATTGATGACCGTTGTGGGACTCTTACCACAATAAATAATTCTTATACAGAGCGGCCCACCCACAGCTGTGCCAAAGCAAGCAGAGAGTTGGCCGCAACTTCTGTGGAACAGCAATCAACCTTTGGCTGGAAGTGACCTACAGGGAGTCCTCGGCAGGCATCACTAAATTCACTCAATAAGCAGGCTTAAGGCAGGACATGGGGTCAGGGTGCCTCTGAGGACCTCTGCTCCAAGATATAGTCATCAGCTGTCTGTGTTACACCAAGAGCAGGAATACATCTGTGCCTCTTTTGTCCTACAGGCAGGGAATGCTGGCATCTTCCTTGGGTTCCCAGTTCAGCCCAGATCTTCTCTTACGTACTGAGTGGATTTTAGAGATACATTAACCATCGTTGATTACTTTGGAAGAGAGTATTTGAGATACAGCAATTTTTTTGGAAACTTTGAACCTTCGATGGGTCTTCCATCAGTTTCCTCTTACATTTTTTTCCCCTCGCCCTCGTGATTTTTATTTCTCCCATAATCTTGTAGTTTTCGATGATTTATGACCCTTCATGAATTAGTTGTGGTCCGTCCACAATAGTTAAAAAATGGTCACCATTTCCAGTGACTTTATAAATAAATTAATATTTAGATATTGTCAAAATCTGAGTGTATGTGTTTAATGCTGATTTCTGGTTGTGGCTGCTTGGCTTTGAGATTTATGAACTCTGCAAACATTCTAACAAGACGCGGATCTTACAGGGACAAAAGCCATAAAAGAATAAAAAAAAAAATATTCAGGATTTAAAGTTTAGTTAATATGTGTGTATTAATAGCGGAAGCACATTTTTATAGGCTTAATCTTCCTCAAATTCAAATTAATTGAAACCTTTTGAATTAGGCCTAGGATTCACGTCAGGCAAATAGCAACATCTTTTCTCCACTCCCGTTCCCCACCCTCACCCTTTCCTGCCCCTATTTGATTCACCTCCTTCACTGCCACTGCTTGAACAGGCTGCAGCCATAAAGAAAGATGGAGAGACCCGTTAGCTGAGAATGATCACTGTCATTAAAGACGGAGGAGGTTTCACTTATCAACCCTCAGCTTTATACATGGCAGGTTGGATGAAGCATTCACAGGTAGAGCAGGTGGATATAAATGACAAGGATCCTGAATTTGTTGCCTGAATTCCAAATCAGATCCAAAGGAAGGATCACAGGAGACCATCCTTTACCTTCTTATTTGCACGGTTTTGATTATGATTTTTGTTTTTGATATTCTAAACTACCATACTGCTGGTCTTACTTTTGGACATCCAAAATATCGCAGCGTTATGCGTAAATACAAACCAACAGGAGCCCTATAATACATGGGATCCTATGAATAAAGTACAGTTGCATGACAAAATAACGGATGTGGAGTAACGACCAGGCAAGCTCAAGTATTTTCCTGCTGATTGGTATTTTCGGAACACTGAATAATCAATTTGTCATTCAGTGAATAATTACCTTACTCCATTGACCTGCATACTGAATACAATGATTTCTTCGAGTTCCATTTTAGTTCCATTATAAAGTGATGCTCTTATCCCCAAAACAAGTCGGTGTCATTTGAAAGGGAATCCCTGAGAGGAGAACCATCCTACAAGACGGCCCATCTGATTGAATGTCGACACCCCAGATAGTTTCGTCGATGGAGGGGGAGGAGATGACCGTGCACATCACTGGATTGGGTTGAGTACAAGCGGCAAAATCTTATCAAAAGAGGAGATATCACATTGATCTTTAAGACCAATGTGAAAATCGATCCGCTGACAGATTTGGTTCAGGCTACAGTATAGGAGATATGGCGCCGGAAACCAGCACCAGCTATAGTTATACAAGTAAAGAAAATTTAATTATTTGGCACGCCCTTTCAAAGATTGGAATAGAATCATGTTTATTCTTTTGTTAGATCACAGGTAACAACTGAGCAGTACGAGAATATCCCTTTTTAAGGGTTGGGGCATCCACCAAAACCTGCTTCATGTATTTAAGTTTTGCAATGACTGTCCAATCAGGCGGTTTAATTGTGGGGCCCAAACATGGCCATGAACAGCAATACTGTAGCAAATAACTGATATTGCATGGCTCACACGTTCCTTATCCCAGGTTTGTATTTTTTTTTTTTGCTGTGTACTGACATGAAGATTAAAACCCTAGAAGAATTAAAGCATGATTATAGGCTATCATAGGTTCAGTCTGTTTTAGGACCTCTGTTATATTATGACTAATGTCAAGAAGCGTGACCTTTATTCACTGGAAATTGATAGAACCTGAAATAACACACCGTGTGATGCAGAAAAGTGTAACCCTCCATGGAGTAATGTCATGTTTCTCCCAAAGACAACATGAAGGCTGAAATAATAGCAAACACTTTATGTATTCTATTTCAAACAGAAACGCAGCTCACGGTTTCTCCTTGATCCAAGTGGACAGCACGAGTGTGACCATGCGAGAAATCCTGGAGAAAGCTCTGAGAAGGAGGAAGGGATCTCAGAGAAACTCAGGTTTGTGACTTTGAATTAAACATTTTAAACAGATCACAAAAGCATGGTAACTGATGGTGATGGTTACAGACCAGCAGAGGTGCTCCATGAACCAACATTTGGGATTCTGAAGTCTTACCTTACCTTACCTTTTCATTACTTCAGAGTTTTTAATTCTTCTATTTTTCCTTGAATAAATATATATATCTGTGATGTAGTTCTTGGAATTGCTGGGATGTGTACATGACGTCTGCAATAATAAACATTATTATTTGCAGTGTGGAGGCTTTTTATCTAATTTTTTGCTCTCCACCACAACTTAAATGAGTATTGATTTAACCTAGGGGTTATTATTATCTTTTACATATAAAGTGCCAGCATATTCTGTAGCGCTGTACAATGGGGAAGCACAAACATGAGACATACATAAGCAGGCATGGGATAGGCATAAGGCTATCCTAAACAAAAGCTAAATCCAGGTAAAGTATCCATGTAATTGGGCAGACTAGATGGGCCGAAAGGTTCTTATCTGCCGACATTTTTCTATGTTTCTATGATAAATAAAGAAAAGACAACCCTGCCCAAAGGATAGCTTGTCTATGAAGTACAGCACTTTAACCAAGTGCTCAGCCAGACATCCTGTGAGCTTACAATCTAAGGGACGGGGAAAGTGAAACAGATGGGAGCAGAGGGAAGGTGAAGCTGGTTGCTAGAAGAAATGTTGTGACGGTTGCATGGGAAGGACCAGAAGGTGGGGCTGAGTAAAGGTAATTAGCGAGAGAAGTGGAAACAGCTGTAAAGGAGCCCTTAAATTATGGACCGGGCCTGGGTGGGTGGGAGAGACTGCAGAGTGGAGAATCTTGGGTCTGTGATGGTCAGTGTGTGCTGCAAAATAGAATGGGGATTTGCTAAGTGTGCCCTTAAAAACTACACGACAGGAGGGGGAAGGAGGAGGAGCAGGAAGGGGGGGGGGATGAGAAGCAGAGGTAAAGACCAGGTAAAAAAGTTTGGTTTTTATAAGTAAAATGGAGGGAACATTGAACCAAGGAATCAGCCAGAAATTAATACATTTAAAAATAAAATACAGTTTCAAGAATGGGGTTCTTTGGAGGATAGCATAGTTCTGAGATCCTGCTACCTTATGCTGGTTCTGGGGTGCTGGTCAAAGTATGCTTATTCGGGTTCCGGGGTGCAGAGTCTAGGGTTAGGCATGACCAGTTGCAGTTTGATGCTTATCTCCTGCTGATGAGGGTACAATAAACCCGAAATAGCTGTACCTGTTGCCTAAACCTGATCCCTGCTAAAAAAAAAAAAAAGCCATCTAGTATGGTATGGCATTGATTAGATGGTTCTGTGTGAAAACAGACCCAGGATGCAAAAAAAATGAGAAATTGCTGACGTCATTTGCATGCCTTACCCAGGGTTCAGTGCTGCATATGGGGAATGTAGCACATGAGCTCTGTGATGCAGTTCTTGGAATTGCTGGGATGTGTAAATGACTTCTGCAATAATAAACGTTATTATTTGCTGTGTGGAGGCTTTTCATCTCATTTTTTGCCCTCCACCACAACTTAAATGAGTATTACTTATATGTATGTATAAATAGAATTATAGCTTGTGTTTCTCTTTGACTGCTTGTGTGTTGAACATCAAAGAATCAGCAACACTTACTTGTAAATCCATCCTTTCATCCCTTGAATAAGTGTAATCAACATGAGAGTTCCGGTGAAACTGGTACGGTGGGAGGGTATTAGAGGGAATAAATATATATCACAGTGAGTTCTATCATTTCCTGCTTGGCAGAACGTATGTGGGCTAACTCAGAGTAAGCTAACGAGTCATTCTGGTGAACAGAACACAAGCTGTATTTCAGTAATTAGAATCATGTCATTTTGTTTTAAATGACCCAAGAAATTGTGCATTTTAGGGCTAAAAGGGGATAAACTGAATAGAATTATTTATAAAGCTCCAACATATTCTACAGAGCTATACAATGACACACGTAGTTCAGTAGGATAATAGAACCGTGCTCAAGAGCTTGCAATCGAAAAGGAATGGGCTGACACAGAGGAAAGGGTTAATTGCGGAGTATGACAAGTAATGGAATGCAGGGGGCTGTGTGGGAGATAGATCAGGAAAGGTACAATGGAGGGGTTATGGGGTGCGCTGATAGAACTTTCTAAAATAATGTGTTTTTTGTGAAATTTTGAAAGACTGTGCCTGTGCTCTGACTGGTGCTCCTTCTATGAATCGATGGTATACTCACCACACATGTGCGCTGATCAGAATATGAGTTTCAATCTAGTTTTTAGCTTATTTGCAGGGATTCAAACAAATGCGTCCATTGGGCGTTTGAATTGAGATGACATGGATTGAGTAAGACTTGTCATTTCTATTTTAAAATATCCTGTACTTCTCTGCTATGAGGCTGCCCGGTATCAATTATAGTCTCAATCCCCGCTGATGTCGTCTGGTCAATCTGACTGCCCCTGACCTGAACAAGCCTAAAGCCATCACACTGCCACTCTTCCCAAATCCGCTAGACTCCTGTATCCCATTGTCCGCAATGCGCTCCATCCATCACATGGTTTAACAAGCTATCGACAAGCTGGAAGGAACGGAGGGAGGCGACTCTTTTTTTTTAAACTTTATTATTTTTTTAATAAAAGTGTTGAGCGATAAGGCCGTGAAGGACACAGGAGAGCGATCTCAAGGCTATATTCCCAGGGAGAGATAAGAGAGCAGGGGCGAGATCAGATCCTCATAAAGTCAGAGCTGGATACAGTGGGGACAGGAGCTTCATTCTGCTGCCAACGTCTGCAAGCAATTTGGCAGAGCTCCAGAGTCTATTGTTCAGCCTGGGCCGTAGGCAGCCTGCTCCAGATGTTCCAGCTGCACGCACTCAGATTGTGCCAGCTGACAGCACGCCGTGGTACCCAGCTCCTCCGGACGCCCATCTCTGACCGCTGAGATAGAATTAAATGATGATGATCTCTCTCCCAAGATGGGAGACAGAGCTGCGCATATAAATCTCCATCCCATCGCAGCATGAGAAGTCTTTATCCATCATCACTCATAATGAACAAGTCGTTAGCTGCTGCAAATGGTCTGCTGGGCTGGGCTGCTCTCTTTTTTTTTTCCCTACTTCTTCTCATCCTTTCGCCTTTTTCTCTCTCTGGCCTTTGGTGTGCAGTTTTCTTTTTTTTTACACTTCGCCTTTATCTGGTGTATCTGTAAATTATCTCTCCATGCTGCTTCTCGCAGGAACGTGAGACCAGGTCAATTAATCACAGACCAGAAACCCGCTGCCTCGTTCTTGAATGTTTCTCAAGGTCGTGGCGAGTTCTGACTACTTCGGAGTCCAGCTGTATAAACACAAGGTAGTTCACGCTGATGGCTAGAAGTTTCTGCTTCTAAGTTATCATAAGGGGAGAGGGCAAAGGCCTGTAAGAGAATGCACTGTAAAAGTGTAAAATGGCCACTTTCCAGGTCCAATGGTTTGGCTTGACTTGTCCGAAGGGACAATTGATTATGGATTAAATCTTACAGGTCTCGCGTAAAAGCACACTACTCTATCTATTGACCAGTTTACGTGCAAGATGAAATCTTTGTTTCCAGTTATGTTTGTATCTAATCCATTTAGGCCCCTATTCCTTCAGGTGTGGTGATCTCGGAACGCAAGCTTGCTGAAAAGCTGCTAGCATGAGCTGCTTATCACCGGTATTCAAGTTTGCCAAGTGCTTCTACAAGTGTTGACAATCAACACTCATGGCATGCGATACAGCGTACAAAGGACTTGACTGGGCTTTCCTGCGAAGCTCTCATAAATGAGATCTCGCACTGATCAAGTTCTGGCTGAAGGGCAACGAACTACTATTTTTTTTCTCTGTGTCCTTCCAATTGCGTTGTGAGGAGACGTTGGATCAGAGGAGGCCTCCAAGGGAGTCTGGCAGGTGAGTCTAAATGTTGTGGGTGTATTTTAAACTGGTTTTGCAGTGATTTTGCTCTTGTGAAATCCCTTCATACCAGGTTTGAGGAGGTGCAATTCTGCCCCGTCTTTTGCACTTGCAGCATTATTGATGAGCGATACGGAGAAAGTAGTTTTCCCCGGGCTAGCGCAAGTTTGTGCTTCCTATACGTATAGTACATTAAACCTGCTTTCAAGGACCACAGGTTGTTTTGAATAGCAAGCGGTGCAATAGCGATTGAGTGTGGATACACAGTAATTACCGAGCCTCATGTACCTCCCCACTCTGCCGGTCCCTCCATTGGCTTCCTGTACGTTCCAGGATAGAGTTTAAAGTACTGGCGCTCACGTTCAAATCGCTCAATAACTCAACTCCTCCTTACATTTATTCATTACTCCGCAAGCATGTCCCATCTAGACAACTCCAGTCGGTAGGCGAGCTGCTCCTGTCATCTGTCTACACGCGCACGGCCAACTCTCGCCTTCAAGACAAGGGCAGCACTACCTGTGGAATGACTTGCCTCGTCCGATCAAACTCTTCCCCTACTTTTCAGGCCTTCAAAAAAATCCTTCAAAACCCATCTCTTTGGATTAGCGTACCACATCACTGATGCAACTCATCCCTCTACTCATCTACTCACACATGGTTGAAGCTGCTTCAATGGCCCAACCATTCCAAAACCACTGGCACTAATGATCCTGCTATCTAGTGCAATTACTCTTCCTCAACCCCAATCCCTCTAGACTGTAAACTCCTATGAGCAGGGCCCTCTACGCCTAGTGTTTCCATCATATGTCTATTTATCTCGTTCCCTTTGGTTATTGTAAAGCGCTGCGGAAACTGTTAGCGCTATATAAATGACAATAATAATATACCCCAGCTTCCTCAGAATCTAGTGTGACGAAACTGCAGAAATGCAAGCCAATAGATGTAGATCCGTTGGTGTCCTTTATCTGGAAGTAAACAAGAAGGTCAAGATCTATATGTCTGGTTAGTATTTTATAGAGTTCACTGCTACTGGCACTTCAAAGAATCCAGTATGAGCTTTAACTCTCAGCTGAAATACTAGGGGCCCTATTACATACTTAACACTAACGTTAGTGCTCAGCTGTGTAAGCGTTAACGTTAGGTTAAGTGGTCCTAGCGCGGGCCGACCGTATTACATTACGAACGCTAACTGGTTAAAAGCGGGTAGTTTATGCTCCCTATGCTTAACATGAGGAGCGCAATGAGTTAATTATGTTAGGATTACAAAGTCCTAACACTAATTCTGTCCCGCTGTGGCTAACTGTAAAGTTAACCACAGCTAGGAGCTGGAATTTCAGTACTGCCGAACTGCACTGTATTTTGTTGGCGAATTGCCAGTTTTTTGAATAGCTGAATGACAACGAAATTGCACCATTCGGTGCAATTCAGTGGCAAATTCGGCACTCTTTGAATAACCCCTTACGTCTCCTAGACCTCTGGATAAGGTTTGCAGGGTAGGGCAGTGGTTCCCAAATGCGGTCCTCAAGCCCCCCTTAACAGGCTAGATTTTAAGGATTACCTTGGAGAAGTGCAGACTGAATCCTGCAATCACTGAGCAGCAAATCATATCACCTGTGCTGTGCTTCAGATATCTGGAAAACCTGACCTGTTAGGGGTACTTGAGGACCGCAGTTGGGAACTACTGGGGTAGGGTATGGTCTTCGGTCCCTTTAAGGTACTCTCTAGACTCTAGTCAAAAAACACCAGAAGGTCATTACTAACATCTCTCCCGGTGTTCTTCCTTGATGGTCATCTTCTGCTCACTTTCAGCAAAGCCAGCAACGCGTGTCTGGAAGCTTGGCTCCGGTCACTGTCTATCAGCAAACCCGATGCCTCTCAATGCAGAGGTATGGAGGGGCACACACCACATGGCCATTTAAATTTACTTTTATATTTTATTTTTTTGAGGAAGGATTTTACCAGGTAGGATACATTGAAATTTCTCTTGTTTTCAAGTATGTCCTGGGTGGCGAGTGTGTACCGTTAGGTGTCTTGCCCAAGGACACTTACTGGAGAGGTGCTCTTGCTGGGATTCAACCTGTGTCTCCACAGGCTCTCTCCACGTAGAGCAGTGATGTTACCTCTACTCCACCCAGCCAGTGCTACTTAAGTGTAAAGGGTGTTTAATTAAATTTTAATAGAAATGTGACAACCGAAATCAAATTGGTAAAGGATACATTCCTTTGACCAACGGATGACTTGTACTTTAAGGTTATCAGTCCTCACGAGACCCCACATAAGTGATTTTGGTTTGACGCCCCCTCGCACTTACAGATGTGCAAACGAACACAATGTACCACATAAGTAGTAATGTATTTATGCACATTACAAAAATAGCACCTTATTTCTCGGCCCCAGGCAGCTCCAGTCTTCAAACGTCGCAGGCCAAGAATACTTAATCCTTTTAAGTACAAACTGCTTTCCAAGTTTAATTGTTAAACAACGTCCCCTGCCAACATTTCTCTGGGGTGACCTGAATTTTCCACAGGTCACAGCAAGATATTACGCCGCAGCCATTGAACGGCTAGTACCTTTCATTGTAAATGAAAACATCTGTTTAGAAGTCACATCACAGCTGTCAGACTTCTCATCTTAAATTGTCTAAAGTGACATAAAATAGCCAAAAAAATCTTCTGCTGCGCTGAGTAAGCATAACATCTCATCCAGGCAGGAAGTGGGGATGTCAGTGATACCAAGGATCACATCACGGACATCTGGCACATGAATGCCTTTGAATGATCGCATTTGAATTAACTGTTTAACTGCTGCATAGAGTGCTTTAGCATTTCTTCATTCTTATTCCATTCTCAGCCACTAGAAGAATATATTTAATCAGTTGTCATATGAAATTGTTTGCTTATTTTCAGTCCACACCTCCATTTGGTATGGTGTCCTCACAACCTCACTTGTCGTGTTGTTACCACACCTCCATTTGGTATGGTGTCCCCACAACCTCACTTGACGTGGCGCTTCCACACCTCCATTTGGTATGGTGTCCCCATAAGCCCTCTTGGCCTGACATCCAAACCTCCACTTTTGGCATACTCCTGTCCCTCGCTTGGCATGGTGTATCCCCCTTCCCTCCGTTTTGTGGCGCCCCCTCACCTGCAACTTTTTCACATCTTTGTCCACCATTCCGTGTAGCTTAATTTTTGGGTTCTTCCAAAGGTTCTAGTTCTCTTCAGAAGCAGGAGTCCATCGCACAAATCAACATCCGTTTTGCTGAAGCACCAGATCCATGATCGAAATTGGAAACTTGAAAAAGCAATTGTAGTATTCAAGAATGGACTCCTGGAAGAGCATTTTTGGCAAACAGTCCATCCGGCATCTTCTTTATTAACCGGTCTAGAGCCAGTGGACCTTTTGACGTTTTTATTTGTTCTGCTTATACAGAACTCCTAAATCTGCTGCGGTTGAAACTTTCTTTCTTCAAATCTCAAGCTGTATAGACGAAGTTGCAGGGAGGGTCACCTGTCAGTTTTTTTATTTTTTTAATGAATTTATTAATCATTGCCGTTAGTCATCCATCATATTTATCCCCTCCCTTCCCTCTTGCTCTATATGTCCTTGTATGGTATCTGAACAGTATATCATCCTTTACTCCTTGGAAAATATCACAATCTGGATGCTACATTTTAAAAACTGTTTGGTAAATTGGCTACACAGAGTCAAAATGTATAATCTAACAACCCTTCTAGGCATGGAATTGAACATCTTTTGTTCTTTCTACTAGGCAACCCTTTTCTTCCTGTGCTGGTACTATTTTTATCTTTAACGTACTCCTAACGCAGCTTGGTTTGCTTTCTCTGCAATATCCTATCAATTAAGTTCAAAATCCTTATCCTTACCTACAAAACCCTCACTAACTCAGCGCCCCACTACCTGTCCTCACTAATCACCAAATACACCCCAGCCCGCTCCCTAAGGTCAAACAGTGACCTGCGCCTAGCTTCTCCCCGCATCACCTCTTCCCATGATAGACTGCAGGATTTCTCACGCGCAGCCCCCACTCTCTGGAACGCTCTCCCTCGTACTGTCAGACTTTCCCCTAACTTCTCTTCCTTCAAACGCTCCCTTAAAACATTCCTATTTAGGGAAGCCTACCACCCAACTCACTGACGCAACCATCACTCTCACCTTACAGTCCTCTCCTCCTGTTTCCAACCCCAACCCTCATAGATTGTGAGTTCCTACGGGAATAGGGCCCTCATCTCCTCCTGTACTGTTTGTCAAATGATGTTCAATGTATTGTAACCCTGTCTATACTGTGCTTATTGTACAGCACTGCGGAATATGCTGGCGCTTTATAAATAATGAATAATAATAATAATAATGGTGATAAAGATCCATGCCATATCTCTTCCATTGATGAGGAATCACTAGCTGGTTCTTGCCCTGTTACAGTGCCGGGGTAACAGCATCGTCCTCCTTCATGGCGTCACTTGGTGACGGTCAGCGGAAGCAGCAACGCGCTCTTGACCCTCATGGATGACCTACAGTCAGGTCCAGAAATATTGGGACATGGACACAATTCTAACATCTTTGGCTCTATACACCACTACAATGGAGTTGGAATGAAGCAAACACAATGTGCTTTAACTGCAGACTGTCAGCTTTAATTTGAGGGTATGTACATCCAACTCAGGTGAACAGTGTAGGACATACAGCAGTTTGCAGATGTGCCTCCCACTTGTTAAGGGACCAAAGGTATTGGGACAGAATAATAATCATAAATCAAACTTTCCCTTCTTAATACTTGGTTGCAAATCCTTTGCAGTCAAGCACAGCCTGAAGTCTGGAACGCATAGACATCACCAGACGCTGGGTTTCATCCCTGGTGATGCTCTGCCAGGCCTCTACTGCAACTGTCTTCAGTTCCTGCTTGTTCTTGGGGCATTTTCCCTTCAGTTTTGTCTTCAGCAAGTGAAACGCGTGCTCAATGGGATCCAGGTCAGGTGATTGACTTGGCCATTGCATAACATTCCACTTCTGTCCCTTCAAAAACTCTTTGGTTGCTTTTGCAGTATGCTTTGGGTAATTGTCGATCTGCACTGTGAAGCGCCGTCCAATGAGTTCTGCAGCATTTGGCTGAATATGAGCAGATAATATTGCCTGAAACTCTTCAGAATTCATCCTGCTGCTTTTGTCAGCAGTCACATCACCAATAAATACAAGAGAACCAGTTCCATTGGCAGCCATCCATGCCCACGCCATGACACTACCACCACCATGCTTCACTGATGAGGTGGTATGCTTAGGATCATGAGCAGTTCCTTTCCTTCTCCATACTCTTCTCTTCCCATCACTCTGGTACAAGTTGATCTTGGTCTCATCTGTCCATAGGATCTTGTTCCAGTACTGTGAAGGCTTTGTTAGGTGTTGTTTGGCAAACTCTAATCTGGCCTTCCTTTTTTGAGGCTCACCAGTGGTTTACATCTTGTGGTGAACCTCTATATTCACTCTGGTGAAGTCTTCTCTTGATTGTTGACTTTGACACACATACACCTACCTCCTGGAGAGTGTTCTTGATCTGGCCAACTGTTGTGAAGGGTGTTTTCTTCACCAGGGAAAGAATTCTTCGGTCATCCACCACAGTTGTTTTCCGTGGTCTCCCGGGTCTTTTGGTGTTGCTGAGCACACCGGTGCGTTCCTTCTTTTTGAGAATGTTCCAAATAGTTGTTTTGGCCACACTTAATGTTCTTGCTATCTCTCTGATTGGTTTGTTTTGTTTCTTCAGCCTAATGATGGCTTGCTTCACTGATAGTGACAGCTCTTTGGATCTCATCTTGAGAGTTGACAGCAACAGATTCCAAATGCAAATAGCACACTTGAAATGAACTCTGGGCCTTTTTATCTGCACATTGTTATTGGGGTAATGAGGGAATATCACACACCTGGCCATGGAACAGCTGAGAAGCCAATTGTCCCATTACCTTTGGTCCCTTAACAAGTGGGAGGCACATCTGCAAACTGCTGTAAGTCCTACACCGTTCACCTGAGTTGGATGTACATACCCTCAAATTAAAGCTGACAGTCTGCAGTTAAAGCACATTGTGTTTGTTTCATTCCAACTCCATTGTGGTGGTGTATAGAGCCAAAGATGTTAGAATTGTGTCGCTGTCCCAATATTTCTGGACCTGACTGTATATCAGAGCACTGGCATGCAACATTTTGTATTCTGTGATAGCGAAGACCTTTCCTTCCATCTACAACACAGCTATAGGGAGAAGCACTTCATTACTGGCACTTAATCACGAGAAGTAAGTACTTATTTATGATACTAACATATGGGAACTTTCTGGCACTTTCAAAGAGGCTTAAAATTCAGACAATGGGAAGATTTAAATATCCATTTAAGGTTAGGTAATAGTGTGTCCAGCTGCTATATAAAAACTTGTATTCTGCAGTCAGGAAAGGGTAGAAAACGGCAAAATTAAAGACAAACCTAAAGGAACATATCCTATGTATAGTTAAGAACAGAACTAGAGTGACTGCACTTAACTTGAACATGTAATTATCATAAGGATGCTTCTAAGACCAATGAACGCAATATACAAAATTCTGAGCTCTCCACTTTAGGCCAGTGTCAGACGAGCACACTAGGTGCGCCCGTACTGACGTGCCTCCTGGCGTCCATCGCAGCGTTGTGACTCTTCGGGGCCAATCACACGCTGTAGGGTGCACAAATTGCTCGCACTATAAGCGGACGTGCAGAAAGCCTCCCCGTTGAAATTCTAGACGCGTGTTGGACAGGGCTGCACTAACCGCACTCAGCGAGGTGGCCAGATGGGTGCCAGAAGGGCGTCCACTCTCCCAGACGTTCCTTCCGCTCTTAAAAACACTCGCCTGACCCCAGCCTTAGAGTAGAACCTGCTATGGTGGGATACATTGGCGTTGTGGCAGGGCTATGGAGGATCAGATGTTTTTTTAGCTAAACCTGCATCATTTGCTCCTAAGTCAGATCTTTTTATAATCTTTAAGATTCTATTAGAGTGCTTTGAATTTTATATATAGTTTAGAACAGGGCTTGATAAATCCAAGAGTCAAGTAGCCATTGCTTCCTAGAATTCTACATCGGAGTTCAGATTGAATATTGTACACAAACCTGTATATAAATGTTTGCCTTGCTTCTAAAAATCTGTAGCTTGTATACAGTTTTTATTACTAGCTCCTAGGTTTAACATGCCATACATTTATCAAGTGTAACTTTAGAACAGTGGTTCCTAACCCTGATCCTCAGGTAGCCCTAACAGGCCCGATTTTAAGGATTATCTTGGAGAGATACAGACTGAATCCTGCAATCACTGAGCAGCGAATCATATCACCTGTGCTGTGCTTCAGATATCTGGAAAACCTGCATAGTACAGGAGGGGGTGGGGTCGCGTCTATTCCCCGATGGGGCGGTTGCAACAACCAAATGTATCCAGCCCAGCAACATGTATAAAACATAACAAGGAGAAAAATGTAATCTGTGCCTATTCCCATTATACCGTGTGAAACAAAACACAATTGGAGGCTTTGGTTTCTATTAATGGCCATTAAAAGAGTAAGCTCACCCGCCAGTTCACGGCACCTCTAGTGAGGGTGAGTCCTATCCAAAAATGAAGCCACAGGCTGCTGTATAGCGAACCATAACTGCTCATGCTGCTTTTCAGTCATGAGGTAGACTGGTGGGCTTTTATTAATGCCACAAATCCACCTTGGTATCAAAAAACAAAGTCACGGAGCGGAACATGCTGCAATGATGACCTGACCTTTGGTGGTTGTAGCCGCCCTATCGGGGAATAGATGCGACCCCACCCCTCCGGTACTATGTACGTTTTATTGTACCTCCAGCCAGGTGGTCATTGCAGCATGTTCCGCTCCGTGTCTTTGTTTTTTGATCCCAAGACGGATTTGTTTCTGGGGGACATTAATAAAAGCCCACCAATCTACCTCATGACTGAAAAAGCAGCAGGAGCAGTTATGGTTCGCTATACAGCAGCCTGTGGCTTCACATCTGGCAAACCTGGGCTGTTTGGGGGCACCTACTGCAGCCTAAAAGCGACAAAATTAATATGCAGCAAATTAATTTCATTTGCTTTTGTCATTCAGAGCTGCAGATCAAGATAACTCGACATCAGGCACCGGATGGTGCCTTTGAAGCAGAGATGCTCCGATCTCCATAGTGAAGAGGTTTAACAACCACCACTTGTCGTAGTAGTTTGTAATGTTGCATTTGTGGAATCAAGAGACGGAGCTTGTTCTAATACAATACATTTATTTTAGATTTTTCATTCTGAAACAGAGAAATAACTCAGGTTTTTACTCTGGACTTGCTGATTCTCTTCCTCTGCTTTCAATGGCTGTCTCATAACTAATAAACCACTAACTATACATAATATTCTAATCTAAAATAATAATACATTTCTGTCTTTAGTAAACAAATGGGTACAAACACTTGTGAGAGTGGACGTTCCTTTCACTCGGCGTCCACCTGGCCACCTCGCTGAGTGCAGTCAGTGCGCTCAGCGCTGCAAAGCTCGATCCTCCTATGGAGGATCGCACTTTCTAGCCCCGTCAACGCGCATCTAGCATTTTGACGGGAGGCTTTGTGTGCAGACTTTTGTTCCGTGCGCATTTCATGAGCGTGCTCAAGCGTGTGACCGGCCCCGTTGCAGCATCACAACGCTGCAATGTACACCGGTAGGCACGTCCGTACGGGCGCACCTAGTACGCTCATCTGACACTAGCCTTACACCCCCCACTTTGGTCCTTGTGCCACTTTTTAACAAAATATCACAAAACGTACCTTTATCCCCTGTGTCTCATTCTCCCTCAGCACTTTTCAGGATTAAGAGCCTTAATATTGGGAGAAATTGAGTAATCAGCTCCGCTCAACCTGTGCATTACTCTTCAGAACACCAGATGTCTGTCCAGCATGAGTTGATTGACCCCCGTTTGGACCAGAGCACAAGTTTGAGTGCTTTGACCTCTGTCAGTGAAGGTTAAAACATGTGTCCTCGAGACCGAATTGTAATCACATTCTCTGTTGAGACATCGCATGCCTTTTTCTTTGCTCCTGAACGACCCAATAAACAACTTTACAGATTCCTTTTGTGACTTTATGAATAAATGACACAAAAGTGTGGCCAAAGGGACAGATATCCCCTGCAGACTGGCGGCATACTTAGAATTTCCTCAGGATAGCGAGGCTGTCATGCCCTTCAGTTTCTTTTGTATGAAGCAGGTCGGCCATTTTCATGCTATTCTCGGTTATGCCACTATTTTGTACCTGAAAGCTGGTTAAGTTGAGAATAAAATGTTTCACCAGAAAAAAAGGTCTTCTCGGCGGGGCTGAAAAGAGTTAAGTCGCTGTCACGTTAATGCCCCTAGTATTTACCTGCATATATCTCTCACCTCTCCTGCTACATAATGGGAGCAAAATTGCATTTCTAAACATTTGAACTGCGGGTAACCAACACCTCACTAAACTGATCTCATTCAATCGCTTCAATTTAGCAGCAGGATCACCCCCTCCTTCTCTTTCCCCTCCTGCTTCTCCTAACCTCAGAGCTGAGTGATGTTGATAAGGCCCAGGCCTGAAAAATTGGATCCATGATAAGGGGTCCTGTTATCAGAAGGTGGTGGTGGTGACTAGGGGGGGGGGGTGCTGTTCCTCATTTCCATTTAGATGAGTATTGATTATTTATTTATCCCAGCAAAGTGAGCCTCGCTTCCAATCTTATCTCGGCCTCTGCTTGTCAGCAGAAAAGAGAGATAGAGTTTACAGACATCGCTATCTTAGATAAAAGTTAGACTAGGCCTTTTCTTTTCTTTTTCTGTAGTTTTTTTTTATTTTTATTTCTTCGCCTTGACTGGAAGAATAACTTTTTTTTTTTTTTCTTTCCAAATAAGAGGTGACGGCATGGGAGGAATTTCCAACGTGAGTCCTGACACCTCGTCACAGGCATTTAGCTCTGTGCAGCAAGGTTAATTTATTACTTTTTTCATTTCTTTTTTTTTCCTTTGTGTATATTTGTACATGGGTGAATTCAGATAACCTCAACACCTTAACGTTGCATTGAATTTTTGCTTTAATACCAGTCTGTTAAAGTATATTGCACATTTTTGTGGTACAAAATGGCTGCTGCCTTAGTCTCATGCAAAATGGAGGTATGCAGAGTACCGCGGTCAGTGAAGGAGTCACAGACTTGTAATGGGGTCCTTCACAAGAATCACCTCAGGCTCAATTTATTCCTAATCCCAAAAACGTCAAGCGACTGTAATTCAAAACATTGAGGACCAGTGTGCTTGAACATTGGATGAACATCCACAATGGCACAGAAAATAGTGCATAAAAATATATAAACACAAATACCAATCGCGTCACCTAGACACAGTTAAGTGACCCCAAAATTAACTCCCAGTTCTCACTCCTTGGATCTGGAAAAAGATGAAAAGACAGTGCATATGGGGCCCTATTACATTCTTAACACAAACGCACGCTAAACGCGTGTTTTTTTGCACGAAGCGTTAACCGTTAACGCACGAAAATCACCGCTGGAATTACATTCCGCGCACATTTTTTCATCTGTTGGGAAATTGCACTCATAAAACCGACGCGCAAAAAGTACCGTTGCGCGCAGAAATCAGTGAGCGCAATGTAATTTTTAACACAAGTCCATCATTTTCTGCGCACAACAGACGTATGTTCTGACGGAAGACAAGGTAGTGGCCATCATTTTTGACGGATCTAGTAAAAAAAAAAAAAAAGGGCACATCGACGTTCTCCGTTGTGAATCCGCAGTTTGGTACGGTCAGGTTGTTACAATTTGCCGTTAACACCAGCTTTTCAAAGACGTTAAAATTATGCTCGCAAACGTTGTCCATTAAATTTTGCGCTAAGATTGTAATACCATGCGCGCACAAAAGTATAGGACGCGCGCAGTACAGTACGATCGCGCAGCATTCGCGCAAGTTCACCCGCGGTAGACGTTAACGTGCATTTTTTTGCGTGGACATTGTAATACGATGTTCTGCGCAAAGGGTTTTGCCCCTCGTTTTAATGCGTTTTTGCGCACGCGTTAACGTTTGCGCGAACAATGTAATAGAGCCCATGGTGTAGTAATTTAATAACCGTTAAAAATTTATAAAAACAAACTCGCAAAAATAATGCACATAACAAAATGTAATATATGCACAAATGGCAAATGAATAAATGCACGTTTTGTTATGCGCTTTATTTTTGTGAGTTCATTTTTTGCTTTTAGAAATATTTAAAAGTTATTAAATTACTACACCCATATGCGCTATCTTTTTCCTGTCCAAGGAGTGAGAACTGGGAGTTAAGTTTGGGGCCACTTAACTGTGTCTAGGTGACCCTATTGGTATTTCTGTTTATATATCTTTATGTACTATTTTCTGCGGCAATGTGATGTTTCTGTATTTGTTTCTTTTTCAGGGGTTACAAGGTGCCCTTTACTTTTGGGCGGCAGTAGGTGGGATACTATTCATATTTTCTTGATATATTGGACAAACATCAACACGAAAAAAACTGCAAAAGTTGCTTTATTCAAAAATGTCAGGATTGGCATCATTTGCCATCCTTGTTACTGTTCTAAATTGGTTATTTTACCCTTAAAAATGGGAATTTCTCAATCAATTCTCCCTAATTTCCAGGTTTGTCCTCATGGATCAAGATTATTTTTAAAGGCTCTGGGTAAACAGGACAGGTTTTTGGGGTAGCAAAGTCCTGCGTTACCTATGCGAACATAATAAAGACGGATGAAATACTAATTTAGATTTTGTCTTTCTAGCACTGGACATTTCCACGTTCTCCTCTTTTAACTCTAAATAATAGCAAATACTGGGGTTTTTTTTGGGGGGGGTGTTTGAATATACACCCCACCCCAACCTGTTTTATATTTGACAATATTCCATTATTATTCTCTTATACTTTCATGACTCTGGTCCTTCTTTGGGTAGAATTGCTTTTGTGGACACAGACAGCTATAACAACCATGTTGAAATTGCTTTCTGGTGACCGTGCTACAGTTCGCAGCGGTCGCCCTTGCCAGACCCTGGCAGAGAGAGCCCACAGCTAAATCTGTTCCTGGGCCATAACGAAGCCCGTTTGGTCTAGGAAATCAATCATTCCACTGGCTCTCTCCTGACGGCCGTATTACTGCTTCACATAAACGCCTCGCTCCACCACATAAACAAACTTGTTTCCTCTTGGGCCGCTGACATTTTTAAGGTCTCTGTAAAGGGTACCGGAGGCCTGCAGTCCTGTGCGCGGTGTCAATGGGAGACCCGAGTCCAAGTCAAGCCATAAATGTTACAGTGTGAAAGCTCCCTGGGGCCTTTTTACTTTATTCAAGATTATTAACCTCTCCAATACCACGCTGGGCAACCATCCTTCTGTTACCAATGCTATGGTGTGACGGAAACATTGGTATGTATTAACCGTGAGCTCAGTTTCAGCTACAAAGATGATCATTTTGCACCTCCTTAACCCCTTAAGGATGCAGGGCGTTCCATGCCGTCCTGCATTTGGCGGGCTTTAACGCCGCAGGACGGTATGGAACGTCCTCGACGTACGGAGCCCAGCCGGCAGTGATACTCGCCTCCCCGGCAGCTCAGTTTTTTTTATAGCCTCCCAGCACACTGACGTCATCGCGCTGGGCGTTTCAGGCGCACCCCCCGACGGAGCAGGGGAAGCGACTAAAGGGGAGGGGGGATCATTTGGATCCCTCTATCTCCCCTTCGCCGGGGGCTAGGAGGCTGTGGCCAGCATCGCTGGAAAGGACACAGCCTGACCTTTCCAGCGATGTATGGGGTTAACCCCTTAGTTGCCAGGTCACGATCTGGCACCAATCGGTGCAGGATCGCGGTCTATTTCCGGTGGGGGCCGCCATCTTGGATGGCAGCCCCACCTCTGGGTCCCCCCCCCCCGCGTCAACTGACTCATCGTGCCATGCGCGATGATGTCAGTTAACTGGGGAACCCCTAGCTGCAAAGGTATTTCCTAAGTAAATCCCATGGAGGAGATCGGGGTTCTTTGAACCCCCTTATCTCCTGATCGGTGGCAGCTAGGGGTGTCATGTCTGATACTGTTGGAAAGGCCAGAAAAATTAATTAATAAAAAAAATCAAAACGTGCTTTTATTTTTAATGCAGCACTATTGTTCACATTTCAATTATAATTTTTTCAATTAACATTTTTTTTTGGGGGGGGGGGTTTAAGCTAAAACCACTAATTTCTCCCAAAAAAAAAATGGGTTCCCCGTTCGAATTTTTTTTAACAAGTCTACCCCATAGAATATAACAGCAAAGGCTCGGATAATAAAATGCGGGAAAAAAATTACTTTACACACTTTGGATGATTGAAATTTTAATTGAAAATTTGATTTTTTTTTTTAAATTTTTGTTATAGCATTCTGGCAGGGCATGACGTATACGTATAATAATGATATATTATTAATCTGCCGAGTCAAATATCGGCTCTTGCAGCTATTCTTTCCAATGGAGCTATTGGCTATATTGATTCCATTCATATTTATCAGTATGCCGATTTTCCAAAAAATCTACAAGGGGTTATTCAGAGAGCACAGACATTTCAGCACTCTCTCGTTCGGCGTGCTTTGGCGATTTCAGTTCGCCGACCCTGTGGCAAATTCATCATTCACCGCAAGGTCCCCAAAGATAGCTGACGATCCGTAGAATGCTGGCAAGAAAAAGCCGACCATCCACCGAACTGGTAAAGAAAAAAGAACTCTGATATTTTTAAAAACCTTAACCCCTTAAGGACCACTGACGTACATAGTATGTCCTGGGGAAAATTCCCCTTAAGGACGTACTATGCACGTCATGGTCCTTTAACCCCCCTATACTCACCTCTCTGGCCGGGTCCCCATGCCGGACTGACTTCCTTGAAGTCAGCCCGACGGCTTTATGGGCCTCTGCCGAAGCGATGACATCATCACCGTGCGCCCCCGGTGCCTACAGCAAAGAAAGAAAAGGGATCCCCCTCCATCCCGAACGGCTGCAGATAGAAAAAAAGAAAGGCACCGCTGAAGAGGGCAGAGTCTGCCTTTTTCAGCGGTGCCTCTCTTTAACCCCTTATGTGCAGAATCGCATTTCAGCACCAATCGGCACCAGATTGCGATTCGCTCCTGGAATAGGATGACCTCTTGGATGTCAGCCAAGCCTCTGTGTCACCCCACACCCACTGATGTCGTCGACATAAGTGTGATGACGTCAGTTGCCCAGTTAACCCCCTAGCTGCCAAGTGGAGCTAGGGGGATCCTGATACTGATCATGGCCTTTCCAATGATACCAAACATGACTTGGTTTTGTGTAAAGAAGAAAAAAAAAAGTGTTGGTTTGTTTTTGTTTTTTTTAATTTGTCTTGGGGGTATAATAAAATAGAACTGCAAATCATGTTTAACCCTTTCGCTGCTGAGGCTTTTCACACCTCTGTGCTGAGGTAATTTTTACCGCTTTCGCTCATCATGTTTAACCGCGTTTTGTAGCCATATTTAGATATATGACCCAGACATATTATATATCGTTCTTTCCGGCAGCCTCGGCAGATTCATAATATGTCATTATTATATGTATGCGTTATGTCATGTCTGTATATTATAATAAAAAATGCAATAAAATTTGAATTTTCAATAATTTATTATGTGTAAAGTGTTTTTTTCACATTTTAACATGCGATCCTTTGCGTTTATATTTTGTATGGGGTGCGCTTGTTAAAAAATTTAGAAATGGGGTCTCATTACATTTTTTTTTTTTTTGGGGAAAATTTTGCTTTTTTTAACAAACGCACCGCATACAAAAATCGTTAGTGCAGCATTATTGTGCACATTATAATTGAAATGGGAACAATGTTGCTGCATTAACAAAACAAAAACAAAAAAATTGTTTATTTTTTATTTTTTTCGATTTTTTTTTTTTTTAAAAATATATATTTGTTTTATTTTTAAAAACATTTTTCATTTTCATGTTTGGTATCGTTGGAACGGCCATGCTCTGGCCGATCCAACGATATCAAATATTAACCCCTAGCTGCCACGGATCGGGAGATAGGGGGTTCAATTGAACCCTCTATCTCCACCATTGGTGGCAGCTAGGGGTTAACTCCAGGACTGGCGTCATCGTGCTATGCACGATGACGCCAGTCCTCGGGGAGTTCCTGGAGGCTTGGCCGACATCCAAGATGTCGGCCAGCTCCAGGAGAGGATCACGATCCGGCGCTTTTCAGCGCCGATTCGTGATCCGGCTCCCCAGGGGTTAATCACAGCCATCGTTTGGAAGGGCAGGCTGTGCCCTTCCAAACGGTGCCTGGGTGCCTGTATTAACCCCCTGCCCCCCGGCGATCGGGAGGGAGAGAGGTCCGAAGGACCCCTCCCTTTCAGGCACTTCCTCCGCACATGCGGGGGGGGGGCTGAATTAGTTGTCATTGCACCGCCACGACATCTAGTTGCTCCGCCGGGGTCCCGAGTGCTGGGCTGACATCCAAGATGTCAGCCCACACCGGAGGGGCGCAGCAATCCGCCGGAATCCGGCAGATTGCTGCCTCCTGTGCATGGACGCGCTCAGCGCGTCCATAGCACAGGAGAACCACTTGGCTGAGCGCGTCCATAGCAGCCAAGTGGTTAAACATGATGAGCATAAAACGGTCAAAATGAGCTCAGCATACAGAGGTGAAATGGCTCAGCAGTGAAGGGGTTAAAAAGCCAAAATTAGTGCCGCGCAACAGCACCTGTCGGCGAGGCGTACCTGTACAAACATGTAAAAATTGTGTATTTCTACCTTTTTAAGACAAAATTCTAAACTATTTAACCAGGGTCGTTTTTGGCGGTCGTAGATTTTGAGGATTAAAGTTCGAAATAGTGTGCTCTTTCAATTTTTTTCATCATATTTCATAATTTTTTTTAATAGTAAATTATACGATATGATGGAAATAATGGTATCTTTAGAAAGTCCATTTAATGGCGAGAAAAAACAACAGTGGGTACTTTCGGACAGACAATGGTAAAACCGCATGGTCATTATGGAGTTAAATAACCAAAGAGCATAGCTTAACCCCTTCCCGCCGCAGGACGTTCTTGCCGTCCTGGCGGCGGGAAGGCTTTGAAGATGCAGGGCGTACATGTACGCCCCGCTGTCTTCAGTGGGGCTGCCTTGGCCCCTCCCTACAGCATGCGAGCTCAGACTAGAGGCGCGTGTCATTGGCTGCTGCATGGGGACAGCCTGAACTCAAGCCGTCCTCCTGCAGCCAATGATGCGTGCTGCGCAGCGGGCCAAAATTAGTGCCGCGCAACAGCACCTGTCTCAGGTACAGGTACGCCTCGCCGGCAAAAGCCACCCCTTAAGGCCACAACCCACGTCTTTAGGGGGTTAAAAGAGCATCAGTTCAGTCCCTTCCGGGATTTTTTTTTGTGAGTGCTCATCTGTACATATATTTTTGGCCACTACAGCATACTGACCCCCTTCTGCACACTGTGTTCTTCTGCACACTGTGAATGCACATGTGTTTGGCCATCATAAAATCCCTTTTATGACTGGGACACCCATCACTGGTTTAAATGTATAATCTACTTATTACCTTGTAGTTCAGTGTTTGTTTATTACATACCTACTCTTTATTTTGTGCTTGTGCCTCCAGGTCCTCAATACAGACTGGAGAAGCAGAGCCAGCCTAATGTCCCGGTGGATTTGGACAGCACCCTGGACAGTCAGAATTCCCTGGAGTTCTGCCTGGTGCGGGAGAACAGTAAGTGCCACTTTAACCCTATTCTGCTCCATATTGCATTCTGCCCTCGCTCTCGAAAACTGTTTTAATTGCTTCGGGCCCTTGCACCCTCCTCTTGCCGAGATCGGTTTGCTCAGGATTTCACGTCGTTGAACCGTGATTGATCAGCTCACTCTTTATATAAGCATCAGCAGCCTGTTTATCTCGGTCATGACGAATCTATGCAGAGGGCCTGACTCCCGCACGCCTGAAATGAGAATCTTTAGATAACTGATGAAAAGGGTCCTGAGCAGATGGAAACGGAATATATTGCGCACTTGTGCAAATCTCATTCAAGCCTATTTTATTTATTTATGAGTTCAAACCATGTGTATCTATATGAAACACGGAGCGGTTTAGGTACGTGCCTTATATGCAGAGGAGTCCACGTATCTGTATCATGTACAGAGTAGCAAGTGTATCTGTGTTATACACAAAGCAGTGAGCATATCTGCATTATACATAAATAAATGAGCGTATCTCTTGATACGCAGAGCAGGGAGCATATGTGCGTTACATGCAAAGAGCATTGAATCTCTGAATTAATACATATATATCAGGGAGTGTATGTTTCCTATGCATAGCAGCATCTTTTTCTTTATTCTGCAGACATTGTGCAATATGTGTTTTACAAGGAACTCTGTGTATATCACTTCACAAAAATCATGGTATCTTTGTATGCAGTGTGTGCATGTGTTATTTGAAAACCCCAAAAGGGTCTGCATTCAGGCATGGCTGTATCTGGCCCCGACCCCGCACACTGTGGTACCCCACATCCAGGGCCGTATTTGCATCTCGGGAGCCTTTAGGCACAGAAATGTGGAGCACCCCCCCCCCCCAAAAAAAAAGGAAACCTGCCAAAATGACTTTTTAAATTTCTGTTTTGGGGCAAACTAAAAAAATAAAAATGTAAAAACTGAAAAAGTTTCTCTTTGTGCTCAAATCAAAGGAAGAGGCAGAATCTGTTGTTAGTGCAGCAGCATTGTTTGTTTTATATGTAAAAGAATATATTGCCTCTGTCGTAGAGCAGAGAAAAAAATACATTTTGCATTTACTTATTTCAATTTCTTATTTTTACACAATACATGGTCATGTTTGGTATCATTGTAAAGAACAGACTCTGACCTTTCCATTGACACCTCACTTAACCTTGTGTGGTGTAAAATTCAGAGAAAGTTTCCAAAGTCCCCCTCTCTCTCCTCACTGCAGTGCCACGTTCTAGGTTGTTGATGAAACAATGCGTTGTATCATCAGCTCCACACTTGCTGGCAGTGTGGGAAATGAGAAGGTGAGTTAGCGCGGCATCACTGTGCACTTTATAATTCTAAACTGAATAATAGTGTCTTTGTTAGAAAAAAATAGAAAAATTATATTTTATCACTGGAAGGGCCATAATCTGACCTTTCCAATGATACCTAATGTGTCCCTCTAGCACTTATGGCTCCAGTGGTACAGTGGTCTAAATGTGTTTTTTTTTTATAATTACACAGAGCAAGGTGCCCCCTTGTGCCTGGTGACTGTAGGTACATGCCTACTCTGCCTATTTATAAATCTGGCCATGTCTTACATTGGGGTTGTTTAGGCCTTATGGTACAGTAGGTGGGAGGTTAATTTTCAAGTGCATATGCTTCTTCGAAGAGAGGTGTACACTGTGGCAAACACACCCTGCATCACACAGCCACTGGCCATCAGGACCATCAACAATATGAATTGGTGCGGGTGTCATGGGCAAACACCAATCTTATCCCAAGGCTCTGCAAATCTCAAGAAGAGCATTGTCTTTATTTTATTATTTTTCACCTATTCTTGCAGGACTGTGTTGGCGTCTGTTACATACAGACCTTTGAAATTATGTTTTATACATACAGGGATGTGAATAAGTAATTCTGTGTTATACACAGAGCAGGGAACGCACTATAGGAGCAGAGCATCCATGTTCACAAACTGTAGGACTAGTGTGCCTTTATGCAAAGTCATGTGTATATATGTATTGTTCAGTGCCTTAAGGGACTTAAATCACCCTGGGGTGTGCAACAAACCTGTCTTATTAAAGGACAGGTGGTTCTTTCAGAGCAGAAATGTATCCGTTGCAGTTATAGAATGCTAAGACCCTTTTTGCTATACACAGAGCGCCATGTAAAACAGACATATCGCTCTATCATTATTCATTGAACAGTACCTGCCCATCACTGCATATACCTGACCCTTCCCCAAATATACTGGAGATTTACTATCGCAGCATTCAGCCCTTTCCGCCCTTTAAAATGTAAGTTGCGTAGAAGCGCGTCCCCTCCACGGCTAATTGAATTTTATATCCTGCCGCTTGCTTTCCGCGACGCTCCCCTCCTCATCTGATCATTAAGAACTAATTAGTATTCAAGGGAAATTGGTCTTAATATATTAAAATTGGTTAAGTGCCTTTAGACCGTTTTGAAAAGTCAGTGTCTTATTGGGAACTGCGACTGGGGACTGGGTGTATGTAATTAATTGAATTACAATTAAGAATTTTCATTAAGCAAAATACCAGTACATTAAAATGATAAGCCGCCATGTTCCCTGCCTGTTAAGCTTCTATCTTCTAAAGGCAAAGCTGCGTACATTAAATCCTATACATAGCGTATCCTCTCCTGCTGCGTTTATCGATAACTCCTCTTCCTAAGCAGAGTTTTCATATGTGCAACGTGCTGCCACATGTAGAGGATTTCCACCGAGATCATTTAGGCTAGGGTCAGACGAACGCATTTTTCGCGTTGTCCGTGAAAAAATGCGTTCGACCGAATGGACGCATTTTTTCACGAAATACGCGATAGCGGTCAAACGATGTGCATTTTCGTCCGTGATTTTGTACGGATCATCAATAAAACACTTTTTGCGTCTGGACGTTATGTTGGCCGGACATTAGCAGTGTCTGACATCTCCTAATCACGCACACACGCCGCTTTCCGGCGCAGCGCACTCTGTACGTCAGTACTAGCGGTTTGACGTTCTCGAAAAAATGCGTTTGTTTGCCACTTGCATTGCACGGCCGCACTTTCGTACGACCGTTCTTCGTACGCTGCCCGGCATTGGACGTCATTTGCTGCTACTACGGCCGTGATTTAGTGCGGCTAAACGCACGTTAATACTGCGTTAGTCTGACCTTAGCCTTATTCTGATTGTCATTTGGTTCCAGTGGTAGTATGAGGTCTGGGTTATACTATGGCACCTGTATTTATTAGCACAGAGAGATGGGACCCAGCTGGTGCACCTCATTGACAAATTCTTGCTACTAATAAGGTTGTCAAAGATTTGTTTCCCCGGACTGCACTTAAAACAACTTTTTCCAAAATTATTAGTTAGAAGATCTGTATAGGAACAGTGTTCTGCGCCCGGTGCTATTTTTCTGGCATTCTGAATAGACATGTGCATTCGTTTTAGTACTAAAACGATTTAGTCCGAATTTTGGGATAATTTAGTTTTAGTATGACTCAAGAGAAACGAAACTGCTCAGTACAAAAAACGAAAGAAACTAAAATAAAATGCACTACATTTTAGTTTCAGTCCTTTTTGTGATATTACATTGATGAGTGAAGGAGACCAGCAATGAAGAGTGCAACATCCGAAGTTCTGCACCCTCCACATGCCAATGCAGTAGGATGTTCTATACAGATAGGGGCATTAATTAATGCAGGAGGATGTTCTCTACATTATACAGAGAGGGGTATTAATGCAGGAGGATGTTATATACATTATACAGAGAAAGGTATAAATTGAAGAGGATGTTCTATACAGAGAGGGACATTAATTAATTCAGGAGGATGTTCTATATATTATACAGAGAGGGGTATTAATTAATGCAGGTGGATGTTGTATACATTATATACAGACAGGGGTATTAATGTAGGAGGATGTTCTAAACATTATACAGAGAGGATCCTTTTTTCAGCCCTTTAAATCCTGTGGCTGTGAGCGCTGAGATCGGCTGCTTGTTACATTATCTCTCAGTACAATGTATCAGGCTCAGTTGTTACAGTAACTGACTGTAACAGCACTCAGTTTCAGTAAAACAAGGAAATAATATTGTTCTAACCTCTTATATATAAAAATATTATTTACTAGTTTTACTGAAACTCTGAGCGCTGTGATGAGCAGCGAACAGTCAGTAATTGTAACAGCTTTGCCTGACACGGGGCAGTATTACAATGTTGGTGCTAACTTAACCAGAGCTGTTGTAAACTGAAAACCTCCATAGGCTCTAATGGCTCTGGGAAGTTTACAACAGCTCTGGTTAAGTTAGCACCAACTATGTAATATGGCCCACATTGTGCTGAGAGTGAGAGATACTGTAACAAGCAGCGATCTCAGCCCTCTGAGGAGCCACTACAATAGTAATTGTATCCATTGGTTTTCGGATGAATGAAATTAGTTTTCATACTAAAGAACTGAAAACGAATTTCTTTAGTAACTAAATAAATTGCATTTTAGGACTAATCCATTAGTTCAAAACGAAATTTTGTGCTGTGCACATGTCTAATTCTGAACACCTTTTATATGTTATGTAATTCAACCTTTCAAATTGGCCCAAAGACATGTACATTTATCCAAAATGATGTTACTCGGTCGGGATGCCATCAGAAATCGTGGGGTCCCTTACTAAACCATTGGTCAGGGCCTTATTCTGTTAGCTGCCCGTTTCAATAAGTTAATTAAAAATATAACATTTTGCCTCTTTCTGCAAACCTTATTTTACTGGGAATGGGCTAAGTCCCTGGTGGTCCTGCAAGGGGATATAATGTGTTCCCTGGTGCAGATCATACTAATCGATCCCTCCGTTATGAGCCAGAGTGCTCTGACCGGCCCCAAAATGCCACGGCCCACTTGGAAAATTTCTGGTATCTTGGTTGACAAGTCTTTGGTGATATGAAGGGGCCCTTACCTATTTGGCACTTAAGGTGCACATAGGGTTTGGCAAGGGTCCCCTGGATCAACTGGGCCCCTGAACATGTCATGGGCTGTTACCCCCTGATGGCTGCCCTGTACTTAGTATCCATATGGCATCATTAGTCTAGTTACTATTACTTTTAGAACCAAGGCATTTACACTCCTTTTAAAATTGTTTTAAATCTCTAGTCTGGTACCAATCACGCACTGATTGGTTGCGTGTTGATCCATGTGATTGTTAGTCCCCTTTGCTAAGGTTAAAACACAATGATATGAGCCATTTCAGCCAAAATCATTTGACTTCTTTAAAAAGGACAAGTTATTCTGGTACTAAAGTACCTAGAACACTATTTCAACCCTGTTGTAAACTTAACCAGAGCCATTAAAGTATATGGAGTTGGTTCTTTTACAACAGCTCTGGTTAAGCTTCCACCAGGGTTGGAATACAGTCTGGTCGGAGTTATACAAACTAGGTACCATTTTATTTGTTATCCCTTTC
This sequence comes from Leptobrachium leishanense, assembly GCA_009667805.1. NCBI lineage: Eukaryota > Metazoa > Chordata > Amphibia > Anura > Megophryidae > Leptobrachium > Leptobrachium leishanense. The sequence goes on along the minus strand of CM019071.1, from coordinate 116,536,123 downwards.
CCCCAATGATGGTTCCTGTTCCACAATTGTTACTGAACCAGAGACTAAGTAAGAAAATCTGTACTTGCAGATTGTCCTTATCGTCCTTGAGTTAGTGCCTAGCACTGGAATGAAGCGCAGCGCAGCCTGATACCAGCAGCGGCACAGCACGCCGTCACAAGTATCGGCTTCTGGACTCCATAGGACTCCATTGAGCCCTGCTGCGAGCTCACTCTTGCAAGAACACGCACCACTGCAAAGGAATTGTGGAGAGAGACTAGGAACTATTTGTTCCCGGTTTCACTCTGTTCCCAGTGAGAGGAAGCTGAGGATCGCACCGCCTTCGCTACTGTGGGATGAGAGGTAAGTACCGTAAGTAATTTTTAGGGGGGATTGGCCAGTGTCTTTTCATCCGGACCATTTTATAGTTTTAAAGTGGTCAGGATGTGCGTAGTGCCCCCTTTCTCCCAGCTCCACTGATCTAATGAAAACGCCAGGTGAAGTGGAGGACTTTCTTCCATCCCACCCAGGGTCGCCAACAGCCGGAATTTTTGAATTTCCCAGCTGCCGGTCACTGGATCAGTTATTAGTGACGTTAGCACGCATGGAGTGTGCCAACGTAACCCTCTGTGAGACCAATCGCTGCAGCGAGCAGTGTTAGCGAGGCAGCTGGTGGATCTGAGCATGCGAGCAGCTCCAATCCATCATTCTGCTATGGCGCCACTCAACTTTCGTAGCTAAAGTGCAGAAGTCCCGAAGCGGTGGGCAGTTTGCAGCTCCTACGCTGCTAAAGTTGCGTAGGAGTGCAGATTGCGCAGAAAAGCTTCAGGGACTTCTGGGTTTGGTAGTCCCTGATCCGAACTGGTGGAGCAGCTCGCGGCAAGGGACAAAAGGTGAGTATATACACCCAAAAAAGGAAAAAAATTATGAATAATTGGGCAGGGACTGTCCTATATTTTGCCTTGCATTTGAGTGCGGATTAGGGCCTGATTAGTTTTTATAATCCTCTATATTATGTATTTATGGAGCGCCAGCAGAGTCTGCAGGTTCATGCAAAGCCGCAAGTCTATTTTTTTAGGCCATTTCATGGGAATAGGTGAGAGACCGAACAGAAAAACCTCCGGTGGGAAAGAAGAGATACACTTTGCCCAAGTGTGAAGGAAGAAAGCGTCAGCTGAGCTATGTTGGAAGCTATTTTTGGAGTTTTGATCAGTAGCCTTCTGCCACACTTCACCCTCCGTGGACTTGCCTTTTATTTCTCATTGTTCTCTAGAGACGGCTTGTATAGACCCTTTGTGGTTGGGTGATTCTTCTGAAACCATATCCACGTTCTGATTTTCTACCAAACATTGCAATTTCCTGCCCCAAATGGGATTGTTTGAGTCTGATGTCTCCACCAGCTTCCATTGCACCCAATCTGGTTTGGGTCGGAAGGTCCCACTGAGGGTTTTTAAGCATCCCGACTCTTTTTATTAGTCATTTGTGTTTGGACACGTCCAGATTAATTATTTCATAGCTTTAGAATGTATTGATGCATCATAGTTAAATAGTATTAATAGAGCAGCGAAAGGGTAGCTCTTGGTGGCTCTCCTATAACTAGGCATTTCAACGTAAACCAAACAATGGCATCTTCATTAATCTACTCCTGAAATCCGGTTTCGGGGGAGGGGTTTGCATTAGCCAGTGTAGTAAGCAGCATGTCACACTATCTGTACGAGGCTAAATCACTGCTCCTGCTATATTTTATACAGCACTTTGTTTAAAAGCATCTGACTGATTATTTCCCGTCTTCCAGCGCTGGCATCACAGGGTCTATATTTAAACAAAATCCATCAGAATCTCTCATTTTCAATTTGGTAGGAATCCAAAATATCATAAAAAGAGAGAGGATGTCTGGCGTTCCGTGGTGTTATTTTTAAAGTAATTGACGTTTTGGCTTAATGAGCGGTTACCTTCATTTTAACTAATAGCTTTGTGGGGGGATAGGGTGTTTTGTAAAGATGGATATACGAGGTTTGTAATGGGACCGGTGGCAGTTTTATTGGAAAAAGTTGTTAAAGCCCCACAGTGTCTAAATCATTTTGCAGAGGAAGAAATCATACAGTGTTCACTCTTTCACTGCCAGACTGGTCTGAAAATGATCATCCTTTCCATATCAGGGACCTGTTTACCATTTTTATCTGTACGTCTGCTCTTGCCAGTACATAATAAGGCTGCAACTAATGATTATCCCAATCCCTTCCTCTCATTTCCCCTTGTTTCCTTTCGCAATTTCGTACATACCCAAATTGCATATCTTGCGTAACTTACTTTCCGAACACAAGGTACGTGAACACCTAGTCAGAGTGATGGATTGATGCTGCATGTGCTTCTTTCTCCACGAATACACATTGCTACAAGCACTCAGATAGACATGATGATGATGTCCGCACGCAAAGCGAATGAGTAGGGAGGACACTCACCCAACCTGACCGCTTTAATAAGCTAACATTGTCAGGGTACGTATAGTGTCCCTTTAAAGTAATTTAATGAACAAACTGAGTGGGAGAAGGGACCAGAGATGGGAGGGAATGATTTTGGACAAGAGACCCTACACGAGCGCCAGAGAGAGATTGGGGAAAGGGACCAGACCAAAGGGAGGGATGGCACCTCTTGACTGGAGAGGAGGAGGCATGGAGGGTGGGGTGGTGGCACAGGACTCCAGCTCCAAGTAAGCATAAAACACCGGCGGTACCAGGGACGTGCAGTCAGTAGAGGCAGGGGAGGCAGAGCCGCACCTGCCATTAAGTGATAAGTTAATAAACTAAAAACAAACTCACCTGCTCCCCCGCTGTCAGCTTCGTCCTCTGCAGGCATTAGTTTTCCCAGCCTATGCAATTTGCATAGCAGGACGTTTCCCCGCTGCACTAATTGCGTAAACTTCCCAAGATGTGTGCAGCACACGTCAGAGACAAGTGCTGCCTATTTCCTGGTCACTGCTCATTAGTGCCGCAGAGACTGACAGGCACTGATAGAGTATTGGAAAAGCTTGGACCAATGGGAAAGCACCATTGGACCAAGCCATTCCCAAAAAATTCCTGCATTAGAGGACTGCCTCTGATTGACAGGAAGGGGCATATCTAGCAGTTTGACATTCCCCTTCCTGTCAATGATAGGCCAGGCAGCCCTCCAATGCAGGCTGTGAAAAGATTGCAAGGTAAGCGACCTCACTGGGGGGGAGAGAGGGTTAATGCTGGGGAGGGAGAGGCCATGGCTTTCCTGTGTGCTGATTTCCTGATGTTCAGATAGTGCTTAGCTGACAATCTGTATGATGTATTGTACCTCTAGCCAGGCTGCCTGGGGAGGGACAGGACAGGCGGGGGACTCAGCAGATGCAAAGTTGCCAGCAAGACTCTCACAACTCATCTTCTACCAGGGCTGTCAGATCACAACGTGTGCTTCATGGGTCACTGGCTTGGGGCTTGGGTGTCAGATCTCCATTTTGCTCCCTGGTCAGTGCCTGAAAGTGCTGCCCTGCAGTGCGCAGAAGTCAGGTTGGGTCAGTTTTTCAGTTAGGTCAGTGGCTTGCTTTCCCTTCAGTATAATATGAATGACGCAAAATGTATAGGTGCTTTGAAGAAACCTAATGGATGTGGCCAGGCTCCTCTTAATAATACTTTGTTATAGGGGCAGCATATAGAAAGTGTGTGTGTTCTTACAGTGCCAGTCTCTTTACACACACCCTTTCTTTCACATGCTGTATGTATGTATATTTATATCTCCAATCTGTGTGTGTGTTTTGCCAGGGCCAAGTTTTGGGTTAACCTTTTATGAGCCTGAAATACTGAAGATAGTGTAAGCTATAGTGAGCTAGCACAATGATTCAATAATCCTATCAGGGTTATTCAGAGAGAGGTGAAAACCTTGAGAATTGGCAGGAGAATGACCAGCCAATTTGGAAAGTGAGATAAATGGGAGAATTTTTCTGGTTTGACTATTTTGACCTAGAATTTTCCATTCTTCAGTCAATCTTCTGCTTTTCAGGGCTATTCAGAAAGAGGTGAAAACCTTGAGAATGATTGGAGAAGTGAAAATTCTAGGTCAAAATAGTCAAACCAGAAAAATTCTCCCATTTATCTCACTTTCCAAATTGGCTATTTGGTCTAGATTGTTCAATTGGCTATTTGGTCTAGAATCAGTGTTTCTCAACTCGTATCTTCAGGAGCCACTAAATGGCCTGGTTTGCCAGATATCTGAAGCACAGCACAGGTGATATGATTTTCTGCTCAGTGATTGCAGTATTCAGTCTGCATTTCCCCAACTTGATCCTTAAAATCTGGCCTGTAGTGGGTCCTGAGGACTGGAGTTGAGAAACCCTGGTCTAGATTGTTCATTCTCCTGCCAATTCTCAAGGTTTTCACCTCTCTCTGAATAACCCTGATAGTATTATTGAATCATTGTGCTGGCTCACTAAAGCTTACATTCTCTTCAGTATTTCAGGCTCATAAAAGGTTAAACTATAGTGAGCCAGCACAATGAGTCGATAATACTATCAGGGATATTCAGAGAGAGGTGAAAACCTTGAGAATTTGCAGGAGAATTAACAAATAGCTAATTTGGAAAGTGAGATAAATGGGAGAATTTTTCTGGTTTGACTATTTTGACCTAGAATTCAATTCTCCACTCATTCTCAAGGTTTTCACCTCTTTCTGAATAGCCCTGTATCAGGGTTATTCAGAGAGCGGTAAAAAGCAGGAGAATGACTGGAGAATGGAAAATTCTAGGTCAAAATAGCAGATTTGGAAAGGGAGATGAATGGGAGAATTTTTCTGGTTTGGCTATTTTGACCTAGAATTTTCCATTCTCCAGTCATTCTCTTGATTTTCACCTCTCTGAATGAATAACCATGTTTGAAAACAAGTCTAGGTACAAGGACCCAGGACTGTAGATTCTTCATTTAAGAAGTCTTTGCCAATGCAATTTAGAAGGCCTATTGTTAAATAATTGTTCTGTATAAAGGAGCGAGAGGTCTGTGGGAACAGAATCGGCTTCCAGTCAGTCCTTACTCGCAGTGTCTGTCCTTCTGATGTACTAAATGCCTGAAGCCTCCTCTTTGGGAGATAGAAGGTTTTCTGGCTGTTTTGCATTTGTATATCTGGCTCTGATACTAGCTAGTGCCTCACCAGCCACTGACCTCACCGCACGTCACTGGGCGGTACTGCTCTTAGACCCAGTAGCAGTATCCCTGGGTCAGTGCTATAGTTCTGCTACTGTTGTAAACTAAATAAAAACTAACTGCTTATGTCGAAGGACAAAACCCTAGAACTAAATCATACAGCGTATTGCAGCCGGCACGCCTTCTCCAATCGGCTCCGAAGTAGGGACTGAGGTTAATAACGTTTAATTCAGTCCGTCTCTAAACAGTGTGTGCTGTACACAGACCGCTTAATCGATAATAACAATAGTCCACAACTATTTTCATTATCGGTTAGTTGTCGATTCAACTCTCTGGGTCTCGGTGACACTGCAATCGCTTGGATTGACTCCTATTTATCCAACAGGTCCTTCTGTGTGTCCTTTGCTGGTAACTCCTCCTCTTCATTGCCTCTATCTGTTGGTGTACCTCAAGGCTCTGTCCTTGGTCCTCTGCTCTTTTCCATCTACACCTCCTCCCTGGGCAAAATCATCAACAGCTTTGGCTTTAATTACCACCTCTACGCTGATGACACTCAGATCTACCTCTCTACCCCTGATCTCTCTCCCCCTGTCCTTTCCAAAGTCAGTGACTGCTTATCTGGCATCTCCTCCTGGATGGCCTCCCACGACCTAAAGATCAACATGTCAAAGACTGAGCTCCTACTTATTCCTCCCTCCAATGCCTCCCCACCTCCTGACTTCTCTATCACGGTGGAGGGTATCACCATCTCCCCATCAAACCAAGTGCGCTGTATTGAAGTTGCACTTGACTCTGCTCTTTCCTTCATCCCCCACATCCAGTCTCTTTCCTCCTCCTGCCGATACCAACTGCGCAATATTTCCAGAATTCGGCCATTTCTTACCGCTGTCACCACAAAACAACCTGCCGCTCTGTCTCTGCCGCTCCCCTCTGCGAGTCCCTTCACTGGCTCCCCATCCACTGCAGAATTAAGTTCAAAATCCTTATCCTTACCTACAAAACCCTCACTAACTCAGCTCCTCACTACCTGTCCTCACTAATCACCAAATACACCCCAGCCCGCTCCCTAAGGTCAAACAGCGACCTGCGCCTAGCTTCTCCCCGCATCACCTCTTCCCATGATAGACTGCAGGATTTCTCACGCGCAGCCCCCACTCTCTGGAACGCTCTCCCTAGTACTGTCAGACTTTCCCCTAACTTCTCTTCCTTCAAACGCTCCCTTAAAACGTTCCTATTTAGGGAAGCCTACCACCCAACTCACTGACGCAACCATCAATCACTCTCACCTTGCAGTCCTCTCCTCCTGTTTCCAACCCCAACCCTCCTAGATTGTGAGTTCCCACGGGAATAGGGCCCTCATCTCCTCCTGTACTGTTTGTCAAATGTTGTTCAATGTATTGTATTGTAACCCTGTCTATACTGTGCCTATTGTACAGCGCTGCGGAATATGCTGGCGCTTTATGAATAAAAAATAATAATAATAATTAGTTGTGTACATATATGTGATATCCTTTGATCAAAAAATTATAGACTGTTTTTACTCTTGGCTTTTAATCTTACAGTAACCTATATGTTACACTGTCCATATTTGTTTTGATGTGTAGTAATGATTTTAAAAAATGCTGATTTTTATTTTTTATATTCAATGTCTGTAAAAAAAAAATTTTGTTTTGGAAATTATTGGAATGCTAAATATATCTATATTTACTGTAGGTTCAAGAGGAGAAGAGCCACAAGAAGAAGAAACACAAATAGACATAGCTACAGTGCAAGACATGCTTAGTAGTCACCATTACAAGTCATTTAAAGTCAGCATGATACATCGGTTAAGGTTCACAACTGATGTGCAGTTGGGTGAGTCGATCAGTCTGTGCGTTCTATTGTTCCATAGACAAAGCAGTATCAGTGTCTCAGGTTATCCAACATTGCTTCATCCATTTGACATCTGAAGAAACTGATGGGCACAGGCTCCACGTCAGGTCCTGGATTGCCTCTTCAGGGCTTGGTCGCCTGCCAGCTGGACATCGAGGGTAGGAGATTCACTTATCTTATTGTTAATATTACATTTCTAAATTATTTGCCATAAATATGCTCAGTTATTTGTAAATGGAGTAGAAGTATTGCAAATGCAATGGGCAACATGTAGAAGCTTCTCTTACATTCTCTGATGCAAGAGGAATATGGAACCATGGGGGGTAAGAAGGGTGGAGCAGAGGCAGCTTTAGGGGTGTAAGTAGGGGTAGACCAATATAATTTTTTCAACGCCTATACGAATTCAGATTATCGCCAGCCTTTCTGGCTGATAGCCAATATTCTGTACGTTAAGTTGTGAAAATACAACACAAATCTGACATTATGCCATTAACTGAATGTGTTTAATAACATTTTAAACATTGCACTATGCCCATCATTTATTCAATTTAATAAATGAAATATATTTTTAATTAAGATTTTGTATTTATAAATAGCATTGTCATGTCCAGACTCCGGCCGTTGCAATGATACGTCATATAACTCTGTAGGTAAGGGGTTGGCAACCTAAAACTCCCATGATGCTTAGCTACTTATTAGGTTCTTAGGGCCTCATGGGAAATGTAGTTCCAAAACATCTGGAGGACTAAGGTTGCTAACCCTGCTGTAGGACATACGGTACTGGAAATACTCCTGCATCTCCTGTGTAGGGAATTCCATGCCAGATGGGAGGGAAGCCCCATTCCTGTTGTCATCAGGCTCAATCACAATACCATCAGTGAGCAGGAGAGGTCGTACAGAGAGGGCTGACAACCAAAATGTCGGCCTGGTGAGGGAGAAGCCCCAGATCAGCACCAAGCTGCAGGACTTCACATGTCGCTGCTGCAGTGAGCCAATGAGGCCGATATTCAGCAAATTATCGATAATCACATCAGCATTTTATTTGCCATTATTTGGCCAATCAGTCTATGCCTAGTTATTAGCCATGAAGTAGAGGAAACTTGAGGTCGAATTGAATGAGACTCTGGCACCAGTATGGTGTGAGGCATGCGATAGAAGCATCATGGGAACAAGAGGAATGGGAGAGAGGCACAATGAGAGTAATAGGGTGAGTCTGAAGAACCATGGCATGAAAAGAATATGCTGGAAGGTCCTTGACATCAAGAGGAATGGGGGTGGGATACTAAAGGGGATGGGTCAGAAATGCTATTGGCTGAATGGGATTGGGGGAATGATCAAAGGGTTGAGAGACAGAAGCTTTATGAAGTGAGAGGAACGAGCCAGAGGCACCATGGGAATAAAAGGAATGGGTGACAAGACTATGGCAAATGGGTTACGACAGAGATAACATAGGGGTGATGAGGATGCGTATCTGTTGGGAAACGAGACAGGAGGCAGCTTGCCAAATGTTTGCCACATTTTTCTGAAATCTGACCAGTGAATCAAAGTATAATACCTGAGACAAAGTAATTACTACCATGTATCAAGTCATCGAGCAGCAATTTCAGTAGAATGTCAACACCGTATTTATGAGTTTTATCTTTATGGCACAGATTGCCAGTGCCGCTTTGATACTTTCTGTACTGATGCAGTCTCACATCTGCTGACATGATGCCATGGAAAGCTGGTGGAGATGGACACGACTTGTAAGATAGCCCCACTAGCTGTACGTTAAACCTTCAGTTTTTCTCGGCAGTGACTCACTGCAGGTATTCGTCACTTCAGCCTGACTGTCAAACAGAAACACACAGACAATTATATCTGGGAAATCTACTTCAAGAGAGCTATCGATTCCCAGCCTGCCGCTTCTATTGATCATATCGACCATGCAAGTGCCGTTGAGAGACAGGCATTCGGCATGCAGCATTCTTCAAGTCTCACCCAGGCTTCACTACAGACTACACCTCCACAGAGGTCATCACTGAACTTGTCTGTCCTGCACAGATATTGCTTGTACCTTTTTGGGTATTCGCCTTGAATGTATTTACATGAGACATGCTTATTAGTACCAATTCCTAACTAAGAGGATTTATTGAGTTATTTTCCGAGGAATAGATGTATAATATTGCAGATGAATGGGGGTGATTAATCTCTTGCAAACAAGAGGACAGTTAACATATGTTCTATTTCAGGATGGTAATATTCTTTTCTAACTTTCCTGGGCTGGATTCTCACAATCCATGTGATGAATTTCTTTAAGTATATACAGACACCCTTGAAGTAACACACACACACACACACACACCTACACACACACCTACACCTGAGCCAGTTGCCTTAACAGCCACAATGTTTAACTGAAATGTTTTTGGTTTATATGTTACATAGGGGTTATTAACAAAACACTGTTGTTGCAACAACTATAAATCCGCAATCCAGGTAGGGAAATGCAAACATCGGCAGGAGATGTTTCGTCAATGAAGCTTCTCCTGCCCCTTTTTGAAATTTACTTTGGGAAATTACAACATTTATCATCATTGCAGCAAATGTAAACAACTGTTTTGTAATTAACTCCATATTCATCTTGTAACAATGTGTTACTGTACACACTACATACTTAAAGGGGTACTCAAGGGTTAAAACAGGGGGTTAAACATTTAAACCCTTCTGCACCCCCTCCAGTTTTAACTTTTTAGTTTAAATCTCAGCTTGTATGAAGTGCAGTGCTGGTCTGTATTCTTCCGGATGTAACATGCTCTCGGGTTGCAGGAAGCACGAACATTTCACATGGCTACTCCAGGAAGCTTCCAACCAATCCGTTGGTTGGGAGAGAGGGAGGTGGGAACTAAATTTGTTCCCTCTTCCTGATCCTGGATCCTGAAGCTCAGGTCAGCCCTTGCTGATCTGAGATTCAAGGAGGAGCTAAGCCCCTTCTATGAGAGGGCTGAATCAGCCCTCCAAGAGCTCCTTTCCAGGCTCCCAGGGCACTACATTGAGTGGTCACAGTGCGTAGAGCAGGGCTGTCGAACTCCTGCCCCCCTAATGTTTCTGAACTACAAAACTCTTGATTCTCTGGCCATCTACTGCATTCAAAGAATTCTGGGATTTATCATCATCTGGGAGCCATTAGTTTGACAGCCCTGGCGTAGAGTTTCCCTGTAAGGTTATCCAATATAGTATTGCAGTTTGTTATTCTGATTAAATGTTGAGCATTTATATTTTTTCCATATCGTTTCTCTGGCCCAAACGACATTTGATATGTCACCGCAGAGCTTTTAGTCTAGAGAACTCAATATGTATGATATTGATTGCACATCTGGAATATGAAATTGGGCCAACACTTGTCTACATTTCTGTCAATTTTGCTCCCTATAACTATATTTGGCAAAATATTAATGTGTTTAAACATGTTTGCTCATCTCTCCAGCGCCCAGAGCAGATCCCTGTAAACCCAGCTTGGATAGACACGGACCGGTCATTCTGTAGATACAGGTCATAATAAATTGCAGTGGCACGGGCCATCCAAGCCATCCACAAGATAAAAATAATAGAAGTTTGCACGCTCTGTACATGATAAAAAGGCAGATGAGAGGGACAGGAGTCAGGAGCGGCTGGTTTCTTCCTTTGCACAACTCCACGCCTGGCCCACTTGCCCCTTGCTGGAGAGATTGATGGCTTCGAGAGTGACCTTGGCTAGGAGCAGGAGCCAATGATGTATGTACCAGGCTCTCTCTGCTAAATGGGCCCAGATTTGTAGTGCTAATATTCATGGGGACGCAGGCCCAAACTCACTGCGGCCATAAATCAGCGGCCACTTTAGGTGTCACTGCTGGTTTATATTCAGCTACTGTCGAAATAAAATCGCTCCAGGTTCAAACCTCCAGCATCATCTGTTCATCTGGAAGAGTTTGGAATCATGTTGTTGTTCTTGTGTTTTTATTTTATTTATTTATTTTCACTCTCCTCCAGGTGGTGTTTGTGTGACAGAGGACACGTAATTAATTGGCCTTAACCCCTTCGGTGCCTCAGGGGTCAGTAGTAAATAATTGACTGTCCTGGCATCTGAGGAGTTAATGATGCCTAGAATGAGGTTCAGTGCACTGTACCAAAATGGAAATAACCATCGCTGCCGTGTGTAGAAATAAATCCTCTCTTCTTTAATATATCTATTGTGAAAGAGGTAATGCGCACATATATTGCTTCTCTTCTCAATGGCATGATAAAAATTACATTAGTTTTAAAATCTATATATTTGTTTGTGTGGGTGTGTAAAATATTGTGAAGTAAAATCAAATGGAAAACACTCATATAGCAAAAGTGCTTTCCAGCTCTTTTATTCCAAGAATGTTTCTACAACTTATCTTGCATAAACACAGATTTCTATTTTCTGTATCGCATAAAGTTTTGGGTATTGTGTTCCCATTGTTGTTGGCTATTGCACGTGTGTAAGAAATGAGCAAGTAGAAACTGTGAACAACAGATGAGTGTACAAGCAGAATGATTGCTTTGCCCTTTGACCGTGGAGAAGCAAGTCAAAATCCCATTCAGCACATCCCACCAATACAACTTTGGAGAAGAAAGTCTTGACTTTACGAGAAGCGGGTTCAACTTAACCACCAAGTCGCTGATCTACAATCATGGAAAGCCGACTTGATCCCATTCAGAAGACGCCACCAGTGAGTGTCCTTGGGCAAGACCATAAGTAACATACAAGCACCCCCTGTCCACTCCCAGCTGGCTGCTGTCAAAGTAAACAACCAAACCCTGCAACACCCCCTGGATGTAGCAAATGCCTTTAATGATTATTTTGTTGGATGTGCCACCACCCTGATTGCTAAGCTAGGAGATGACATGCAATCAGAAAGGCCGCACTCAGGTCAGGCCCCTCCAACTGTGCAAAGACCTTGTATCAGACAGGAATTCAGTTTTAGAGGAGTGCCTGTCAGTGTCGTTACTAAACTTCTGCGTAACCAAAAAATGAAATACCAGTCTGGACCTGATCAAATACCAGCAATACTGCTGAAAATCAGTGCACCGGCAATTGCAAATCTTGTCGCAACCCTAATCAATGAATCACTGACGACTGGATTCATACCAAACTCTGGAAGACTGCGAGAGTGGTACCTATCCATAAAAGTGGTGACAGTACTTTGGTATCCAACTACCGTCCGATATCATTGGTCCCTGTAATGTCAAAAATTTTGGAAAAATGCGTCTACTGTCAGTAGTTTATCACGATTGGACCTCGATATGCAGGTTACATCAGGCGTGTTGCAGATGCTGGTATAGATAGGCTCGTAGACAATATTCAATCCAAGGGTCGTTGTGGATAACGAAGGATTATTTATTCGTAAGGTAGGCGGTAAGGTCAACACCAGGAAAGACAGGTTCAGTATGGTAGTGTCTCTGGGAGATTCAGACAACAACTGGACAATGAAGCATAGGTGGTTCAGGTTTATATAGGGGAGTTCTGCCCACTCCTACTCCACCCCCAAGAGAGGGGCGTGACGTCAGAGTCAGGGAAACCCCAGTCATTGAACCTGCAGGTCTGATCCCTTGGCCAGGCCCCCTGGCTGATGTCATCGTTTCCCTGTCCAACCTCCTTGGGGGGAACTCCCCAAACAGAGGCGGAGCAGGGTCTGACTGTCAAGCCGGGAGTGCCACGTGGGATCCTTCCCCGCGTCGAGACACGGGTCTGACTCCTCGTCTGCATCGCCTCTCCAAAGCCAGGAGGCTGGAGCTGGACGGTGACAGCCGCCGGAGGTGAACCTGCGCCAAACACCCTCTCGTTGCTGGTTGAGGATCGGGTGCGGGGACGCCGCGGCCGAGCGCCGGCGCCCTTCCCCCAGAACCGCTGCTGAGAAGTGTGCCGGAGCGCGGTGTCACCCCCCTGCGTGGTTCCCGAGCGGATGGTAGCTGCGGTGAGTCCTGACATCTACACACAATTACGTGATTATTATCAATATTGGAACTACTTAACCACGGATCAATCCGGCTTTCGTCCAAATCACTCAACTACAACCGCCCTTTTAAAAGTCTGCAATGATATCCAAGCTGGCATGGAACACGGAAACCTAACTGGAGCCATCTTCCTTGATTTTGCCCAAGCCTTTGACACAGTAGACCATGGCATCTTGTTAAAAAAATGTAAAGACTCTGGTATTGGTGATCGCACGCTAACCTGGTTTCAATCAAATGTATCCGACCGATGGCAATATGTGTCCATTTCTGGCAGCTCCTCCCTCCCCCTCCTAGTCACGTGCGGTGTACCCCAAGGCTCAATACTCGGCCCCCTGCTATTTACAATATTCATAAATGATCTGCCCAACGTCTGCAAAGCCTCAACTGTACACATGTACGCAGACGACACCGTAATCTAGACCAGCAAACCAAATCTATCTCGCACAACTGGAGGCCGTGCTGCAAGAACAGTTCACAGAGGTAGAAAAGTGGATCAAACACAACAAACCTTTTTTAAATACTGACAAAACTGTAACGATGCTCTTTGGAACAGCACCTAAACTACATAAATTGCAAAATCCCCATCTATGTGTGGGGACAAAATCATATGGCACGCTGACCAGTCACTTCTCTCAAATATCTAGGTATGTGGTTAGACCCAAATCTATCCTTTGGCCCCCACATCGAAAAACTCTAATCTAAAATTTACTCCAAACTAGGTGCCTTGTACAGAAACAAATCCTGCCTGAGCCCCGCGGTAAGAAAGCAGATTGTACAACAAATGCTTATGCCGGCTATTGATTAAGGAGATGTAGGGCCCTATTACATTCTTCGCGCAGCGAGTTTTGCGTGCGCAAATGCGCAAAAGCCTTTGTGCTGTCATATTTCAACGTTCGCGCAAACGATGCGTGTTATAGTTTAACGCGTATGGACTTGCGCGAGCGTGATGAACTGTGCGTGTCCTATACCTAACATTGTGAGCGCAAATTCGTTCGTGCGCTGGTACGGATGGTATTTCAATCGATGCGCATCTTTTTATGAACGACTTTTGCGCGCATAATTTTAACGTCTTTGAAAAGCTGGTGGTAACTGCAAATCTGAACGTTCTGGCCGAAACCAAATACACCAGCACGAAAAAAAATAATACAACACAGTATAGTTACACATTCTACACATACCCAAACAAAAAAATTGTGAATTCGTGCATATTTTTTTTATTGCTGCAGCATGTATACTCAGATTTATTTTGGCAGGCACAAAAACGTAAGTGAGTCAATTAAGGTAAATTGATGTCAATTAAGGTTCTTAATTCTGATTGGCTGAATCCCGTGAAAAAACAGTCTGCACACTGATTTATGTGCAAAACATTACTGCGTGCGTATTACACTTCGTTTTGCGCGTCTTTTTTTCCGAATGTTATTTTTTGACGGATGAGAAAATGCGTTCGGATCGGAATATCACGTTAATTTTCGCGCAATAACGCTGGACGATGCGCGCAAAAAAATTAGCGCTGCGCGAACGAAATTGCACAAAGAATGTAGTAGGGGCCGTAGTGTATGCAGCAGCCCCGCAAACACACCTTCAGAAACTTACCATGTTGTATAACTCATGCTGCCGCTTTGCGCTACAATGTAACTACATGACCTCCCATTGTGACATGTTAAAAGAGCTAAACTGGCCGTCGCTGGAGACTAAACGCACCCTTCACCTCTCCAACCTGGTGTTTAAGAGCTTTTCTGGGAACCTGCCACCCTACCTAAATAGGCTGCTTCCTCCAGCAGTTCCCTCATCCTATAACCTCCGATCCAGGACCGGCACCTTACTTGCAATACCACAATACAAAAAGACAGTGGCTCGGTCCTCATTTTCCTACAGAGCACCTTAAATATGGAATAACCTCCCAGACACCATCAAATCTTCCCCCAGTCTAAAGTCACTCAAGAGCTCCCTATTAATACAATACTCTCTCAATACAGAATGCTCCTGTAAACATGTAACATAATGACTATTTCCTACATATTTATTTTCTGTTAATCTATATATTTTTTTTTAAATATCTTGCATTACTTTGTATTTCTGTAACAACTGTGACATTTTAATGTTCTTGAACCCAGGACGTACTTGAAATCGACAGAAATCTCAATGTATCCTTCCTGGTAAAATACTTTATAAATAAATAAATAAGACGCCTAACAATATGGATGTGCCTACCTCACAAAATACTTGCACATCTCATAAATTGTAAGTTCCTTTGGGAACAGGGTCCCCCTCAATCAGGTCATCATCCTTGTTTGGTATTCCCTTGTACACTTATCTTGTAAAGCGCCGTGGAATTTGTGGCGCTGTATAAATAAAGGATAATAATAATATACCCAAAGTAGTATTTCCACGTATCACAAAAGAGGAGTGAATTAAAATGTAAAATGAAGAGAGGAAGCACTGATGCTTGTAGCATGCACACCAGATTGATTATTGGGTTGTGCTGTTCTCGATAACCGTGGATTCCTTTCGACAGACCTCTGATCCTTAAGTGGTCGGGCCTGCTAATCCTATCACTCCCAGCCAGGGAAACCAAACACACCAGTAACAATGAGTATAACTTCAAGGTATCGGCAGTAGGTGTCCGTACTGAACATACACTGGGGTGGAAAGGGTTAACCTCGTTGTCAGATGAGGAATAGCCTGCGTTAGGCCTGTACTGGTTGTTTATATAAAACACGAGTCAGAAACAACCCTGGTCAATATCACAATCCGGGTCGGCAACAGAGAGGGTTCATATACAAGCAGGGTTGGCAAAAGATATATATCTTGAGTCAGCGTGTGACAGGATCAGCAATCGTTCAGAGGCTGCTCTGGGGTAAACCATACATACAGGCTGAGTAGGAGATAGAATCGTCAATAAGCAGTCCGGGTCAGTAACAGAGAGGGTCCCGGGTCTGGGTTGGAAGTGTGCACACATAGTCCATAGACTCAGGTTCTTGCACAGGCCATTGGTCCCAGAGAGGGGAATCGCTACCGATTCAGTCTGTATGAGTACCTCCTCTGTTGCCAACCCTGCTTGTATACGTACCCTCTCTGCTACCGATTGAATCAAAGAAGTAGAGAATCAGTGAATCGAATACACGAAACACTCAGCAATGCAGGAAAATTACTCTACGTCCAGACAATGATTCAGGGCGCGCGGCGCGCGCTCTTTACTTAAAGGCTGGCGGCTATGCGTCATCACAGTGTGTCCCGCCCCCTGATCAGTCGCAGACATGCCGGGGACTGCCAGAGCTCCTGGCACTCAGCCAGCGGCGTCACGCCCCCGGGACCCCCCCCCCCCTCGAGAACCACAAGGTGCCCAGGTGTGACAGAACCTGAGTCAGTGGACTATGTGTGCACACTGCCAACAGCTTTGGATCTCGCACAGAGCCTGGTACTGATGGAAGAATTTGAGTGGCTAAAGAGTGTGGAACTTGAAGCATCATCATGTGATATATCAGAAACTGGTTTGTCGTGATAGCAACCATCTCTTTGAAGGGAGACCTGGACAGCTACATCCTTGCATCGAACCAATGATGTTGACTATGGTGCCTTTTATTATTTGCCACATTTCTTCAGTAGATCTTGAGTTTCAAATTCAACATGAAAAAAACTACACAATGAAAAATTTTGAGGTTTGCCAACTCACTCAAAAATCAAGAATGTAGATTATGGATCTATATTTATATTTTATCTTTTGCATGCTCTTCATCCACCCATCCGTTAGAGGCAGAAGCTTTTACACCTTCCCTTTTTATTATCTCGCTCTCATCTGTAGTCAATTTTGTTAAGATATTCCCTTTCTTCTGCCACACAAAGCTTCCGTGTCCTGCAAGAACTGGAGAAGTGTCCCCTTGTTAAATCCACCGGCTCTATTGCTCGGTGCACCTGCTCATTGATGGAGATGGTTAAACGGAGAGTCACACAACTGATGCTAGATACTTAAATAGTGCAGACATGGTTAATAGGATAAGTCGTTAATCCAAATGTTATAATCAAGAAATCTGAGCTAAGCGACTTTAACCATATTATGCATGTTCGTACCAGATGTGGTTATTCCAGCATTTCTGAAACAGCTGTTTCTTGGGATTGTCATGCTCTGTGATCTCTACATTTTACAGGGAATATATGTAATGTATAAAAAAAAATGCAAGGGGGGGTTAATTTCTGTCGTGAGTGTCCCTTTAACCTGAAACCGAAGCTATGACAAGAATTAAAAATTGATATGTAGCTAGAACATTGTTTTATCTGTGTCTACGTGTCTATTGAAGAGTGGTTCCACCACAATGTAATGTAGTAAACATTGAACCTCAGTGAGGAAGGCGTGGGAAATGACATATAGTCCTTCTGCATGAGGTATGATCACATATGGTGCCTCTTATAGCAAATGTAGAAGGAATGCACATTTTGCAAAACATAACATATGAACAGTCTAATCAATCCTACCCTTAGGGAGGGCCAAAGCTTCTTGGTCTGGGAAAAACTTAATTCCTGTGCTACCATACTGTTTGCAGGTAGCTCATTAGAAAGACGCCACCTTTGTGTCATGAATAGTAAGGTATTGTGAAAAAAATGAAAGCTGCATCATTAGAGACGATGCAGAACTTAAAACAAAGGTTAAAAAAAGTCATATTTCGATGCAACTGTGGCTAGCATCCTAAACGGAGTATCAGGGCTGCGACTAACGATTATTTTCGGAATCTATTAGTTAGCGATTTTATTCTTTCGAATAATAGATTAATCGGATTAAAAAAAATAATAATAACAACAATTTTTGTTTACTTAAAATAATACTGTCAGGTCTATTAAAAAAAAGGCGAAACTCAGGATAATTACTGGAGAAGTGAAAATTCTAAGTCAAAATTGCCAAACCAGGACAATTCTCCCTTTTATCTCACTTTCCAAATCGACTATTTTGTCTATAGTGTTCTCTTCTGATGCCAGTTCACCTGGTTTTCACCTTTCTCTGAATAACCCTGTATGTAAAATTAACACCCCCCCCCTTTTCTTAGGCAATTGCATAATGTACGTAACATCATTCATACGTACATAAGCAAACTGATTTTCTTGTATGATTTTCACACACAAGGTACACAAGCACCTGTTTGGTGGGTTGATGCTGCGTGCAAAACTCACGAACAAACGGAGTAGGAGGCGGGAGTGAGTTTGGGCAAGGGACCAGACCGGAATGCGAAAAGGAGTTTGGGGGAAGGGACTGGACTAACGGGAGAGATGACCGCTCCGGACGGGAGGGTGGGGTGGTGGCACAGGAATCCACCTCCAAGTAAGGACAGAACACCATCGTCATAGCTCCTCCACCCAGTCCCAGTAACCCATTGACTGTGCTATAGTTCCGCTACTGCTAAACTAAATAAAAACAAATTGATTATGTCTGACATAACCAAGAACTAAATCATACAGAGTAAAGCAGCCTGCACAACTTCTGCAACCAGCTCCGAACTCAGTCTGATGCTAAACAGTGTGTGCTGTATACAGGCCGATTTAGGCTAGGGTCAGACGAACGCATTTTTCACGTTGTCCGTGAAAAAGTGCGTTCGAACGAATGGACGTATTTTTTCACGGAATACGCAATAGCGGTCATACGATGCGCAGTTTCATCCGTGATTTTGTACGGATCATCAATAAAACCCTTTTTGTGTCTGGACGTTATGTTGGCCGGACATTAGCAGCGTCTGACGTCTCCTAATCACGCACACATGCCGCTAGCGGACGCAGCGCACTCTGTACGTCAGTACTAGTGGTTTCACGTTCTCAAAAAAATGCGTTTGTTTGCCGCTTGCGTTGCGCAGCCGGACTTTTGTGCGACCGTACTTCGTATATTGGCCGTCATTGCCCGGCATCTGCTGCTAGCACGGCCGTGATTATGTGCGGCTGCACGCGCGTTCGCACTGCCTCAGTCTGACCCTAGCCTTAATTGACCAACCGATTAAACGATAATGAAAATAGTTGTCAACTATTCTCATTAGTTGTCGATTAATTGATTAGTTGTTTCAGCTTTACAGAGTATGGTCTAAAATTGACACGCGCTTACCTTACATCAAGGGGTAGTATCAATTCATATTTATGACAATACTTAAGGCAGGGGCATTTTTTTCCCCGGGCTCGGATTGTGTTTGGAATGTACTTGTGTCAGTTTAGGACGCTAATTACAGTTGCTTCGAAAACGACTATTTGTAACCTGATATTTTATTTGGGGGGTCTTCTTTAATCACCTTATTTTCACGACTTTAAGATTCTCAGCCTAAAGGTGGCGTCCTTCTCATGGGGGTGGATTATTTTCTCTTTTTCCTGTTGGTCTTGTATATGTGTTGCAAATACAACCGCACCAACCCGGGGATAAAAGGTAGGATGTGGGAAGGCACGCTTTGCCTGGTGCCCCACCATGGCTGATGTAGTCCTGGATGTAAGTAAGGGTAAATTCTTCATCTACAGTTTGTGCTGTCCAGTCCAATCAGGACCAATTGTGAAATTAATCAAAGCCTCGGTCTTCCTCCACAGGGATCTCTGGTGAAAAAGTTGAAATTGACCCGGTCACCAATCAGAAAGCCAGCACCAAGTTCTGGATCAAGCAAAAACCAATTTCCATTGACTCAGACCTTCTTTGTGGATGTGACCTTGCCGAAGAGAAAAGTCCCAGTAAGTGACAAACGCTAAGATGCACACTAAATTGCTCAACAAATAGGCTTGATGAGCCTTTAGAAAAATTGCTGTTGCTAGGTGACTGTACAGCTCAGTGTGATGGGCAATTTAATGACACATTACACATGCTGCTACCATTAGATCACTTTGTTTTTACATAGCATGGGTCTTGTAAACCATTAAACATGTCACTCTCGTTTAGTCACCTTCCATTTAAGTGTGGCTGACCTTTTTAAAACTATATTACCATAAATTACAAAACATGTTTTACTGGGTTAATGTCCACTTTTGGGGGGCTCCTGTAGCAATAGAGTTTATGCTGTGATGAATGCATACACCAGTGATGGCTATTGGTTGTATGTAATATTATGGGATATTGGTGAAACGTTATGGGATATTGAGTTAATAAACATGTCATAGTCCACATGCTTAAAGAGGTACAGGGTGGGTATCCAAAATGTTTGGGGCCAGATGTACTTGGTTTTTGATTTTTAAATTTTTTTTGGAATATTTACATGAAATAGTGAGAGATTTTAGGGATCTGACCCACGTCTAAACACAAGATTGATTTATGTTTCATATACGCATAATCTGAAGGTAATTTTATACAATATTTGTACTAATTTTTGTCTCCAATCACATGAAGTCAGGTGTGGAATGTTCCGGTTCAGGTGTTAGGTCAGATTTTGGAATTTCAGATAAGAACTTCTCAAACTGTATAGGATTTTATTTCTTAATCTTTTCTTTGTGTTGCTATAATTCAAGCTGTCTGACTGATTTTTTTGGGGGGGGTTAGCAAGTAGCTAAACCATAGATCCAGGTGGAATCAGGTGCTTTGTTACTGCTGAGTTCAAAGAAAATAGACTGGAGACCGCCTTAAAATTAAAGTCATGTCACATTTATTCCAAGTAGACAGCACCAATCGTCTTTCTAACTTATTTCATCCCATTTCCGTTTGACAATTTGCTCTTTGCAGTTTTGTCCTCTCCTCCGATGTGGGCCCCAAACTGTACTGTTCAATTGAGCCCTTGGGGCTCTCATACCATGCGGAAAGAAGAATAAACATTATGTGCTGACAGGACAGACCTTTAGATATGAAGTCGTATATATTTGGCTTAATAATTTAGGGCACTAACGATTATTTACATAATCAGTTGGCCGATTAATTGATTCATCGGATAAAAGAAAAAACATTCTCATTGCATATTTTTCGCAAGCAAAGGTACACGATCACCTGCTCACAGTGATGGATTGTTGCTGCGTGCGCAACTTAAGCCCATGACTGATTTCTCCCCAAACGAACGCTGCTACAAGCGCTCAGACATGATGATGTCAGCATATAATCAGGGTGAGAAAGGGGGGCACTCCACGCAGCCAGGCCACTTTAGCTTATTAGTGTTCCTTTACAATAATTTCAGGAACAAATTTTGCGGGAGGAGGGTACGGAGGTGGAAGGGAGTGAGTTTGGGCATGGGACTTGACCCGAGTGTGAGAGAGAGTAGGTTTGAGCAAAAGACAGGACCCGAGTGTGGGAGGGAGTTTGTGGGAAGGGACCGAACCAAAGGGAGGAAATTGCAGCTCCAAACCAAAGAGGGGGTGGCAGGCAGGTTGAGGTGGTGGCACAGGATGAAGCAGAATCTGAGGGTATAACGTTTAACTCAGTCTGACTCTAAACAGTGAGTGCTGTACACAAATCGATTAATCGGCAGCCGATTAATCGTTAATGACACTAGTTGTCAACTGTTCTCATTATCAATTAGTTGTCGATTAATTGATTAGTTTTTTCAGCCCTAGTTCATATAGTCCTAGACATGGTTTTCTTTTTTTTTTCTTTCTTTTTGTACCAAAAAACAAAATGTTTCCCTCTTCAGACCCTATTGGAAAGAATATAGTACACACTGAATTGATCTGCAGATCTCTCTAGAGCCTTCTTCTTTTGGGAGGGCGTTGCAGACTTTAGTTTGAAACGTTAAAAGGAACACGCTACACACCCTGACCACTTTATATTATTAAAATGGTCAGAATGTGAGGAGTGCACCCCCAGCCCCCCCCTTTGCCTAAAACACTGAGTGAAGGGGAGGAGTTTCCTCCATCACACCCAGTGCTGTGCGTCACCAGCATCCACGGAATTGGAATTTCCCAGCTGCCATTTACTGCTCGGTACTGCTAGTGCCTGCGTGTCGACATCACTATCTCTGAGACCAATCGCACTAGCAGTCACTCTCAGAGGGGTCGATGGATTGGAGCTGCACAGGCGCTACAGGACTTGCGGACGTAAAGTTCGCAAGTCCTGTTGTGGTGCGCAGTTTGCGTTTCCAACTCTGCGCAGGGAGCGCAAATTGTGCAGAAAAGCCTCAGGGACTTCTGGGTTCAGGAGTCCCTGGGTCAAAGAGGAGGAGCTGTGCCCATCGAGATAGAAAAGGTAAGTAAAATGGAGCAAAATAAAAAATAATTGGGCAGAGGCTGACTGCAGCCTCTGCCCAAATTACACTGGTCAGCAAAATAAAACTTTTTTTCCTTTCGCAAGAACTAAATTAACTGAATCTAAGTGTCTTTGTCATGCTGAGTTCAAATATGCTTTCACATTGTCTCCATCGGACAGGGGTTTCTTGTGGCACATGTTTAAATTTTTTATAGAATTCATACTGACCTAACACTGAATGAATAAACTTCATTTTGGCTTTCCTAAAACGTTTTATATGATGATTTTTGGAGTTATCACTAAGAAACCTACAGCACTTAGGCCGGGTACACACTAGCATTTTCTTCTGCGCACTGGCGTGCGTTAAAAAGGACGCACTTTATGATGGAAGAGATTGGTAGATGCCAGACGATGTGTTAATTTTGATGCAAGTCGTAAAAACTGAATTTCTTGTCACAGCTGCTGAGACACACTGTCCTATCCAATGTGCCTGCAGGTGCGCTCATTTGACGTTCGCACGTGGCGTCAATCCTAGCGCAAAAGCCTTGGTGTTTCCATGACAGACGTCTTCAGCGCGCGTTATGCGAAATTATATGCTACAACGGACGTCATAAAGAGTGTCATAACGCACGCTAGTGCGCAGAAGAAAACGCTAGTGTGCACCCGGCCTTAAGGTCATGAATTCTGGACACTTTGGTACAGGATACACTTCACTATGTAATACAGGCCTTATTGCAGGTGGCACATTGGGATAGTTAAATGTATATTTTGTTTTAGATGTGATTCCTCTAATGTTAAACAGAAATCGCAATCCGTTGAATGATCCTTCTGTTCTCCAAATCATAGGAATTGCAAATGGCATTTGTGTACCATTTTTCCATCCGATGAGAAGCCTAACACATGATACATATATTTGGGGCCTAGTCTATATTTATGTCACCAGTTTTACACCCAAAATAAAGTTCATAACACTCTTTTTTTACAAATGGTGTGAACTTTTTCACCACACACGTAGCAGAAATTGTCTGGATGATTTAAACACTTTCTTGACATATTGAAACTTTTCTTAAAAGTAATAAAACATAAAAATGAGAACAACATAAAACACTACGCCTAAAGAGAACCAAAATACACATGTTGATGGGCTCACTACACGTTTAATATTGGCTGTCTGCTTATCCTTAATGCAATATCTAAACGTGATACAACATGGTTGACCATGAATAAGCCTGCATGGTGTTGCCAACCCATTCTGCATAAAATTTCCAACATTTCACAATTTTTTTTATAACTTACAAAATTCATAACACAGCCTAATGTATAGAAGTATATTATACAAAAAATGACTGTCACAAAAAACTATGCCTGATGGAAAAATTCTGATTACATATTGAAATTCAGGATAAAAAACTGCAATAGAGCCAGTATTTAGTTTTCTTGTGAAAAAAATCATGTCAACCAGTGTTATTTAAGGACAAAAATAGGGACACTCTACTTTTCAATAGAATGTTCCTTTAACCCTTTCCATGCGGAGGACGCATCCTGCCGCATGGCTACTTCGCTGCGGAGGACGCGCTGAGCGTGTCCTCCCTAAGCAGTGGCGATCGGCCGGGATTCCGGCCGATCGCGGCGGCACCCCGGTGCGGGCTGACATCATCGATGTCAGCCCAGCCTCCGGGACCCCGGTGGGCACAATAGACGTCATCGTGCATGCGCGATGACGTCTATTTCAGGCACCCCCCCTGCCATTGCGAGGAAGGTGCCTGAAGGGGAGGGGGGAGATCCTTCGGACCTCTCCCCCTCCCCATCCGTGCGGGCCAGCCAGTAAAGGCAGACACCGCTTGGAAGGGCACAGCCTGCCCTTCCAAGCGGCGGCTGTCTTTAACCCCTAGGGGGCTGGATCGCGATATGGCGCTAACATGCGCCGTATCGCGGTCCCCTCCCGGAGCTGACCGACATCTTGGATGTCGGCCAAGCTTCCGGGATATCCCCCTAACTACTGGCGTCATCGCGCACAGTGCGATGGCGCCAGTCCCGCAATTAACCCCTTGCTGCCACCTATGGTGGAGATGGGGGGTTCCAATGAACCCCCTATCTCCTGATCCGTGACAGCTAGGGGTTAATATAGAAAAAACACCTTACAGTGTAAAGGAGCGCTTTCAAGTTTAAACAATATCACACATATATCGAAATGGAGAGAGAGACAAATCTTTTTCTTAGTCTTTCAGTATAGTCCCAAACTCGGTATATACCATCAGTCTCTAAAAAGACAAAGGAAAAAATCTCATTGTGTAGTATTTAAATACACCAGAATGGAAGGGCAAGGAAAAAAATACACTCACAAACGAGGAGTCTACAAGACTCTATACGTGTGCCTCTAAGCTTCTTCTGGGGGGCTCCTCCCATCAATAGAAAAAAGCCTTCTTGTTCTTCAAACCTTGGTGATAACTTCTGGTCAAACGATATATACTCTTGAAATGGAAACAGACATGTTATTGGGTTGGGTTATTGTTTAAAAGAAACGAGGAGAGATTCTACTCACATGCCAAAGAGCCTCTAATTAAAGTGGCTCTGTATATACGCCTAGGACCTCTTGTGTGAGGGGGGTCCTTCCTCAACCTTTTGTTGACCGCTGGATCCTACCTCCGTTGGAAGAATGTAGACCAAAATTAAAATTTAAGTGATAAAAAGAAAATTTATTATAGGTACAAAAAACCCCAATTATTAAAATATACGAATAAAATGATTAGAGACGCGTTTCGCCCACTGCTGTAGGCTTCCTCGGCCGAAGAACTTCGTTTGTGAGTGTATTTTTTTCCTTGCCCTTCCATTCTGGTGTATTTAAATACTACACAATGAGATTTTTTCCTTTGTCTTTTTAGAGACTGATGGTGTATACCGAGTTTGGGACTATACTGAAAGACTAAGAAAAAGATTTGTCTCTCTCTCCATTTCGATATATGTGTGATATTGTTTAAACTTGAAAGCGCTCCTTTACACTGTAAGGTGTTTTTTCTATATTTCTATTTGGAGTGTAGGATATACTCAACTAGTGAGCTGCTCTTATATACAATACTCTTGCAAGAATACCATTTTTATAGCGCCATTTCACACTAAACCCATCTGGTTTTTTTTTCTAGCTAGGGGTTATGTTTGACATCATGGGAAGGGCCAGAGCATGGCCTTTTTAATGATACCAAACATGACTATGTACAGTTAAAATAAAAAAAATTAAAAAATTAAAAAAAAAAATGTTTTGTTTTGTTTTATTAATGCAGCAATATTGTTCCCATTTCAATTATAATGTGAACAATGATGCTGCATTAACGATTTTTTCTATGGGGGGCGTTTGCCAAAAAACACGTAATTTTCCCCCCAAAAAAAGTAACGATTCCCGTTTCTAATTTTTTTAACAAGCGCAACCCATAGAAAATATAACCGCAAACGCTCGCATGTTAAAATGTGAAAAAAAACACTTTACACGTTGTAAATTATTGAAAATTCTAATTTTATTGCATTTTATGTTATAATATACAGACAGGACATAACGTATACATATAAAATTTACATATTATGAATCTACCGAGTCTCCCGGAAAGAACGATGTATAATATGTCTGGGTCAATTAATAAAATGTGACTTCAAATCGCATTTAAACATGATGAGCGAAACCGGTAAAAATGAGCTCAGCACAGAGGTGTGAAAAGGCTCAGCAGCGAAAGGGTTACGGTAGGAGTCCTCCTCCAAAAGAAACTCTACAAATATAATTATTATTGATATGATCTTTTTGTTTGATTTGGTCTAGTTTGCCCCTCGTATGCCTGGAAGAAATATTGCTACAGATTGACGTTTTTTGCCTTTAGTATTAAAAACACACACAAGAAAATAGCGACGCGGTGGGGTCAGTGAAAAGCAGTTTTCTTTCTCTGCTGGCTTCCAGACTCTGCGTTTGTTGCACAAGTTTTGAGTATGATTGTTATCAGGCGGTGATGTATGTCTTACTGCACGGCTTACATCAAAAAAATGATTCCTGGGGTCCTCCTTGAATGAATTATGAGAGCGAATAAGAGGATGGGGAATAGATAAGAGCTCAGACTTGTGCAATATATCCTCTTCTCTGTGTTTTATCTCTGGTAACACAAGCTCAGCCTATCTAATGCAGGATGATATTATAAATTGTACTTATGCACGCAGCCAAACACAGGCAGAGCAGGGTCAATTGTATGGCTGTCAGAATGAAGATGTCAGTCTGGTAAGAGATGGTTCCAAGCAGAGGCTGCTCCCATCCTATTTATATAGTGGTCACAGAATTATCAGTTATTCCCACAAGGTCACTCGCACCTCAATATATCCAAACTTTTTAGTGTATAATACACAACTTTTCCAGTAGTAAGTTCTGGTGGTTCATTGTTCCTTTATTTTGTTTTGTGCACTCTTCATTTTCAAACACACCATCAACCTTTACAATATTAAATACCAACAAAACCAACACATGGGTCGATATATAAGTGATATGTGTATGCCTATGTTAAAGCCAATTTACTTAAAGGGATACTCTAGGCAACATGACCACCTAAGCTATTTTAGGTGGTCATGATGCCCGGAGTATGCCGCCCTCTGTCTCCCCTCCCTCCGCTCGACAGTTCAGCAGAAAAAGCTGAAAACAGCTGAGAGAGGCGGAGGAGTTTACTCCGCTCTCCCAGCTGTCAGTCAGCAGAGCGGGAATCCTATTTCCCGCTTCTGCCGACTTTTGCCGAGTAGGAGACGTCATCGCGCTTTCAGCGCGATGACGTCTCCAGCTCGCCGCAGTAGCTGGCGGCAGCGGCTGAGGGTTAGTGTTGCGCGCATCCTCTTGCGCGCAACACTAATCCTCAGAGGGAGCCGGGAGGAAACCTGCCGATTGGCTGGCTTATGTGAGAGGCGCGCATGCGCGCTTCTCACGTAAACCAGAAGCCAAGAAGGACGGGAGCGGAAGAGGAGGGAGGTGAGTATTAAAAAAAAAAAAGACGCCGCTGGAAAGAAGTGGATTTTAGGGTAAGTATTACAGTTACAAAAAAAAAAAAAAAAAAGATTTCGGATAGGAATAGGGATAGGTTAGGATAAAAAAAACGGGGGAGGTGATTTTTGAGTAGAGTGTTCCTTTAAATAAAGTCACGTCTGCCTTTTGCAAATCTGTTTCAACAGGTGATGGGAAAAAAATGATAAAAATCCCCCAATTTGAAGCTATTTGGACCAACAAATGCTTCTTCACTCCCAGAATTTCAATAAAGTTGCTCTTTTGATCAACTTGATTTTAAATCCTTTTTAGTAAACCTTATATTTAGTTGGAACAAAAAAAAGAGCAATTTGTTTTGCCTACCATGACCTTAACCCCCTCACTAAGGAGATCGAGATATCTCAGGTTTCAAAGGCACCATCCGGTGCCCGATAACGAGATATCTCGATCTGCAGCTAAAAAGCAAATTAAATTTGTTTGCTGCAAGCAAATTTCATTTGCTTTTGGGCTGTAGAAGGTGTCCGCAAAGTTTTAGTTCTGTGGACATAATGCCCAAAGAGCTAAAACTGTGTAAAATGGACTAATTGAATTTCCTGACATTGGACGGCACCATCTACTGGCCAAATTTGTTATTACAGTAATAAGTACACTGCGACTATGCACAAATATTTCTTGCTGTATAATTAAAAATAATTTTTCAAGAAAACACTGGTTCTTGACAAAAATTTTTGGGGAAATCAATTGGTAGTGAAGGGGTTTATCTGTCTGATCCTTCAATGAACGGACTGTAGGGAAAACCTTAGCCACTGGTTAGGGCTTTCAAAATTTGAGGGTCCAGTAAATGTGAGGTGCCTTGTGCTTTCACTCCTACTTTTACTACAGAGCATCTGTATAGGAGACGAGCCTAACTCTGTCAGATCTATTCACTAAAAGTGAAAATCAGGAGAATTGGCAGGAGAAGAGAACAATCCAGACCAAATAGCAGATTTGGAAAGCGAGAAAAATGGGAGAATTTTTCTGGTTTGGCTATTTCGACCTCCAATTTTCACTTCTCCGGCCAATTCTCCTGAGTTTCACCTTTAGTGAATAGCCCTGCATATTTTGACAAATGTCATGCGAGTTCATTTTAAAGGCCTAAAAAAAATTCCAGGCCACGATTAAGGTAATAGTATAAAAACGTGGAAATTCTTTTATTTGTAATTTTTTGTTAAAAATAATTTTTTTTTTTTAAAAAAAAGGGTTAACTTTCATTCAGACCAGCATATTTATCCAACTTCTGATACCTCCCAACCTTCCTGATCATAACCAATCACATTTTGTTCTCACAGAAAACCACTGCAGACATAGAGGGATTTCACATAAAACACAAGACGGATGTGCCCTGTGACAGATAGACCTTGCCAGAGAGAAATTAATTGCTTAATCAAGGCAGTTCATTTGGGATCCCACCCTGATTGATGAATTTATTTCTTACAAGCAGTGTATAGATTCCACATATGTCGGGGGAAGAGGTTTTAACAAATTATGTCATTGTCTTAAAACTATGGAACCTCTGACAACGCAAATGATCTCCCATGTATTTATAAAACACATATTTGCCATTTAAATAGATTGCATTTTACTTATACAATCTATTGTTTACCTGTCCTATAACCTCTTAGTTCCTTTGGTGTGTGATCCAGGAAGTGAAATTCTCTGGGTCTGATTGACACATTTCCAGGTGGAGTTACAATCTCCGCTTTGAAGCTGAGTGGAGTAGAGATAACATCACTGCTCTATAACCGTGGAGACACCGTTTCGAATCCCGGCAAGCGCACTTCTCCAGTAAGTGGCCTTGGCTAGACACCTAACGGTACATACTCACCACCCAGGACATACTTGAAAACGAGAGAAATATCAATGCATCCTTCCTGGTAAAATACGTTCTCAAATTTTTTTTTCTTCAAAAAAGCCCTTTTTCACATAAACAAAATAGTCTTGAAAACTGGGACTACATGGACAGTGTCCTTACACAATAGCCATTAAGTGAACCGAAGTTGATACGGTGCCTCGAGTCCTTTTATTTAAACGTAGCCAATTTCCGAAGCTAAATAATGTAAAACAAATGGAATCGGACGTTCTTGTAAACCAATCTTGTTCAGAGAGACCCACATGCTTAACCCACCAGTGACCATTATAAAACCCAATACCAATATTTTTATTGCAGTCCAGTTTAATGCTGTGTGTCTTTTATATTCTTCTTTATATTCTCCTTTATGGGATAACAAATGCCCAGTCTGTGAAGCCATAAAGCCACAAATACGTTTTTATTTGCACACATGTACACAAACTAAACAGACATTTTTATGTCGTATATTTGTTTTCTTGCGTACATATACTGTGTTATATAAAATATGCACCATAACACACATGAACAATATGTGCGCTCGCCCAGCTACATATGTTTAATAGAGATAGGACTTGAGAAGAGGAGTTATTTAGTATATATATATGACAATAATGCGATTGTATCAGGCTACCGACCTCCGAATGACTACTATTGAAACATTAGCCTTCTAAACTCACACTATTATGCGCCCTACGAGTTTCTCTCTCCAGAGTAAATCAATCAGCGTCCTCTGTGATTCCCTTTGCCGCTCTGACAGCCCGGGCTATCTGCCTTGGAAATAGAATGAAATTGAAAGTGCTACATAATGGCTTTATATCCCCCAAAAAAGATGGCTTAACATTAGAGATTTTATCTACCATCTAAACCGCATCTAAACGCGCCACGAGCGGTTGTGGTCAAGCAGGGGTTAAGAATACCTGCGAGACATCATACGGTAGAAATTATCCTGTCTGGGTTCCCACCGAACAGATGCTTCGACTGCTTTAGTTTAAGACGGCTGATATTGTCAATGTATCAGTGGGGGGGGGGGTGAATAGCAATCTGTAAGCGTCCGTTCCTACGGGGAAACTCCGGTCCCTGCAGACGCTTTAATATGAATGTAGTAAATTGTTATTGAGGGCTGTACAACCGAAAACTCTGCTCGGAGTGCCCTGAATCGACAGGCTAAAAATGCAAGGATTGTATTACTTTTTTTTTTTTCGACAAATAGTCGCTGGAAATTGGTCAAAACCTCCGTGGGTGCAGAACTTCTCCTATTGCACTATGCCAGCCATACCGATGAGATTATGTACATATTGTGCCTCGTTCTGTCTTTCAAATAGACCAACTACTGGCTTAATTGGTTTCACCTCATTTAAACACACTCAAAGATAATTACCCCCCCCCCCATCCGATTTATATCATTTGATAGGGAGAGAGAAGTCGATGATCATTTCCCTATACAGTGTTTTTAAAACAAGGCACCAAGCACTGATTGGATCTCGGCCTGTCCCGTTACACCCCTCTATCTAGCAGTTCCACGCGGATGATCCGAGGTTGACGGCAGGAAGATTGATGAAGACAGCAGATTCTGGGGCTACCATCAGTGTCTGTCCTACTAAAAGAATAGTAAGGGGTTGCGCGCCTGTTTTTTTTAATGGTTTTTTTCTTTTTTTGCCTTTTTTTTTCTGTTTCCATTTTTTTAAAAAAGAAAAAAAAATCTGCCCCCTCCCCATTACTTCCTTTATCCTGGAACCTCTGACCCCAGCCTCCTGTCGGCAGCTGTCACGGATAGTGACAGTTTGATTGATGTTCCTCTCGCCCCAGAAGTGTGTCTGTGCTATTCACTGCACATACACACAATGCGACATGCACAGAGGAACATCGAGTTATGGAGATACACCCTGAGACACAAAGAAAACATACGTGAGCACTGACAGATAAACAAAAAATATATATATATAAACAGTATACTTAAACATGTTTAACTACTATGTGACCAGTACATGCATGGACAGGAAAAAACCTCTGCTGCAAA
Organism: Leptobrachium leishanense; assembly: GCA_009667805.1. NCBI lineage: Eukaryota > Metazoa > Chordata > Amphibia > Anura > Megophryidae > Leptobrachium > Leptobrachium leishanense. The sequence goes on along the minus strand of CM019071.1, from coordinate 116,505,110 downwards.
ATCACAAGCTGTAATAAAGTAGCAGATTGCGACTCCAACTCATTGTTAACACTATTTCTTGATGCAAGTTGTTACTGCGCTTTCTCTTCAGCGCTACGTTAGGAAGAGCATCCAAAGGGTATGGGTACCGCAACCCAGCAGCTTTAAACTGAAAATCCCAGGCAGTTCTGTTCTCAGTTGTTGGTCACAAACATCCTATCATTTCCACTGCTCGTTTTTAATCACCAATACTTAATGTGGAAATTATATTTAAAAATAATTAAAAAGAGGCATGCCCACAACACACATTTGTTGTAACCCCCAGGAAGGGTTTAAAGCCTTCTCTAAATACCCAGGACATACCTGAAAACGAGAGACATCTCTATCCTTCCTGGTAAAATACTTTATAAATAAACTTGTCAGAATTATTTATACAGTGCCAACATATTCTGTAGCGCTGTACAATGGGTAGGACTAAACAAAGATAAAATGAACACATTTGACAACGTGAAAGATGGGAAAAGAGGACCCTGCTCAAGTGAGCTTACGCTCGAAGAGGAGTGGGTAAATCGAGTGCAGAAAATAAGGAATAATGGGATGAATGAGGACCGTGTGGAACATGGAACAAGAGGAAAGCAATGGGTGGTGGGATTATGGAGTGAGCCGTTAGACTTTTTTATTTTTTGAGAAAGTATTTTACCATTAAGGATACATTGAGATTCTCAAATGTCGTCTTTTTATCGTTTTAATTTTAGAATTCTAGTTTCACAATTCTACTTTATTAAATTAAAACTGTAAAATTTCTAATTTAATATAAAATAGTTTTAAAATTCTATTTATGTATAAAACTGAAACATATTGCGCAGTGCAATAGCAAGACAAAAGCGAGCTTGAACTAAGATAGAGAACGCTCAGAAAAATGATAGTAAATGAAGACCCTGCTGCAGCAGACTTAAAATTTAAGAGACATAAACGTACAAACTCCGGTAACGCAATATGATGTGACCGTGCATATAGCGTTATAGAAAACATACAATATATTTCTTGTGTAAAACAATAGTGTGGTATAGTGACAAAATGTGCTTAGTAGTGTGATTTTAATAATTCAATTAATTGGGGTTGTCCGTATGTTTTGGTTTCACATGTACATGGAAGAGAAATAATCAAGAGACAAGAAATAGTGCAATATTGTTTCAAATATAGGTGAAATAAAATTATTTTCAATATTGTTTCAAATATTAGTGAAATAATTTTATTTCACTAATATTTGAAACAATATTGCACTATTTCTTGTCTCCTGATCTTCCATGTACATGTGAAACCAAAACATACGGACATCAAATTATTAAATCACTCTGCGTAGCACAGTTTGTCACTATATCACACTATTGTTTTACACAAGATATCGTATGTTTTCAATACCGCTATATGCACTGTCACATCATATTGCGCTGCAGGAGTTGGTATATACGTCTGTGTTTCTGACGAGATGGATTGCATTTAATTATTTAATCTCTTGTGTAGCTGCCTTGAAAAAACAAATGTTTTTCCCGTTCCAGGGTAATATATGTAAAGTTAAATATAGATTTATTTGGAGCTATTTTATCACACTATTTTGGTTATTTGTACAGTTAAAATTTAAAAGGAATATGTTGAATTGGAAAGATTGAACATTAGAAAATATGGGATACATATTATCAGAAAGGATGTAATACAGGGAGCGATGTCATGTCAAAGGCAATTATTGGGCATGTCACCCATACTATATGCCGACCCGTGAGAACACTCCAGACTCACAAACTGGTTGGCTATATGTCAGTGAGAATACTCCTGACTAACAAGCTGATTGGCTATATATCAGAATACTCCAGACTCACAAGCTGATTGGCTCCATGTCAGTGAGAATACTCCTGACTCACGTGCTGGTTGGCTATATGTCAGTGAGAATACTCCTGGCTCACAAGCTGATTATTATTATTATTATTATTCTTTATTTATAAAGCGCCAGCATATTCCGCAGCGCTGTACAATAGGCACAGTATAGACAGGGTTACAATACATTGAACAACATTTGACAAACAGTACAGGAGATGAGGGCCCTATTCCCGTAGGAACTCACAATCTGGGAGGGTTGGGGTTGGAAACAGGAGGAGAGGACTGCAAGGTGAGAGTGATTGATGGTTGCGTCAGTGAGTTGGGTGGTAGGCTTCCCTAAATAGGAACGTTTTAAGGGAGCGTTTGAAGGAAGAGAAGTTAGGGGAAAGTCTGACAGTACGAGGGAGAGCGTTTCAGAGACTGGGGGCTGCGCGTGAGAAATCCTGCAGTCTATCATGGGAAGAGGTGATGCGGGGAGAAGCTAGGCGCAGGTCACTGTTTGACCTTAGGGAGCGGGCTGGGGTCTATTTGGTGATTAGTGAGGACAGGTAGTGGGGAGCTGAGTTAGTGAGGGTTTTGTAGGTAAGGATAAGGATTTTGAACTTAATTCTGCAGTGGATGGGGAGCCAGTGAAGTGACTCGCAGAGGGGAGCGGCAGAGACAGAGCGGCGGGTGAGGTGAATTAGCCTGGCGGAGGCGTTCAGGATGGATTGTAGGGTGGAGAGGCGGGACAGAGGGAGGCCAGATAAGAGATTATTGCAATAGTCGAGTCTGGAGATTACCAGGGCGTGTATGAGTTGTTTTGTGGTGACAGCGGTAAGAAATGGCCGAATTCTGGAAATATTACGCAGTTGGTATCGGCAGGAGGAGGAAAGAGACTTGATGTGGGGGATGAAGGAAAGAGCAGAGTCAAGTGTAACTCCAAGACAGCGAACTTGGTTTGATGGGGAGATGGTGATACCCTCCACCGTGATAGAGAAGTCAGGAGGTGGGGAGGCATTGGAGGGAGGAATAAGTAGGAGTTCAGTCTTTGACATGTTGACTTTTAGGTGGTGGGAGGCCATCCAGGAGGAGATGCCAGATAAACAGTCACTGACTTTTGAAAGGACAGGGGGAGAGAGATCAGGGGTAGAGGGGTAGATCTGAGTGTCATCAGCGTAGAGGTGGTAATTAAAGCCAAAGCTGTTGATGATTTTGCCCAGGGAGGAGGTGTAGATGGAAAAGAGCAGAGGACCAAGGACAGAGCCTTGAGGTACACCAACAGAGGCAATGAAGCTGATTGGCTATATGTCAGTGAGAATACTCCTGACTCACGTGCTGGTTGGATATATGTCAGTGAGAATACTCCTGACTCACGTGCTGGTTGGATATATGTTAGTGAGAATACTCCTGACTCACGTGCTGGTTGGCTATATGTCAGTGAGAATACTCCTGACTCTCGTGCTGGTTGGCTATATGTCAGTGAGAACACTCCTGGCTCAGAAGCTGGTTGGCTATATGTCAGTGAGAATACTCCTGACTCACAAGCTGGTTGGCTATATGTCAGTGAGAATACTCCTGACTCGCAAGCTGGTTGGCTATATGTCAGTGAGAATACTCCTGACTCACGTGCTGGTTGGCTATATGTCAGTGAGAATACTCCTGACTCACGTGCTGGTTGGCTATATGTCAGTGAGAATACTCCTGACTCACGTGCTGGTTGGCTATATGTCAGTGAGAATACTCCTGACTCACGTGCTGGTTGGCTATATGTCAGTGAGAATACTCCTGGCTCACAAGCTGGTTGGCTATATGTCAGTGAGAATACTCCTGACTCATGAGCTGATTGGCTATATGTCGGTGAGAATACTCCTGACTCACGTGCTGGTTGGCTATATGTCAGTGAGAATACTCCTGGCTCACAAGCTGGTTGGCTATATGTCAGTGAGAATACTCCTGACTCACAAGCTGATTATCAACCAGAACGCATTTTAAAAATGCTTTCTAAACGTGTAGCCTTTAGCTATTTGGCTTTGGATGCCATGGCTGAGATATCCCTGACTTTTCCAAATATTCATAATCCACTCTGAAGGAAGACATCCTTTTATATTCCAGGCATTTATTTTAAAAACTCGTAACATTTTTCACTTCACCACATAATGGAAAAATACATACATAGGATACATTGAAACCGACAAAGACAGATGGTGCAGAGTTGTCCTGCTAGAGCGGATATACAACTCGAACACAAAATGTGTCTGCATGTTTATCTGATCTTCTGTCCTAATCCTCACAGCCCAGTATTTAAATCCTTTCTTTACCTCTTTTATATCCTTCATCCACTTTCTATTGTACACCTTTTTCCTATCGACTATATACCTACCTGTATTTCCTTTTTAACTCATCAATTTATTTTGTTCTTTATTGGTATCCATTCGCCTTGTTCTCCCGTCTTTGTGATGGTTAGCGTCAGGTTTTTTTAAATGTATACATACAAATGTCCACGCACTTAATTTCATCGTTTCCAACTGAAGAGGAAAATTTGTAAAAGTAAAAAAAAATATGAAATCTGTGAGCTGCTCATGTGTAAAACCCTCTGTTCTGGAGTCTCGCCCGTAAATGGAGAACATTGAGTAATTTATTTTTAATTAGCTGTATGTAAAAGGTCAGAGCGTTTTCCGGCATGTCTCTGTCACAGCGCTGACACTCAGAAACCTGCAGTCGGACCCATTTGCACCATTTTTTCATTCACTCGGAGAACATCTTGTGCACGGCTCTTGTGTAAATAAAAGAGGTGCCCTTTTTCAAACCGAGTGCTTTCATGTCGCATCAAAACGAACAGCAGTTATATTCCCAGCCCAGAAATCTATTGCGGTATAAAATACACACAGTACAGCTCTCCTCCAGGCTGCCAGAACCGCACGTTTGTATACAAAGCTACACCAAAATTCAGCTTTTTGTGACTTGAGTATTTTCTCTTTCATTTGTTCTCTTTTTTTTATTTTTATTTGTTCTCTTTTATTATTCTGTTCAATTTCCGAACTCTGTTTGAATGCTTCAGAGCCAGCGCTGTGTCTGTGTGCTTTTTTATTTTTTAATATAAATTTTATGATAAAACGAGCTTTTCAGGCGCAGTGTTTTTTCTCCTATCCAACTCCCTCCATTCTTCCGCTCCAGATTTTCAGAAAGAGGGACTGAAAGGTACGCATTCCGTGCTACCTGCGCATGCGCTCCTACATGTAACCAGCAAATTGTATGCCGTTGAAGCAGGCCCGGATTAAGATCTCTATGGGCCAGGAGCTGAAGATTTTGGGGGGCTTTTTTTGTAATTTAGTGAAATGAAAACGTATTTTTGATTATTTAATAGGGCAGATACGGGTATATCTAACCAGGCAGGTACTGTGTGAGGAAATTTCCATTCAGATTTCAATAATTTAAAAAGTGTGAAAAAAAAAAATGTTTTCCCCATTTTAACCTTTGTGGTTATTTATTCTATAGGGCATTCTTGTTAAAAAAAAAAAAAAAAAAAAAAAAGTGACATGGGAACCTGTTACTGCATTTTTCTGAGAATATATACAGGGTTATTCAGAGAGCGGTGAAAAGCAGGAGAATTCTCCTGCTTTTCACCGCTCTCTGAATAACCCTGATACAATTTTAACCAAAAAATTAAGAAAAAAAAGAAGAAATATTTCCCTTGTGTTTTGGAACATGTTTTTTTTTTATGAATAATATGACTATGTATAAAACACTGACCTTGCTCCAGCGTGGGAAATGAGATGGGGAGTAATGGCAGTGGTATTGCTAATTTTATACGTGACAAATGGACAAAGCCACGCTTTGGAACTAAAAATAAATTTAAAGAAAATTATTTTCTTTTAGATTTTACATGGTCAGGTTTGGTATTAATGCAAAGGCCAGACTCTGCCCTGTCCAATGACCCCTCACTTGACCTTGGATGTGTAAATATTAGTGACGTAGGGGTCCAAAGTTCCCCACAGTGCTCTTTGCTGCAGTGCGGCGGTTTAGGTTTTTGATGTAACCATTCGTAACAATGGATTGTACCATCACCTCCACACTTGTTGGTGACATGAGAAATGTGATGGTTAGTTAGTGCAGCATCATTGTTTACTTTATAATTGAAAAGTGAAAAATATTACTGTTGAAAAGAAAAAGTAAATAATTTTTGTTTTGTTACTTAAAACCTGGTCATGTTTGGTATCATTGGAAAGGTCATTCTCTGGCCCTGTAGCTGCTATGGAGTTCCAGATACTTGGGTCCAAATGAAGACCTAGTAATCTTTTCTCTGTGCCTATTCTGAGGCATGGGCCTGGAGCTGCTGCTCCATCTGCCCCTATAATAATCCAGCCCTGCGTTGAAGACTTCAGCACGTTTTGACTGCCACTTAATGTCCTAAATTCGGGAAACACTAATCCCAACTGCTGATTGACAGCTGGGAAAGCAGAGGAAGTCCCTCCTCGATGTACAGCTATCACAGCGGATTGAGATGATGATGGGGGGGGGGGGTTGTGCAGGAAGTAGGGTTATAACACTCTCACCATGACCCATTTAAGCTTAAGTGATAACGATGGCTAGCATGTCCCTATAATAGACATAACTCCTCAAAAAAAATCCCCAAACTATAATACAACTAGTGAACTAGAAGAAAATACAGTGGTGTTCAGAGTTCTTACAGACTCCATTTGTTATCAAATTCTGCTATAAAAGCACCAGGCTGATTGTGACATTATTAACCTACATGGGTCCTGGATTTGTGCTTTTGTCATTCAGCTAATTAATGCAAAATGTTTACATTTGTCCACTCCTCTTATACTTTTTGTTCCTCCATTAACAAATCAATTCTTGTGTAGTCTCTTAGAAGTCGTTTTTTTCACAGGTACTCGGTGGTGCACCCTGGAGATAAAAGATTTGAGGTGGCATAAGCTGAAATCTCTAGATATATTCACTTCTTGACTAGTGAACCTTCATCTCTGGAAAACAAAAGCTACACTGAAAACCGTTTCCAGAAGTTTATATGCTTTGTGCCCACCAGTTGTAAGCGGTGTGGTAAACGGAGACACTGCTCAGTTGTAAAGACAACTACGTTTTCTCGGTACATAAAATCGAGGCTCATATTGACTTATTTAATAGTAGACATAAATATTGATTTGTGTATAACTACAGTGATTTCTTGGTCAGATCCCTCTCCAGAGACCCACAACATGGTAGGGATATGAAACCATGTTATGACTCCATAGACAAATTAAATCCCACCATTACATATTGAAAACTACTTTCTGTCAAGCCTGGACACAACATGACCAACAGACCACTAATCCGTGATTAAAAACCACTTCACACACAGCATTTTTGCAATTTACACTTCTATAAATTTGCCATTCGTTGGCTTCTGTGTCTTGTGTAGAATTCTCCAAATGTGATAACAAGAATAGTACCAACTACACATGTTTGGGAAACCCCACTATCAATCTCTTTGATAATCTTCCCTTTGTGGTCCATTGGTAAATAGAAGTTGACATAGCAATTCATGAGGGACTTGGTTACCTACGTCTAATGGTTCCATTTAGGTTTGCTCTACATACTATTACAAAATAAATTAATTTTTCTATTCTTGTACATTGGAGACAATGTTGGATAAGTTCTATGACACAACGGCGGTGACATGGTGGTCTTGCCTCATCCTCAAACCTTGTGGTAGCCATACATCTTACTTTGCTTTTAATCACTGAGATATATTTGAGTCGATTTCTGAAATTTATTTTTGGCAAATCTACGTGGTTTATATCAGGATGAGTCAAATTTTACCGTCCACTTAAAATAACCTCTTTTAGGGGCTAGAAGAGTAGATCTCTGTGATGTTGAATGGCTGAATGTAAATTCCAGTAGAGAATAGCAATGCCCATGCATCTTCAGTTGTCGTGACAGAGAGGACCACTTTAACGTAGGTGTTTAATGGATCTGGCAACCCTTGATCGGTATATAAAGCCAAAGGCTCGCGGAATTGCCATGACTTATTTAAAATGCTGGCATGCCACTGCGACCAGAAAGAGTAGCTGACTTGAATCCTAAACTGATTTCAAGCAGCCGTCATAGACCTGAGACGTTGCTTGGTAAAAACATCTTTGGCAGCTGCTATGACATCACTCTCAGCGTCACCCGGAGTTTTCGCTGACTAGTGAATACAGATTGTGGACCCAAATTTTACAGCTGTTTAATTTGCCGAACTATGGATTTTTCCAAATCCCTATACATACAATATATGGTTGAGACCTAATAAGAAGCATTGGTCATCGACTCGTGTATAAGATATATATACAGGGTGTCCATAAAGTCTCTTTACAACTTCAAAAATTCCACAGACAAATGAAAAGACCGATAAGTGAAACTTATTAAAAAATGAGATGATTATATTTGGTAATTTTTTGCCTCATTTAATACACCTCTACGTGGGCATCATTAGTTGCATGAACCCCATCAAGACGGTACTCGATTTATTGCTATGTTCGCTGTAGCATACCCTCATCAATGGTGGCAATGGCATCAGTGATCCTCTGCTTTAGATTAGTGATGTCCCTTACCTTTGTTGGACACGCGATATCTTTAACATAACATCTCCCCATCAAACCAAGTTCGCTGTCTTGGAGTTACACTTGACTCTGCTCTTTCCTTCATCCCCCACATCAAGTCTCTTTCCTCCTCCTGCCGATACCAACTGCGTAATATTTACAGAATTCGGCCATTTCTTACCGCTGTCGCCACAAAACAACTCATACACGCCCTGGTAATCTCCCGACTCGACTATTGCAATAATCTCTTATCTGGCCTCCCTCTGTCCCACCTCTCCCCCCTACAATCCATCCTGAACGCCTCCGCCAGGCTAATTCACCTCACCCGCCGCTCTGTCTCTGCCGCTCCCCTCTGCGAGTCCCTTCACTGGCTCCCCATCCACTGCAGAATTAAGTTCAAAATCCTTATCCTTACCTACAAAACCCTCACTAACTCAGCTCCCCACTACCTGTCCTCACTAATCACCAATACACCCCAGCCCGCTCCCTAAGGTCAAAACAGTGACCTGCGCCTAGCTTCTCCCCGCATCACCTCTTCCCATGATAGACTGCAGGATTTCTCACGCGCAGCCCCCACTCTCTGGAACGCTCTCCCTCGTACTGTCAGACTTTCCCCTAACTTCTCTTCCTTCAAACGCTCCCTGAAAACATTCCTATTTAGGGAAGCCTACCACCCAACTCACTGACGCAACCATCAATCACTCTCACCTTACAGTCCTCTCCTCCTGTTTCCAACCCCAACCCTCCCAGATTGTGAGTTCCTACGGGAATAGGGCCCTCATCTCCTCCTGTACTGTTTGTCAAATGTTGTTCAATGTATTGTAACCCTGTCTATACTGTGCTTATTGTACAGCGCTGCGGAATATGCTGGCGCTTTATAAATAAAGAATAATAATAATAATAATAACATAACCCCATAGAAAGAAGTCGAGGGGACTGATATCTGGTGAATGAGGTGGCCAGGGCATTGGGCCACCCCTTCCAATCCACCGGTCTGGAAATGTTCAACGGGTTTCATTTAACAGTACCGCATTTATCAGGGTACCTGAAATACACAAATGCAATGTGATAAAAACCTTGATAACCACTGAGTACATAGAACAAATCTGATGAAGATATCTCATCAATTGCCTTTGTAATAGATTTTTGAAATTGTAAAGAGACTTTATGGACACCCTGTATATAGATTACTTGCAAAATAAAATACATTCTACATACATTAAGCCTATACTTTATGCCATTGAAGCAGACTGAGGGAGGCACAAAAGCTCTAAAATGCCATTATTTGTCACAAATGCTACTCATGGTCGCTTCATTAGAAGTGCCACCTTCGTGGCCCCAAAAATGATAAAAGCTGTAAAGGACTGTGATTCAGACAGTGTCACTCAACACATTAGTACTACATATATGTATATTGATACTGAATACAATACAGCTGACAGCCACCTCAATCTGAAAACCAGACATGTGGCATCTGTGTCATGCATCAGCTTCTCCATTGCCGTCTTAATAAAAGACTTGGTGGCGTGGCTTGGGCTCCATCCGGAATGGCCGCGTGAGTGTGGAGCTCCGCTCAGACTCCAGCACCAAACGGCTCTCCTGCACTCCCTGACCGGCGATGGGAAAAGCAAATAAGACCCCCGGCGCTCAGAAGCCTCAGGGATCAGATCGGGCGGCAGATACCCCATCTTTGCGCCGCTTTTTGGTGGGGCCCTTAGATCTCCCGGCGGGCCCGCCGGACAAGATGGCGGATGAGGTGAGGACACCAACGGACCCTGAACCGTCCCTGCTCACTTCCTCAGACGCAGAGGCACCCACCTCGCTTGATCCAGCGGTCTGGCTCCCCCTGCTTCGCAATCTGCCCACGAAAACTGACTTAAAGGAGGCAAACGCCGAATTACGCTCCTCCATCATGGCGGAACTGCAACACGTGCGCCACGACATCCAGGGCCTTACACACAGGGTGGACACATTGGAACAGGGATCTGACTCACTGCGGCTAGCCCAAGAAGTATCCACATCAGTCCTGCAATTACGCTCTACTCAACTTCGTAATATGGCCCTCCACATAGCGGACTTAGATAACAGGGGCCGCCGCAATAACCTACGGCTGAGGGGTCTACCTGAAACCGAAACATCTGCGGATCAACTGACGGGTATGCTTTTATCGATTTTTAATACTTTACTGGACAGACCTGAATCCTCAGCCATTGATTTTGTTCGGGCGCATCGAGCCCTCAGACCCAAGGGGACCACGGGGAGCCCACCACGGGACGTCATATGCTGCCTCTATGATTATGGCCTCAAAGAAGACATACTGCGTAAAGCGCGTGAGGCCACGCAATTCTCTTATGCAGGGACTGAGCTACAACTGTACCCAGACCTATCGCCGGCGACCCTGGCCTATAGACGTGCCCTGAAACCGCTTACATCGCTTTTACACGACCAACAGTTTCGTTACCGCTGGCACACGCCAACTGGCCTAGCGGTTCTTTCGGATCAAGGCACCTTTATTTTACAATCCCCTGAGGATGTGGCGACCTTATCGACAGATCTCCAATTACCACCTTTACAATTTCCCTGGCCGGATCCCCTTGCTCTTTATAATCAAGCGGCACGTGGGGCACGCCAGACTCCTCTCCCGCCACGTCCAGGACGAAACAGTGGTCAAGCCGGGAGACGCACCGGCTCGCAGCTGTGATCCGGATCCACCCCGCACCCACGCCATGACTCCATCTGCCTGGAATGGTACCTCTCGAGCCCTATAGCCGAATCAGGCAGAGCCACGTTGGGCTGCCCCTTTGGACTGGGCTAATCTACAGACAGCGATCTGTAACTTTCAACCCTTTCAGTGATGTGCCACGAAGATAGGATGTTTATTTCTCTTTTACTCTCTCGAATGAATCGCCAGACTGCACAGAACATCCTCCTGGCCTCCTTACCGCCTTACCTAGGGGCTACTCGTTTCTCGAAGAGGCTAAAGGGAATTACTGACTGAGGAAGGGGACACCTGTTGATGCTCCTTACTGAGCAGACAACCCCTCACCACCCTGCCTTTTCACTATTTTAGTTCTGGCAGGATACCGCCACTGGACTGGGTGGCCCTTTTTCGCTATCCCACATTGCTGGACTGGCTATGTGAGGGGTCTCCTCCCTCAGAATCCGCACGTGGACTTGTCCCAACCCCAAACCCGGTCAGGTTCGTCTTTAATAATTCAATGCAAGATGGCCTTCGGCCTCCTACATGTTTGCCGTATATGCTTTACTCTACTGCCTTTTTGAGTCATAGAGTGACTCCACACTGTTATGTTTCTTACTTTTTTTTTTTCTCCTTAATTACCGGTTGGTCCCGCCTGGGGCCCGGTTGCGTACCCCGCCGAGGTTAGCGGCCTCGCAGAGTGCGACCGTCATCTGGTGTTTTCACTAGTGGCGTTGTCGCACCCGCCGCTCATCGCCTCTTTGTGATTGTATATAGTTTCCCCTTGCCTTCCCTTGTTTTGTTTCCCGACCCCCCCCTGAGGAACTTGATATGTCGACTGCACACGGCACGCCACTTACACCTGCAGATTTGGTCATTGTTTCCATAAATGCGAATGGTTTAAATGTCCCTGAAAAACGTTCCCACGCCATGAGAGACTTCCGATCCCAGAAGGCGTCGGTTGTGCTAATACAGGAGACTCACTTTCAGGAAGGGAAGGCGCCCACCCTGACGAACTCTTATTACCCACTAGGCTTCTATAGCAATAATCCTGAGGCTAAAACTAAGGGGACTGCGATTATATTTCACAGACGCGTCCCGTTTCAGCTACTTGATTCTGTGACTGATGCGGGAGGCCGCTTTGTTTTTGTCAGGGGCCGGATCTTAGACCAGGTATACACCTTTGCCAACTGTTACGCCCCTAACAAAGCACAACACAAGTTCCTCTCTGCTACACTACGTACTCTTCGAGACTTCGCCGAGGGGTTGGTCGTGCTCGGAGGGGATCTCAACGTGCCCTTAGAACCAGCTCGGGACACTTCCACGGGTACCTCGTCCATACCGCTACACATAATACGCTCATGCCGCAACTCCCTACACACGTCGAGACTTGTAGATTGCTGGCGGACTCTATACCCTGAGGACAAAGACTACTCATTCTATGCGCACCCTTCCCAATCCTACTCTAGGATTGATTACTTGTTCATACCACAATATTACCTCTCGGCTCTACGCAGCGCAGCTATTGGCACGGCCACGTGGTCGGACCACGCCCCTGTCTCTATTACTTTGCGCTCTCCCATGTTCAGGCCGACTGCACCTAACTGGCGCCTTAATGATTCCCTCTTGTCTGACCCGCTTGTGGTTGAGGAGGGACGGCAGACCCTCACGACATTTTTTGAGGAAAACGCCACTGGTGAGGTGGCCTCGCTGCTAGTGTGGGAGGCGCATAAATGCGTGATCAGGGGAGGCGGAGCTAGCTGTGGAAGCGAGCAGCAGCATTTTGGAGGAGCTCTGTGTCTACCACGGATTTTATTGCTTTTTTCGCCGTTTGCACTGCCCTGTGAGCTTCCCGGTTGGCTAGAGGGATCCTGGAGAGTTGAGGTACCTGATTTAGCCCTGAGTTTCGTGCCCGGGGACAGATTGCTGCCGGCAGCGCGATTTGGGCCTAGTCACAGCGGCCATCTTGGAAGCCTACTCGAGGCGTATTGAGATTCCCTCACCGCCCTGCGACCTCGTGCCAGCCCAGCATCTCCGGAACCATGCCTACCGGTCGTTCCCAGCGACGGGCCCCCCGACAGAGGGACATTCGGGATGTTTTGCGAGGTGGGTCCGCTTTTACGGGACTGACTGCTTCTTCCTCCCTCCCCCCGGGCTATGGCTCCTCGGAGGCTGACAGCGACTATGAACCTCAGGGGGGTATTACTGGGATGCCCTGGCTTGCCCCGCAGTCACCGGCGTCTGACTCCCGACCCCTCTCGGCGGCTGCTAGGAAACGGGCACAGAAGAGAAAATCAGCAATGCGGACATCGTCCGGGGCAACGCCGGACACAGAGGATATTTTTGATGGGGACCCGACTGAGATTCCCCTTACCTCCGCCAGTAATAGTGTGACCTCGGATCATCGGTCTGCAGTGGGGACGGGACTTCGACAGCAACAGGTGCAGGAGGAGGACGACCATCTCCCCTCCACGAAGGGGGATCTCCGCAGGATCTTGGAGGAGCTTCGGGTGATACGTGAGGTGTGGCAGCCTGAGGTGGCGGCGTCCGCACGGAGATAGCGGCGATGCGTGCTCAGGTGAAGGTGGTACAGGAGACGACTTCTGCTGTGACAACGGAACAAACTCACCTGTCTGGTCAGGTTGCTGTTTGCGATACCAAGTCGAACTTCTGACACGCTCTGTGGAGATGCTTGAAACGAGACACAGACGCCGAAACAGGGGTGTCCCGGACTCTATTACCTCCGACGCTCTGCCGTCCTACGTGACTCGTCTTGTGCTTCAGGTCACGGGGCTTCCCCCTGACACACCTGACATGCTTGGGTCAGTGTTTCGGGTCAGGAGACCTGCGACGAACCCACCTGGGGCTCCTCGAGACGTCGTAGTGGCCTTCCGTGAAGTGGCTTTCAAGGTCAAGGTTATGTCTGCTCCGGGCGCGAGGGATCCCGTACGCTTTGAGGGCTCCACTCTGGCCCTGTATCATGATCTCCCATTCCAGACCCTGATGGCTCGCAGGCGTTTTCGTGAAGTGACATCAGTTCTTCGCCGACAGGGTGTCCGATATCGCTGGGGTCTGGCAGGAGCTTTGGTGGTGACCCACGCAAATGTCCCCTATACCATCACGGATCCCGCGGTGGCTTGGATTGACCTTGCGGCTGCGGGCCTCTCACCAGATCCTCCGGACCCTCGACCGGATTGAAGGCTGGTTTCTATGCCCTCTACCTCTCCAGGTCTGAGCTTTACTGAATTACACCCCCTCCCCTGCATTTCTCTTATATGCTTACGTGTCCCTGGTCTCTAGCTTGGCCTAGTGCCTGGACTTTCAGGACGGTTCGTAATTTGTTTTGATCAGTCCCAGCCTGCATTGCATAGGGCTTTTGCTTTTTTGCCTGCACATGGTACTTTCTGCCTTTTTACTTATTTTTACCGCCCTGTCCTTCTTTGCGACGCATGTTTTTTGACCAGCTGACCGTAGTTACCTTGGCCGGCCTTAAGTGGCTGCATTTATATATGTTTGATTTCCCACCTTGATGAGACCCCCCGTCTAGGGGATGTTTCCTGCTAACATATTGCTATCCTTAGATTTTTTCGATTCGCTGTTTTTACGATGACACTTTTTTGGCCATGTGTGGTTTCCGTTGCTTGTTATGTCTTCTTGTTTGGCCCTGCGAGGTCATCCATTATTTTACAGTATGATGTAATGCTGACTTATTTCAAAATAAAAAACTTTAAATTTAAAAAAAAAAAAAAAAAAAAAAATGCGTGATCAGAGGCTACTTCATCAGAAAAGGCGCTGAACTGGCTAAAAGCCGATCGGCAGCCATGCGAGACCTACAGCACCAGATAGCCCAGATCTCCTCCGATCACAAGAGGGAGGGTAACCCTGAAACTATAGCACACCTGACTGAACTGCGCAGAGCCCTAACTGCACTTATGAACATGACTTATCACAGATCATACTTACGTTCTAAGGCCCTTTTCCACCTACACGGAGATAAGAGTGGGAGGTTATTAGCGCGCATGATAGCTAAAAAACGCTCAGCTACATACATAGCGAAATTACGCGACTCACAGGGCGTAACACAACGGTTGCCCGCAAAACTTCTTCAAATTACACGAGACTATTATGCTGCGCTTTATGACCTACAAGGTGATACTAGCCCCCAAGACGTGACTCGTAAACGCGCGGACATTATGGCTTACCTCACTAAATACTCCACTACACGAATCTCAAGTCAAACGTCAGAACTTTTAGACCGGCCCTTGACAGCAGACGAACTAGCCCTGGCACTTAAAACCTCCAAAACTGGTAAAAGCCCCGGCCCCGATGGTCTCCCAATCCGATACTACAAAATCTACACTGCAATCCTCTCCCCACACCTCTTGACAGCTTATAATGACCTGGCAGAGGGGCACCCTCTCCCTCCCCAGTCCCTATGTGCCAACATAACGATCCTACCAAAAGAGGGTAAAGACACCGACCTCTGCTCCAGTTACAGACCCATTTCTTTATTGAACCGTGACCTGAAGTTGTTTGCAAAAATCCTAGCTGAAAGACTCAAACCCTTCCCTCCCGCCCTTGTCCATGCCGACCAGGTGGGGTTTGTGCCTGGCCGAGAGGCCCGGGACAACACCATGCGAACTTTGCAACTTATGCATCATGCCCGACGTTCATCCCAGGAGCTAGCGCTCCTATCCACAGACGCGGAGAAAGCCTTTGATAGGGTAGACTGGGACTTCATATCACTCTCCCTGACACGCATTGGCCTGGGCCCTCACCTCCGCGCTTGGATAGGAGCTCTATATGGAAACGCAACTGCACGTGTTTGCGTGAACGGGGTGTTCACGGCCCCATTTCCTATCCGCAACGGCACACGACAGGGATGTCCGCTCTCGCCGTTACTATTCGTATTGACCCTAGAACCATTCTTGGAGGCCATACGGTTAAATTCGGATATTTCGGGGGTTCAGGTGGGTCCTCAACACCACAAGGTTGCGGCATACGCGGATGACCTCCTGTTTTTCGTCACAAGGCCGGAGGTGTCCCTACCGGCGATCATGGTGGCCTTTGGGGACTACGGCAGGCTAACCAATCTTAAAATTAACTATCTTAAATCCCATATCCTCAACGTTTCAGTCCCTGATTCCAGAGCTCAAGCCTTAAAACCATACTTCGCTTTCACATGGGCTGCCGACAAAATTAAATACCTAGGCATCTGGCTCTCATCACAAAGCTCACACCTCTTTCGTGATAACTTCCCTCCACTATTTACACTCATACAGCGTGACCTAGCCAGTTGGAATTACCCACACATCTCGTGGCTGGGACGTATCGCAGTGATCAAGATGAACGTACAACCCCGACTCCTTTACTTGTTACAAACGATACCTATTGATCTCCCTCGGGCGTTCCTTGCTTCCCTCAGGTCTTTAGTGGCCACCTATATTTGGAGGGGTAAACGCCCTAGGACAAGCTACCAGGTACTCACTAGATCTAGAGCGGCGGGGGGCCTGGCCTTACCCAATTTTAGCCTTTACCATCAGGCCTGTCACTTACAGAGGGTAGTTGAGTGGTCAAGAGAGGGATCGGTTAAATTGTGGAGAGCAGTGGAGCAAGAATTGGTGGGGAGGCCGATGACAGTTCTTCCGTGGCTGCCATTGAAAGTAGGTAGGAAACTGGCCAATTCCTCGCCATATGTGGGGGCAACGTACGGGATATGGCGCCGGATAGCGATTAAATTTAACCTCACCTCCTTTCCCTCTCCCATGACCCCGGTGATACACAATGAGGACTACCTTCCTGGTCTAGACCCTCACTCGGTCAGAAGGCTGATACTCACCCCCACACCTCACATACTGCACTTTTTTGATGCTTCGGCTCGCCGATCGCTGACTGACATAATGCAAGACCGACATGTTTCATTTCTTCACTCATTTCATTACGCCCAGATTCGGCACTACTTTGACGGTATCCCCCAACAACATCAGTTGGGGCGCCCACTATGGACATTTGAGAGAATATGTCACAGTACGGGACCTCTCTCACATGGCTTATCACTGCTGTACACGTTGCTCAGGGACGCGACCTCTGCCATTCCACCGCCTTACATGGGAAAATGGGAGTCCGTATTAAATATCACACTTTCGGACGACCAATGGTCCAAGATATGTGAATTAACTCATCATTGCTCCACCTCTTCCAAATTGCAAGAAACCGCATATAAAGTCCTTAGCTTTTGGTACCGGACACCGGACATAATTAATCGTTATGACCCACAGGTTCCTGCGCTCTGCTGGCGATGCAACGATGCACTGGGTGATATGTTACATATCTGGTGGGAATGCCAAATAATCCGACCCTTCTGGGCTCGAATATATGACATACTCAAAGAATTCATTGACCCTCTCCCAGAGTTTACACCTGCTGCTCTACTCCTACATCATAATAATTACTCGATAGCTTCGTACAAACGCACACTGGCCATTCGGGTCCTGAACACTGCCAAGGCCTTAATACCTCTGTTCTGGAGACAGCTCACTCCCCCACCCCTCACACTCTGGTTTACCCGCATGGAAGAACTTCACTCCATCGAACATTTGATATTCAAGGCCTCCGACCGACTACCTTTATACTCTGAAATATGGTCGAACTGGGTTCTCAGATCCTCGGCCACCTCATTCAGAGCGTTACTGACCCTCCCCGAATAGGAGAAGGTTTCTAGGGAGCTGTGCATATAAGAGAATGACAGGATGCTCACAGGGCGAATGCTCCTACCCTCATTTCCCCTCCATACCCCTTATTTACCTTTTTAGTAATGTGTAAGCACTGTAGCCCATACTGGACCTGCGTGTCCATAAATGCTTGTTTGCAATTACTGTGATCCTGCGAGTTCACTGGTTTCTGTGATTTATGTGTTTTCCCTGAAATTTAATAAACAGATATTTACAAAAAAATAAATAAAAGACTTGGTTTTCTGTACCAATAATCTAGAACACATAAATAGTGCTACCAAGCCACGGAGGATTAATATAGTTCACAAACCACTAGATTGCCAAGGCAAACCAGGAGTGGTCTACAACAGTGGTTCCCAACCGCGGTCCTCAAGCACCCCCATCAGGTCAAGTTTTCCAGATATCTGTTTGGCAACCACTGGTCTAGAACATGGACCCCATGCTGACCATCCCACACAATTCCCTTAAAAGTAAAGCGGTTTCTATGGAAACCGCTGTAATGTTAATGCTCTTTTTCTTGGTTTCTATGGTGTTTACTCTTTTTTAAAACATTGCTTTGTTTATTATTACATTTTCAGATGTTTTCCTCCATAGTTCACTTTGGGTGCATTCTACAGATTTTCTGTTTTCGTTCCTTTCTATTATTTGCTGAGCTTTATTGATCACATGCGCTCAACATTCTTCCTTCTCGACACTGGTTATAATTATTAGATTGGTTTTTTTTTTTTTTTTTGGTTTTGCCTTTTCCTGTGTAATATCCACTCCTCCTCTTGCCCACTCTCATTACATTTGGTCCTTTTCTCTTCATTTGCCCTCATCTTTGTCTCTTCCTCTCCTTTTTATAACCTTCTACTCTATCTCACATCGCCTTTCTCTGCCTCGCCTGCTCTCACACTAAACGATCCATCACAAACACAATACATTTTTTTGGATTGTCCGCAAGGAAAGTCACAACACGTGCCTATTAAAATAATGGGATATGTTAGGAGGTTTGAGGCCTGACACACAAGATGTGCTGCATTGTGGCTCCAGCTGTCAGTCTGTCACAATAGCTGATAAAATAGGCAGTGATTTTATAACTCTGCACTAATGTGACGAGATAATCTCCGTGCCGTCCGTGAGAGGTGTGTTTTTTTTTTTTATACATTGTCATAGACTTTCAAGGAGACACTCCAGTGTTTGTCATGTGTTCTGACGCCTAGTACTTGCAACTAAGCGATACGGTGTGACGTATGTAAAATTTTGGGAGAAATTGGATGTGCTTGACAAATTCAGTGTGTACATAGAGTCCTGCAAGGTTTAAGCCTGGTACCTATGAAGAAATGACCTCTGGGATGTACGAAGTTCTACTTCTCTACAGAAGTTAGTTAAACTTAGCAGAACTTTAGTGCAGAGAATCCATAATGTTGTTATACTCAGCGTTCGGGGTTGCGGATTCGAGCCCAATGTGTGACATGGTGCCGAAGACAAATATATTTGGGTAATGGGAAACGGATTTATTCAGGTAGAACACAGCAGAGTAAAGCAAGAGTAGTATGATAATAAAATATATATAAGGGGTAACTAGAGACCGAAAAATAACAGACGTCCTTGGAAATAACAGAGTCAATGGGAATCAGCAGCAGTGGTCCTCAGGAGACAACAGTGTGGCAATAAGAACCAGCAACGGGGTCCTCCGGAGACTACAGGGCGATAGGAATCACTAACAGGAGTCCTTAGGAGCCAACAGTTAACAGTCCATTAAACAAGGCCAAAGGGTCGGATACACAGTAGTATTAGCTGATAGAGAGCTTCTGGTAGTTACCAGACTGGATACACACTGGAAAATCACAATGAAGAAGCATTGGATCCTGGGTGCTCCACTTTTTAGAAGTGGAGCTCGGGATTAGTGATGGAGATCACCTGTTAAGCCAGACTGAAGGCTGAAGTAATCAGAATCCAGCAGCAGTACATGAAGGGTGCGCCAGGACTTTTATGAAGAAGTAGCTGTCTTCTTGCTTTTTTGGGGGCCACAGCGCCGCGTGGTATGACCAGGGCCGGATTAACGTAGGGGCTGGTGGAGCAGCAGCTCCAGGCCCATGCCCCAGAATAGGCCCAGTGAAGAGATAAATATGTTGCATTGATGGGCATTTGGACCCCATATCTCCAACTCCGTAGCAGATACAGGGTCATGTGAGGTATCACTGGAAAGACAAGGGCATGTATCATAGGCAAATATCAAATATATATATGCACCGAAATGGAAATTTCCGGCTGAAAACCGATACGAAACCGAAAATCAGACATGAGAACCTGGGCCTGGAGGCCAGGCACTCACCAGAGCCTGGAGGCCGGCCGAGCTGCTTGCTCGGCCGGGCCTCCAGGCCCAGGTTCGCATGGCTGATTGGTTGCACCTACATACTCACCTACATCCTCCTACTTCAGCCCTGAGGTCCAGCAGTGACAGTCCTCCGCCTGTCGCAGTCTGCTCGGCCGGCCTCCAGGCGAACTCCCTGCTTTTTATTTATTATACCTTTTTATTTTGTAAAAGACCCTTTTGTATTTTCTTTAGTTGTTTTTGTTTATTTTTTTTAAATAGTTTTTTATTTTGTAACAGACATTTTTATTATTTTTTAACGGACTTTATTATCTACAGGTCTATTCAAAGAAAGGTGAAGCACTGGAGAATTGAAAATTCTAGGTCAACATAGCCAAACCAGAAAAATTCTCCTTTTATCTGACTTTCCAAATCGGCTATTTGATCTAGAGTGTTCTCTTCTTCTGCCAGTTCTCCTGGTTTCCACCATTCTCTGAATAACCCTGCTAGACACATGTTTACTACATTGTTATTGATGGAAACCCCTACTAGAAGAATAAGGATACTTCTTTTTTTTTTTTTTAATTTTTCTTCTCAGGTGGAATTCGCCAATACCAAGTCGACGCAATTTGGTGGTTTTCACCGATGTTCAATAATTGCTTAGGCGACTACAATTTCAGAAAAATACAGTGACCGTTCGCTAAATAGTGAATTCTCTGTATTTTCGGCAAAATGGGACGAAGCACAAAGCACAAAATTGCAGGCAGGTACGGTGCTTTGTGAATAGACCATATAGTCAGATGAGATGAAAATGAGTTTTCCAGATTGCAGCTAGCACATCCATATGGTGAGCAATAAGTGTGTGTGAAATAATAAAGGTTAGAACAAATTAATGAAATGTAGGAATCTTCCTCTGTACCTTGCCCAACGACTTGACCACATGTACGCTGTAGAGTTGGGTCTAAGACTGGGCGTCCACTGGATCCGTATTCGTGCAACAACGACATCGCACAAAGTCATCCATGTCGTCAGATCAATCCAACAACACTATTATTAATGTACCCTCGTCCATTGCGTCAGACTTGCGACTTTTGAAGTCTGCTGCAGACTAGCGATCAGACCAAAATTTTTGGAAATATCGCACAAGCAACATAGACAGCCAGACGATCAGGGAAGGAGATGGATGCTGAGAAGTTGATTAAAGGAGTTAAAAATGCTAATCAATTGTTTGATATTTACATGTATATTTTGTGTATGGGAGATGGTTGGGACTAGCCATGTTTGGGTAGGGTACAGGGTGAATTATTATTAATCTTATATAGTGCCAGCATATTCCGCAGCGTTGTACAATAGGCACAGTATAGACAGGGTTACAATACAAAGAACAACATTTTGACAAACCAATAAAGGAGGAAACGAGGGCCCTATTCCCGTGGGAACTCACAATCTAGAAGAATTGAGGGTGGAAACAAGAGGAGAGGACTGCAAGGTGGGAGTGATGGACTGGTTGCATCAGTGAGTCAGGTGGTAGGCTTCCCTAAATAGGAAAGTCTTAGGGGAGCGTTTGAATTTTAGATCCTTTTTCATCTGCGCAAAGGAATTAAAATTCAAACACCGAACTAGCGCATCCATCTTCTCCATATCCATTTTTGCACACAAAGGACTGCAGTGATTTCAAAAGCAGAATGCAATATGCAATAGTCTCAGAAATAAAGAAACCAAGAATAAACAGTTTTTTGGGTCCATAGTCGTTGTTCGCAAGTCTGATGCAGTGGACAACCCTCGTCAGAACAACTTGGTCGCACGACTACAGATCCAGTGGACGTCCAGCCTAATGTAACCTGTAATAAACTTTAATGACTGCATACAACACATCATCCAGGTTCTGATGCAGTGCACCTCCCAAACTGATCTATTGTCATGTCCCATGCCGACTGTGCCCGGCAGCGTCCTGCTCGCTGGCGAGGGTGCCGAGTGAAGAGCAGGATCGTTGCGGTCACGTGAGAAGCCAGGGGGCGGGACGCGGCGCCCGTCGGGTTTAAAGTCCAGCGTCTCATTTACTCCAGTGCTCTGACGTGCTACTCATATCCCTCAGCGCTTTCTTTTGTATTTGGCTACTCTGTGTACCGACCTGGCTATTCCTAACGAACCCACTCTGTGTACTGACCTGGCTGTTCCAGACAAACCTGCTTTGTGTACCAACCTGGCTATTCCTGACAAACCCGCTCTGTGTACCGACCTGGATAATCCTGACAGACCCGCTTTGTGTACCGACCTGGCTATTCCTGACAAACCCACTCTGTGTACCAACCTGGCTATTCCTGACAAACCCGCTCTGTGTACCGACCTGGCTATTCCTGACAAACCCGCTCTGTGTACCGACTCAGCTATTCCTGACAAACCCGCTCTGTGTACCGGCCTGGCTATTCCTGACATACCCACTTTGTGTGTATCGATATTGGCATACGACGGACTCTCTCTCGTGATACTAAGATACCTGTTATCCCAACCAAGTATATCATTGTATTCTGGTATCTGTTAACCATTGCTGGGTACGTGTCGTTCTGTTCCCTAAAGATAGTTAGTTTTACCGACCACCTAAGGATCGATGGGGTAGATAGTATACTGTGTACAGGGACCAGCATCATAGACCCAAGAGGGATTTGTGACATATATACAGTACATACCAAACATTGTCATTTATGAATGTATGTAGAACTTGGTCTAGACAGATTTTCTACAGACTCAATACTGTCTGGATTTTTGTGGAAGGGTTGTCAATATCACTGGAAGAAGAGAGGGTGAGGAATGCTGGAACCCCAATGATGGAAGCATGTTGAAAGTGTGATAACCACCAGGCAAGA
The DNA here is from genome assembly GCA_009667805.1 of Leptobrachium leishanense. Taxonomy (NCBI): domain Eukaryota; kingdom Metazoa; phylum Chordata; class Amphibia; order Anura; family Megophryidae; genus Leptobrachium; species Leptobrachium leishanense. The sequence goes on along the minus strand of CM019071.1, from coordinate 116,482,104 downwards.
AATGAGGTAGCATTGGAAACTAGACATTTGTAGAGTGGGGAAATGAACCATTGGGTACAGTCTGGAAAACCGACCAGGCAGCTTGCAGATTTATGATAGAAAAGAGCTACTGGTATTGCAGGTACTAACAAGGATGCTGCAGACTACACTGGGAATAGCTTGTAAATCTATGTATTGTGTAGAACATCTAGTACAAAGTGTTTCTTTCACGGAATAAGGCATTGCACAACCCAACAGATACAGATTATCCTGCTTCAGGCAGCCGCAAAAAATATGAACCGACCAAAGTTTAATTTGTAGGATGATTTAAAGAACTTATATATTTGTCCCCCTTCTTTAAATCATTAGGCAGATTAATGGCGGAAGATGAATGCATTCTAATGGTGTTTAATTACCATTCCAGGAAAAATGTACTGCTTTTGGAGATTTGAATATACACTGTATAATAAAAATAAAATATGGAGGAGGTTGGAGGACTGCATTAAGCAGAAATCCATGAACTTACTTTCTTTTGTAGCCCAGGTTGGTATTCTCCGCAGCATGAAGATTAAAGGGATGGATACTCATTGTAACTGGCGCGTCAACATGCCTAATGAAAACTGGCTAGTTTCACATATTTCTATTGTAGGAACAAGAATAATGATGATAGTTTCTACATGCATGATTTGTAAAAACCTTATGTAAATTTATAAAGCGGTGGTTTATAGCTTTTCTACATAACACATTTTTTATATACCCTCCTGTCTTCTCCAGGCCATGCCATGTTCAAGCTGACCTACCTGAGCAACCACGATTACAAACACCTTTACTTTGAATCTGATTCTGCCACTGTCAATGAAATCGTGCTAAAGGTTAGTACTGCCCATGGGTTGTATTCTTGCATAGACAAACTAGACCTGCGCCTAGCGAAGCAGATGGAGGGGGTGCACGTTCTTTCTGTTAGCGTTATAATAGTTTGTAATGTAATTGTAAGTTCCAGGTGTACAGCTGTTAGACATCTGTCATACTTCGTATTGGGAGGTTATTAATTTGTGAGAGCTGCTAGCTCTCAAATGGTCACTTCACGGGCTATTTGGGGTCCCCCGTCCGCCTTAACGGTCCTCATTCCATGAGCGTTATCCTCGCTCAAGGGGTATCCGTATAAATGGTTGTTTATGAGGCACAACAATTCAAAAAGCCACCCCTCAACTGGAACCGGAGTTGTCCTCTCGTAACAAATAACAGGTTGTTTATTGAATATTACAGCAACAAGAGACAGCCTGACAAAAAACAATAATCTCAACAAGTACTTTCGGCTCCCCTGTTCTGCTCTAAAACTGTCATTTCCTGGTGCAGGGGCTGATCGACCTTTTAAACGACCTGTTATTTGGTACGAGAGGGCAACTCCGGTCCCAGTTGAGGGGTAGCTTTTTGAAAGATTGTGGCCCATAAAAAACCATTTATGCAGATACCCCTTGAGCGAGGATAACGCTCTTGGAATGAGTACCATTATGGCAGATGGGTGGCCCAAAATAGCCCGTGAGGTGACCCTTTGAGAGCTAGCAGCTCTTACAAATCAATAACCTCCCAATACAAAGTATGATGGATGTCTAACAACTGTACACCAGGAACTTATAAGTTCTCTCCTAATTGATGTAAGAGTTCTTCGTTGCTATAAATTGACACTTTTACATACCATTTTTGGCGTTTTGGAAGGGCAGTCCCCTGTTCTATGTGTTTTATTCTTATAGTTGATACTTTACTTTTGTCCGTAATACTAGTTTTTATTGACATAAATAGTAGGGATGCTCTGAAACTTTTCCAGCTTTCGGACAAAAGAAAAAAAATGGATGAAAAAAAGACACTTCGATTTAGAAACATTCTAAAATTAGTTTAGGATTACAAATTAAGGTTCGGGGTTAGGGTTAGAAGTCAATGATAGGGTTTTTTGTACATTGAGAACAATAAAGCTGTGGAATTCTCTGCCTTTTGAGGTGGTTGAGCCAGATTCTGTACAAACTTTTTAATGACGACTGGATGACTTCCTACAAAAACATAATATTGAGGGTTATAATATTTAATATGTGGGTAAAAACTTCTTGATTCAAGGAGAAATCTGACGCCATTCGGGGGTCAAGAAGGAATTTTTTTCCAGTGTGTTCCATATTGGCGAGCGCTTCAAACTGGTTTTTTTTGCCTTTTTTGATGTATGAAAGGCTGAACTTGATGGACACACGTGTTTTTTTTCCAGACTATGTAACTATGGGGTTAGAGTTAGAATTTAGGGCAAGTCTTAGGTTATTTTTTGTGCTTGTTTTACGGTTAACCGTAAATTCAGCTTCATTTTTAGGAAACAGATTCTGTCCCCTTTTTTTATTATTTTTTATTATCCTCCTGATGTTCACTCGTGACAAAAGTGTCATAATCTCTTGCAGACAAATGAGTTAAATTATGATTGAAATCAAATCGATCCTTACTTACATTATATGGAGATTGGGGATGATAGCTCTTTGTCAATAAAAAGTTTCTGTAGGCAAAACTGGTCTCACAAAAACAAAGGGCCTGTGAGATTTTCTTTAATTTTGATGATAAACAAATAGTGTTAAGCCACAAATAAAGTATCAAATTTATATATATCTATATATATGCCTCAAAATTTCCACTCCCCTGCTCGCATTTGGCGAGTGGAAATTACTTGAGGGCGAGTGGAAATGCAGAGGCAGGCAGGGCAGGATAGGGTTAGGTGGGGAAACTAGTGGCGAGTAACTCTTAAGGCTTGGCTTGTAGCTTGGGACCTGAAATTATGAGCCCTGTTATGTGTATATATATATATATATATATAAGGCCGTGTTAGTCCAGATGCCAAAATCACGAGTATAGCAGTCTGTAGTGATACCTTTTTTATTGGACTAACGTTACATTTAAAGTACAAGCTTTCGAGAGGATTCCTCCCTTCGTCAGGTATATACACACACACACAGGGTGTTCATAAAGTCTCTTTACAATTTCAAAAATGTATTACAAAGGCAAATGAAAAGACAGATAAGGGAAATTATTACAAAATGAGACGTATATATGTAAGTTTATTTTGCCTCATTTAATACACCTCTTTATGGGCACCATTAGTTACACGAAGCACATCAAGACGGTACTCAATTTCTTGCCATGGTGGCTGTGGCATCAGTGATCCTCTGCTTTAGTGATGTCCCGTACCTTTGTTCGATACACCATATCTTTGACATAACCCCATAGAAAGAAGTCGAGGGGAGTGATATCTGGTGAATGAGGTGGCCAGGGAATTGGGCCACCCCTTCCAATCCACCGCTCTGGAAATGTTTCATTTAGGAACCCACGAACATGCAGTCCCCAATGTGGTGGAGCGCCATCTTGCTGGAAAATGATGGTTGCTTGAAGGTCATGTAGTTGTGGTGCCACGTATTCAGTCAAAAGGTCAAGGTAAACATTTGCAGTAATTGATGTCTTTCTATGGGGTTATGTTAAAGATATGATGTATGGAACAAAGGTATGGGACATCCGTAATCTAAGGCAGAGGATCACTGATGCCATTGCCACCATTAATGAGGGTATGCCACAGCGAACATTCTGTCTTTTCATTTGCCTTTGTAATAAATTTTTGAAAGTGTGAAGAGACTTTATGGACACCCTGTGTGTGTATATATTTATATATGACACAAAATAAAAAACTGTGTACATTTATTTCTCTGCTTTACAGACTTCCCGCAGACCCCGGAATAATTATGAGAATAGGGTCACTGGCGACAAACACTAATGCTTCTCAAATGATAAACCCAAACAGCCGTAGAAGCTTCTCTTGCCGCTGTTTGGTCCTTCCTTTAAGAAGCACCGACTTGTGTCGCTGTTGCAACAACATTACTTTTTGCCAGTGTTTTTAAGATTGTCAGAATCCCGAATGGGTTCTGTATTACAGTCGAAGGGGCAGAATGCATCGGGGTGATTCTATTCATTCAGTGAAATTCGCTTCTTGTTTTAAAACCTATGTAGTTATTCCACAGATTGTCTCAATAGGCAAAGCAATGATACGCAATATGTAAAGGCTTTTAGCGGGTAATGTGAGCCAAGCAGGCGGAATGTTAACTCTACATCATGTGTATACAGCCGGCGCGATAATTAGCAACAGACCTAATCGAATGGTTAATTACAGCTTTTAGATGCACTGTGAAGATATTAATAGCCGGCATAAAACTGCCTTCATTATCTGGGTAGTTATAGGGAATCTGTCATGAAAATTGTACCCTCAAATGTAAGCTGGTGTCACGTATTCCAGTGTTATAACTAATATATGTGTCCATTATATGTCTTTATGTTTTATTGACCTGGAATCACTTCTTGTAGCAATACATTTTATGTCTTTAAAAGGGGATATGTCCTGCCCCTGTCTCATTACATCTTAATATCAAGGTGCCGCTTCATGTCAAAACCATTTTAATTGAATGTTGCGATGAAAGCTGATGGTTCTGCTGGGGCACACGTTCACTCTTATTGCAGATGAAACCTCCCACTCCATCACTAGTTATAGGGACAGTATATTAAAGTGACAAGCCTAGCGTATGGCTTATTGGTGGGCTCATGGATCTTGTCCTCAAACGACAGAGGTTAGCAGAGCTTTATGTTGTCGCCCATCAGTAGCTATAGGGATACTGTTGGTTACTCAGAGATGATCTCCCACCATCATTTCCTCAAATACATAACACATGTATAGTCATTATGATATATTCTTTAGGATCAGCGGTCACAGCAGAGTAAGGATGTAAAATCTGAATCCACCTTGTGTAAATGTTTGGTATATTTGCTTTTCTAGGTAAAATGCCTTCCCTCATTTCTTATTCCTTGTTCTTACACTTTTTCCCCCATTTTTTTTAATCCATGGAATCCTTTGTATCCTTTTGTCTTCCTCAGGTTAACTACATCCTAGAGTCACGTGCAAGCACGGCACGAGCAGATTATTTTGCTCAGAAACAAAAGAAATTGACCAGGAGGACCAGCTTCAGTTTCCAAAAAGAGAAGAAGGCAGGTTAGGACTAAGGCTAAGGTCCAATTTACAGTACAGGAGATCAACGGCAAACTAGCCACAGATGTCTTGCGTCCTCTACTTAAGGGCACATGCAAGGGTCAATTAGGAATATGATTTAAGGGGTTGGAGAGATGCAGTCACCCCAAAGCTAACCTTATACTCTTACCATATAGAGGATGTATGCCCTCAATTTCCTCAAAGCTTTTTCCCGTACGCCTTTAGACACACCGGTGTGATCAGCAGGGGGACCTTCAGTCCATCATCCAAACAGGAACAGTTTCCGAATATTCTTGTAGTGAGGATTGGACATGCTGGAATGTGACTTACAAAAATCTTTTTTGGTTGCGTATGGTGCAGCGCACCAAGGATGTGTGACTTTGTGTAAGAATTTGGGTTGTTACAGAAGTGGATTTCTAAAATAAAGAAATTTGGAAAATGTGTGTTTGTATCTTCCTTTCTAATATGTAAAAATATGTTTGAAACAGATTTTTCCTGCATTAAAACCACTGTGTATTTCTATGTTTACAAAGCACAGAAATGAAATTCAGCGTAAAGCATAGGAAGGGTTATTTTACAGTGAGAACAATAAAGCTGTGGAATTCTCTGCCTGTTGAGGTGGTAGGGTCAGAGACTGTACAGACTCTTAAACAACGACTGGATGGCTTCCTGCAGACCCAGAATATTAATGGGTATAATGTTTAATATGTGGGTAAAAGCTGCTTTATCCAATGAGAAATCTGACGCCATTCTGGGGTCAAGAAGGAATCCCTCTTCCCCCCCCCCCCCCCACTGTTGCATATTGATGAGCGCTTCAGACTGGGTTTTATTACTTCTATTAGATAAACAGCAGTAGGTGATTTGTGAAAGGCTGAACCCGATGGACACGTTTCTTTTTCTGGCCTGTGTAACTATGTAAGAAAGGAAATGGGAGAGGGGGCACAAAACATAGTCCACCCCAGGTCCATGCAGGTTCCACAATGTAGCCTTCCTACCGCGTATCAACTGCCCAGTGATTGGAAAAGGCGATTGAGGCCGGTGTCAGACGAACGCAGTGATCACGTCCGTGTTGCTGCACAGTTTAACGTCCGTTGTAGCAAAGAGAATCGTGAGCAATAGAGAACCACACACTAAGTACGTGTGCACCGAACTGCGCACGCACAACAGTGGCAAACGGACGCAAGTTAGGCAAGAACGTAAAACCGCTAGACGGACGCGCAGAGTGCGCCACGTCCGCCTAGCTTTCTGTGTGAGTCATGAGATGTCAGACGCAGTGCATTTGCGACGTCCAGCACCTTGACGCACAAAATGGCTTTTCATATCCTTTTCGCATTTTTAGAATTTTTCATTTTAATTTTGTTTCCCATAATTCCCTTTTTTTTCTCTACGTCCGTCAACAAAAACGGATCGTGTGGTGTCTACAGTATCTTCCGTCAGTACGTACGTACGTCCGTCCGTTGTGCACGCACGCAGAGTGCGCTCAGACTGCGTTCATCTGACATTAGCCTAAGACTAGAGAACAAATTGGAGGAGCAGCAAGGTATGCAACGGGGCTCACTACGCGTATTCCAACCTGTTCCATGATGAACAGCAATAACAAAAATAAACGATTCAGGACCCACATCCCTTTATCAACACAGCATGGGCCACCCAGTATCACCAAAACGAGCTGCATGAACTATTGGGATTTAGCTCCACTTCACAGAAAAAACGGACCAAAATAATGTTACAAATCCCAACCTGCAATAAATAACAAAGGTTTTCATTGCCCCCCAGTCAATACAAGGCAAAGCTCCAGTGATTCCCACTTTGACCCCGTTCGAGCATTAGCAGACTGGTTTGCATAGAATATTCTCCTTTTCTTTAATGGCACCATCAACCTATATATAATCTTATGAGACTTGAGCTGGGACACGCCACAGGGCGGGATGCCCGTGCTGATGCCCTTTTTCAGCAATCTCACGAAACTTGTTTTTGCTCAGTCATTTTGGCTGATGAAAGATGAAATCTTGTATGCAGTTTTCTTATAAATTTAACCAATTAACCTGAAATAGGGACATCTTCTAATGGTGAAGGTAAGTAAGCGTGATGTGACTGTAAACCTGACCAAACCATAATATACAAAATCAGCATTACGCAAACACAAAAGAGGTTATTCACTAGAGATGTGCAATTCGTTTCGTTCCGAATCCAAATTCGGCGAAAATCCCCATTTTCGTATTTCGGGAGCATTTCCTAAAACGAAACATCGGTCATCTGAAATTTTGGTGTGGATGGATTCAGTGTTTCGGATTGGTTTGTTGGTTCGTTGATCCAGATCGCTTCGGTGATTCGGATCGATTCGTATCCGTTAGTTTTTCATTTTTATGAGTTATTTCGTTTTTTTATCGCTTATTTAAGAATGGAAAGTAGATTACTACCAATAGAATGAAAGTTTATTTATTTTTTTAGACTTTTTTTGGGGTGAAATTTTAGGTTTCCAATCTTTTTTAAAGAAACAAGGCTTTTTAACCCATAGATTTCAATGCAGCATATGAATCCGCACACTGCCGGGCAGTGCCTCTCTGCAGTATAATAAATGCAGCATATGAATCCGCAGACTGCGGGTCAGCACCTCTCTGCGGATCGATTCGGTGATTTGGATCAATTCATTTTTCAGATCAGTTTTTCGTATTTTAGGAGTTATAATTAATGCAGCATATTAATCCAGATAATGCTGGGAAGTTCCCAGCAGTGTGTGAATTCATATTCTGCATTAATTATACTGTAGAGAGGTGCTGCCCCGCAGTGTGCGGATTCATATGCTGCATTAATTTGCAGAGAGGTGCTGCCCCGCGGTGTGCGGATTTGTATGCTGCATTAATTATACTGCAGGAGGCACTTCCCACCAGTGTGCGGATTCATATGCTGCATTGAAACCTATTGGTTAAGGTCAGGTTTGCAGATATGTGAAGCACAGCACAGGTGATATGATTTGCTGCCCAGTGATTGCAGGATTCATAACAAGAAAAAAAAGGATGTCATCTGCGCTCATTTCTATATATTTCCATGTGCAACAAAACACTATCAGAGGTTTTAGTTTGCTTGAATGGCCATTGATGCGTAAGCTCACTCGCCCCATCAAGGCACCTCTTTGCAGGGAGAGCATGCAGCTGCTCAGAGGAGCAGCTTTTGGTACATTGGTTAGGACTCACTCTACCAAGAGGTGCCTTGATGGGACGAGTGAGCTTACGCTTCAATGGCCATTCAAGCAAACTAAAACCTCTGATAGTGTTTTGTTGCACATGGAAATATATAGAAATGAGCGCAGATGACATCCTTTTTTTTCTTGTTATTAATCCTGCAATCACTGGGCAGCAAATCCTATCACCTGTGCTGTGCTTCACATATCTGCAAACCTGACCTGTTAGGGGGACTTGAGGACCAGGGGTGGGAAACAGTGACCTACAGAGAGATATAGAGCTCATCTGACATTCTGACAGTTATTAAAAAACGATTGATGTTGTGTTGATGCTGCGTCATGGAGTATGTCTCTGCTCAACATGAACGATTGGGGCAATCTCTAGTGAAGTCTTCAGTTTAAAAAAAATGCTTAGTTTATTAAGTTGTTTATAACTTTTTCCGTTACACCGTTCTGTCCACCAGCCTCCAATTAAGAATTCAAAGCTGCCTGTGAGTGTGAACTCCTGTATTTACAGAGGCTTTAATTTCATGCCAGATATCTTTAGCGGTTCTCCTGTTTTTCCAGCTTTGATTTTTCTCAGGAGAGCTTCCAGCCCGATACTAAATCCGCTGTGGATTAGAAGCGAACCTAAGCCTTTTGTACCCCCATTAATGTGACATATAATGTATTGCCAGGAGTATTTAATGAAATATAATATTAGCCAAAATCATTCATTAAAAAAAAAGAATGTGTTCACTGGCTCTTGATGTGATGCAATCTCCCAATTAGACATCGGGCCGATATTAATCTCTGTCCACCTCTTGGAAGACAAACTGTAGCTAGTATTTCTGTCATTGGAGGGGTTAACTACCCTGCAACCCCATTGTAAATAAATGGGTTCATTTATTCACCGTAGAAATAAAATCCAAGACATGAGTTATGCAAAAAAATGAATGGGATTAGGATTGATTTAGTACTTACTGCAAGCTATTGTTTTCATTACGGTAAAGGATCGCTCAGCAAACTAATGAGATTTCTGGTAGATTGGGGTCTGCTGGCTGCAAGTCCCAGTGGGTACATGATGTTCTCAAAGGACTAGAATGAGGGAGCAGACAGAGGTGCCAAGTGTCATAAAGGTTCCTTCTTATTCACTTCACACAATAACTTCTGCTGTGTAACACACGGGGGGGATAAATGTATGTGTGTGTGTATATATAGTATAAGCATATTTTATTTATTAATTTTTGCTCTAGAAACTAGGGGCCCTATTACAATGTTAACGCAAACGTTAATGCTCACTTGTGTGAGCATTGTTTGCTGCGGTAATTACCACATATTACAATCCAAACGCAAACGGGTTACAAAAACCCGTTTACGTTTGGTACCTTGCGCAGCGCGAGGTTACTGCACTTTGCGCTCCCTATACTTAACATGGGGAGCGCAAAGTGTTAATCAGCGCTGGTATTACAAAGTCCCAGCACTGATTAACGCCTGGCTCTGGTCAGCGCAAAGTTAACCAGAGCTGGGACTTAGTGTTAACGGATTCCGCTTCTGCAGTATCCATTAACACCAGGCTGAAAAAATAAAAAAACAAATCACATACCCTCTTTCCAAGAATTGGTCTTGCAGCATGGCCTCCAGCTGTGGGAGATCTGGTTTGCTGATATAGATTACAGTGTTGTCTGCGTACATGTGTACAGTTGAGGCTTTGCAGACATTGGGCAGATCATTTATGAATATTGTGAATAGCAGGGGGCCGAGTATCGAGCCTTGGGGTACACCGCACATGACTGGGAGGGGGAGGGAAGTGCTGTCAGAAATGGACACATTGCGACCGATCAGACACATATGATTGAAACCAGGTTAGCGTGCGATCACCAATACCAGAGTTTTTAAATTTTTGTAACAAGATGCCATGGTCTACTGTGTCAAAGGCCTTGGCAAAATCAAGGAAGATGGCTCCAGTTAGGTTTCCTTGTTCCATACCAGCCTGGATATCATTGGAAACTTTTAAAAGGGCAGTTGTAGTTGAATGATTTGGACGGAAGCCGGATTGATCTGGGGTTAAATAGTTCCAATACTGATAGTAATCGCATAATTGAGTGTAAACACATTTTTCCAGGATTTTTGACATTACAGGAAGCAATGATATTGGACGGTAGTTGGATACCAAAGTATTGTCTCCACTTTTATGGATAGGTACCACTCTCGCAGTCTTCCAGATTTTGGGTATATATCCAGTCACCAGTGATTCATTGATTAGGGTTGCGACAGGTTTTGCAATTGCCGGGGCGCTGATTTTCAGCAGCATGCTGGGATTTGGTCAGGTCCTGACTGGTGTTTCATTTTTTGGTTACAGAGAAGTTTAGTAATGGCACTGACAGGCACCGGTCTAAAACTGAATTTCTCTTTGATACAGGGTTTTTGCACAGTTGGAAGGATCTGAATTGTGTGCTGCCTTTCTGACTGTGTTTCAATTCCTAGCTTAGCAATCAGGGTGTTGGCGCAACCAACAAAATAGTTATTAAAGGCATTTGCTACATCCAGGGGGTGTTGCAGGGTTTGGTTGTTTACTTTGACAGCAGCTGGTCGGGAGTGGACAGGGGGCGATTGTATGTTATTTATGATTTTCCAAAAATTTCTCGGGTTTGATATGTTATGGTTTAGATTTTCATTGAAGTATTGGGCTTTGGCCATTTTTGTTTGCTTTGTGCATGCATTCCGCCATTTTAGGTATTCACAGTGATCGTTCATGGATCCAGTACTCTTGAAATTTGACCAGAGTGAATCTCTAAGCTGGTACATGTGTGTGAGGTCAGCTGTAACCCAGGGGAGATGTGCCCCTTTGACTCGCACTTTACGCAGCGGGGCATGGGCATTCCAGATTTGCAGAAGCTCTGACTGAAAGTATTCAATTGCATAGTCCAGGTCTGGGATTAGGTTTAGCCTGTACCACGTGAGTCATTTGAGATCATTTAGGAAGGATTCAAGATTAAATTTCTTGAAGGACCTGGTGATTATTACCTTTGGGGGAGATTTTGTGGCCTTTATTTTGTGCACACAGTACACTAGACAGTGATCACTGAAGCTATTAGCGAGAACGCCTGCCTCCTGTATTCTATCAGGACATGAGGAGAGAATCCAGTCCAGCAAGGTATGGTTAAGGCTTTTCATATTAATGCGAGTGGGGGAGGAGATTAATTGTGTTAACTGGAAAGCCTTAAACTGGGAGCAGTGTTTATTGGTTTTAGGATTCAGCCAGTCAACATTAAAATCGCTGAGGACCAGCAGTTCACTTGTAAATTAATGATCAGCAGCCAATAATGTTTATTTTTTATTCTTGTGATATACAATAGCTTCATATTCACATAATACATATGATCGCAGACTACAGTGTTTCTCCGAAAATATGACACGGTTTTCAAATTTTTTGGCCCAAAAAACACAGTCTTATTTTCGGCATAGGTCTTATTCATTTATTTATTGTACAAAAATCCACAGTTATTCATGTACAAAAATATAGTACATTTATTCAAATACATACTTTAATACCACACTATAATAACATACAATAATACTGTATTTTGTACCATACCAGTACTAGAATACCAGTAGAAGACTTATAAGGCAGGAGTGAGTGGCAATCAGGGGTGCCGTACCTTTTCAAGAGCATTTGGTAATCGATCGCTGGCCAGAATGAGTGAAGAGCGCTTTCAGTATCGATTCCTCACAGGCGGTGCACATCTGGTATCACTCCGTCTGTGACTGGAGTTGGCGCTAGAGGAAGCATCAGCTTAGGCAGGTGTCAGACGAGCGCACTACATGCGCCCTTATTGATTTGCCTCCCGACACCTGTCGCAGTGTTGTGATGTTGTCAATGGGGCTGGCCACATGCTGTAGCGAAGAACGAATTGTGCGCTACAACAGACGCGCTGAAAGTATCCCTGTCGAAACGCTATAGGAGGATCAATCCTTACTGCGCTCAGCAAGGTGGCCACACAGACGTCAGAGTGGAAGGAACATCCACTCTCACGGACGTTCCTTCCGCTCTGAAAAACGCTCGTCTGACACCAGCCTTATGCAGCTCTGCTCCCTCCACTGACACCTTGCTTCCACTGGCGCCGGCATGATTGATTCTGCCCCGCGATGCTTCACGTTGCCTTTTATGCCACCACCAGCCCTGGGAATGTTCACAGCTTGGTCTTATTTTAGCAATTATCGAAAGTAGTACTAGGTCTTATTTTTGGGTAAACACTGGGTAAGTGACCAAGCAATCCTCTGATGGTCAGAAATGTGGAGGGATATACACAACAAATACTTATCATTACTCTTCAGTGTACACTGATATCTCTTTTCATACCAACTGGCTTGTCTAGGTTTCAAGTTATGTCCCAAACCTTATCACGTAGTAAACTGCTCACATGTACCACCTAGAGCAGTGTTTCCCAAACCTGTCCACGGGGAGCAGTAACAGGTCAGGTTTTACAGATATCTGAAGCCCAGCACAGGTGATATGATTTGCTGCTCAGTGATTGCAGGATTCAGTCTGCATTTCCCCAAAGTGATCTGCAAAATCTGGCCTGCTCTGGTCTCTGAGAAGAGGTTTGGGAAGCACTGCTCTAGGTGGTACACATGAGCAGTTTACTACGTGAGAGCGTTGGGTAACACTGACCTTAGAGTCATTCTGTTAATAAAAGAACTGTGCTTTCCCCGATTATTATTTCAGACAATTTCTTAATAAAAAACGGGAAAAAATCTGGTCAAGACTGCAACAAGTTCCACCTTCCTTGACGTTTTCTTTTTCTAAATGCAAATTTGTCCTTATTCATTATTTCCTTGGGGTGCTTATTTCCCATAACACTGTTCTTGCATGTCGTTATGGTGCCCATAAGTCAGCAGGATCAGTTGTGTTGTTTTAAACAATTTAGGATCTTTGGAGGAAACTCCTAAAAATTATGCATGCAGCTTCCACCTTGAATAAAAATGGAGTCTTATTTATTAAGCTTGAATTCCCTTTAAGGGTGAAATTTGCAATTAACATTAGGCAGCAGTTCAAAATGTGTCGGAAATCAAGATCCTTGAGACTCAGCTTAATGTAGAACCCTAAATCCCATTGCCCTCATGGGGGAGAGGGGGGACATGAAATCAGAGCTACCTTGTAATTAGCAAATCTAGGATTTATCTAAGCGCAACTCTTCTGTGTGCAACTAATTAAGACTTGAGATGGCAATGATTGCTGTGACAGCAGCAGAGCTAACCCAGTGAACACAACACCAGCACCTTGGGGGTTATAATCCCTCCACACACACAGATGCCTGCACACTGAAGCTTGGGACAAGATATGTTAACCCCTTGACTGATCATTGACGGATCTTGTGGTTGTAATATGATCTGTTGCTTCTAGCATGAAGTGAAAAAATAGCATCACCGTATTCTTATTACTGACAATATTTTGAACACTGAACCAGACTGAAACATGTTATTGTGTTCACTCAGTGGATGCCACCCCTGGTCCTCAAGTCCCCTTAACGTGCCAGTTTTCCAGATATCTGAAGCGCAGCACAGGTGATATGATTTGTTGCTTAGTGATTGCAGGATTCAGTCTGCATTTCCCAAAGTAATCATAAAAACCTGCCCTGTAAGGCCCGTGTCAGACGAGCGCACTGATCACGTCCGTGTTGCCGCACATTTGTACGTCAGTTATAGCATATAATTATGACCAATGGAGCCCCACTCACAAAATATGTCCGCACGGAACTGCGGACGCATAACGGACGAGGCAAACGGACACAGGTTAGGCAAGAAAGTCAATCCACTAGAACGGACGCACAGAGTCCGCAATATCCGCATAGCTTTGTGTGTGAGTGATGGAACCTAGTCAGACGGACTGCATTTTTGACTTCCAGCATTTTGACGGACAAAATGTTTTTCATATTTATTTTCCCTTCTACATCAGTAAAAATAAATGTCAGTCACAAAAACGGACCGTGTGGCCTCTAGCTTGTCGTCAGTCTGAAAGTACGTCCATTGTGCACGGATGCACAGAATGCGCTCGTCTGACATTAGCCTTAGGGGGACTTGACGACCAGGGTTGTGAACCATTGTGTTAACAGATTTATTTATTTGCAAAGTATTTCACCAGGATGTCCTGGGTTCAAGAACATTGAATTGTTACAGTAGGTAAAGAAATACAAAGTAATAAAATGCAAGATATTAAAAAACAACACAAATTATTAGTATTATTATTCTTTATTTATAAAGCGCCAGCATATTCCGCAGCGCTGTACAATAAGCACAGTATAGACAGGGTTACAATACATTGAACAACATTTGACAAACAGTACAGGAAGAGATGAGGGCCCTATTCCCGTAGGAACTCACAATCTGGGAGGGTTGGGGTTGGAAACAGGAGGAGAGGACTGTAAGGTGAGAGTGATTGATGGTTGCGTCAGTGAGTTGGGTGGTAGGCTTCCCTAAATAGGAACGTTTTAAGGGAGCGTTTGAAGGAAGAGAAGTTAGGGGAAAGTCTGACAGTACGCGGGAGAGCGTACAGATTAATGTACAGATTAATAGTGAATATATTTCTTACATATTTATTTTCTATGTTACATGTTTACAGGCGCATTCTGTATCGAGGTATGTTAATAGAGATCTCGAGTGACTTTAGACTGGGGAAGATTTGATGGTGTCTGGGAGGTTATTCCATAACTGCGGTGCTCTGTAGGAAAATGAGGATCGAGACACTTTCTTTTTGTATTGTGGTATTGCAAGTAAGGTGCTGGTCCAGGATCGGAGGTTATAGGATGAGGGAACTGCTGGGGAAAGCAGTCTATACAGGTAGGGTGGTAACTTCCCAGAAAACCTCTTAAACACCAGGGTGAAGGGTGCGTCTGGATTCCAGCGACGGCCAGTTTAGCTCTTTTAACATGTCACAATGGTGGGTCATGTAGTTACATTGTAGCAGAAAGCGAAGACATTATCAACACGTTCCAAGAAAACTGATCGATGACTACCCCTTGATCTGTTTCCCTTTTATCCCAACTGTATTTGTACCTTTTATTGTTATAAAATGAAATTTTGAGCAAAAAATAAATAAAACGGCCCAATGATGATGATTTGTTTATTCAGTTCAATGTTCCCGCTAAATTGTCATAATGTGTGCGTCGCTGAGCTGCACTTCCCATGATAACATTTAGGACCAAGTAGACATAGGAATTGCCTGGGGGGGAACAACTTAAAAATTAAGGGTGATAACTTTTTCCGCAAAGCAATATTTTCCAGGAAAAGTTGAAAAGGAATGCTGTTTTTTTTTTCTCTTTCATGTTGATAATAAACAGGTTTTTTATGGCAAGCGCTGACCTAATTTACTATATATTTCTAGGGATGCATCGATACCAGATATTTGTACTGGTACAAATGCCCCCAGTACGAACACCGAAATGTGAATCATCCTGCCGTCACTGCATTGCACTCTGTCTTAGTTGACTTGTGATCACAATGCTAGTTACACACTGGTACACAGATACAGTGTTCTAAACATACGTTCTATGAAACTTGATTTGAGCTTTTTTTCAAGATTGTGACAACAAAAAGCAGATAAAACAAAATCTGGTTTTTGACTTTCATGATGTCTTTTAACTTCCAGTTAATTAAGATATACTGTATATAATAATATAAATATATAAAATATATAAATTTAAAATCCCTCCCTGTGATGTGAGTGGCATATCAGCAGGGCTGCCTTCAGAGTTCTTGGGACCTCTTTCTAAACCAGTGGTCGGGGCCACCTTCCATAAGTAAACTGATTAAAAATTAAACTATGAATTGAAATGGGTGTAGTGTCTGTATGGCGCCACTAGATGGCTCTATTGGCATAGGCAGGAAAATAAAAGGAAATGGACTGTATATAAAAAAACTAAAAATAAGTAGGAGACTCACTGCGTGAGAGGACTGTATTAACCAGAAATAGAATAAAAAAGGATAAAAATTATTAAGCAAAAAAATACATATGGAACCACAAAAAAATGTGACATCCGTGAACTAACAAAGTACGTGACTTAATAGTAAAATGTGTACTGCAAGAAGAAGAAAAAAAAAAACACAAACAATAAGATCAAACTGTTAAATGTAATGAACTCTGCAAAAATAGATGATATGTAGGTAGCTCTAAGGCTAAAACACCATAGATATGGGCTGAACACAATCAGTGAGCAAGGTGCTCTATAAAGGGCGTGGTAATTTGTCCAGATGCTGGAAATAAGGCACAGTGCTTGATCCTTGTGCTGCAGTTAAAATACTAAGCAAAATACAATAAATAAGTGAAAAAAAAATTTCCTTTAAAAGCGATTAAAACAATTAAAGGTGAAAAAATTAAGTGAACAGAAAAAATGGAATAAAAGATAGTGTGTATAAAAATAGTCCATACATAAAAAGAAAAAAAGCTGTTTATACTGGCCAGATTCGAGATGCAGCAGCCGGGCTGTCCAAACAAACGGCAAATCCCCAAAACCGTTTAGGTATAAAGATGCAGGTTACAGAGCTGGTGTCCGGCGCTAGCACTCACAATCTTCAGTTTCAGTAAAAGATATTCAGCCAGGGATCGAGTCCTCAATGAAACAGTTGATGGAGGTGGAAGGAAAAAAAGGGGAAAAAATGCAAGGGAGGAATTAAGTGCAGACTGTATCGTCCCAGATAGGAGTGAAAAATAAGAGATATACTCACATATTCTGGTGCCGATTTAAATAAATGGGCACCAAACAGAAGGCAGATCGGTGGATTTAAATCAAGGGGCACCGATTCCCCAACCTCAGGTCCACAAGGCAGGAAACCAGATCCTTAGAAATATCTATTCAGGATGCCGAAGGAATAAATCACCCAGGATCATACAGGGTGGAAATTCACAATCGGTTTTATTAAAACAATAAATAAAATACACCGCAAACGCGTTTCGCTAGAAGTAGCTTCATCAGTGGGTGTCCACCCAGTCACACCCACTGATGAAGCTACTTCTAGCGAAACGCGTTTGCGGTGTATTTTATTAGTAGTTAGTATCAGTTTAGCTCATCTTTGCCCCTTTTCAGTTTAATAAACAGCTCTCTGCTGTTTTTTTTCTATCTTTTTCCGCTCTCCGTCCAACGCTTCTGCCCGCTGCGACAGGCTCAGCTGAGCTCACTCTCCTCGCGACGCTGCTGCTGACTGTGCTCGTGCCTAAGAGACTCCTCCTCCGGCATGCAAGCCAAACGTGTCGACGTCACGCATGCCGTGCGTGCAGGAGGAGGAGCCTCACTGATTGACGAGACAATAGGGCTGGGTCTTACTGAATCACACACTGGCAGCTGTGCGATTCAATTAGGTATCGGGCTTGCGTGGGAGGCGCATCTTTGCTCTTGCAAAGATCTTGCCCTCTACCCTGTGTTTCCTATCGCACATGCGATAGGAAAAGGGGTCTTTTGTTTTTTTTTAATGTTGCTGTCTGTTGCGGATCCTGGGGGCATCCCATGACCTCCAGGCTCCCAACAGACAGTACCCCCCACCCCCAAAAAATAAAATAAAAATTAAATCTAATGAAGACCAAGAATATTTATTTATTTTTTTGTTGGTTCATGGAGGTTCACATGCTCATGTGTTCCACTGGAGACAGGGGCGTAACTACCAGGGGTGCAGAGGGTGCGGCTGCACACGGGCCCGAGTCTGGGGGCCCACAATCGGCTGGCTGGGGCCTCGCCTGGGCTGCACTCAGGGGTGTCCTGGAGGGCCCCCGCAGCTTGCCCTGCTCTTATCTTCATGGCCCCTGCATCAGTGAGTTAGTGAGAGGAATTGGAGGCCAAGCAGCCTCAAGTCTCGTGACTACGTTTAGTAAATCAGAGCCACGGGAACTTAGAGGAAATGGAGCTGACGTATTGTTGTGCTAATGTGCGGTGTGTGTACGAGCGTGAGTTTTATTACTGTGGAGATCTGTGATACAGTAATCTGCAGTGTGTATGAGTCTATCACAGAACTCCACAGTAATAAAACTCTCAGTAATGTGCGGTGTGTATGAGAGTATCACAGAGCTCCACAGCAATAAAATTCACATTTAAAGTACAGTGTGTATGAGCTTTATTGCTGTGGAGCTCTTTGATGCACTCATACACACTGCACATTTACTATGAGTTTTATTGCTGTGGAGCTCTGTGATACGATCATACAAAGCACACATTACTGTGAGTTAGGCTTGTGCACCGATTTTTTTTCAGTTCGATTCGGTTCGTTCGGATTTTGTAAATTTTCGTTTCGACCGATTTCCGTTTCGGTTCGACCGATTTCCGTTTCGGTTCGGTTCGTATCGACTTTTTTTTCGTGATTTTGGAAATTTTCGTGTTTTTCGGAACGTCTGTTCTCGTTTCAAAGTGTCTATTCGTTTTGACATAAACTAATGGTTTTTCTGATACGATAATTCTGCCTATACGATAATTCTGCCATTGAGATTTCTCATGTTTTACTAGAAGGATACATTGAGATTTCTCATGTTTTACAAGAAGGATACATTGAGATTTCTCTGGTTTCCCCGGAAGGATACATTGAGATTTCTCATGTTTTACAAGAAGGATACATTGAGATTTCTCTGGTTTCCCCGGAAGGATACATTGAGATTTCTCATGTTTTACAAGAAGGATACATTGAGATTTCTCTGGTTTCCCCGGAAGGATACATTGAGATTTCTCATGTTTTACAAGAAGGATACATTGAGATTTCTCTGGTTTCCCCGGAAGGATACATTGAGATTTCTCATGTTTTACAAGAAGGATACATTGAGATTTCTCTGGATTTCCAGGAAGGATACATTGAGATTTCTCATGTTTTACAAGAAGGATACATTGAGATTTTTCTGGTTTTACAAAAAGGATACATTGAGATTTCTCTGGTTTTCCAGGAAGGATATATTGAGATGGGAATGATACAAAATAAATCCGATGTCCGAAATTACTGAAATGGAACCGATATCAGGAATAGAGCCGAAACATACATTTCTACTCCATTTTAAAATTCCGAAAAGTTTTAGTTTCGGCTCGGAAATTTTTTCGGATCTGCTGTTTTCGGATCTGAAAATTTTCGGAAAATCGGCCGAATTCGAATGCACGAATCAGGAAATTTCGTGAAAGTTCTGAAATTCCGAAACCCGAAACACACATCCCTACTGTGAGTTTTATTGCTGTGGAGCACTGTGATACGCTCATACACACTGCACATTATTGTGAGTATTGTTGTGGAGCTCTGTGATTCACTTATACACACCGCACATTACTGTAAGTTATATTGCTGTGGAGCTCTGTGATACGCTCATGCACACTACACCTTACTCTGAGTTTTATTGTGTGGAGTCGACATTGTGGACCTGGAGGGGTCCAGTGCATGGTGACCGGGGGGAGACAAATATGTTTTTGCGTAGGGCGGTGGGGGGCCCGTCATGGATTCCCGCACCTGGGCCCTGAGGTTTCTAGTTACGCCTCTAACTGGAGAGCATGGCTGAAGTGGGAGAACCTGCAAGAAAGATGGTCCATGGGTTCAGCACAGCAGGTCAGGATGGAGACGTCTGAGGATTTTCCTTTTAAATAGTACTAATGTGCTAATGGATGGAAATAAATAACGGTATAAATTACATAAAAATGTTCATTTTAACAAGTTGAATTTATTTACGTTGTGAAAAAATTATTCAAATGTCCCTTTAAGGATTATTTTTAGGCTCTGTATATAACCAACCGGGTGCACTGTGTTTTAATATTTTGTCTAGTGTTGTTGTAAACTTATTAGCCTTTTCTGTGATATATCCGCTCTGATTACTTTATCTACAGACAGCCCGGGGCAGTCATGGTCCTAATGGCTATGCTAATCTTAGAGGACAATTCGCTAAAACAGGAATTCTGGTTGTAAGATAATTATTGACAACTCGCGATGCCTGCAAGCATTCTTTTTTTTTTTTATCACACTGAAATCACATGCAATAATGCATACAAATATCACGCCATCATGACCTAACTGACCAATTAGAGCTAGGACATTTTAGTCAGACTTCTTGTATTGAATAATATATTCTTATAATGTTATAGAATGACTTTATTTCATGTTTACTAATATATTACGAGTTCATGACAATGCGCTATATTGTAGTATAATGTTTGGTTACCGGAATCCACCTGGTTCACTCGGGACGAGGCCGGGCCGGCACAGACAAGGATTGACTGGACACGAGTCTCTTCAGGAAAGGCAAACTTTATTGTGACGTCACAGAATGCTCACACAGGATTCAATCGCAAAGAGTGAGCCCCGATTACACAGTGACATGAGGTTTTATACCCCGAATACATAATTAGGTACATCCCAATTAGCCCACCTCCCGGTGACACTATCCCACCCCACGTGGGTCCGTACCTCCCTTAATCGAATACAAAGACATTCCATACATTGGTCATAAATTGGCAGGCTTCATGATATTCTGACACAAGAGGATTTACTATTGCTCTGGATCCTGCCTGTGCCCACCTCCCTTGCGCTTGTTTATTGTTTGTTTTAGATAAGGCCTGGTCTGGTTTCACACTCCTCTTTGTCTCAGCTGCAGGCTCCTATGACCTTGATATATCTCTTCTTCATCCTGTCACCCTGTGCCAGCAACGGCCCGGATCTTCTCTAATTTAATTGCTTTACTGCTTGTCTAGCACATTCCAAAGATTCTATGTAAGCTTCATTCTAACTCCAACTAATATCTACCTAGTTATATTCAAGTGAACCAATATTCTGAACAAGATGGCCGCCTGGCTCAGGATGGCGACCATCTTCTGGCCTGAGTCCCTTACATTCTCCCCTTGGCTCAAGTCTCAGATTCTCCTTCTGAGGCTTGTAGCCACTACACTCCACTAGTACTATCCTTGAACACCTTGTACTTTAGGGGACTCATTCTAGCTGGGAACATGTCTTGTGGGATCATCAGTGGTATCTTTTGTGTTTGTGTAGGTGTCAGTGCTCTCTTGCACAGTGGCCATAGACATAGCCCTATGCGATACAGGAGTATCCCTACTACCAGGATCACCACCACCATTAGAATCATGGATCCAATCTGCGAGATAAATCTCAGAATGGATCCGAACCAATCTCCGAATGCTCCGAACCCACGGAGTGGATTCCAGCCTTCAGCAGCAATCCGCCTAGCTGTGTTCTGCAACTGTACTACTTTCTCTTGGTGGTCCTGGAGTACCTGGTAATAATCAGGGACATCATGTGTTGTGTTTCTGATGAATGTGCAACATTCATAATGCATTGTCATCTCACACAGCCCATTCAGAGCTGCACTGATCTGTTCCAGTGCCATGTCATGTATCATTTGTACCTTTCGTATCTCTCGCAACTCCAGATTCAACAATTGAATATCCATGCTGGTCTTATTCAAAATCTCATCCATCAGACTGGCATAACTATTCATTCTTACCATCAATTCTCTTCCCCATCCAGTCCATGCTGGAAACCACGTCCATATTCGATCTTTCTTAGTGAACAGTTCTCTCTTCTGTTTCTCAAACACCAGTGGGTACCTAGGGTGTAGTGCAGTGTCTGTATCAGTGTCATCCCCTCTTACTCTCTGGATTGGAATCAGTCTGGCCAAATAACACATTCCCGTTATTGTAGGTGGTACCCATGTGTAACACATCTTTCCACAGCACACCTGGTACCCTCCTCTTAGTATAAATGGTGATAAATGTAGTGTCCCTTTTGACATCTCTAACATCAGCCGCCCCAATCGTCTCACCAAATCCAATGCACTCTGCTTACCAGTAGCCACATTCGCAATTATCAGTTCTTGGTCTCTGGTGAGCTTCTTTCTCCTGATATATATAAAATTTTCCTGACCTTTTGTGTTGAATTTGTAAGTGTATGACATCCAATTGAATCTACTTGAATTACACAATCCCCCCTTGCCTGTTTCTCTATCTGGTCCTAATTGGAAACACCATTCTGGTGGGTACACTGGTCCTGTTATTGGGTATCCGGGAGTGAACGCCTCTGGCTTCTCTCCTGGTTCATCAAAAGCATATATTGTGATATTTCCTGACGCAAATATACTTAAGTTCATTGGGATTGAAGCAAATGGTATATGGATTGTCTCTGGGTGCAGTCTACTACACACCCAACATGCAGTTTGCCCAGACTTTTTGGCATATTCATACTTAAATTTCACAAGTAAATGTCCTCGTGGGGTGATTTCTGGATCTACATCTCGCCGGTATCTCTGCATAGTATGGTTTTCCATCACCTGCCGTGTACCATTCCAGGCTTGGGAAGTATTTACTTCGTTGGTTAACCTTGGACACCTAGGGCATGTCCCATGGGATAATCCATAGATCAAATTTGCAAGGTACAATATCAGTACCAGAAATGCCCCAAATGTCAAAATCCCTTGGGCAATTCTTTTCACAGTCACATTAACCCAATCCCTCCCCACCGGAATTTCAAAAGTAAAAGTCATCTCTGGATGATCAAGGGTCGGGGCAGGGCCCCTAAAAATAGCCCTTGGGGTATCCCCCGGGGGATCCCTTTGCTCCCTCGTTGGTGAGTGGTCAGACATTATTGTGTCCGTCAAAACACCCACTTGTTGAGTCGTTTAGGTGCTCAAGACTATGGTCTTTGTCAGCTTTAGCCTCAATGGATTGGCCACGTTGGTGATGACCTTCCACTCAGGTTCACGACTGGCTGCAGCTGCCTTCAGTCTGGAGTGATGTATCCACGGGAACACCTCGGCAACCTTCACTGCTGTGGGGGTTGATAACAGGACAAGGTAAAGTCCTCTCCATTTTGGGCCTAGTGGGTCATTTTTCCACTCCTTCACCCAAACCGAGTCACCTGGACAATACTTATGCAGTGGGGGATATAAAAAGTGAGGTAGATTATCTCCCACCCAAGTATTTAACTTTTGCATTGATTTACCCAGCAATACAACCTGTTCATTTAGCTTAGTTTCACCTAATGCCCGAAGGTCCCCCCTTAGTCCATTAATTAGAGGGGTAGGCCGTCCGAACATAAGCTCGTACGGACTTAGCTTCAATTGGGTGGTTGGCCTGCACCTAATGTGCAATAGGACTATTGGCAGCACATCCAACCAACCTAGTGACGTTTCTTGGCACAGTTTGGACATTAATGTTTTTAGTGTACGGTTCATTCTTTCAACTTTTCCTGAGCTTTGGGGCCTGTAAGCTGTATGTAGCTTCCAGGTGATGCCCAACAGGCGGGCAAGCTGCTGTAAACAGTTCTGTATAAAGGGTGGGCCATTATCCGACCCTATCTCGAGGGGAAGTCCATAGCGTGGTATTATTTCTTTCATTAGACTTCTCACCTCTTCCGTTGTCTTCTCCGTCCTTGTCGGGAAGGCTTCCACCCATCCTGTGAGGGTACACACCATTACCAGTAGGTATTTATATCCTTTGCAGGGTGGCAGCACTGTGAAGTCTATCTGCAATGATGCCATTGGGGACAGCCCGATTGGTTGCTTCCCTGGAGGTTGATATGGGCCTGTTCTTGGATTATTCTTGGCACATGTCACGCACTGCTGGGCTATTGCTTTGCAGATTACTGACATTCCTGGCACATAGAAATGTGGCTCCAGCTGTTGTTCCATCATTTCCCTTCCTCCATGAGTACTTGCATGAAGTGCTCTCACGATCTCAGGTGCCAATGTTGCTGGCAGGACTATTTGTCCACTCTTCAACTGGAACCATCTGTCTTCTCCATATCCACCTTGTTCTTCTGGTTAGCCATTTTTTCTCTTTCTCTGAGTACACTCAGTGGAGCCGGTAGGAGTGCAGCCACCTCTGGTGCTGCTTTGTATCTTGCCAATTCTTCCTGGTTTCCCCAGATGAATTCTTCTTTTGGGAAGTAGTATCGCCAGGCAAAGAACAGCAGATCTTGTCTCTTCTGTGTATCTCTCACTGCTGGTACAAAGAAATTCATCACACTTTTCTTCATCCTTGGTAGCTTGTTTTTAATAAGGGTTTCTTTGAGAAAGAACCTTACCAAAGAGGCTTGATATTCTTCTGCTCCCAATTCTCCCAAGCTCAACAGCACTCGTGTGATCCTTAAATTATTATGAGGGTTGGGAGTTAGATTGTCAAAACGTGAGGCAAAATTTTCTGCCCATTCAACTTCGATTACTTCAATACCTTCTTCATCCTCCCCCACTATTTTTACGCCGAAGAATTTCAGCATCATCTTGTATGCTATGCGGAGTCTTTGCTGAACTTCTGAGGTGTCAATCATTATACGTGTTTCTTGGGGGTGAAGAGGAGAGGTGTAGAAATTTCGGCCTTGGAACTGTGTTGGAAAAAGCCACTGTATATAATCATGGTTTTCTTCCAGTAGCTCGTAATTGTTGTACCACTTGTGCAGAATGGTTTCAATAAATTCGCCTTTTGGTTCAAATTTTCTCCAATTCATATAGAATTCGTAATTCGGCATGGGGAGTTGATCCTCTTGCTTGCAGAGCAGCACTTTGGATACTTGATCAGGAGGATTCCGAGGTTTAGCAGCAGCTTTTGCGGCTTGGTCAGCGCGCCTGTTGCCTTTGGGAATTTCATCATGACCCTTTTGGTGGCCACGACAGTGCATAATACTGACAGCACTTGGTTTCCACACAGCTTCTAGAAGGGCTGCGATTTCAGCTGCATACTTTATTTGTTGTCCTGATGACGTGAGTAGTCCTCTTTCTTTGTATAGTGCACCAGGTGCATGGACAGTCATAAAAGCATACTTGGAGTCAGTGTAGATGTTCACTCTTTTGCCTTCAGAGATTTCCAGGGCCCTGGTCAAGGCTGTTATTTCAGCCAGTTGTGCTGACGTATGTCCTGGCAGGGGGTTTGCCTCGATGATTTCTTATGCTGAGACAACTGCATAGCCTTTCTTCCCACCATCCATGTAGCTGCTACCATCAGTGAATCGATGAGGTCCAGATGAACCCGTGGATTCTCACACATCATGGCTTGGTACTTTGTCATCCGGCTATTGCTGAACCAGTAACTTCCTTTTACATCAAGCAGGGCTTTGACCACATGTGGCACCTTGACATGAAGAACCTGTCCAAGGGTCTGCTTCTGCTTTCAGCATTGCGGTGGCTGCCACTGCTCTCAGGCATGGGGGTAGGCCGCAGGCCACAGGGTCAAGCTGTTTGGAGAGATAGGCCACAGGCCTAGGCCACGAGCCAAAATTTTGGATCAGTACTCCTGTTGCAGTCTGGTTATGTTCATGCACATACAGCTGGAAAGGCTTGCTATGGTCTGGCAAACCTAGTGCTGGAGCTTCCATCAGGAGAGTCTTTAATTTCAGGAAAGCTGCCGCCTGTTCTTCTTCCCAGAGGAAGGGGGTCATGCTCTCCACCCTTGGTGGCTTGGTGGAGAGGTTTGGCAATATCTGGAAATTTGGGAATCCACAGACGACAGAAGCCTGCAGCTCCTAGGAATTCACAGACTTGTCTCCTTGTCTTTGGTTGGGGTATACGGCATACTGCCTCCTTTCTTTCTCCCCCCAGTGCACGCTTGGTACCTGTTAATTGAAAACCTAGGTATTTTACACTTTGCATATTTGTGCTTTCTTTTTGGACACTCTATAACCTGCTTGGTTTAGTAGAAGCAGCAGGGCCTTTGTGGCAGAGAGACAGTCTTTTTCTGTAGGGGATGCAAGCAATAAATCCTCTACATACTGTAGTAAGACAACTTTGTCTGGCTGAGCGTTGAAGGACAGGAGGTCCTGGCTGAGCGCGCAGCTGAAAATCGTGGGCGAGTTTTTGAAACCTTGAGGGAGGCGTGTCCAAGTCATCTGATGGCGCGCTCCCGTAGTAGACTCCTCCCACTGGAAAGCAAAAAGGGGTTGGCTTGCCGGAGCGAGACGGATGCAAAAAAAAGCGTCTTTTAAATCGAGCACTGTGTAATATTTTGTATCACCAGGAATTAATGCCAATAAATTGGATGGATTGGGAACCACAGGGTGTAGGATTACTGTGGCTTCGTTGACAGCCCGTAAATCTTGGACTGGGCGGTACTCTTGTGTGCCCTTTTTCTGTACTGGCAACAGTGGTGTGTTCCACGGTGACACGCAGAATTTTAATATCCCGTGATCTTTAAGTCTTTGCAAATGTGTCTGGATATTCTGCTTGGCTTTTTGTGGGATATGATATTGTCTTAGAGCCACAGTCGTTGCGCCTGGTTTCAGATCAACATACACTGGAGGAAAATTTACAGCTAATCCGGGCGGGTTTTCTTCTGCCCAGACTCCAGGGATTCCCAAGAGTAGTGTATATGGGTCTGGGGCGGCCGGCGGGGTTTGTGCCGTGTGCGCCATTCTTCCTCCCATGGCATAATTATTGCAATCTTTACAGGTTGGGTATTCTGGCTGGCTGGGTTGTACTGCCGTATAGAGCTGCCACTCTCAGGCAGGTCTAATCTAGCGTGACCCCCGGGAAGAAATGTAATTTGGGCTTGCAATTTGCAAAGGATATCCCGCCCCAGGAGTTGGATGGGACATTCAGGCATATACAAAAATTCATGTTCCACATTGTGCCCACCCAAACTACATTTTCGAGAAGCAAGAAAAGGGTACTTAGCAGATACCCCCATTGCTCCCATTATATCAACCTCATTTCCCATTGGGGGTGCAATTTGCTGTGTTACAACAGAATATTCGGCACCAGTATCAACCATAAAAATTTCGTCTTTGTCTCCCACTCTTACTGTGACCGTGGGCTCGTGATTACCGAGCGGGATGGGCTCAGGTCCGTGTCAATATATATCCTGCCCTTCAAATGACGTTCCCGCCAATCCAACAAACCCTGAACCAGCACCGTCACTTCTTTCATACCTGCCGTTTGTTACCTGGCCATTTGAGGCTTGACCTCCCGAGGCACCAGCCTCTCCCTGTACCCTATTTTTAGCCAAAAATACAGGGCATTCGCTTTTCCAGTGACTTTCACCCAGGCACCACGCGCACTGGTTGAGCCCTAGGGGCTCCCTGGGGGCTCCTCTCCCTCTTCCCCCTCGACCTCTTGCTCTCCCTCTATCCGGGGCACCCCTCCCGTTTTCATTTCCCATATAGCCGACCACACCGGTGTGCCCTTTTTGCTTCCGTATTTCTTCTAAATCCCGGTTATGGTACACTTTATTAGCAATTTCTACTAATTCGCTAATACCTTTGCCTAAAAACCCATCCAATCTCTGTATTTTATTTTTTTTATTCAAAATTTTATTTTGAAACAATGTCAGTGGTACAGTAAATAGAAAAAGGCCACGCAGGGCCACAGACTAGTCATCAGGAAAATCAACGTAAATAAAAATGACAACAATAGGCAGCAAGGGTCCGCAAAGTTAACAATAATGGGAGGGGAAATAGAGGACACTCGACATAAGTGACCAGGGAGGCAGTCTCATCATCAAGCAGACATGGGGCAACCACACAAAAAAAAAAAGGGGAAAAAAGGGGGTGGGTGGACGGGGAAAGGTGGAGGACAGCCCGGGAAAAGGTGGCATTCCTGGCTCACTTCAGCAACCTCAAAAGGAGGCTGGAGGCCACGGAAGAGGTCACAGGGCCAGGCGTCCTGGGGCCAGAGGAAGCGGTCAGAGCCATGGTATCCGCTCCAATGGCTCGCCCAGGGCAACCTATTGTCCCGCACCCAAAAAAGAAAAATGAAAAAAAAAAAAAAAAAGGGGGGGGACCAAAATGAAAAGGTGGCTAGATGCCCAGACCGTCACGCCAAACCACAGCAGAGTCCGCAAAAGAGTGTCCGGGGGGGATATAAGGGGGGTTCAACTCTCAAGGGATAGAGGGATAAAATAAAATCTCTGAGATGGCCCCAGCCAGGGACATCCACTTCACATCAGGAAAAGGGGGGAAAAGCCATAAAGAAAGGTCATCAAAAAGGCAGGGTGTCACAGGGAAAAAAGCCAGGGCAGTCCTCAGCCAGTGTCACGGAATGGCAGCGAACTCTCAGCAGGTAAAGCAAAGCCGAGCAGGCCAGGTGTCACCATCAGGAACGCAGGGCTGGATGCCTCCTCAATCCCGCTGGTAGCGCTTGGCGTCAGGCTGGTCGCCAGTTTCAATGTCGTCACAACGGTCGTCGCAGCGGCCCCACTCCAGGACCCGAGCCAGCACTGCCACCTCTCAGCGCAAAGCCATCGGTCCCCGTCAGCACCGCCAGAAACAGTCTCAGGATCCGGCATCAAGGTCTCAGCCGAGACGTCAACCTCGGTACTCCTCTTGGCTTTAGCCTCAAAATCGACCTCCATGTGGCGCTGGTCCGATGCGGCCTCTCCCTCCTCGGCTCCTGCGTCCTCCACCTCTCTGCAGCCCCTCAGAGCGAGCATCGCCCGATGCCAGAAGCCTCTGGTGATCGGCCCTTCCTCATCCTCCCCTTCGAATAGCTGCAAGCAGGCCTCTAGGCCTGCAAGAAAGGTATCAGTACCTGCTGCGTGAGGGGGAGGAGATCGTCACGCCGAACATCCTCCAAGTCACTCGCTGCTCCCACCAGGCATCCATCCAGGTTCATCAGGAGACGTGAGCCCACTGTCTCCCTCATCTTCAGCGAGGGCTCCAGACTAGCCAATGCTTCAGGACAGCTGGGCAGAGATGTGTTACAGGCTGGAGTGAAGGCCGCAAAATAGCCGCCGGTACCTTGCTCCACTGGCATGTTGGCGGGTGTGCGTTTCTCGTCCGGAGGAGGGGTTAAACAGCCTCCGGACTGTACAGTTCCGATGGCCAGCTCCTCGGGCACCTTTTAGCTGTAAAAATCGCCGTGAATAAAGTCCTCTTGAGGCACCGAAAAGAAGAGGACATGCGGAGCTCCATTAAAACATGTCCGCTCCTCTGAACAGCTGGCCACGCCCCCCCAATCTCTGTATTTTATTCCGTATGTCTCTTTGTGACTGACTCACAAAGGAGGAATTAACCAACCGCTGATTCTCCGCAGTCTCAGGGTAAATAGGACTATACATCCTATATGCATCTAGTAATCTTTCTAGAAATGCACTTGGGGTTTCTTTAAGATCTTGCACAATGTCCGCTATTTTCCCCATGTTCGTGGGTTTCTTCCCTCCCGCTTTAACACCCATCATTACCGCTGTCCGGTATGTTTGTAGATGAGCAATACCTTCATTAGTATTGTATGGCCATTTGGGATCTGTTTTGGGGTAATGTTCCACAGCCCACGCTTGCGGCTGGGGTTTGCTATCCTCAACTGCTTGGGCAAGATGGATTTTACGCGCGCTATTGTTTATACGGGCTCTTTCCTCAGTTGTGAACATTGTCAGCAATAGTTGTTGACAATCTGCCCAGGTGGGGTTATGTGTTAGAGTCAGTAATGCTATCATACTAGCCACCGCTGCAGGATTAGTGGAGTACAGTGGTGTGTGTGTTTTCCAGTTGAATAAATCTGTCGTTGTAAATGGGACATATGTGTATTGTACTGGCCCAGGTTCTCCATTTTCCAGTAAGGGACCTGGCACCTCTCGTAGAGGCATTTGCATTTTACTCCTGCTGGGGGGGGGTGTGTGTGTGTGTGTGTGTGTGTGTGTGTGTGTGTGTGTGTGTGTGTGTGTGTGTGTGTGTGTGTGTGTGTGTGTGTGTGTGTGTGTTTCGCCGCGCGAGTGGTGGTCCCGGATTATCATCTTCACTGTCTTTCGGGATTACCCGCTGGTATACACTCCCATCGGGCATTTCAATCTTTTCCACGGGGAACCCTTCATCCCCTCCTCCTCAGCGATATCCCGGGCTAGAGCTGAGGGAGCAGGCGGGAAGATAGCAGCTGCCTGCCTCCCCCTCTCCGCTCGCTCTACCGCTGCATTCAGAGCCTCCCTTGCCACCCCGTAGCGCGGGGGAAGGGAATCAATCTCCTCTGGATGTTCTACCAACACCGTTTTTTCTTTTTCATTATTTGGGGTACCTGTTTCTTGTTTTGTCCCGCCATCATTATATAATGACTCTTGTCTTTCACACAGTACCTCCATATATCAATATATGGGTACTGGTCTGGGTGACTATACCTCCCGGTGATATAGGAGTGCATCTTCTGAATTAACTCTGGGTCCATAGACCCCTGTTCTGGCCACTCGGGGATTAACAGTGGCCAGACTATTGTACATAACAGCTTTAACTTTTCTTTACTTAGATCCACACCATATAGGTGTATTTCATACAACACTTCAAAATTCCGCACCATATACTCCAAGGGTGTTTCACCCTCCTTAGCTTTCTTGGGTTTGGACGACCCATTACTACTCTTGAGAGCAGTAACTTTTTCACAATGCAGATATTTTTTTCAGCACAATCACTTAATCACTTTATATCAACTGTCTGGTACTTCAGGCAACAGTTGTTTTATATCGTATTCGCTTCCTCTGTCAGTAGCCAACTGCAGTCGCCTGAGCTGGAAGCGTACTTCAGGAGGCCACTCTCAGATTTGCTTCCTTGCTAAGCAAGTAGGCGCACAATCACTCACAACACTCTCAGCAGCACTCCCAGCACGTACTGTACCAGATACATTCAGCACAAAACAATACATAAACAATTCTACTCTTTCCACTAGCCGAGGGCACGCCGACCCTCCTCTTGGCTCCTTATACCCAGTTAATTGATCTCTAACTCTTGTCTGCTTGTGACTATGTGTACCCTGTTCTGTGGCAACACTTCCGCCTGCAATTCCAATTTGCCTATGGGCAATACACCCACTCGGCACCACTCCCGCTGCAGCTACCGCTGGCCTCAATTGGCCCCCTTCACTACACGACGTACACACTAGCACTGACTCCGGGCTCTCAGCCCAGTCACAGGATCCCTCCTCCTTTCCTTGTCCACGTGCAGCAGTTCTATTTACAAACACTGACTATGACAATACTACTCCACGTGGCTACCCTCTCCCTCAGATTCAGAACTACACCTTGTCTATATCCGATCCCCGGGTTCAGACACGCGCTAGCCACTCTGGCTCCTTTGCTTGTCCGTGCTGTCGGCGGCGGGTTCGGTATACAGACGAGACCGTGGCCGCGGGTCTCCTTATTCAACTATGGTCGGATGTTTTCCCCTTATACCGGTATCTCAATACACATACAAACACAGACGACCTTTACCTATCGCCGCGCTGCTTGCTGTTTCCTCGGACTCGGGGGTGTCCCAGCTTCCCGGGCCGGGGGTCCGTTTGGGACGAGACGAGGTCCACTTAACAGGAAATCCTGCTTGGCGCCTGCAGATGTCAGCTCACCTTCAATGGACGCCCAACCGGCGGGATCACTCGCACCAGCAGTCAACCGCTACGGTGTCCAGCAGTCGTTGCCATACCGGTAAAGGCCTGGATCCCGGACGAGCCCCCAAAAATGTTACCGGAATCCACCTGGTTCAATCGGGACGAGGCCGGGCCGGCACGGACAAGGATTGACTGGACACGAGTCTCTTCAGGAAAGGCAAACTTTATTGTGATGTCACAGAATGCTCACACAGGATTCAATCGCAAAGAGTGAGTCCCGATTACACAGTGACATGAGGTTTTATACCCCGAATACATAATTAGGTACATCCCAATTAGCCCACCTCCCGGTGACACTATCCCACCCCACGTGGGTCCGTACCTCCCTTAATCGAGTACAAAGACATTCCATACATTGGTCATAAATTGGCAGGCTTCATGATATTCTGACACAAGAGGATTTACTATTGCTCTGGATCCTGCCTCTGCCCACCGCCCTTGCGCTTGTTTATTGTTTGTTTTAGATAAGGCCTGGTCTGGTTTCACACTCCTCTTTGTCTCAGCTGCAGGCTCCTATGACCTTGATATATCTCTTCTTCATCCTGTCACCCTGTGCCAGCAACGGCCCGGATCTTCTCTAATTTAAATGCTTTACTGCTTGTCTAACACATTCCAAAGATTCTATGTAAGCTTCATTCTAACTCCAACTAATATCTACCTAGTTCAGGGCTGGATTAATGTAGGGGCGGATGGAGCGGCTGCTCCAGGCCCCTTCCTGTAAATAGGCCCACTGTCAGAGATATTTTTTTTCTTGTACGCACCTCTCAAGCCGTCCTTGCACTTAAGCCTGCCTCTGTGTTCTGGCTCTGCCCACCATGAAGCCCCCTCTCCAATGGCGTGCACATGCACATGGGGGTGTGCTGCATGCATCTAGGCACTCCCTAATGCCGCCCCTTATGTAAAATAAACCCTCCCCTAGTGAGCTTGGAACGGCTGACTCACCTTCCTTCCTGGTTGGTGAGTCACATGCTGCAGGACGCCGGAAGAGGCAACAGCTCTTCTGACCCCAGAATCATGTGCTGCCTTGTGCTGCCTGCTCCTCCTGCGTGCTGTGAGGAGGATGTGTAACCAGCCCCAGCTCAGCAGGATGGAGACCCCCATCCCACCAGGTCAGGAGGTGAGATACTGCCTGCCCTATGTTCCTCTCCCCTACACTACATGCCCCCCTCTCTGTCAAGCTGAGCTAGTGACCCCTCCCCCCTCCTATGTATACCCCAGGGTCTGTCCAGCACAAGAAGCTGTGCTATGTGAGGGGTCTTCCTGTCCAGGATTAAACCCTGCTGTGAAGGAGAAGCTAGTTTTTAACCCTTGCAGCCAGGACCTGTATGCTTTACACCACGCTGATAGATCATGAAAGATCTTTGGACCAGCAGGACCCATGGCATAAAAGCACAGCTGAGGTACACTGTAATGTGCTGCTCAGATGCCTGGTCCTGCAGGGGTTAAAAAACTATCTTCTTCCCAGCAAGGTCTATTCCTTGACAGGAAGACCCCCTCACATAGTACATCTTGTGCTGGACAGATCCTGGGTATATAGATTAGATATAAATATAGATTTGTTTTTTATATATTTAATTAAATTTAAATATTATGTAATCAATTTACTAATATTTAAATAGAAAACGAGAGAAATCTCAATGAATCTTTCCTGGTAAAATACTTTCTCAAAAAAAATAAAATAGTATAGGTTTGAAATTAAATTTAAATGCTTTTATATAGAACTTAAATAATAATATTTTTGTGTTTTATTGCAGTAGATTCTGTGATACGCTCATACACACCATACATTTCTGAGTTTTATTGCTGTGGAGCTCTGTGATACACTCATATACAACACACATTACTGGGAGTTTTAGTGCAGTAGATTCTGTGATACACTCATACACACAGCTCTTTACGAAGAGTTTTATTGCTGTGGAATACGCTCATACACACTGCACATTACTGTGAGTTTTATTGCTGTGGGATACACTCATACACACCGCTCATTACAACAATTCATTTTGTTTATACTGTATATAAAGGCCCACCAAAATACTCGGCACCAGGCCTATGATACTCTTAATCCGGCCCTGACCTAGTTATATTCAAGTGAACCAATATTCTGAACAAGATGGCCGCCTGGCTCAGGATGGCGACCATCTTCTGGCCTGAGTCCCTTACAGTTTGATGCAGTGTTTTGGCTTGAGACCTTTGCTCTGCAAGCAATGGCAGCCACTATCCGTATCGGATTTTGTTTCACTCTGGTATTAGAGTTAAAAAGTGTTTCTTTTCAGACCTGGCCGTGTCTTTCTTAATCTGTGGTTTAGTTAAACTAATATACTACTTTTTTCTCCCTCAGCGCTGGGCTGCTCCTCTTCTTCGGGTCAGAGCTGCTGAAACGCGAAAGTTCCTGGAGCTTCTTTCGCAAATTGCGTATGCCTCCGTATGAACGTTACCTAGGTTTACACAAATTGTGCATCTCGAGCGTGCTTGTGCAGGAGCAGCTCAGAGCTGCTGTCTCCCTGATCACTCGCTGCTGAGAGCGTCTGGGAGACAGAATGATGTCAGCTCGCAGAGCGTGCTGACATCATCAATCCTCAAGCTGGTCCTAGGCAGGTGGAATATTCAAAATCCCAAAGTCCCATCCGCTTCGTGGAAGCTGTGCGGGCGCAGTTCAGGTGTCTAAATGGCCCCCTTCACAACCGTTATATATGCCGTGTTCTTCTTGATATATTGAGCATTATGGAATCATCGCACTCTTCACAATACCTCAGCGAGGGACAGTATATTACAGGCTATGTCACTAGGCTAGAGCATGGAGATTGAAGTGACAAGCCAGATAACCAGTTTTCTAGGAGGAAGCTATGACGCCAGTGTCCACATTTTATATTGACAATTGGCTGCTTCCTGTCTGTCGCTGGCATAGACCAATGGTTCCCAACCGTGGTCCTCAAGTCCCCTAACAGGCCAGGTTTGCAGATATCTGAAGCACAGCACAGGTGATATGATTTGCTGCTCAGTGATTGCAGGAATCAGTGATTGCAGGTAATCCTTAAAACCTGGCCTGTTAGAGGGACTTGAGGACCGCGGTTGGGAACCACTGGCATAGACAATAAGGCTAGTTGCGGTAGTATCTCTATTAGGATACTCAAATGCAGAAAGTGCCATTGTTATAAAAAAAATTATTTTATTCACTTGATTTTTTCTTTTCAACATCTAGGGCAGTTTTACAATGTTGGTGCTAACTTAACCAGAGCTGTTGTAAACTTAAAACCTCCATAGGCTATAATGGCTCTGGGAAGTTTACAACAGCTCTGGTTAAGTTAGCAGCAACTATGTAATATGGCCCCTAATGGTTTATATTATTGGCGTGTACAGACGACACATTTTCCAATCAGATCTCACTTGACTTTGTAGGCTTTATTGAAGTGGAGATACAGGGGTCCAAAAGACCTTCCTTCCACTTCTAAATTCTCTCCAGTTCTGCAGGATTTAAGGAGTTTCCCTAATGAAATGAAATCAGCCATCCCCAGTGCAGCTTGGCTGTCTGCAAACCAATCCACCGTGGCAGATGGTGATCATTATGAGAACAATCTGAATGTAAGTATGGTGGTGGACATGTCCCATTCGTCCCCTGCACCTAGGAGTGACTCCTGCCAACAGATGGGACAGCAAAGGGGTTAATATACAAATTTACATAATAATTTACCCACTGAATACATATGTAAACCATGACAACTCTTTCATACCTCAAATCCACCAATTTTTTCTCTTTTTAGTAATCTCCATTTTCGATTACATGATTAAAAATGACGTCTCGCCATTATTTCTCACTATAGGTTATTGTGGTGTGGCGCACTGCTCTTTTCTCTCTAAAGTAAAAATAAATCCTAAAAATACATTTTCTCTCAACACAATCTTTTCTCCTGTAGGCAGAGGTTTACACCAGGCATCAGCACAGAATCAGTGAAGCTTCCAGTGACATGTGGTACCAAGATGCTGTCTGGTATTATATTAAAGCAGCAGCAGGTTTATTATTACAGTCTTCGTACTTATTTGTTTTGATTGGCAATCTCTCCTTGGAAGGAACTCATTTTTTCTGAGTGAGATCCATACTTTTGTCACCTCTTTATGAAGGCAGGACAATTACAATGTGTCATTTAGTGTGGACGATACCAAAATAAATGCACGCGTGTCCTTGGATTTACCATCTTACTTGTAGTTGGCTCATTATACTCTGTCAACTGAAGCGTACAAAACCGAGGGTTAGGGTGTGTATTCATCAAAAGATTCCTATTTATCCGATGTAAGAGACGTATTGCATGTTGCTATGCCAGTCTGTAAGACTTATTCATCGAAATGACCGTTTGATGAATAAACAACATATCATAATGTAATGAGAGGCTATTGGTTCTCTCGCACCACTGATAGACACAAAGTAACACTGGTGTGATACATGATGAGCCCATTATGCTCCCACTAAAGTAAGTGATCAGCCCTCCTGTTGTTTCCCTGTTTTGTATTGATACAGGAAAAAATACATATTATTTATTTATTTATAAAGGATTTTACCAGGAAGGATACATTGAGATTTCTCTGGTTTTCAGTATGTCCTGGGTTCAAGAACATTGTGTTAGAGACAATTGAAATGTTACAGTCGTTACAGAAATACAAAGTAATAAATGCAAGATATTATAAAACAACACAAATATACAGATTAACACAGAAAATAAATATGTAATAAATATATTCACTGTTACATGTTTACAGGCGCATTCTGTATATTGTGTTCATTTATTGACATTTAAGAACATACATAACTTGTTGAAGGCACAGACCATTTTTAGAGTAACCCGAAACAATAAATGAATCAAACCATTGTTGGTTCAGTACGTGGTCTTGTTGTTTTTTTTTTTTTGCACTAGACATTTTATTGAGAGGTTTTGTTCATGTTTAGATCTTGTTGAAGGCGGCGATGTCCACACTCTGCACATAGTCCTCAAACTTTGTGATCTCCTCCTCGAGCATGTCCGTTCCCACCTTGTCATCTTCCACCACACACTGGATCTGAAGCTTCTTGATGCCGTAACCAACTGGTACCAATTTGGAGGATCCCCACACCAGGCCATCCATCTGAACAGACCGAATGCACTCCTCCAGCTTTGCCGTGTCCGTCTCATCGTCCCACGGTTTCACGTCGAGCAGGATGGAGGACTTGGCGAATAGTCCAGGCTTTTTGGATTTCTTCTCGGCATACTGACGAAGTCTCTCCTCACGGATCCTCTCAGCTTCAGCATCTTCCTCCTCATCGCTGCCGAACAAGTCAATATCGTCATCATCCTCTTTCTCGACTGGGGCAGGAGCAGCAGCTGGGACAACTCTGACTCTTTCTACAGGAGCAGGAAACCTGCAGATGGTCGGCATTGGCTGCGCGACTGCTGCGAGGTAGAGGACTTCTCCAGTGTGTTTATCCGGCACTCCAGCTTAGAGATGGCAAGCTGCAAATCCTGCACAACTTTATGCAGGCTCTGGTTCTCGTGCTCCAGGCAGGCGACGCGGGACAGCAGCTCACCGTTCTCACCATTGTTTGTGGGCGCTGCAGCCGTGCTTCCGGACAGTGATTTCTGGATATTCTCCCCGGCTCTGGCAATGTCTCGGAGGATTGTGCTCGCTCCGTCCTCCTGCTGCTGGCTGGGAGTGTTGGGACTGTTTGATGCCAGCTTCTTGCTCAGGTTCTCGTAATACTGTCTCTCGGCGTCCTCGTACTTGAATCTGTCGAACCAGATTTTTCTCGGTGCACAGGTAGGAAGTCGACATGGTTGCTGCGGCCTGTCCTGTCAGCTGCGGAAGAGAGAGAGAGTACGTGGCCTTGTTGCTATGAAACAGTAAGCCGCATCAAGCCGTGAGGACTGCATTAAGAATCATATGAGTGATCTAAAGTTTACGCTATTTTTAAAAAAAAAAAAATATCTACTATATTCTTATAAATACACTGGGAAAATGGCAGAACAATCAGCAACTTACCTGACATTTTTCTCACATTAATGTGCACCTTTTCACACATTTTACTTTGAATAAACGCTTTTTAAAAGTGTTATTTTTTTTTAGTTTTTATTATATGTTTCTGCTTTAAACAGAAGCCTGTGTGATCTATTCTCTAAACCCGGAGTTGCCGCTGTGCCTAGCTACTTGTAGCGGAGTTGCAGTTGGACTCTTCAGGTTAGGCTGGGGTCAGACGAGTGTGCTACGTGCGCCCGTTCTGATTCTTACATGCCTCTTGGCGTCCATCACAGCGTTGTGATGCTTCGATGGAGCCGACCACACGCTGTAGCGCGAGCACAAATTGTGTGCGCTACAACTGGCGTGCGGCGGATGTTCTGAGAGCCTCCCCTTTGAAGCTCTACGACGCGTGTTCGATGGGGCTGCAAACCACGATCCTCCATAGGAGCGTCAAGTCTTGCAGCGCTGAGCGCACTAACTGCGCTCTGCGAGGTGGCCAGACGGGCGTTAGAGTGAAAGGAGTGGAAGGAATGTCCAGTCTCACGGACGTTTCTTCCGCTCTGCAAAACGCTCGCCTGACCGCGGCCTTAACTAGACTCTGGCCTCGAGGCAATTGGGTGTGTGGACCTCATTACAGGTGGTGGGAGCCATCAGAGATCTCTTATTTAAACACAACTAAACCTTGGCAAGATGCTTAACACCACCTGTTTGCTGACATTGCACATTTATTGTGGAACAATTTTGTGGCTGTGTGAGCCTTGGGTTTGTACCCGGCTTCTGCTTCCAGCCACCTGGACTGACATTTTGGATTTCCCTCACTATATGGGTTATTCACAAAGCACCGAAATTTCAGTGCACTTCGGCAATTTAGTTTAGCTGAAACTACGATGAATTTACTATTCACCACAGGGTCACCATATTGTGTTGAAGAGGGAATCACCGAAGCCTCATGAAAAATTTACTGAAGAGCACCAAAGACCGATGAACTGGCTGTGGCGAAATCCACCGAACTGCTAAAGAAACCGTAACTCTCCTATTCTCCTAATAGGTGTTTAAATCAATAAAAATGCATTAATATGTGTCTGAATAAAAAAAAGGTCCTTTAAAAAAATATATAGGTCTGTTACAGAATTTAAAAAAGCACCTTTAAAAAAATTGGGAAGCAAAAATTTCATTAAAAAATACAAAAGGTGTTCAAAAAAATAAATAGACTTTTTGCTGAAAATGAAAATAATAGTTTTTTAAAAAAAAATTAAAAATATATTTTTTTTACACCAAACCTGGTCACGTTTGGTATCATTGGAAAGGCCATGATCAGGTCTTTCCATTGATCTCAAAAAGACCCTCTAGCTGCCACTGATCGGGAGATACAGGGATCCAAAGGATCCCTCTTTTTTACATTGAAACCTAGAGGAGTCACCTTTTTAAACCTGTCGAACTGTATCACCGAAAATCAGGACATTTTGCTGACATTTCGTTGCAGTTCGGCATTCTGTGAATAGATTAACCATTACTTCTCTCTCTATGGGACAATTTCACTGCTGCCGAAGATCACCGAATTGGGCGAACCGCAACGTATTACGCCATCAATTCCCTAATATTTGGAGAATTGACAACTTTGTGAACAGACGAACAGCCTCGAAATTGCACCGTTCAGTGCCCTTCAGTGGCAAGTTCGGTGCTTTGTGAAAACCCCTTCAGATTTTGGATTTTCATTATTTGAATTTGTTTTCTCAATCTGCTTTTGAAATGGACCACAGGTGGAAATTGGGCTCGGCTCCAGCTCACCCAACCATGACACCT
Source organism: Leptobrachium leishanense (assembly GCA_009667805.1). Taxonomy (NCBI): domain Eukaryota; kingdom Metazoa; phylum Chordata; class Amphibia; order Anura; family Megophryidae; genus Leptobrachium; species Leptobrachium leishanense. Next base: position 116,442,831 of record CM019071.1, on the reverse strand, counting down.
GCTCCTTCTCTTCATTGCCACACAATTGTCCATGAAGACTATGCCTGGAAAAAAAACATAATTGGTGGCGCATGTGTCTGTATATAGAGTATATGGTGTGTGTTGTAAATGTATGTCCATGACACTTAACAGACATGTGTCTGTACATATGTTTGGCTACGTGTGTGTCTCATAAAAAACTAAATGTGCTGCCATGTATGTGCGGCCCTGCTTACTACTATATATACCACCTCATGATATGCCTTTAGGATTAGATGAGTGTAGCTACTGGGCCCACTTATAGGATCATACATTAAAAAAGCAGGAGCTGATGTTTGCTGATCTCTCTTACATTTCAAATGTTTTAAATGGCGGTATAGAAGGATGAGACTGTCGGAGCAGTCAGGGATCTTATTAGCACCATTCAGCTTTCAATAATAGTGAGAAACAAGGGGGGTGTTTGTGAGGGTCCTGAGAACGAGCAACAGCACAAATGGCCTGCTCTACAGTGGGTGCCCGCTCAGGTCTCACAAACAAGGTTTTAGCTTGATTGTGCCAGTACAGGGATGAATTTTCCATATGCAAATCAGCCTGCTCTCACCCAGAAAGGGTGGCCAGTGCTGATTGCCAAGGACGTCATCCCTGCACAAGAGGTGCAGCAACCCCCGACGATCGTTTCGGCCTTATTGGTCCTCGTCAGGAGGGTATAGCTGACACCCCTCTAGGCACATCAAGCAAGGGGTCCACGTCTGGATGACCCTTTACAATTGCAGTGAGAAACAAGGGGGGTGTTTGTGAGGGTCCTGAGAATGAGCAACAGCACAAATGGCCTGCTCTATGGTGGGTGCCCGCTCAGGTCTCACAAACAAGGTTTTAGCTTGATTGTGCCAATACAGGGATGAATTTTCCATATGCAAATCAGCCTGCTCTCACCCAGAAAGGGTGGCCAGTGCTGATTGCCAAGGACGTCATCCCTGCACAAGAGGTGCAGCAACCCCCGACGATCGTTTCGGCCTTATTGGTCCTCGTCAGGAGGGTATAGCTGACACCCCTCTAGGCACATCAAGCAAGGGGTCCACGTCTGGATGACCCTTTACAATTGCAGTGAGAAACAAGGGGGGTGTTTGTGAGGGTCCTGAGAATGAGCAACAGCACAAATGGCCTGCTCTATGGTGGGTGCCCGCTCAGGTCTCACAAACAAGGTTTTAGCTTGATTGTGCCAATACAGGGATGAATTTTCCATATGCAAATCAGCCTGCTCTCACCCAGAAAGGGTGGCCAGTGCTGATTGCCAAGGACGTCATCCCTGCACGAGAGGTGCAGCACCCCCCGACGATCATTTCGGCCTTATTGGGCCTCGTCAGGAGGGTATAGCTGACACCCCTCTAGGCACATCAAGCAAGGGGTCCACGTCTGGATGACCCTTTACAATTGCAGTGAGAAACAAGGGGAAAGCTTTTTGTTTAATGCCTCTTGTTTCGAATAAAATGAAGCTATGCTTTTTTTCAGGTTATTATTGTTGTTACACTTTATATAGCACCAACAGATTTTGCAGATGTGAATAAATAACAGGTACAATGTAGGCAGTTGTCACGTTTCCACCTTCCTGCCTGACCCCCCGTTGGTGAGACTGATCCAGGCCAGCTCTTCCCTGTCTGGGTTAGCCATTCCACCCTGTGCCGCTCCTGGTCCTGGATTACCCTGCTGCTGATCTGGCCTGGGATCACATGTCCTGTTTACTCAGTCCAGTTACCCTATATATTGTATATTGCAAACAGTGCAATAGTTCCCTGCTCTTGCATGGGTCCGGTTCCTTAGAGTCTTGTTTCTTGAAGTTCGACTATCTGTGTTATTCTGTGTATGATCTAGGCCTGTCTCTGACTATTCTTTTGTCTGCTCTCTTCACTCTGTATTATTGATTTCCTGTGTACCGACCTCTGCTTGTCTGACCTGCTCATGTTATTTATTCCTTGCCCTGTATCCTGTATGGCATTAGAAAGCCAGTATAAGGACCTTGCTCCTGATCAGGGTTTCCTTGTGTGTGTGTGGTATTCTAGTTCTGGCATTCTTGTCCAGGATCTGTGTTATATCTGTGTGCTGTGTTCTGTATCCATGTAGCCAGCAGCAAACCTGCCTAAAGGGCTTAACAACACCCAGTATAAAGGGCCCACCTTGGCTCACGCCGGGTGCCCACGTGACCGCAGCAGCACGATAGTTTGAGACAGGACAACATTTTGCAAATGGTTAGAGGAGAACTTGAGGGACCTTTTCTTGTGGGAACTTACAATCTAGAATGGTTGTACAAATCTTCTGCAGAATCCAAACAGAACTGAAGGATAATATCATACTTTATTTACAATAGGTGAGGATCCTAGTGGCAGTACAAGAAACCCCAAAAGGGTAGTTTCTTCATATATGTCAGCCAGTTTTGTAGTTCTAGGGTGTGTCCTTGATTAGTCAGATAGGATTTTCAGATGAGTGGAACTCCAATGGGTTCCTTCTAGACAGCAAAAATTCTAGAAGGTTCACAGACTGTACAACCAACAGAATGTACAACCAACAGACATACATAGAAATAGATCTTATTAAAGTGCAACGATAACTGCCACATGGAAACAGTATTAAGAAGTCAGGAAAAGACTGACGCCGTCTTTTCTATGAGGAGGAGACTGGTCTAGAATGAGTCTTTATAGTTATTATATCCTGTTTCAATTGGAACTTGGGGCTCAATTTAATTCTATCGTACGATTTTTCTTCTATATTATATATATATTATCAGTGGCGTCACTAGAGTTGGTGTCACCCCCCCCCCCCCCGAGTTTTACGGATTTTTTTAACTACTCTTACTCCTAAATCAGTACTCCCATATAACACTGAATGCTCATACACACAGCGCACATTACTGTGAGGTTTATTGCTGTGTAGCTCTCTCATATGCTCACACAAATTATTGCCTACTGCCAGCAAGTACGGTGCCTGTTCGAAGGCAGTGAAAACACACATGGATATATTGCCCCAGCTCACAATTATATATTGCCCCCAGCAGCTCACCCATGGATATATATTGCCCCAGCTCACATATGGATATATTGCGCCTCAGCTCACATATGGATATATTTCCCCAGACCAGCTCACACATGGATATTGCACCAGCTCTCATGGATATTGCCCCAGCTCTCATGGATATGCCCCCAGCACACATGGATACTGCCCCAGCTCACATGGATATGCCCCAGCTCTCATGGATATGCCCCAGCTCCTCTCATGGATATGCCCCAGTTCCTCTCATGGATATGCCCCAGCAGCTCTCATGGATATGCCCCAGCAGCTCTCATGGATATGCCCCAGCAGCTCTCATGGATATGCCCCAGCAGCTCTCATGGATATTGCCCCCAGATCATGGATATGCCCCAGCAGCTCTCATGGATATTGCCTCAGCTCCTCTCATGGATATTGCCCCAGCAGCTCTCATGGATATTGCCCCAGCAGCTCTCATGGATATGCCCCAGCAGCTCTCATGGATATGCCCCAGCTCCTCTCATGGATATTGCCTCAGCTCCTCTCATGGCTATGCCCCAGCTCCTCTCATGGATACTGCCCCAGCTCCTCTCATGGCTATGCCCCAGCTCCTCTCATGGCTATGCCCCAGCTCCTCTCATGGATACTGCCCCAGCTCCTCTCATGGATACTGCCCCAGCTCCTCTCATGGATATGCCCCAGCTCCTCTCATGGATATTGCCCCAGCAGCTCTCATGGTTATGCCCCAGCAGCTCTCATGGATATGCCCCAGCTCCTCTCATGGATATGCCCTAGCTCCTCTCATGGATAATGCCCCAGCTCCTCTCATGGATATGCCCCAGCTCCTCTCATAGATATTGCCCCAGCTCCTCTCATGGATATTGCCCCAGCTCCTCTCATAGATATTGCCCCAGCTCCTCTCATGGATACTGCCCCAGCTCCTCTCATGCATACTGCCCCAGCTCCTCTCATGGATATGCCCCAGCTCCTCTCATGGATATTGCCCCAGCAGCTCTCATGGTTATGCCCCAGCAGCTCTCATGGATATGCCCCAGCTCCTCTCATGGATATGCCCTAGGCTCCTCTCATGGATAATGCCCCAGCTCCTCTCATGGATATGCCCCAGCTCCTCTCATAGATATTGCCCCAGCTCCTCTCATGGATATTGCCCCAGCTCTCTCATAGATATTGCCCCAGCTCCTCTCATGGATACTGCCCCAGCTCCTCTCATGCATACTGCCCCAGCTCCTCTCATGGATATGCCCCAGCTCCTCTCATGGATATTGCCCCAGCAGCTCTCATGGTTATGCCCCAGCAGCTCTCATGGATATGCCCCAGCTCCTGTCATGGATATACCCCAGCAGCTCTCATGGATATGCCCCAGCTCCTCTCATGGATATGCCCCAGCTCCTCTCATGGATAATGCCCCAGCTCCTCTCATGGATATTGCCCCAGCTCCTCTCATGGATATTGCCCCAGCTCCTCTCATGGATACTGCCACAGCTCCTCTCATGGATATGCCCCAGCTCCTGTCATGGATATTGCCCCAGCTCCTGTCATGGATATTGCCCCAGCTCCTCTCATGGATATGCCCCAGCTCCTCTCATGTATATTGCCCCAGCTCCTCTCATGGATATTGCCCCAGCTTTTCTCATGGATACTGCCCCAGCTCCTCTCATGGATATGCCCCTGCTCCTCTCATGGATATTGCCCTAGCAGCTCTCATGGATATGCCCCAGCAGCTCTCATGGATATGCCCCAGCTCCTCTCATGGATATTGCCCCAGCTCCTCTCATGGCTATGCCCCAGCTCTTCTCATGGATATGCCCCAGCTCCTCTCATGGATATTGCCCCAGCTCCTCTCATGGATACTGCCCCAGCTCCTCTCATGGATATGCCCCAGCTCCTCTCATGTATATTGCCCCAGCTCCTCTCATGGATATTGCCCCAGCTTCTCTCATGGATACTGCCCCAGCTCCTCTCATGGATATGCCCCCGCTCCTCTCATGGCTATGCCCCAGCTCCTCTCATGGATACTGCCCCAGCTCCTCTCATGGATACTGCCCCAGCTCCTCTCATGGATATGCCCCAGCTCCTCTCATGGATATTGCCCCAGCTCCTCTCATAGATATTGCCCCAGCTCCTCTCATGGATACTGCCCCAGCTCCTCTCATGCATACTGCCCCAGCTCCTCTCATGGATATGCCCCAGCTCCTCTCATGGATATTGCCCCAGCAGCTCTCATGGTTATGCCCCAGCAGCTCTCATGGATATGCCCCAGCTCCTGTCATGGATATACCCCAGCAGCTCTCATGAATATGCCCCAGCTCCTCTCATGGATATGCCCCAGCTCCTCTCATGGATATGCCCCAGCTCCTCTCATGGATAATGCCCCAGCTCCTCTCATGGATATTGCCCCAGCTCCTCTCATGGATATTGCCCCAGCTCCTCTCATGGATACTGCCCCAGCTCTCTCATGGATATGCCCCAGCTCCTGTCATGGATATTGCCCCAGCTCCTGTCATGGATATTGCCCCAGCTCCTCTCATGGATATGCCCCAGCTCCTCTCATGTATATTGCCCCAGCTCCTCTCATGGATATTGCCCCAGCTTTTCTCATGGATACTGCCCCAGCTCCTCTCATGGATATGCCCCTGCTCCTCTCATGGATATTGCCCTAGCAGCTCTCATGGATATGCCCCAGCAGCTCTCATGGATATGCCCCAGCTCCTCTCATGGATATTGCCCCAGCTCCTCTCATGGCTATGCCCCAGCTCTTCTCATGGATATGCCCCAGCTCCTCTCATGGATATTGCCCCAGCTCCTCTCATGGATACTGCCCCAGCTCCTCTCATGGATATGCCCCAGCTCCTGTCATGGATATTGCCCCAGCTCCTGTCATGGATATTGCCCCAGCTCCTCTCATGGATATGCCCCAGCTCCTCTCATGTATATTGCCCCAGCTCCTCTCATGGATATTGCCCCAGCTTCTCTCATGGATACTGCCCCAGCTCCTCTCATGGATATGCCCCCGCTCCTCTCATGGATATTGCCCTAGCAGCTCTCATGGATATGCCCCAGCAGCTCTCATGGATATGCCCCAGCTCCTCTCATGGATATTGCCCCAGCTCCTCTCATGGCTATGCCCCAGCTCTTCTCATGGATATGCCCCAGCTCCTCTCATGGATATTGCCCCAGCTCCTCTCATGGATACTGCCCCAGCTCCTCTCATGGATATGCCCCCGCTCCTCTCATGGATATGTCCCAGCTCCTCTCATGGATATTGCCCCAGCAGCTCTCATGGATATGCCCCAGCAGCTCTCATGGATTTGCCCCAGCTCCTCTCATGGATATTGCCCCAGCTCCTCTCATGGCTATGCCCCAGCTCCTCTCATGGATACTGCCCCAGCTCCTCTCATGGATACTGCCCCAGCTCATCTCATGGATACTGCCCCAGCTCCTCTCATGGATATGCCCCAGCTCCTGTCATGGATATTGCCCCAGCTCCTGTCTTGGATATTGCCCCAGCTCCTCTCATGGATATGCCCCAGCTCCTCTCATGGATATTGCCCCAGCTCCTCTCATGGATATTGCCCCAGCTTCTCTCATGGATACTGCCCCAGCTCCTCTCATGGATATGCCCCCGCTCCTCTCATGGATATGTCCCAACTCCTCTCATGGATATTGCTCCAGCAGCTCTCATGGATATGCCCCAGCAGCTCTCATGGATATGCCCCAGCTCCTCTCATGGATATGCCCCAGCTCCTCTCATGGATATTGCCCCAGCAGCTCTCATGGTTATGCCCCAGCAGCTCTCATGGATATGCCCCAGCTCCTGTCATGGATATACCCCAGCAGCTCTCATGGATATGTCCCAGCTCCTCTCATGGATATGCCCCAACTTCTCTCATGGATATGCCCCAACTTCTCTCATGTATATTGCCCCAGCTCCTCTCATGGATATTGCCCCAGCTTTTCTCATGGATACTGCCCCAGCTCCTCTCATGGATATGCCCCTGCTCCTCTCATGGATATTGCCCTAGCAGCTCTCATGGATATGCCCCAGCAGCTCTCATGGATATGCCCCAGCTCCTCTCATGGATATTGCCCCAGCTCCTCTCATGGCTATGCCCCAGCTCTTCTCATGGATATGCCCCAGCTCCTCTCATGGATATTGCCCCAGCTCCTCTCATGGATACTGCCCCAGCTCCTCTCATGGATATGCCCCAGCTCCTCTCATGTATATTGCCCCAGCTCCTCTCATGGATATTGCCCCAGCTTCTCTCATGGATACTGCCCCAGCTCCTCTCATGGATATGCCCCCGCTCCTCTCATGGCTATGCCCCAGCTCCTCTCATGGATACTGCCCCAGCTCCTCTCATGGATACTGCCCCAGCTCCTCTCATGGATATGCCCCAGCTCCTCTCATGGATATTGCCCCAGCTCCTCTCATAGATATTGCCCCAGCTCCTCTCATGGATACTGCCCCAGCTCCTCTCATGCATACTGCCCCAGCTCCTCTCATGGATATGCCCCAGCTCCTCTCATGGATATTGCCCCAGCAGCTCTCATGGTTATGCCCCAGCAGCTCTCATGGATATGCCCCAGCTCCTGTCATGGATATACCCCAGCAGCTCTCATGGATATGCCCCAGCTCCTCTCATGGATATGCCCCAGCTCCTCTCATGGATATGCCCCAGCTCCTCTCATGGATAATGCCCCAGCTCCTCTCATGGATATTGCCCCAGCTCCTCTCATGGATATTGCCCCAGCTCCTCTCATGGATACTGCCACAGCTCCTCTCATGGATATGCCCCAGCTCCTGTCATGGATATTGCCCCAGCTCCTGTCATGGATATTGCCCCAGCTCCTCTCATGGATATGCCCCAGCTCTCTCATGTATATTGCCCCAGCTCCTCTCATGGATATTGCCCCAGCTTTTCTCATGGATACTGCCCCAGCTCCTCTCATGGATATGCCCCTGCTCCTCTCATGGATATTGCCCTAGCAGCTCTCATGGATATGCCCCAGCAGCTCTCATGGATATGCCCCAGCTCCTCTCATGGATATTGCCCCAGCTCCTCTCATGGCTATGCCCCAGCTCTTCTCATGGATATGCCCAGCTCCTCTCATGGATATTGCCCCAGCTCCTCTCATGGATACTGCCCCAGCTCCTCTCATGGATATGCCCCAGCTCCTGTCATGGATATTGCCCCAGCTCCTGTCATGGATATTGCCCCAGCTCCTCTCATGGATATGCCCCAGCTCCTCTCATGTATATTGCCCCAGCTCCTCTCATGGATATTGCCCCAGCTTCTCTCATGGATACTGCCCCAGCTCCTCTCATGGATATGCCCCCGCTCCTCTCATGGATATTGCCCTAGCAGCTCTCATGGATATGCCCCAGCAGCTCTCATGGATATGCCCCAGCTCCTCTCATGGATATTGCCCCAGCTCCTCTCATGGCTATGCCCCAGCTCATGCCCCAGCTCCTCTCATGGATATTGCCCCAGCTCCTCTCATGGATACTGCCCCAGCTCCTCTCATGGATATGCCCCCGCTCCTCTCATGGATATGTCCCAGCTCCTCTCATGGATATTGCCCCAGCAGCTCTCATGGATATGCCCCAGCAGCTCTCATGGATTTGCCCCAGCTCCTCTCATGGATATTGCCCCAGCTCCTCTCATGGCTATGCCCCAGCTCCTCTCATGGATACTGCCCCAGCTCCTCTCATGGATACTGCCCCAGCTCATCTCATGGATACTGCCCCAGCTCCTCTCATGGATATGCCCAGCTCCTGTCATGGATATTGCCCCAGCTCCTGTCTTGGATATTGCCCCAGCTCCTCTCATGGATATGCCCCAGCTCCTCTCATGGATATTGCCCCAGCTCCTCTCATGGATATTGCCCCAGCTTCTCTCATGGATACTGCCCCAGCTCCTCTCATGGATATGCCCCCGCTCCTCTCATGGATATGTCCCAACTCCTCTCATGGATATTGCTCCAGCAGCTCTCATGGATATGCCCCAGCAGCTCTCATGGATATGCCCCAGCTCCTCTCATGGATATGCCCAGCTCCTCTCATGGATATTGCCCCAGCAGCTCTCATGGTTATGCCCCAGCAGCTCTCATGGATATGCCCCAGCTCCTGTCATGGATATACCCCAGCAGCTCTCATGGATATGTCCCAGCTCCTCTCATGGATATGCCCCAACTTCTCTCATGGATATGCCCCAACTTCTCTCATGGATAATGCCCCAGCTCCTCTCATGGATATTGCCCCAGCTCCTCTCATGGATACTGCCCCAGCTCCTCTCATGGATATGCCCCAGCTCCTCTCTTGGATATTGCCCCAGCAGCTCTCATGGATATGCCCCAACAGCTCTCATGGATATGCCCCAGCAGCTCTCATGGATATGCCCCAGCTCCTCTCATGGATATGCCCCAGCTCCTCTCATGGATATTGCCCCAGCAGCTCTCATGGTTATGCCCCAGCAGCTCTCATGGATATGCCCCAGCTCCTGTCATGGATATACCCCAGCAGCTCTCATGGATATGTCCCAGCTCCTCTCATGGATATGCCCCAACTTCTCTCATGGATATGCCCCAACTTCTCTCATGGATAATGCCCCAGCTCCTCTCATGGATATTGCCCCAGCTCCTCTCATGGATACTGCCCCAGCTCCTCTCATGGATATGCCCCAGCTCCTCTCTTGGATATTGCCCCAGCAGCTCTCATGGATATGCCCCAACAGCTCTCATGGATATGCCCCAGCAGCTCTCATGGATATGCCCCAGCTCCTCTCATGGATATGCCCCAGCTCCTCTCATGGATAATGCCCCAGCTCCTCTCATGGATATTGCCCCAGTTCCTCTCATGGATATTGCCCCAGTTCCTCTCATGGATATTGCCCCAGTTCCTCTCATGGATACTGCCCCAGCTCCTCTCATGGATGTGCCCCAGCTCCTCTCATGGATATGCCCTAGCAGCTCTCATGGATATGCCCTCAGCTACTCTCATGGATACTGCCCCCAGGCCCCAGCTCACCTCCTGCCGCCGCCGCATGTTCGGCTCCCTTTAAGCGTCCGGCACGTCACCAGCCGAGTTCTCGCGAGATCGCGGCTGGTCACGTGGCTCCCCCAGGCGAGTGCCCAAGCTCCATAGCTTCGGATGCTCACAGGGAGCCGAACACTGCATCGCAGGCTGAGAAACCCACCCTTAGGGTGACGGTGTCACCCTAAGGGCGGGTGTCACCTGGTGCGGGCCACACCCCGCCCCTACCTTGCGACGCCACTGTATATTATACAGTATAGTAACTGCTTGTGGACGACAGAGGTCAGAGCCTCTTTATTCAACAGCCCGGCCACAAGCTCACATCTCCCTCTGCCACAGCGCCTTCTTCTGGACTCAGAATCTAAGCCCGGCCACAAGCTCACATCTGATATTGAATTAAAACGGGAATATTTTTAACATTGAAGCCTATGGGATAAAACATTCTTGATAATAAAACATCAGGCAGACACGGCCCTCTAATCAGGCACTGTAGAGGGCAGCCTGCCGGGGCCTCCCAAGGATCTCCTTGAGGAGCATGTGGCCACCGGATGACAGCTGCGACTGTGCGGGCTAGCCGCCCGGGTGCATGTGGCAGAGACAGGCAGCCAGGGAGGGAGCCACTGCACCTGCGGCCACAACATACCCCCCCCCCACAACCAGGATCCAGGGAGCCCCCACTGACCACCAGGCTAAGGTAAGGCGACACATTTCTAAAAAAAAAAAAATCCGAGGACATTTTTAAATGTCCCCGGGTTCATAAAATAAAAACCTTTTTTTTTTCTTTCTCTACCTGACTGAATGTATTTAATTATATATATTAGCTACATTCAGCCAGGTATAGGGGGGTGGCATGTGGGCGGCGCGGGGTCTCAGGCAGTGGTTTGTTTTTTTTGTGTGTATATTTTTAGCAAATTTATAGGGAAATGTAAGGGCAGGTATGATATATATATATATATATAAGATATATATCTATATTCTTATAAATATATATATCCAGACTTGTATTACACACACATTTTGGCAACTAATTGCCCCCCTCCCATTTGGCTGATCCCTCCAGAAGAAATGTTGAACCTGATTGAGCAGAGAATAATATATATATATTCTCTGCTCTGTCGGGTTCAACATTTCTTCTGGAGGGATCAGCCAAATGGGGGCTCGCATTTAGTTGAGATTGTCCACATCCCACCCCCCCATGTGCGTATGTGTATATATGGTCTGTGGGTGGGTGTATATATATATCTGCTTACCAAGAGAATTGATGTGGTGCACTCTCTATCTATTGTGATATACCACCCTTAGTATACATCCATGTGGATTTATAGGTATCACACCCGGAAAATTGTGCAGAACACCTATATCAAGATGTATATACCTTATAGGTATTGTAGAAACAGGATCAATATATGTCTGATGTATCATAAAAGAAAAAACATATACATAACATAGCGCACCCTGTGTGTCTCAGCCTTTATTCTCGCATCGCTAGCTTACCGAATCAGTTTGTATACTTGTTACTGACCCTGTTTGTTCTGAGGACCCAATCTGTTGCCGACTTTGCCTGCCATTTGACTATTCTCTCTGTGTATTCCCTGCCTGTTCTGTTTGCTTCCTGTTGCTACTGGTGTGCGCCGATTCTCACCATATACAGTAGCGCAGTACAAGTGCCTAAGCATTGCTGACCCGGTTTTGTTATAGCTGCTGATGTAACTGAATAGATCGGGGATCTCTTCTGCATTACCAAAACCTTCACCACTGCACTCTTCCACAATGCCTCAGAGGGGTTACGGTGTGAAGGCACTTGCTGCCACCAAAGGCAAAATATTTGGGTGCACTGACGCCTGTACCAGATTCATATAATTTTAATATTTGACCGCAGGGTCCAACCTTGCACTCTTCCACAATACCACAGAGGGGTTACGGTGTGACGGCACTGTTGCCGACACTAAAGGCCCAATTTGAAAGCACCTATTGTTACTTTCATCCAAAGCCTGCATAAGTTTCACCATAATTTAGCCCAAAATATCACTAAACTTGTTCTGCGTGTCCTAAAACGTCTCCTCTTTTCATACAGGCAGCCGCCCCAAGCAGTTGATTATGAATAGATTAAAGGAAAAACATTTACCATCATTTGAGTTGTCATTTTTTTGTTTTTAAATGTCTCTATACATCCTACAAATCCGCCACTTCACGGGCAGGTTATGGGGACCTCCTAGGCACGATATTTGAAGGAACGGGGGTGTTCGGCTCATCCCTATTCAACAGGCCCGGCCACAAGCTCACATCTCCCTCTGCCACAGCGCCTGCTTCTGGACTCTGCTGTCCCACCCACCCATTGCCGATCTGAAATTTGTAGCTTACTTTCCAGCTGCTTCCACTTTGCAAATCGCCTAATTAACCCAAGGTTCTAGCCCTTCATGATATGTTAATCTGTATATTTGTGTTTTGTTTTTAATAGCTTGCATTTTATTACTTTGTATTTTTGTAACAATTCAATGTTCTTGAACCCAGGACATACTTGAAAACGAGAGAAATCTCAATGTATCCTTCCTGGTAAAATCCTTTGCAAATAAATAAAAAAAAATAAAAAAATACCGCTGGTTGGAAAAAGAGTGGGCCAGTAAAATGCCCCAAAAAGCTTAATTTCAGCAAATATCACACCGATCTTTGCTTAAGGCATAGCTATTAGAAAAATCTGATGCTCATGAAAGATATTTGTTGTATTCCTTCTGTTTTACTGCCTGAAAATCCAATTATTAAGACCTTCCAGCTTCTGAATTTTTTTCCGAAATTGGCGTACCGAATGTCACAGTGAAAGTCAAGTGTTCTAAAATTTTGACTATTGGTTGCACTGGTTTGCGATCTACCATACCATATCCTAGCCAGCCACTTTATTAGATACGCCCTAGCTGTGAGCAGAAATGGTTCACTCCACTACGTTGCGCATCATGTGGCCAATTTTGGGTATAAATACAGCAGAACAACCTTCTCGTTATCAGTCTAGACTACAAACCACAGCGACAATGGGAAAGGGCAAAGATCTGTGGCATGATCATAGGTGCAAGACGAATTGGAGGAAGTTTCTGCAAGATGACAGATCTCCTAAAGGTGCTCGTACAACAATCTCAAGGGTGTACAAGAATGGTGCAAGGAACACAAAATGTTGTGTCAGCTGCACTCGTGTGGAAGGAAATCACTCAAAGAGAGAGGTCAGAGGAGGATGGCTAGACTTGTGTAAGCTGACAGACAGGCCACTGTTGCCCAAGTGATGTCAGAAAACCCTCTCTCAATGCACTGCTAGACACACCCAGTTGCGGATGTGGTACAACAGCCCATGGCCACATCGGGTACCGTTGTTATCAGAAGAGAGCAGGAGAGCACGCCTTCTATGGGCTCAGCAACACCAGCACTGGACCATCGTAGACTGGAAAAAGGTTGCTTGGTCTGATAAGTCAAAGTTCCTGGTGCATCATGTTGATGGCAGACTCAGAATTTGGCCAAACAACATGAATCCATGGATCCGTCGTGTCTGATGACAACTGTTGAAGCCGGTGGGGGCAGTGCCATGGGGTGGGGAATGTTTTCCTGGCACACGTTGGTTTCATCGATACCTCTGGATTCATGTCTGGATGCCTGAGCGTACGTAAACATTGTTGCTAACCAAGTGTGTCCATTCATATTAACATTCATGTTGACCGTTTACCCTCAGACAGGCGGTGCTGGTGCACAAAGCACGCTTTACTATGGGATGGTTCCAGGAGCATGATGATGACTTTTCTTTGCTGCAGTAGCCCGCCCAGTCCCCGGATCTCAATCCGAACATTTGTGGAATGAGCTGGAAAGGAAATTTCGCTCCATGCCTACACCTCCGTCAAATGTTCTAGAACTGACACACTCAAGTCTCTGCATGGTACACAATACCTCAACAACACTTTCAGCACTTTGTCGAGTCTAGGCCTTGATGAATTCAGGCTACTTTGAAGGCTAAAGGAGGCTCAACACTGTACTAGTTGAGGGAAATAAAATAAAGTGTCCGGAAAGTGTATATAGCAATGGGGTATTTAATAAAATACTATTTAGCACTGGACAAAAGAAGTGAAAATGAGAATACTGTAAAATGATTGTAATTCTTATTACATATAGAACAAAGCAATTTAATTATATAATTTAGTTACTTTTTATCAGGTTTTAGCAACAGAAAGAGAGAGCAAGCGAGTGAGAGATATCTAATGATTCAAGAATAGGCCTGATGGTTTCATGGGGTTGAGTTTATGATTTTTTGCATGAAAATTCCACATGGAATCCTCTCCATACCCATCCTCCCTGCCGTCCAGATGAGATCTTTCAGGAAGATATGTCAACAAGCTACAGGGGAAATAGTTTAAAGGAAAGGAGAATAAAACAAGATTGAGTTAAGTGTACAGTATGTGTGTTAGATATGTGTGTATGTAATCATAATCGTTTTCTTAATGTCTCGCCCTATACAAAAGAACATTGATTTTCCCATCGAGACAAGAAAAAGTCAGTTTGACTCATTAGAGCAACCGGACGGGACGCGGGTCAGTACTTAACTTCCTTTAAATACAGCATCGTAAATATAAATCCGTCAAAAAGAAAATGAGTGATGAACATGATGTCATTGTTTATAATAAGGTGCCATACCTAAACCTATTAAAATGTCAAAATGGAAAAGAAAATAGAATAATAGTTTTCTAAAGACATCATCATTTATGTTTCTATGATGGGTATCAAACCTAAAGTCTTACTTTTATTCAGTGAATGTTATGTTCTTCGGCGTTTTCCAGTTTCTCCCTTCGCATTATGTGTAGGCTTTATATTTCACTATACTTGCAGGTTCTACATGCGAGATCATCAATGAATTACTTAATACGTCAGATATTCTAATTACAATGAGATCTCTTAAGGACAACCTACTTGTAAATGCAAAGTATAGGTGAAACACATTTGTTTCTGTATTATGTATGACTTGAATATAATGTGTGGACTATGAATTAATTTATTTATTTAGTGCACAGCAGCTGTTCCACCTCATTACTTTAGGACTTAACGTGTACATTATAGACCTTGGAATGGGATTTATTCCATGCGTTTACCCAGAAGATGCAGGATATGTTTTTATTTAAGATATCTCTGTATTTGTCAGAATGAGAGTTACACAATATACTGCACTTTTTTTTTTTGTGAAAGGATTTTACCAGGAAGGATACATTGAGATTTCTCTCGTTTTCAAGTATGTCCTGGGTGGCGAGTATGTACCGTTAGGTGTCTTGCCCAAGGACACTTACTGGAGAGGTTTCTCGCTGGGATCGAACCCATGACTCCACAGGCTCTCTCCATGCAGAGTGGTGACATTACCTCTACTCCACCCAGCTGGTACTTCCAGATGTGAATATGAAATTTTGGTGAAAACAAAGGAAAAAGGGGAAATCTTTCACAATAATCCTACAACAAAAAGTGATAAATTAATCCTTTTTCTAGAGATTTCAGAACATTTTAACTGTGCCTAAATATATGTAGTTATATATCTCATTGACCACACTAATACATAATAAAACACTGATATTACAACTTTCTATTAAAATAAAATACATATAATAGCAATAAAATAAGATACAAACCACAGGGTGTGTTGCACTCAACCTAAACTTGCAACACAAGTGGGTGCATCCAAGACCAAAACTACAAAACACGAAAAAGGAGCACTCCGTACCAATGACCACCTTCATCCACCATTTTGTGCAAGAAAAAAACACATTTCAAAAAATCTACTGAGGTAAAATGATGGGGATTCAGTTAACAAAGTATGATCATAGTTTGCGTAAGCCTGTCACAATCGCCAATCTTACTTGACTGTATCTGCATTTACAGAATTAACTCACCTTAGAGCTTCCCAGCAGGCACTAGCCTTTATAGGTTGTCACTGTCATACTTTGTTAACTGAATCCCCATCATTTTACCTCAGTAGGTTTTTTGAAATGTGTTTTTTTCTTGCAAAAATGGTGGATGAAGGTGGTCATTGGTACGGAGTGCTCCTTTTTCGTGTTTTGTATTTTTGGTCTTGGATGCACCCACTTGTGTTGCAAGTTTAGGTTGAGTGCAACACACCCTGTGGTTTGCTTTTTATATATGGAGAGCTGACTACTTTCCTGGGTATGCACCCCTCCCTGTTCACAGGTGTGTCCCACAGTGACAACCTATAAAGGCTAGTGCCTGCTGGGAAGCTCTAAGGTGAGTTAATTCTGTAAATGCAGATACAGTCAAGTAAGATTGGCGATTGTGACAGGCTTACGCAAACTATGATCATACTTTGTTAACTGAATCCCCATCATTTTACCTCAGTAGGTTTTTTGAAATGTGTTTTTTTCTTGCACAAAATGGTGGATGAAGGTGGTCATTGGTACGGAGTGCTCCTTTTTCGTGTTTTGTTTTTAATAAAATAAGATATATATATTTAATATATGTAATAAAGATATATATGTTTTATTCCAAGCTGGTTGATCCAAATCTTAACCCTTGATTTTTCTAAATTAATTATTTTTATTGATTTTTTTTTTTTACAATTCAACGAAACCAACAGCCCCATATTAAACACCATGTTGAAAAGAGAAATAATTGTTGAACCGATGGAGTGCCAGATTTTTAGGATGGTGGAGAGGAGGTCAAGTAAGGTCAGATCCGAGAGTCAAGGGACACCAGGCAGATGAACTGTTCCACTCCAAAATGGAACCTATGCTGGGAGAGAGCACAACTACCTTAAATAACGCTGTAAAGTTGTGGAATGATTGTATTGTTGCATAACGGGCAGCCCGATATCTCATTTAGCATTCGTGAGGGACAATGCGCAATATACTGTTCAAGGTTGGTGGCATTTCTTGAGAAGTATAGCTCTACAAAATGACAGGAGAAATGGGGTTAGCAGACTAGGAACAGTCCGAAAGGGTTTGTGGAATGTGGGGGATTATGTTTACCACATTGACCCTCCCTATCCAAGGCACATTTGATTTGTGGTTCAAAATTTCCTGAAATGGAATCTCAGCTGCCTGTTTAGATTGACAGTCATGTAGGCCCTGGGGCTGGGCATGTATAGAAAGGATAGTTAGATCGATCCAGATGAAGGCATGGCTAGACAAATGGGTGTGTCTTGGAAGGGTGATATCAGAAGAACACAAGAGTGGGGACAGTGCTGAGCTAATATAATTAGAAAAGAAACAACAAAAGAGACCCAAACTACAATTTGGGCATCCCTTATCTGGAATTCCAAAGCCTGAAAGACTCTGAGCAAACAGAATTTTCGGAGACTTCCAGACCACATTTTTACTTAGCTCCTTGATGCTTCGAACTGGACCTCTTACAGTCCGGCTCTCTTCCGAGGGCTGCAGCACCGTGAGGAACATTCTGAAAGACTTTCATTATTTTATTTTTTTTCTCAGTCTGTTCTGCTCCTCCCTGTTGTAAATTCCTTAATGCAATGGCCTTCTCTGTAATCTCTGTATTTTCATACCCACAGTACCATTCACCTCCGTCCTAACCTCTGCTGTCCCACCTGCATGTCCCATACACCCACCCATCCAGCCACTATCCCATTTATATAAGATCCTTTTCCGGCTGCTTCACTTCTCTCTCGGTTTAACCTTACCATGCCCAAGCTCTTGGTCTATCATCATGCAGTGTTGGCTATATTCTCTTTGGTAATAAACTCCACACTCCCTCTGCTCCCTTTTGTTTCCCTTACCTCAGTCCCTTAGATTGTAAACTCACGGGGGGTCTGGCTGTGGGCTTGTATAAAGTGTTGTTTTAGCAGGACAATTATCCTATGGGCAGGGCTGTCCGTTCCTTTTGTTTTATTATTTATTTATTATGTCACCTGTTCCTGCTTCCCCATTGTAAAGCACTACGGAATCTGTTGGCACTGTATAAATACCTGTAACTGTAACTCTGTTGCAAAGCGTGGCTCAGCGCCCTCAGCATGTACTTTTCTAGTGTTGCACCAGCATTTGTGTCACGACTCCCCTCCAGCTTCCCCCTCCTCTCTGATATCGAAGTCCTAGCCAGATTGCAAAATCCAGAAGAATCTGAAATCCGGAATGCTCAGGGCACACCTGTTCAGCCTGAATTTACAAATATGGGCAAGCTGCCACCGCGGCCCTCTGCCATGATGGCTCTAGGTAAAAGATGGTATACATAGGATGAAAAACTCCGGGGGAATGTGGAAAGATTGTTTTTTGAAGTGGCTAGCTACTCAATCTAAAATAAAGACATGAGATTTAAATAATATAATAACATTGAAAGGAAATGTAAATATCACATTACAAAAACATCTTGGGTAGCCAGCCAGTATCATAGAGAGGAGGCTCAAGGTTTGCCGGGATTAATTTATAACAGACATAGCTCCTGGCAATAGATAACAGGTACATAAGGAAAAGATGCCATGGTAGATCTCCTCTTCTTCTAAGGTAGATTGTTGGGCTTGAACGTCAAAATCTCCCACTACTTCAACTTCACAACCGGCTTGTAAACATGTCACCATTATCAATCTCTCACCTTTTGTTTCAGGAGAGATGGGTTGATTGTGCAATGGTCAGTAGAAACCAAAGGCTGTTGAAAAGCAATCCAAAAAAAAGAAGGTTGAGTCTAAATGTCTTTGGAGGACATGATGGATATCTTAAAATTATGAATAAAAATGGCTATAGCACACAAGCAATTTAAGCATCTAACAAATATGGGTTCCAAGGCATTTCACACTACAGCAAGCCCTCAGTACATACAAATCCAGAAATGAAGCTGGCCATGCTATCACATAGAAACATAGAAAAATGTCGGCAGATAAGAACCTTTCGGCCCATCTAGTCTGCCCAATTACATGGATACTTTACCTGGATTTATCTTTTGTTTAGGATAGCCTTATGCCTATCCCATGCCTGCTTAAATTCAATTACTGTTTTGGCCTCTACCACTTCAACTGGAAGACTGTTCCATGTATCCACCACCCTCTCAGTAAAATAATGCTTCCTGATGTTACTTTTAAACCTTTGCCCCTCTAATCTAAGACTATGTCCTCTTGTTTTGCTACTTTGTTTCCTTTTAAATATACTCCCTTCCTCTACCTTGTGGATTCCCTTTACGTATTTAAATGTTTCTATCATATCTCCTCTGTCTCATCTTTTTTCCATGCTGTACATGTTAAGATCATTAAGCCTTTTCCTGGTAACTTTTCTCCTTCAAGCCGTACACCATTTTAGTAGCCCTTCTCTGAACTCTCTCTAAGATGTCTATATCCTTCTGGAGATACGGTCTCCAGTACTACACACAGTACTCCAAGTGAGGTCTCACCAGTGCTCTGTACAGTGGCATGAGCACTTCCCTTTTCCTACTGCTAATACCTCTCCCTACACAACCAAGCATTCTGCCAGCATTTCCTGCTGCTCTATTACATTTACCCTTAGATCCTCTGAAATAATAACCCCTAAATCTCTTTCCTCAGATGTTGAGGTTAGGACTGTATCAAATATTCTATATTCAGCCCTTGGGTTTTTACATCCCAGGTGCATTATCTTGCACTTATCCACATTAAAACTCAATTGCCACAGCTCCGACCATTTTTTTAGTTTAGCTTAATCATTTGTCATTTGGCTGATCCCTCCAGGAACGTCAACCCTGTTGCAAATCTTTGTGTCATCAGCAAAAAGACATACTTTTCCATTAATACCTTCTGCAATATCACAAATAAAAATATTAAAGAGAATGGGTCCAAGTACTGACCCCTGAGGTACCCCACTGGTCACAAGACCTTGCGCCGAATAAACTCCATTTACCACAACCCTCTGTTGCCTGTCACTCAGCCACTGCCTAATCCATTCAACAATATTGGAATCCAAGCTCAAAGATTGCAATTTATTGATAAGCCTTCTATGTGGAACAGTATCAAAAGCCTTACTGAAATCTAAATAAGCAATGTCTACTGCACCACCTGTGTCTATTATTTTTGTTACCCAATCACAGAGCTAAAAAAGTAACTTTATTGCAGCACGTTTCAGCAACAATCCGAGAGACTAGAGAAATGCTTGAGAAAGGCTCTTGGATCAGATCCGACATATTGCCGCAATACAGCTCCTTTTTTGCTCTGTGATGGTGTGACTGTTCTCATTCCTGGATTTGTATGTTTGATATCTTAATCCAATTCTCAAGGTTCACAGAGGTAGGCGAGGAGCAGTGAAGGGGTGGTGCTCTTCTGACGTATTGGCTCCTTTTTGATGCAACGTAACTCAAAGGCGAAAAAGTGTGAGTGGGTCCGATAAAGTGACAAATGGTGGTAGGTAGAATGACCTACCATTCTGCGATCTTAGGGAGATGGGGAACGATAGGGTGAGTGAAGCCGGAGGGTTTAAAGAGTGTACATATCAGTCAGAGAGGTGAATCTGTGAACTTCCTCATCGTTATGTAATGATCTGTGCTCTTTTGGTTTTTATCCTCCTGCAGATAATGTCATGTACCGTCTTCCATTCTTTCCTAATAAACATGATACTAAATAAAAAAATGTTGGTATGGATCAAAAAGACATATCAAACAAAGAAAGTGTGGGATTGTGTTTTTGCTGTGTTGAGCTTCATATTATTGTGGTGTTATTGTTCAGAACGTTCAATCATGCCCATATGATGTCATCACTCAGTAACTATCTCATTATACAGACATTATGGAACGTTCTGGATTTAATTAATATTAAATAATAATTTTGTACAGGGAAAGTTTAATTGTCTCTTTCTAGAAAGGTTTTGTAGGCGGATTTCATGCCCCTTAATAAATTATTATAGCGTTAGGGATTTTAATTAAACCCACTCCAGAAGGCAGTTTTATTAATGACCTTAATAGATATTTAAGTTCCTAAGACCATAAACCACCAGATATTATAACTGAAAGTACATTTTCAAATATAATAGATATAAGGCACGCGTCCATGATTAGCTCTTTTTTGTTTCATTGTTTTCAAAATTCTAATTACTGAATAAACCCTTTGGCTGACAGAGAATCCATCAAAGAATCACAAGTTCACAGAATCACAAAGAATAATAACTGCGTGATGAAAAGCTCTTTATAAGGAAATAGTAGTGTTTTGCAAATATATAAAACCTGTGCCTTTTGAAATATTTTTCATTAAGGTATCAATATATAATAGACTATAACGATCAGTGATATCCTTTATGATTTACTCCTCTTATATCTTGTAAAGTATTAGAAGATAGATCTGGTCTTAACACCTGCAGCCCTCTTACAGTGAGGGCTCTGTTTGGGGGTGCAACATCCAAGATGCAGCACACTCCACTAAAGTGCACCTGTGTCATGGCCACCAGATGTTGGGCTTATTTGATAGGGAATGCTATATATATATATATACTGGGCGAGTGACAGCTTTGAGCAAAGAGCAGTCCTATAGGA
Organism: Leptobrachium leishanense; assembly: GCA_009667805.1. NCBI lineage: Eukaryota > Metazoa > Chordata > Amphibia > Anura > Megophryidae > Leptobrachium > Leptobrachium leishanense. Next base: position 116,421,329 of record CM019071.1, on the reverse strand, counting down.
CAGCCTACCTCACACTTGGTGCACTCGATTGACTGATGGTATGTCAGCTCGCCGATGTCCCAGCTGAGGGTCAGTCATGCGGAACTACATGATGGTTACATAGTTACATAGGCTGAAAAAAGACATGCTTCCATCGAGATTCAGCCTTTCACACATCACTTACTGCTGTTGATCCAAAAGAAGGCAAAAAACCCAGTCTAAAGCACTCGCCAATATGTAACACACTGGGAAAACATTCCTTCTTGACCCCAGAATGGCGTCAGATTTCTCCTTGGATCGAGCAGCTTTTACCCACATATTAAATATTCTGACCCTTAATATTCTGTGTCTGCAGGAAGTCATCTAGTCGTTGTTGAAAAGTCTGTACAGACTCTGACCCAAACACCTCAACAGGCAGAGAATTCCACAGCTTTATTGTTCTCACCGTAAAATAACCCTTCCTATGCTTTAGGCTGAATTTCCTTTCGTTCAGTCTAAATGGGTGACCTCGTGTCCTGTGTATAGTCCTGTTAATGAATAGGTTTCCAAACAATGGTTTATAATGGCCCCGTACATATTTATATAAGGTTATCAGATCCCCTCTAAGGCGCCGTTTCTCTAAACTAAATAGGTTTAAACTTGTTAGTCTTTCCTCATAACTTAAACCTTCCATTCCCCTTATTAATTTAGTCGCCCGTCTCTGCACTTTTTCTAGCGCTATAATATCCTGTCTTAAGACAGGTGGCCAAAATCGTACGGCATATTCAAGGTGGGTCTTACCATTAATTTATGAAGAGGCAAAATTATGTTTTCATCCCGAGAGTGAATTCCCGTTTTAATGCCAATACTTTGCTGGCCTTTGCGGCTGCTGTTTGACATTGCGCGGTGTTACTTCGTTTGAAGTCTATGACTATTCACAAATCCTTCTCCTGCTTGGATTTCCCTAACTCCGTACCATTTAGGGTATTAGTTGCTTGTGTGTTCTTCACTCCAAATCCAAAGTGCATAACTTTGCATTTATCTATATTAAACTTCAGCTGCCATTTAAGTGCCCAGTCCCCCAATCTATCTAAATCCCTCTGCAGCGAAGTAACATCCTGCTCACATTGCACAAAACTGGGAAAAGTAAAACAAACACTGACACATGACTTTCGATGCCTATTTCAAGGTCTTTTATAAATAAATTGAATAGAATTGGTCATATAACAGACCCCTGAGGGACAACACTTACCACAGGTATCCATCTTGAAAATTTTCCAATTAAGACCACTCTCTGTACTCTATCTTTTAGCCAGTTTTCTATCCAAGAACAAGGGTTTTCATCTAGACCAATTTTTCATAATTTAAAAAGTAACCTTTTTTGTGGAACTGCGTCGAAAACTTTGGCAAAATCCAAGTAAATCACATCCACTGCAACCCCCTAATCTATACTTCTACATAGAATGCAATGCTTCTCGCCAAGTGTCACCCACTGAAGGAGAAACATGGCAAGGACAGGCGCTGGTAAATACCAGCTGTGTTATTTCATTAAGGGATGTAAAAGGTTTACACTACTAAAGTGCACAGGAGAACTGATATGGATGAACAGTGAGTGGGAATGGTGGCTCTGACTCTGTAAAGACATAACACTAATTCTAGAATTTCAAGTTGAGCCCCGTTATTGACTTGACACTTTCCACCCATTTTTTGAACCCTCAGTAATGATAATCGAGTGTGGCTTTTTACATTTAGCATGTTTCATGACGTTGCTCTAAACTTAAAAATTATTAGTATGTGTCGGATACGCATAAAAACGTATGTCTGAGTGGTGGGATTAATCTCTTTTGAGGCTTGGGAGTGTAGTTTGGAGGAGACAAGACTGGAGGGTCTGATATACTGTTTAGTGGAGTGAGTGAAGAAGATATATAATAACTACTGAATGCTTTTATAAATTCTGACCTCTTAATTAGTTTTCTAATATTAATCTATAAAGTATTTTACCAGGAAGGATACATTGAGATTTCTCTGGTTTTTCAAGTATGTCCTGGGTTCAAGAACATTGAATTGTTACAGTCATTACGTTACAGAAATACAAAGTAATAAAATGCAAGATATAAAAGCAAAAACACAAATATACAGTTTAACACAGAAAGGTGCAGGTCCTGCATCGGAGGCTATAGGATGAGGGAGCTGCTGGGGGAAGCAGCCTATTCAGGTAGGATGGTAGCTTCCCTGAAAAGCTCTTAAACACCAGGTTGGAAAGGTGAAGGGAGCATCTAGATTCCAGTGACGGCCAGTTTAGCTCTTTTAACATGTCACAATGGTGGGTCATGTAGTTAGTACATTGTAGCACAAAGCGGAAGAGTAAGTTATACAATCTAGTAAGTTTATGAAGGTGCGTTTGCGGGGCATAAGCATCTGTTGTACAATCTGCTTTCTTACCTTGGGGCTCAGGCAGGATTTGTTTCTATACAGGGCACCTAGTTTGGAGTAAAGTTTAGATGAGTTTTTTGATATGGGGGCCAAAGCATAAATTTAGGTCTAACCACATACCTAGATATTTGAGACATAAATCCATGATCTCTGCACATTCTCACTACTGCACTCACGTACTCTGGTGCTGGAGCCAGGCCATTTTAATAGAAGAAAATACAATGCTCCTCAGTTCAGAGATCGTTGCCAAAATCAATAATCACACTTTATTGCATCAACGTTGCAGTCTTGATAAAAGTCCTTCGGGACTGAAACGTTGATGCAATAAAACGTGCTTATTGATTTTGGCAACAGTCTCTAAGCTGCGGAGCATTGTATATCCTTATGTATACAGATATAAAAATACATATATAGATTTCAAAGTGCTTACATTACGAAGATCAGGTCATATGTGTGAGATGAGCAAGAGTAAAATTTCTCCAAGAAAGCGACGGCAACACAACTGCATAATGCGCTGAGTAGGAAAATTGGCACTCGGGGGAGAAAACCCTTTTCCATCATGGAATTATCCAGGCCTTATTAGCGAGCTGAAAATGCCACATAATTAGAAATACACCACCAAACACTGTTATTGTCAAGAGTGTGCAATTGCATAATGAAGCAATTATTAATGAGATACTCCAAGGTTGTCATTAATTTAAACTTTTTAAGGATCACAGAGTATGGCGAGGGAAATGTTAAAGCCTAGACATTGCTGCTGAAACGTGGAAACAGGAGAGAGCTGTGTTTCTGTTTTATAACTAGCCGAGCGTCTCTTGGGGTTTTTCTACAAAGCTTTTGTTTTAAACAACTCTCCAAGAGCAGCAAACACTTGAAGTGATGTGTGCAGAATCTCATCCCTGTTTTGCAAGACTTAAATTTCCGAAGGAGACGTGTGAAGTGTCTTTCCAGGCAGGCAGAGCAGCGTTACAATGACACTTGATGTGTACAATGTTTGCAAGCATTTTGTTATATTATATGTGTAATAAATAAAAAAATATATACAGTATATACTCACAAACAAGTGAATTAAAGTTGTGTGTAACAGTATTTGTGAGATATATACGTATATATATATTATAGATCATTGTCAAAGACTTGAACATATCTGTGCAAATAAATGATTTTCACAATGATCTAATGTTTCTCAACTTTCTTCTCCTGGCAATAAATTATATAACATGTCTGTAATAAATAATATATATATAATATATATAAATAAAGCCTGCATACACCTTCTCACACTAATACTTTCCCAGGTGCAAAAAATCCAAATATTTAGGCAAAAAGGGTGGTAATGGGTCTAGAATGAGTAGAAAACAATATTTTATTGAATAATCATTTTTAAAAATTCCTGTAAATTTTTGAAAATGATTATTTAATAAAAAAAATTGTTTTACTCATTATGGATAGTCCCTGATTGCATCCATTTACCAACCCACAGTCCTCTTTAACAAAAGTGTAATGCCTTGCTGCAAACTCATGTAGCGCTCACTCCCGGAGGAGCCGCTGAAAATGAACCACGGGTCAGTCTCCCCGCACTAGGGAATAAATATACTCCAGCACCGTTGTGGATTTTATAAATTATATAGTTTACTAGAGTAAAAGGCATATAATGAGACACGGTATTCGTAGATATATTTACAGTATTTCGTATCGCGGTAAAACGCGCAGCGGAAAAGAAATACGAGGCTTCATATTTCAGGAAAATGCGCAGCCGAACAAAAATACAATGCTTCGTAATTTCGAGAAACGCGTAGCGGAAAGAGAATACAATATTTCGTAATTCGAGAAACGCGCAGCGGAAAACAAAACAATATGCAAATCTTTACCCCTTTTTGGGATATTAGGGAGTGAGTCCCGCACAGGTTAAGTCCCGGACTGTAAGTGTATGTGTATGTTATGGTACCCGGGTACTATTCAACTGGCCAGTGAATCTCTTAAAAGATTGTCTTCGACTAGTCAAGTTGGGGCCCTGTGGGTTTTAGAAACAAACAGCAGCGTGCTTTCTTGACTTTATAAACCGGCCTTGGAGGCCTCTCACCCATCCGCTCGATCAACAAGGTTCCCCTGACCCAGGACGTCCCTCCGCTCGATGCCTTGCTGGGATACTGGCTACTGGATCCGTTGTCTGGCTTTCTTTGCTCCGACAGTGACTTGTCCAGCTACCGCCTGCTCTCCCATCCAATGGACCTGCGGTACTCCTAACTCGGGGGTCCTCCGCTTCCTTGACAGCAGCTTGGGTAATGCCTGTGGATCACTGGGTCTCCTTCTTGCGAGGCTGGATAACCCAATCTGGAATCCCGGTAGGGCGCACCTGCGCTCCGGCCTAGTCACTGTTCCGCTCTGCACTACTGTGTCCTGTCTCATGCACTCCCTGGCGCGCTCTGCCAGCTATCTCCACGAGGCTCAGGATGTCCCTCTGTGTGTCCCACCCACTTCCTGTGTCCGTTCCCAGAGCATGCCGGGAAATGTAGTCCCAATGTTGAGTGTCTCTTATCGCGCTTGTCTCCCTCCGGTGGCCAAAAATGGGTACTGCCACAGTAAGGTTTTAAACACAGCGCTACACTCATATTAAACATACTCCATTCTCTATTGACGTGCACTCAATGAATTCGTTAAAAAAAATATATATATATATATTAATATTATCGCAGGAACCAAAACTTTGGTTTTTTTTTAATGCATATTTAATATTTTTTTATTTTTAAAGAAGTTTTTGAGCGCAGCCCAATGGAAGATTGTTTTGTGTGTATTTATATATATAATACAGCTGACAGTTGACTGTGGAATATTTAGGAGTGAGTTCCACGCTGGAATTCACTGAGCTCCTGAGAGCGACCCATTCTTTCACAAATGTTTGTAAAACCAGTCTGCATGCCTAGGTGCTTGATTTTATATACCTGTGGCCATGGAAGTGATTGGAACACCTGATTCTGATTATTTGGATGGGTGGGCGAATACTTTTGGCAATATAGTGTATATATATATATGAAAGTCAAACACAGCGTGGCTAACACAGGGGGACTCACCAAATGCCGGGTCAGCGTCGGGTGCTCCAGTGTCTGGGATCTGCAGTCCACCTGTAGTGTATACCAAAAATCAGCAGGCCACAACAGGTGCTTGACCATATAAAAATATTTACTGTGGAGTGGCCACAGGGGTACTGGATTCAAGTGACGTTTCGGCCAAGTGCCTTAGTCACGCCTAAGGCACTTGGCCGAAACGTCGCTTGAATCCAGTACCCCTGTGGCCGCTCCACAATAAATATTTTTATATGGTCAAGCTCCCAGTGTGGCCTGCTGATTTTTGGTATACATATATATATATATATCACCAGAGTATAGCATTAGTAGTGATACCTTTTTTATTTCTACATTTAAAAGACAAGCTTTTCGAGTTATACCTCTCTTCTTCAGGTCTGGACTCTGGAAGCTATACCGAGCAAAATCAGAGAATTGAATATATACACACACACTTTTCTAGATTTCATACATCGGTGTGAGTAGATGGCAGAGATCCATTTATATCTTATGATGTCTATGTGTGTTCTTATATTTCAATTTAATGACACACCGATATATTTTCACATCAAAAAACAAAAGAAAATAAATAACAAAAAGACATACACAAAGCGAAATAGAAGGACATATATATTTACATAAAATATATAGCCATACATACAAAGAGCCAAAAACACAGGAAAGCAAGGTGAATGACAGAGAAATGTGTGTGTGCGCATGGATGTCTGGCTCTGTGTGTGTGTGTGTGTGTGTGTGTGTTGTACCAGTACAATAGCAGCAAGTCATAATTGTCTAGAGGATGCTACAGCATAATGAAGCAATTATAAATGAGAAGCTGCCTGCCTGCCATTAATTTTACTTTTAACGAACATAGAGTAAGGCATCGCTTAGTGTTAACATAAGAGCCGAAGAGCTAAAATTATACCTAATCAGACATGTCCACGTTTTTTTTTTCATGCTGCTTGAATAAATTTGCATCACATTTTTTTTTGTTTAATTTAAATGAAAAATTATGAAGAGAGGCTAATACTGCAGACTAAGCCATATTTTGTGAAGTGGTAATTTTTCTCCAATTTGCCAATCTTTCATACTATCAAAAACCACTGTGTCTTGTTTAGATAACATTCTCTCCCCAAGTTATTATTTTTTCTGTTACCTAAATTGCTTGAAAATAATATTCTTTTCTTAAAAGAATTGTATTGATTTCCCCCCAGTGCTCTTTCCAACTTTCCCTCTGAACACCTCCAGGTTATTGCAGGGAAAAAACCAAGAGAGGTGACACTGGTTTCCCTAAATCCATCAAGAGGACCTTTTAGGCTAGGGTCAAACGAAAGCATTATTCGCAGCGACCGTCAAAAAGTGCGTCCGAACGCATTGACGTCTTTTTTCACGGAATGCGTGAAAACGGTCAGACGATGCGCATTTTCGTGTGTGATTTTTTTACAGATCGTCAATAAAACACTTTTTGCGTCTGGACGTTATGTAGGCTGGACATTAGCAGTGTCTGACGTCTCCTAATCACGCACACACGCCGCTATGCCGCAGCTGCGCACTCAGTACGTCAGTACTAGCGGTTCTGCGTTCTCAAAAAAATGTGTTAATTTTCCACTTGCGATGCGCGGACGGACTTTCGTGCGGCCGTACTTCGTATATTGGCCGTCATTGCGCGTCATTTGCTGCTACTGCGGCCGTTATTAAGTGCACCTAAACGCACGTTAAAAATGCGCTAGTCTGACCCCGGCCTTAAACATGTTATTTAGTATTATTATACTAGTCACAAAAGCAAAACAACAAAAAAAGTGTTGATCTGTATAAGCACGAGAGAAATCTCAATGTATCTTTCCTGGCAAAATACTTTATAAATAAATAAATGGTCCTTTTCACATATTGCATTATAATTCTGTAGCCCTAAAATAATGCTAAACTACTCTTCAATACATACAGTATCTCACAGAAGTGAGTAACACCCCTCACATTTTTGTAAATATTTTATTATCAGGGTTATTCAAAGAGAATCGAAAAGCCACCGCACGTTTGGTGACTTTTCGTTCTCTTCAATTCGGTGCGATTTGGCGATCCCATTTTGGCAACCCTGCGGTGTATTCAGCAAGCACCACAGGGTCCCTGAATTGCAGGAAAAGGTCGCCGCAAACCCGCCGAAAACTCACCGCAAAACAAGGGCGAACGCACACCGAAACCCGCAAAAACATCTGGGTTAACCCACTGAAAACACCGGAAAAACCCGAGCAGGAGCCGATCACACACAGCGCAGCCGCCGGAAAAAAACGACATTGCAGACGAATGCAGTGAATAAATTAGAAAAACAGTTTGCTTGAATGTTTGAAAAGTGAAGCGCTGTTTGCAAAGAAACTACTGAGCGAAAATGTCTGAAATTTACATATGAGGTCCAAGGAATGATAATAAAGAGGGCTGTTACAGAAAAAATAAGTAAAGTTTAAAAATAAATTGGAAATTTTCTTTAAAAAAATCCCCAAAAATGCTTAAAATATGCTAAAAAATCGACCAATAAAGAGACTTTTTACTGCAGAATATTATAATGAACCGTTTATTAGATATTGAATTAAAACGGGAATATTTTTAACATTGAAGCCTATGGGATTCGCCTGAATAAACCTGCCGAATTAAGCCACCGAATGGCAGGGCATATCGGGAACCTTTCACTGCTGGTTTTTGTTCTCTGAATTGCCGAAGCAGGGCTTCTCTATGGGGAATTCACTGCCCTTGAACAGGCACCAAACAGGCACCGTATGCGCAGGCAATTCACCAGGATTTGGCGTATTGCCTGCTCTCTGAATAGCCGAATGGCCAGGAAAGGTAACCGAACACTGAATTTCAGCGTTCGGTTACCTTTCTCCAGCAATTCGGATCTCTTTGAATAACCCTGTATATCTTTTCATGTGACAACACAGAAGAAATTACACTTTGCTACATTGTAAAATAGTGAATGTACAGCTTGTATAACAGTAAATTTACCGTCTCCACAAAATAACTCAACACACACAGCCATTAATGTCTAAACCGCTGGCAACATAAGTGACTACACCACTAAGTGAAAATGTCCAAATTGGGCCCAATTATCCATTTCCCCTCCCGATGTCATGTGAATCGCTAGTGTTACAAGGTCCCAGGTGTGAATGGGGAGCAGGTACGTTAAATTTGGTGTTATCGTTCTCATTCTCTCATACTAGTCACTGGAAGTTCTTCATGGCACTTCATAGCAAAGAATTCTCTGAGGATCTGAAAAAAAGAATTGTTGCTCTACATAAAGATGGCCGAGGCTATAAGAAGATTGCCAAGACCCTGAAACTGAGCTGCCGCATGGTGGCCAAGACCATACATAGGTTTAACAGGACAGGTTACACTCAGAGCAGGCCTCGCCATGGTCGACCAAAGAAATTGAGTGCACATGCTCAGCATCATATCCAAAGTTTGTCTTTAGGAAATAGACATATGAGTGTTGCCACCATTGCTGCAGAGGTTGAAGGGGTGTGGGGTCAGTCTGTCAGTTCTCAGATCATACACCGCACACTGCATCAAATTGGTCTGCATGGCTGTCATACCAGAAGGAAGCCTCTTCTAAAGTTGATGCACATGAAATCCTGCAAACAGTTTGCTGAAGACAAGCAGACCACAGGACATGGATTACTGGAACCATGTCCTGTGATCTAATGAGACCAAGATAAACTTATTTGGTCCAGATGGTGTCAAGCGTGTGTAGCGGCAACCAGGTGAGGAGTACAAAGACAAGTGTGTCTTGCCTACAGTCAAGCATGGTGGTGGGAGTGTCATGGTACTCACTTTTTTTGCTAGCAGTTTAGACATTAATGGCTGTGTGTTATTTCGAGGGGACAGCAAATTTACACTGTTATACAAGCTGCACATTCACTACTTTACATTGTAGCAAAGTGTCATTTCTTCAATATTGTCACATGTAAAGATATAATGAAATATTTACAAAAATGTGAAGGGTGTACACACTTCTGTGAGATACTGTACATGTGAAATTAATAAATATGCAGTTTACATCTCTTTATATTATTTCAAATCGATCTGTCAAATGCTAGAATATAACATTTAAAAGGACGCTCTGCACATTGTGAGCATTTAATCCTATCTGAGTGGTCACTCTGCTGTGAGCTCCCTGGTCCCTCTTCCTATTCGGAGATGGACTTGAAGGGCTAATTCAGCCATCCCAAAGCAAGGGCTTAGCCTTGCCCAGAACCTCAGTTTAGGGATCCCTCAGCTTAGGTTTCCTGGACTTGGAATACTTTGGATACCAGCTGCAACCAATGGTGTCAAAGCCTTCGTTCATTGAGAGCCAATGAATTGACTGGAGCACCCAGCCCCCTGTGGTCACATGACATGCAGAACTGGAATCATGTGATATCCTGCAGAGATAAGAGGGAGGTCAGTGCTGGGTTCCGGTGAGTTTTAAAGGTAGTTGATGGGTTAAAACTGGAGGAGGGAGGGTGGAGGGGTCAGAAGGGGTTAATATTTAACTATTCTGCTTCATAACACCTCCTATTTTAACCCTAAAGTATTCTATAATACAGGGCCGGCCCAAGACATTGTGCTGCCTGGAGCGAAGGATGAAAAATGCTGCCCCCCAAAAAAAACACAGTGTGTATAAGCGTATCACAGTGCACCACACTGAATTTGACATACCCAGCAGAGCCCAGAATTTGACATACCCAGCAGAACCCAGAATTTGACATACCCAGCAGAGCCCAGTGTGTCACATACCCAACAGAGCCCAGAATTTTGCATACCCAGCAGAGCCCAGTGTGTCACATACCCAGCAGAGCATACTCAGCAGAGCCCAGTGTTTCACATACCCAACAGAGCATACCCAGCAGAGCCCAGTATTTCACATACCCAGCATAGCATACCCAGCAGAGCCCAGTGTTTCACATACCCAGCAGAGCCCAGTGTTTCACATACCCAGCAGAGCATACCCAGCAGAGCCCAGTGTCTCACATACCCAGCAGAGCATACCCAGCAGAGCACAGTGTTTCACATACCCAGCAGAGCCCAGTGTTTCACATACCCAGCAGAGCATACCCAGCAGAGCCCAGTGTCTCACATACCCAGCAGAGCATACCCAGCAGAGCCCAGTGTTTCACATACCCAACAGAGCATACCCAGCAGAGCCCAGTGTTTCACATACCCAGCATAGCATACCCAGCAGAGCCCAGTGTTTCACATACCCAGCAGAGCATACCCAGCAGAGCCCAGTGTTTTACATACCCAGCAGAGCATACCCAGCAGAGTCCAGTGTCTCACATACCCAGCAGAGCATACCCAGCAGAGCCCAGTGTTTCACATACCCAGCAGAGCCCAGTGTTTCACATACCCAGCAGAGCATACCCAGCAGAGCCCAGTGTCTCACATACCCAGCAGAGCATACCCAGCAGAGCCCAGTGTCTCACATAAGCAGCAGAGCATACCCAGCAGAGCCCAGTGACTCACATACCCAGCAGAGCCCAGTGTCTCACATACCCAGCAGATCATACCCAGCAGAGCCCAGTGTCTCACATACCCAGCAGAGCCCAGTGTTTCACATACCCAGCAGAGCATACCCAGGAAGGATGGGGGAGAGAGAGATGGGAGTGCAGGAAGGAGGGGGAGATGAGTGTGAGAGGAATGGATGGGGGGTGAGAGAGACAGACTCGTACTTACCAGCAGGTTCTGTCTCCCTCCGGCCTCCATGCAGCCCAGCTCCTGCTTCTCTGCCTTCACAGGCGCTGTTCCCCCCCATCTGTGAACTTCCGTGTTCACTCACTGTCCAGGCGCCTAGTGGCATCACAGCAGCATTGCATGCCGGGAGGTGTAGTTTTAGACTGGATTACTGAATATTGCCGAGAACCAGTCTAGAACTACACCTCCTGGCATGCAATTGTCTGGTGATGCTTCCAGGCGGCGCCCAGACAGGGAGTGAGGCCGGATGTTCGGCTCAGAGCGGCCCCGCTGCGCTGGTCTCCATTAGATGCTGGCGCAGCACCACGGTTTAAAAAATAGTGCAGGGGCTCAGCGGAAAAAAAATTCCCGCTCCCCCAAAATCTTCCGCCTGGAGCGGTTGCTCCGAACCGCTCCATGGTCGGGCCGGCCCTGCTTTAAAATAAAAATTTCAGTTTATATCACTAGTATGCTTTTTATTGCATGATAGGTAAGTGTTGCTGCTTTTTTGCACATGTGTGCATGCATTTACAACCCCCCCCCCATGCTCCGGGTTTAATCCATCGGAGAATCTCACCGGACAGTCACCCTATTGGAATCAGAAATATAACAGCAAGTATTAATCTCCTTTAATCATATAGCGCCACATATTCCACAGCGCTTTACAAGATCAGTGTACAAGGGGTTAATACATTAGAATACCACACATGGATGATACGGCCCGATTCAGGGGGACCCTGTTCCCAAGGGAACTTACGATTTGTACACGGGTTTTTGCAGAATTCTGGAGCAATACAAAGGAATTTCATTATCTGCAAACAACATTCATTTGGAAAGTTTTTGTATCTTGGGCATGATACCCAAGGTTCCAAAACAGTTTAACCCCTTACCGACAGGCTAGTGGTGCCCAGCAGTTAGTTCTAAACGATGACAGGCGTATTAGTACTCCCCTGGCTTTCCGGCTCCTGCGTGCCCTCCTCTGGCCTGCCTATACATCTGGCGTGCTACGTGTGTCATTGGCTGCAGGGGGTGGCTTGAGTTTAGGCCGTCCCGCGGCACCGAGTGACGCACTGCACGCACATACTGGTGGACAGGCGGGAGACAGCCCATAAACGCCAGCTGGGAGTGCTATGCCATCCTGCAGCATTCAGACCCCCCCGCCATGGGGACAGCATAGTACGCCCCACGGTGTTAATGGGTTAAACATGTTGTCAGCAGCATCCACCTAATTTTTTGAAGAGTAAAAGGGGGGAGGTTTAAAATTTTGATATCGTGTCCCTTTCAGATCAGTTCACTAGTGCAGTGCTCCCCAACTGCGGTCCTCAAGTCCCCCTAACAGGCAAGACTTTAAGGATTTCCTCAGAGAAAAACAGCCTGAATCCTGCAATCACTGAGCAGCAAATCATATCACTTGTGCTCTGCTTCAGATATCCTGCAAACCTGATCTGTTGGGGGCACTTGAGGACCGCGGTTGGGAACCACTGTACTAGGATAAGAGAAAGAAAGCTCTAAAAGTAATCACCTAACTCAAGCCTTTTATCCTCCTAAAAAGGTTAAAAAACAGGGGCGTCGTAATGTGGGGGCGGGGGGTGCGGCCCACACCAGGTGACACCCACCCACACAGTGTTCGCTCCCTGCGAGCGTCCGAAGCTATGCAGCTTCGGCGCTCGCCTGGGGGAAACACGTCACCAGCCGAGTTCTCGCGAGATCGAGGCTGGTCACGTGGCTCCCCCAGGCGAGCGTCCAAGCTCCATGCCACCGGACGCTCAGAGGGAGCAGAACACGTGGTGCAGGAGGTGAGCTAGGGGCAGTATCCATGAGCTGGGGGCATTATCCATGAGCTGGGGGCAGTATCCATGAGTTGGGGGCAGTATCCATGAGCTGGGGGCATTATCCATGAGCTGGGGCAGTATATCCATGAGCTGGGGCATTATCCATGAGCTGGGGGCATTATCCATGAGCTGGTGCATTATCCATGAGCTGGGGCAGTATATCCATGAGCTGGGGCATTATCCATGAGATGGGGCATTATCCATGAGTTGGGGCATATCCATGAGCTGGGGCAGTATATCCATGAGCTGGGGCATTGTCCATGAGCTGGGGCATATCCATGAGCTGGGCATTATCCATGAGCTGGGGCATATCCACGAGCTGGAGGCATTATCCATGAGCTGGGGCATATCCATGAGCTGGGGCAGTATATCCATGAGCTGGGGGCATTATCCATGAGCTGGGGCATATCCATGAGCTGGGGCAGTATATCCATGAGCTGGGGGCATTATCCATGAGCTGGGGCATATCCATGAACTGGGGGCATTATCCATGAGCTGGGGCATATCCATGAGCTGGGGGCATTATCCATGAGCTGGGGCATTAGCCATGAGCTGGGGCATATCCATGAGCTGGGGCATTATCCATGAGCTGGGGCAGTATATCCATGAGCTGGGGCATATCCATGAGCTGGGGCATTATCCATGAGCTGGGGCATAGCCATGAGCTGTGGCAATATCAATGAGAGGAGCTGGGGCATAGCCATGAGAGTAGCTGGGGCAGTATATCCATGAGAGGAGCTGGAGCAAAATCCATGAGAGGAGCTACGGCATTATCCATGAGAGCAGCTGGGGCAGTATATCCATGAGAGGAGCTAGGGCAAAATCCCTGAGAGGAGCTGGGGCAGTATATCCATGAGAGGAGCTGGGGCAGTATATCCATGAGAGGAGCTGGGGGCATATCCATGAGAGGGGCTGGGGCAGTATATCCATGAGAGGATCTGGGGCATATCCATGAGAGGATCTGGGGCATATCCATGAGAGGAGCTGGGACATATCCATGAGAGGAGCTGGGGCATATCCATGAGAGGAGCTGGGGCAATATCCATGAGAGGAGCTGGGGCAATATCCATGAGAGGAGCTGGGGCATATCCATGAGAGGAGCTGGGGCAATATCCATGTGTGCTTGTGGCAGTATCCATGTGTGCTGGGGGCATATCCATGAGAGCTGGGGCAATATCATGTGTGAGCTGGTCTGGGGGCAATATATTCATGTGTGAGCTGGTCTGGGGCAATATATCCATGTGTGAGCTGGTCTGGGGCAATATATCCATATGTGAGCTGAGGCGCAATATATCCATATGTGAGCTGGGGCAATATATATCCATGGGTGAGCTGCTGGGGGCAATATATAATTGTGAACTGGGGCAATATATCCATATGTGAGCTAGGGGCAATATATATCCATGGGTGAGCTGCTGGGGGCAATATATCCAGAGCTGCTGGGGGCAATATATATCCATGTGTGCTTTCACTGCCTTCGAACAGGCACCGTACTTGCTGGCAGTTGGCAAAAATTTGTGTGAGCATATGAGAGAGCTCCACAGCAATAAACCTCACAGTAATGTGCGTTGTGTGTATGAGCATTCAGTGTTATATGGGAGTACTGATTTAGGAGTAAGAGTAGTTTAAAAAAATCCGTAAAACTCGGGGGGGGGGGGACACCATAAGTTACCACACCGGTGACACCAACCCTAGTGACGCCACTGTTAATAAATATCATTATTTGGCAAGCTTTTTCAAATAGTTAAACAGAATCATGATGCAACTGGTGGATAAAACATATTGGGCTCTATTACATTCTTCGCGCATACGTTTGCGCATGCGCAAAAACGCATTAACGCGAGGGGCAAAACCCTTTCCGCAGAACATCGTATTACAATCTCAGCGCAACAAACGTGCGTTAACATCTACCGTGGGTGAACCTGCGCAAACCCTTTGCGAGCGTAATGTACTTTGCGCGTCCTATACTTAACATTGTGACTGCAAATGCATTAGTGCGCTGGTACGCGGATGGTATTACAATCTATGCGCAAATTTTAACGGACAACGTTTGGGCGCATAATTTTAACATCTTTTAAAAGCTGGTGTTAATGGCAAATCTGAACGTCCTGGCCGAAACCAAATACACCAGTCCGAAAAAAAAATACAGCAAAGTATAGTTACACATTCTACGCATACCCAAACAATAAAATTGAGAAGTTGTGCATGTTTTTATTATTGCTGCACGCAGCGATGTGGAGTGATAGCGGGGTGAGACTGGGAAATATGGGTGGCGGACAAAATCCCTACAGCCAGGTTCCCAACATCCTGACGGCCAACGTCCAGACAGAACAAGTGCAGGACATACCAAGTTCCCTACACGTCCAACTTCCAGACATCCATAATCCCAGCGGCTAACCCTAATACTAACACCGTAACCTTAGGTTTAAGGTGGTTAGGGCTAAGTTTAGGGGGGTTAGGGTTAGGGCTAGGTTTAGGGGGGTTAGGGCTAGGGTTAGGGGGTTAGGGTTGGGTTTAGGGGGTTTGGGAGTAGGGTTAGTGTTAGCTGCTGGGATTTTGGATGTCTGGAAGTTGGCCGTCAGGGAGTTGTCTGTGTAGGGAAGTTGGCCGTCAGGGAGTTGTCTGTGTAGGGAAGTTGGCCCTCAGGGAGTTGTCTGTGTAGGGAAGTTGGCCGTCGGGATTTTGGACCCAAACCTGGGAAATATGTGTCCCTATTCTCTCTGCTCCTAATGCCAAGAAGCAACGGACCGGGCCACCGTTCTCGCCACGGGATGAGAGGTGAGTAACGGATTTATTGGGGGGGGTTCAGGGGGTGCTATATGATTTTTATTGCATTATTTCTTGCATTATCATATGACTGACCACAACAGTTGGCAGCTTCAAGATAATATGATTCAACAGTGGGGAGGACCACTTCAGCCAGTTGTTGCGATTTATGTTGAGGATTTTGAATGATACATAGAAAGCGGTCAATCGGTAAGCCATCTTCCTTGACATACCTTATGATGAAGGCCGGCTGATCCATGTGGGAGCTATCAGGTGTTGAATCGACACTGATAGAATAATATTTCACAGCCTTTACCTCCTTCGCTATCTGCGATGTAACAGTATCAGCCATAAGCCGAATGAACGTCTCACAGGTAGCAAATGAGAGGTAAGATGTGACTCCTTTTCCTGCATTGCCATTATGGGCAATATGTTCAGCTATAAATGGGACAAATTCCAGAAAATTCAAACATCATCATGTATTTTACACTGTGTGTGGAATCAAAATGGTCATCTTTCCCTCTGAAAGCAAGTCCTTGAGTGGCAAGTGCCTTAACAGTAGCAAAAAATTTTTTAACATATTTCTCCAATATTGGATTTTATCCCATCGCTGCTTTGTAAGACTTTCATCGATTCTTCCCGATGTACATGTTCTTGATTTTAAAGAGAGCATGTGGGATTTGCGTGAGTGCTCATGTCCATTTAATCAAGCTGGGCCATTTTTCTAGTCATTGAGGCCACTCTCTGTAAACTGAGATTTGCCTCCAAATAAACGGCATGGAGCACAGAGCACTACCCGTTTGCTTTTGGAGTAAACCAAAGAGCTCTTTTTTTGTTTCTCTCCATTAAAATTTTATTTTTCAACCGGGTGTTTCGATAACATCCTAGAGGTGTCAGCATATAGCCTTCTAGACTGTGTGAAGTCCAGATTGTCATTTTGAATTATTCCATTATTAGCCACATGGTCTCGGGTAAAATCATTTAAAACCCATTGAAAAGGATTAGAGCTAACTCCTACTAATACATTATCATTAAATTCTCTTGAACTTGAAGGTTCTCCACCAGATTCAGAAGCCTCAGTTTCAGGGAATTCAGTTACCCAATTGTCTCCCTGTGGTGTCTGATAAAACATCATCTATATTTGTTGGCACAATTCTTCCTAATATGAACGGTAAAGAGAGACTGTATGCACTGCAAAAATATAAACACTGACTGTGTAATAATTTAGGGGAATAAATGGCAATAGTAACTCGTAAACTCACAGGGTTCCATTTGGAAACTTCAGCTCCTTAATCCTATAAAATACATTGCGAACAGCCAACAGACCAGTAAGCGAGAAGAGGCAGGGGAAAGCAGGAGAGTCAACTGTACATGACAGCACAGAAGTAAAACTATCAGATGTCCAAAGGGTCAACCTGGGTCTTCACAGGCAAGAGCCCCAACACCACCAGCACCAGGATGCGAGTTCAGGGATAGTCCCAAGGAGGGATAGTCCCAGGTACATATCGTCAGAGGTACCAACCAAATAGGGCACAGCATCATAGGTGAAGAGTATGGTGCCTGCCACCCCCCCATCTATACTTGACTCCTCTGGCTCGTAAATACGCCGCCACCGCACAATACGTCCTCTGAGCCATTAGGGTAGGGAAAGAAAGATCATGAAATAGAGTCCCTGCAGCAGATGCAAAGGTACTCACACCTCGAGCGGCAGGCAGGGCCATTAGTCTCTGCTTCAGAGACGACTCTCTGACCATAGCAATGATATCTCTGGATGAGGTGTCCGAGGTGGGTGGTGCTGCCAAAGGTTTACTGGTGCAGATAGCCATCCCGAAAATCTTTGTCATCCCCGATGGTAATCGCAGCAGGTAACAAGCAAGATGATTAACGTACTCCAGAAGTAACTAGACGATACTGTCTCCGGGACCCATCAGATGTGTACATTGTGTCGGTGTCTAGCATCCAAGGTCTCCACCGTCCATGACAGGTGCTCCACCTGCACCTGAAGGGAGTCGACCCTAGTGGTAAGGAGGGTTTGCAACATCTCAGAGGTGTCCGCACGCTCTTGAATCACTGCCACCTGCTACCGCACCTGATTCACCTCAGCCCTGACGCCCGAGAAATCAGTGCTCCGGAGGGAATGCAACCCTGCCAACATATGTTTTATATCCCTTTTCGTGGAAGGCAATAAGTCGTCATCTTGGATCTCAGAGAGGGGGTCAGGCAGGGCAGCTGGGGACACCACCACATCAGAGGCTGTAGCAATCGTTGTTTTCCGCTTTAGCGATGTCCCACTGACGGCACCATCCTATATTTCATCTCCATGATTCACCACCCTATAATATTCCATTATGCTGAATTCACCGCAGGGTCGGCAAATTGAACTCGTCGAACTCTAGTGCAAGATGTAAGCTCACTGCTTGTTAGCCATGCACCCGCCAACCCCAATTCTACTTGAGAGACTTTGCACAAATGTACTGGCCATGTGGGAATTTCAGCGCATGGAAAGGGTCCTCAATGTACGTTGTATCTCTATGTAGACACATGGATTGGATTGTATTTGTCGATTATCCCATGCTTAAATTATACTACGTGACACGTAATAAAATAACATTAGAGGTACGGATAGATGGATATTTGTAAGAAAACGAATGCATCTTGCAGTGCATAATTCTCTGTGCTAAAGCACAGTACACAGATATGGAGATGATCTACATCCCCGATGGAAAGCACTTCATCCCATTCCTTCAGTCTTCAGGGGAATTGTTGAATTTACAGGTGGAAGCGAGGGAGAAATCAGCATTTTAAACGCTTTCGCCAGGCGGGGTGATGCTCGGCAGGGAGGGGGAGATATGCCACGCTCCTTATAAACTGCACAGCGCTTTGGTGTAATCTGTCAGGGCAGCCCGACACCATGCCTGCCTTCCATTTGCAGCTCATGTCTGCGATGTCAGCTGACATAATCCCTCTCCCTGGCACATTGCTGATTTGTGCATAACTGATGAGCACAGTCCACCTCAGTTAGGAGTTAGGAGCCCCTGATCTGGGACTGTCAGGGCCATAGTATTTTACTGCCTCCTGCCATTAGGCGGAATTGACAGAGCCTGAGACATGGGGAATTGTACAGCGTGTGAAATTAACAGCAGGGGGACTGAAGTGCTATGTGGCAGTCATTTAATCTGCAATTTATCAGGTTATACTAGAGGTTTTTGCCACAAACCTGCCTAGAGATTATGCTAAAATATAAAAAAAAAATGTAAAAATTTTTTTAAAAGTGCTGGAAAGAACAGGCTCTTCGGCTTTCTAATATCACTTGACAGCTGAAAACAAAAAGGATTTTGGGTCGATGCGAGGATACGAGAATGAGGAACATTTTGCAAGGTTCCATCCAGAGCAGGAAATAAAATATCATTTTAATGTTTGTCTGACTATTTTTTTTTTTCATGGCCTGATTGCTATGTAATAGCAGATATGTGAGGGAAAGACAAGGGATGCTAAAATAATCTAACAAGCTACCGAAACAAACTAACAGACTGGGAATAACATTATCTGCAAGGTAGGGATGCCTGATGGAGATACCTCCTCAAAGGAGTCATTTAACAACTAGATGGGGAGCATAAAACTCCTGCAGGGGAGGAATAGCTTAATCCCTAATACAGAGATAGATCAAAAAAGCTTTTATTCTTTTATTTACCTTGCTGTATTTAAATAATACAATCCCTTTTAAATTAAAAAAATTTTTTTTAAATAATAAAAATAATAATGCAATCCATAACAGTTTATAATCGTATGAAATAATTCCAGGTAGGGTTATAGATAAAGGGGCACGCAATTAAACTAAATACTGCAAAAAAATGATTATACGTGTCTGCAGGCTGACATATAACAGTCGATGCGCTTAAAGGAACACTCTAGGCTAAAAATCCCCCTTTTTTTTACATTAAAATATACCTATTCCCTACCTAGTTATTGAGTATATATATATATTTTTTTAAATGTAATACCTACCCTAAAAACCACTTGTTTCCAACGGCGTTTTTTTTTTTATGTATACTCACCTCCCTCCTCTTCCGCTCCCGTCCTGAAAATCTTTAACTTGGCTAATGGTTTACGTGAGAAGCGCGCATGCGCGCCTCTCCCGTAAGCCAGCCAATCAACAGGCTTCCTCTTCTTCTTTGATTAGTGTTACGCGCAAGAGGATGCGCGCAACACTAATCAGCCGCTGTCGCCAGCTACTGCGGCGAGTTGGAGACGTCATCGCGCTGAAAGCGCGATGACGTCTCCTACTCGGTAATAGTCGGCAGAAGCGGGAAATATGAATCCCGCTCTGCTGACTGACAGCTGGGAGGGCGGAGTAAAGTCCTCCGCGTCTCTCAGCTGTTTCAGCCGATCGGCTGAGCGGAGGGAGGGGGGAAAGACAAGGGCATACTCAGGGCATCATGACTACCTAAAAAAGCTTAGGTGGTCATGTTGCCTAGAGTATCCCTTTAATAGACAATTGGTTTCATTTTTGTTGCAATCATATTCCGTGAGAATTTGGGGTGATTTGTCAATGTTTCAAAATGAAACATGAATGAATTAATAATGTACTGGGGAAGTGGATTCGCTACAAATTAGTTTGTTTGTTTAATGTAAGTGGGGGCCAACCGACTTTAAGTGGCGGCCAACCGACTTGAAAGCCAGCCGCCACTTTAAAAAGTGAAGGAAAAGTATACTGCGATTTGGTCCATCAAAAAACCATGTGCAGTTCACTTCTTCTACACATTAGGGGTTATTCAAAGAGAGTCGAATTTTACACTGAATTGCACCGAACAGTGATTTTCAATTTCGTGGCAATCTGGCTATTCAGAAAGCTGGCAATTCACCAAATGTTGGCGAATTGTAAACGAAATACGGTACAATTCGGCAACCTTCGGCGGTATTGAAATTCACCATAGAAAAGAAATGGTTAACCTATTCAGAGAACACCTGAAAAGGTGGTGAAATGCCCAGATTTTTTGCACTTTCGTTCGACAGGTTTATACAGGTGAATCCCATAGGTTTCAATGCAAAAAACTAAATTATTTTTATAAAAAATTGTATTCAACCGTTTATTCATTTCATTTGCAGCAAAAAAAGTCTTTTTATTAATAAATTTTTTAGGAATTTTTCAGCTAATTTTTGATTCAGATTTTTCTTAAATGACTTTTTTTTCTGTAACAGACCTTTGAATTATTATTCATAAGACCTTATTTATTATTTCCATACATTTTCATACATTTTTTTGTTTTAAACACCTTTTAAAAATTGCCGAATATCTTTTTACATTTTTTTTACCCCTGTTCGGCGACTGATCGGCTTTTTTTGGTAGTGTTCGGCAGTCTGTTCGGTGGTTCATCAGCTGGGTTCAGCAGGCTGCGGGTGCGTTCGGCGATCTGTTCGAAAGCGTTCGATGGATCGTCGGCTGCGTCAGCGATCTGTTCAGCAGATCGTTGGCTGCGTTTGGCGGATTGATCGTGCCATTCTGCAGATCCCTTCTGCGCACTTCGAGGACCCTGTGGTGAATGCTGAATTCACTGCATGGTTGGCAAATTGAGCCCTGCCAAAGGAGAGAGCACTGAAATTTTGGTGCTCTCTGAATAACCCCCATTGACTCACGGCATGAACGAAATCCATACAAACCAAATCTTTTTTTATTTTTCTGGTAAAATGAGTAAAGGACACAGTGGGCAACCCTGAAGTGTTCCTGATTGTCACACTTCTAGATAGGACTCCAATGATACAAACCCAAGCAAATGGCGAGGAGAACCTGGAGCATACAAATGTGCTAAAAAGGTTTTCCAAAACCCATTTAGTGTAACGTGGAGGCCATGAACTCCACTGGTATCAGCTCCGGGAGTCCATAGTACTCAGTGGAGCCCAGCAGGACCCTGCCGTGAGCACTGGGCAAGCTTGCACAATGGGATCGCACAGGAATCGTTAAGAAACCAAGGAAGGAAAATGGGAACTGTTTGTTCACAGTCTTCCGCTGCACATGATGAAAGAAAGCAATGGATCGGCTGCTCTTTTCACGATGAGATCAAAGGTAAGGGAATTTTCAGGGCTTTTGATTTAATGTGTTATGTGATTTTGAAAAAGCAAAATCACTTAACACCAGGTTCAGGGAAATACCAAAACCAAAAGAGATGAACCAGCTATGTTGGAATAGCTTGTTCCTTTCCACCTAGACGCAGACTATATCAGCTCCTATGCAAAGTACAGGGAACGATAATTTACAGTGACAGCCACAATGACAGAGTCGCAAGCCATTAAGTTAAAAGTGGAATAGGGCCCCAAGTTAGAAGCTTTAATCGCTGCACTTAGTTTCTCCACTGTGAATCTAGGGCAGAGTTTTCAAACTCATGTCCCCCTAGATGTTCATGCCTACAACTCCCAGAACTCTTTAAATGCAATAGGCTGTCAAACTCCGGCCCTCCAGATGTTTCTGATCTACAACTCCCATGATTCTCTGGCCATCTATTGCATTGAAAGAACTCTGGGAACTGTAGGCACAGTGGCGTAGCGTGGGTTGTCAGCGCCCGGGGCCAGCCAAGAATTGTGCGCCCCCCCAACTTGTGGATACGTTATCATGCCCCGATTCCCTTCCACCATTAGGGCATTGAACCCCTTAACTGTGATACAATGTAATGTGCAGAGTGTATGAGCGTATCAGAGCTCCACAGCAATAAAACCCACAGTAATGTGCAGCTCACACATGGATATATATTGCCCCCAGCAGCTCAAACATGAATATATTTGCCCCCAGTAGCTCAAACATGAATCTATTTGCCCCAGTACCTCAAACATGAATATATTTGCCCAAGTACCTCAAACATGAATATATTTGCCCCAGTACCTCAAACATGAATCTATTTGCCCCAGTACCTCAAACATGAATATATTTGCCCCAGTAGCTCAAACATGAATATATTTGCCCCCAGTAGCTCACACATGAATATATTTGCCCCCAGTAGCTCAAACATGAATAAATTTGCCCCCAGTAGCTCAAACATGAATATATTTGCCCCAATAGCTCAAACGTGAATATATTTGCCCCAGCAGCTCAAACATGAATATATTTGCCCCAGTAGCTCACATATGAATATATTTGCCCCCAGTAGCTCACACATGAATATATTTGCCCCAGTAGCTCAAACATGAATATATTTGTCCCAGCAGCTCAAACATGAATATATTTGCCCCCAGTAGCTCAAACATGAATTTTCCCTAGTACCTCAAACACAAATATATTTGCCCCCAGTAGCTCATACATGAATATATTTGCCCCCAGTAGCTCACACATGAATATATTTGCCCCCAGTAGCTCAAACGTGAATATATTTGCCCCAGCAGCTCAAACATGAATATATTTGCCCCAGTACCTCAAACATGAATATATTTGCCCCAGTACCTCCAACACGAATATATTTGCACCCAGTAGCTCAAACATGAATATATTTGCCCCCAGTAGCTAACACATGAATATATTTGCCCCAGTAGCTCATATATATATATATATATTTTTTTTCTCGGGACACCCCCACACGCAAACTTACCCATGGATGTTTCCTCTTGTCGCACTGTTCCCCTGACCTCACTCCTCTTCCTACAGCGCAGGGACAGGAAGTGCAGGAGGAAGGGGAGGAGGAGGCAGACTGGCAGGTCCAGATGCTTTCCCACAAACTGCAATGCTGCATGAAGGTGCCAGCCCTGAAGGGTGACAGCCCGTTTGTGCACCCCTGCCTGACTGCACCCAGGGTGGCCCGCCCTTAGTTCTCCACTGCCTGTGTCTTGGTCTCCGTAAAAGTTTTCTCCATGTGGATGATCCGGGGGGCGGAGGCGTCACCTACACAGACCAGCTCTCCTCCCACTGCCACATGACTGACACTGCAACCGGAATGAAGTCTTGCAAGCAGCCTGCCGCATGCCATGTGCGAGGAAGCTCTCGAGCAGGCGGCACTAGTGCCGCCCCTCACGTGACACGTCACGTGAGGGGATGGTGCAGGCGCCACCGCGGCGTTTCCAGAGTGCGCCGCTGGCTGGCTGTGTGCACTGACCATCACAGGGCAGGGAAACCGACGGGGGCCCACTATGGCGCCCGGGGCCACCGCCCCCCCCAGCCACCCCCACGCTACGCCACTGTGTACGCATGAACATCTGGGGGGGCATGAGTCTGACAGCCCTGCAACAGATGGCCAGGGCACTATGGGAGTTGTAGTTCAGAAACATCTGGGGGGGGCAGAGTTTGACAGCCCTGCTCTAGGGACGGAGCTGTAAAAATTGTGGTAAAAAAAAAGGAACACAACTTTTAATAACAAGCTCTATGCATTTCATAAAGGAAGCAATCACATCGCACCTTATCCGTTTTTCACGACAAGACAAAGCAGTTTCCACTTTCACATCCTTGTTAATTTACTCATTTTACACAGGGAAAAAAAATATATATGTATTTGGCTAATGAAATCCAGATGTTAAAATTCCATTTTCGCTAGGTCATAATTGAAGTTCATTGTGCCTTTGTTTTTTTTTCCCGAGTTTAATATATGAAGTTGGTATCAAGTTCCCATGTCCATTAGACATTTGCCATAAATACCCCCTTAATCCTGCTAGTTGAGACTCTGGGGTATTAATGCTGTTATTGCGATAGATGGGTAGTATTGAGCAGGGCTGACTCTACAATAAATGCAGACAGGGTATAGTAAGTCATTTTAATGCATTGCTCGCAGATCCCTTTACGTTGCCTTCTCAACCTCCTGACCTTCTCTTCCATTCTCAGCGAGAATAGTCAGGTTTCTTCTAGCTGGGGTCAATGTTAAGTGTAAATGCTGTATATTTATTACAAAGCATTTCCTGCTATAACTCATTTGCCTTAAGTACTGCTTGCTCTAGACTAATTAGCGTGAGTTGCTGGATACTGCTACCTGTCAACAGATGAGAAAAAAAAAAAGAGAAAAGAATAATGGTTTCAAAACCACTGTTTTAGAACATTTTAGTGCTTTTTAGAGGACGAAAAAAATGGACCGTTGGTAGATTATTAGAATTTGTTGAAGCAAATTATATAGAATAAACCTTTATGTATTTTGGCAATTATTTTTATATTAAACTTTTGCTTCTTAAGGCTAGGGTCAGACGAACGCATTTTTATCATCGTCCGTAAAAAAGTGCGTCCGAACGCATGGACGTACTTTTTCATGGAAGACGCGATAGCGGTCATACAATGCGCAATTTCGGCCGTGATATTTACGGATCCAAACCAGGAAACTTTGGGTGTCTGGACGTGATGTTGGCCGGACATGAGCAGCATCTGACGTCTCCTAATCACGCACACACGCCGCTATGCCGACGCAGCGCACTCTGTACGTCAGTACTAGCGGTTCAACGTTCTTGCGAAAATGCATTCGTTTGCCACTTGCGTTGTGCGGCCGAACTTTCGTGCGGCCGTACTTCGTGTGTGGGCCTGCGTTGGACGTCATTTGCTGCTACCACGGCCGTCATAAAGTGCGGGTAAACGCACGTTCACACTGCGTTCGTCTGACCCCAGCCTTAAAATGTAATGAGAAACTAAAAATAAGTTTTTTTTTTAAGTATAACCCTCGATGATCAGTGTAATAATCAAGATTAGGCTAAAACAAGAATCTACCTCCCTGAAACCCTGCTATTCCCTTGAAATGGGTCTCTGACACACAGTAATTGAGATGTTTTATTGTCTTTGACAGAATATTAAACAATACTGCCAAACATATATGATATTCATTATCCCATCATAACACTGATAACCGTTAAACTGATCTATATATAGATATATATATCAAAAAATGGTGATGGGAGGCACTCGAGGTCATCTTTATAAAGTCAAAATTTATTAAAGTTGCATTAAAAAAACGATGTTTCGGCCCCTAAAGGCCTCTATCAAGGTAACATACAGTAGTGTACAACAGAGATTAAATAGGCAGAGAGAACCTTACTCACCCAATCCCGACCTGAAACAGAATGCGCCGCGTGTTCGGGGAACCCGGAAGTGCTGGGTGCGCGAGTGTGGTGACGTCATAGGGGTGTGGCCAGAAGCCACGTTACCATGGCAAGCACAGACGCCGGGAGGGGAGGGTTCAGGTCAGAGACCCAACGTATTGAAAGAAAAAGATGTATCCCAAGCGGGGAATAAAAGGTGAAGGCCAACTGTATGGAAGGAATGTTAAACACAGGCATAGGCCTGGGAGAGGGAGGTGGATCAAGGGAGGAACATATACCGTTATGCTGTAATAGTGCTCAGCTTGAGCGGTTTGACAATGGCTAGGTGCCTTTACAGCAATCACCAAATAAAATAGAGAGAAAAAAAGTAAAAGAAAGAGAAGAAAAACAGAGAAAAAAAGGGAGAAGGGTGAAAAGAAAAGAGAGGAAAGAAAGGGAAGAAAAAGAAGACGTGAAAGAGAGTGTAGGTGAAAAGTGATATGAAAAAAATGTATGTGAATGAAGTGAAAGGTGAGAGTGAAACTATGAAAATATGTGGAAGTGAAAAAATATTGTGAATGAATAGGGGTTTTTGCCACCCGTGGGAAACGAGTGCCCGGCCTTCCCCGTTATTTTCTATATATATATATAGATTAGATATAGATTAGATAGGCTGTGTTAGTCCAGATGCCAAGATCACGAGTATAGCAGTACGTAGAGATACCTTTTTAATTGAACTAATGTAACATTTAAAAGACACGCTTTCAAGAGTTATACCTCTCCTCTTCAGCTTTGGACACTAAACTGAGCAATATCATAGAAGTGAACATTAAGACATTAACCCTTTCGCTGCTTTTCCCTTTTCCCACCTCTGTGCTGAGCTCATTTTAACCGGTTTCGCTCATCATGTTTAACCGCGTTTTGAAGCCTTATTTTAATATATGACCCAGACATATTATATATCGTTCTTTCCGGCAGACTTGGCAGATTCATAATATGTCATTATTATATGTATACGTTATGTCATGTCTGTATATTATAACAAAAAATGCAATAAAATTTGAATTTTCAATAATTTACAATGTGTAAAGTGTTTTTTTTCACATTTTAAAATGCGATCATTTGCGGTTATATTTTCTATGGGGTGCGCTTGTTAAAAAAATTAGAAATGAGGAATCGTTACTTTTTTTTGGGGAAAATTACGTGTTTTTTAGCAAACGCCCCCCATAGAAAAAATCGTTAGTGCAGCATCATTGTTCACATTATAATTGAAATGGGAACAATATTGTTGCACTAATAAATAAAAAAATAAAAAAAAAAAATTTAATTTTTTAAAAAAAATAAAAATAAATGTAATTTAAATTTTTTTTTTTTTTACATTTTACATGGTCATGTTTGGTATCATTGGAGAGGCCACGCTCTGGCCGTTCCAATGATAGCAAACATTAACCCCTAGCTGTCACGGATCGGGAGATATGGGGTTCATTGGAACCCCCTATCTCCACTATAGGTGGCAGCAAGGGGTTAATTTCAAAACTGGCGCCATCGCGCTCTGCGCGATGACGCCAGTCATTAGGGGGATATCCCGGAAGCTTGGCCGACATCCAAGATGTCGGCCAGCTCCGGGAGGGGACCGCGATACGGCGCATGTTGGCGCCATATCGCGATCCAGCCCCCTAGGGGTTGAAGACAGCCGCCGCTTGGAAGGGCAGGCTGTGCCCTTCCAGGCGGTGCCTGCCTTTAATCGCTGGCCCGCGGGGAAGGGGAGGGGGAGAGGAACGAAGGACCTTCCCCCCCTCCCCTTCAGGCACCTTCCCTGCAATGGCAGGGACGCCTATCGTGCCCGCCGGGGTCCCGGAGGCTGGGCTGACATCGATGATGTCAGCCCGCACCGGGGGGCGAGCGATCATCCGGAATACCGGCTGATCGCGGCTGCAAAGGGAGGACGCGCTCAGCGCGTCCTCCGCAGCCAAGTACCAATGCGGTTGGACGCGCTGAGCGCGTCCACCGCATTGAAGTGGTTAACCCCTTCACTGCTGAGCCATTTCACGTCTTAAAAAAACACGTTTTTCTTTTTTTAATTATTATTATTTTTGTTTACTTTAAACATGGTCATGTTTGGTATCATTGGAAAGGCCATGCACTGGCCTTTCTAATGATAGCAAACATGACCCGGTTAGGTGCCAAGAGTCGGGAGATATCGGGGTTCAAATGAACTCTCTATCTCCACCCCATCTTTCCTTAAGAGTCAATGAGGACGTTCCCCACACGTCCTCAGCAGTGAAAGGGTTAAGGGGCACATGGGTGGAGGGTTAGATTTCGCAAATAGTGAGAGCCAAATGGTATGGTCAAAACTGGGAAAATAAACACATGAGAGATCTTAGGCCCATAAAACAACAGTGATAAGATCATAACAACTTGAAAGAAAAAAACAAGCAAAAATACAGAGCAGTGAAGACAGAAACAGACACAAAAAAAAAGAAAAGAAGAAAAGACAAAACACCAGCCAGAATTTTGAATGTTATGTGACGTTATGATAATGGGATAAAAAGCCAGAGTCCACATTGAGTCCTTCTTTTATGGTGTTAAGACAAGGGTCTTTGAAATTTCCTTTGAGGATTTTAATTTTGAGGTTTTGCATGGAGTGACCTGTTAGATTGAAGTGATGTACCACAGGGGTGCAATATTTATCTTCCTGATGGTTCTTGATATATATATATTGTGATATAGCCACTTGACACAAGGATCAGTGCTTCACGCTTTCCTTTCTTATGTAGCCACGGTACTTGGAGGGTACACCATAAACATGAAAAAAGAACTAATATAAAACAAATGCCTACTCCTTTATGCGTAGGCTAAATAAAAATTCAGTATTCCTAACTGAAATATTGGGTGGCTAAGCCGCTTACCAATAAGCGGAAACAAAATAAAATGTACTTTCCTTTTGGGTTTATGATTCAGCTTCATTCCCTACTGCACCCAGCACTAAGACTGCCCCTCTCAGATGGAACCACATCTCCTATAAGAGCAGGGCAGTCCTAACCAGGCATCAGCTGTGAGCTAACACTATAAAGTGGAAAAGGGAGTTCTCCATTCGCCTGCTAATAAACCTGTGGTCTACCACCCTGCCCCTAATCACACTGTCGCAATATATATATTATATATAGAATCATGCATGATTGGACGCATTCAGGGGCTTAAATCAAAAAATAAAAAGGTGGTGTTTTATTTAAATCATTAAAAATTAGCTGTATCCAAGTACCGACGTTTCAACCCCCTCAAGCCTTGAGAAAGGCTCTAAAGGGGCTGAAACGTCAGTTATTGGATACAGCTATTTTTTAGTGATTTAAATAAAGCGCATAAATGATGACAATAAAAATCACCTTTTATTTTTTGATTTAAGCCTCTGAGTGCGACCATTCATGCATGATTCTATTTAATATTTTCTGGACTTGTGCACCTGGGCATCGCTTTTTCCTACGGTGGCTCTGTGCAGGCTTGAAGTTATTATATATATATCTGCAGATGTATATAAAATATGCATTTAATTTACTGGCACATTGATGAAATAAAGTATTTCAGAAGCACATAATAGACTCATCGAGGGTGCTTCATTTGGGTATCTATCCACAAGTGGCAGCAGTAGCCCCGGAGTAACAAGACAGGTGTGCAATATTGCTAAAGTAAGCATACATTCCTTTTAATCCGTAAAATCACGCATGGCCTTGAAGGAGTTAAATCTTTTTAATGACTGCCTGCGTATAAAAATGCAAATTGTCGTCATTTCTCCCAGTTCTGTGCCCCAGTTTGGCAGAGCAAATTCCCAAGGTGTAGAAAATGAAAGGTGATTAGTTATACACAGAGTGCTGAAGGAGTGTTCTAGGCAGGCGGGAGAGGGGGACTGCTCCGTCCTGCTCATTCCTTTGTAATTGGAACAGAAATAACAGTTATTGTTCATATACAAAGGACAAAAAAAAATTGAGTTTTTAGCATATTGCGAGGCTCCAAAACTAGAGAAAAATCTATTCAATTTTTATAAAAATACCCGAACTCAGATTATTAGCTCATACTATATATACTGTATTTTTTCTTCAGATTCTGAACCTTTGGACATCATTCATATTGTTTATAGCGAGGCATGGTATGAATAAATGTTAAGCGGGATCTCCTTAGAATGGAAGATTTATGGGAATCGCCTCGCTGTATTCATTCAATATTTTCTATGTACTACGCATCATCATTCTCTTAACATCTTCTTACATTTTTAGCTGGAAAATTGTACGGTGGATGAATGAATCCTTTGTTTTACAGCTGAGCTTTCTGTCCTCCTATCTCTACTTTCTGTAACCTGATATCAATCATCTTCCCCTGCACAGAACAGCAGAACCTCCCACCCCCTGCTGTGAACAAGAAAGAAAAGGAGCAGAAAGCAGAGGTTGCTGAATGAATAGGATTACCTCCTTCTATAGGTAGAAAATAAGTAAATTGCTTCCATTGCTAAAATACTTTAGTTTACCCTACAGGATTTATGTACGGCCGTCACTAGCAAGTGAGTTTCCAAAAAAATCACAGGTAGGAAGTGGAACCAGGTTTTTTATTTTTTTTAAAAAAATCATTTTTAATTAATTATACAGGAAGAAGGAATATTTGGAATATTCGCAATCTATTTTTTCCTGTAATAACCTATGTGTTAGCCACTTAATGCCACGGGAAGCGCTATGCCGTCCGTGTGGCAAGAGGGCCTTGAAGCCGCAGGGCGTACAGGTACGCCGCGCTGACTTCAATGGGCCACCTCGGCCACTTCTCACAGCCGGCGCGCGCAGCGCACATTGGCTGCAGCGAGATGGCCTGAACGCGTCGTGGGTCGGCTGCGTGGGCGGGCCAAATTAGAGGCCCGCAGCAGCACCTGTCAGTGAGGCGTACCAGTACACCTTGCTGGCGTTAACCCCTGCCTGATAGGCGACACCCGCCCATGGTGAAGGGGTTAAAGGGACACTCTACACCACCTGAACACTTTAGCACGCCACGCGTCGTTCTGCATGGATGGGCCAAACCAGAGAACCTGTCGGTGAGGCGTACCTGTACGTCTCGTTGGCGTTAACTCCCGCCCGACGGGTGACACCCGACCGTCCTTAAGGGGTTAATGAGATGTCTCCATCTGCTGGCCAAATGGAGTTACTACAGTTATGAGCTCTGTGCAGGATCAACTGGGAGAACTGTCAGGTTGAGACATTCCCGGCTGGTTTTAAAAAGAGTTAGCACCTTTGGGATCATACCTATGGTGCTAAAGCATTAGGGGAATGTTATGCAGCCATATGCAAACAGAACTTGTTTGGAACAAAATAATTTAATATGCAATGATACAGCATAGCACGGATATTGTTACTTGTATCTCGGACTGATCTGTCTGCTACTGCTGATCACGCATACACAATCACGGTAGTGAATTAAGGTTTACTTTTAAAAATCACTAGGTTGTCCCTTTAAAACAGGGATGACCAAACTCCGCCCCCCCCCAGATGTTACTGAACTACAACCCCCATGCTTCTACATCCATCTAATGCAGTCAGAGATTTCTGGGAGTTGTAGTTCAGGAACATCTGGGGGGGCGGAGTTTGGACATCCCTGCTTTAAAAGGTATCTGATAGACTCAACTGAGATACTGTGAATAGGAGCTGAAGATTAAACACCATCGAATATTATAAAGAAAAAGAGAAATTACAGCACAAAACAAGATATATGCGTCAGGATTTGATTATTTCACTTCATGGTCTCGGTGTAATTAAAAAAAAATCCAGCAGGACCTCAAATTTCTATTTCAGACGTACCTTTGATTGTGAACCGGTATTTTCTAAGCTCTGCACCATTAATTCCTTTCTCTCTCGTTTTTTTACAGTAGAGCCATTAAACATCATCTGTTCCACCTTGAATTCCAGATGTTCTGCCTTCCACGTGACGAACTCAGAGAGGGCACAGCGTTCAAATAGCTCGGCAGAACGATATGTTGTCTTGTAGATTATAGGCATGCAATAACGTATACCTATAAATTTGTCTGCATCAATAAATCTGCCTAACAAAGGGGTTTGTTGAACAATTAGAAGTGTTCCGAGCATTATTCAGCTTAACCTATGGGATGCCAGATGGAACTATCAATGGGTGTTAAAAGCGAAATAAATACATTTTGATTACTATATATTTGATATACTATCAGGGTTATTCAAAGAGAATAGAAAAGTCACCGTACGTTCGGCGATTTTCCGTACTTTTCAATTCGGCTTGATTCGTTGATCCCTTGTTAGGCGACCCTGCGGTGTATTGAGCAAGCACCACAGGACCGTTGTAGTGCAGGGAAAAGCAGCCGCAAACCTGCCGAAAACTCACCACAAAACCCAGGCGAATGCACACCAAAACCCACAAAAACATCTGGATTAACCCCGCCGAACACGCCGGAAAACCCCGAGCAGGAGCCGATCACAGCCGCCGGAAAAAGCCGACACCACAGATGATTGGAGGGGGGAAAATAAATAGTTCACTTGAATGTATGAAAAGTGAAACGCTGTTTGCAAAGAAACTACTCAGTGAAAATGTCTGAAATTTACATATGAGGTCCAATGAATGATAATAAAAAGGGCTGTTACAGAAAAATGTAAAAACGTTTTAAAAAAAATAAATAATAAATCGGCAACATTTTTTTGGCAAAAAAAATCCCAAACAATGCTTAAAATATCCCAAAAAATCTATAAATATAGAGACTTTATACTGCAGAATATTATAATCAATGGTTTATTAGATATTGAATTTTAAATGGGAATATTTTTACCATTGAAGCCTATGGGATTCGCCTGAATAAATCGACCGCGTGAAACCACCGAATAGCAGGGCAATTCGGCAACTTTTCACTGCTGTTTTTTGTTCTCTGAATAGCCGAAGCTATGGGGATTTCACTGCCGTCAAACAGGCACCGTATGTGCAGGCAATTCGCCTGCTCTCTGGATAGCCGAATTGCCAAGAAAGGTAACCGAACGCTGATTTTCAGCATTCGGTTACCTTTCGGCAGCCATTCAGATCTTTTTGAACAACCCTGTATATATGTTTTTAGGGTGAGTAAAGAGTATTTGGAAACTCCAAGAAAAATCATCCCCACTGGCTATTCTGGTCACATTTAAAAACCACAGCAAATGTGTTTGCACCCTATGACAGTGTTCCCAGCATTGTTTCAGGGACCACCAACAGTCCAGGTTTGTAAGATATGTGAAGTCCAGTACAGATGATTTGCTGCTCAGTGATTGCAGGATTTATCAAAGGTAATCATTAATATCCAGCCTGATAATGCTTCCTGAAGTCAGGGTCGGTAAACTCTATTATAGAGAATAATACATATCTTCTACTCCCAATCAACGTCTCCTCCTCTGGACTGGTCCTCTGTCCTATGTGAGTAGTGTGGTGATCCTCCTGACGACAACGGTGAGAGAACCCAAGCTTGTGGTTCCTGGGATCTGAAAGCTCTGGAGTGGTGGTAACCCTTGATGTTCCTGAATTTATTATTTCATTTTTTTGAGAAAGTATTTTACCAGGAAGGATACGTTGACATTTCTCTCGTTTTCAAGTATGTCCTGGGTGGCGAGTATGTACCGTTAGGTGTCTTGCCCAAGGACACTTACTGGAGAGGTGCTCTTGCTGGTATTCAAACCTGTGTCTCCACGGTTATAGAGCAGTGATGTTACCTCTACTCCACGCAGCCGGTACAATTGATATTTTATTTTGTGGGTGAGGTCCTAAGGAGACGATAGTCATTTCAGTATTGCACTATCTGCTTTTTTATGTTTTTTAGATGCAATCCCTATTTTTTTCAATTATATTAATCCATTTTCAGTTTAGCTAATGCAATTTAAGAACACATGTACTTACATCTTTAACAATGACCTAAGGGGTTATTCACCAGGTCACCGACATTTGGGTGCTCTCTCTCGTTCCCCACATTTCAGGGAATCAAATTCCCCATTTCTGCAGTGAATTCAGCATTCACAGCAGGGTCCCCGAAGTGCAGGGACAAGCCCCCGCAAAATCGGCAATTGAAAAAACTTCCCCTGCAAAAAAGCCAAAGTTATCAGATCCGATAAGTCGCTGGGACCTGCTGAAATTATCGTATCAGATTCGATTAGATAAGCTGCCAGGAACCTGCTGAAATTATTGGATCCGATAGATTATCGTATCCGATCTGAAAATTATTGGATCCGATAAGCTGCCGCAAACCTGCCGAATGCGTCCAGAAAAAGCCAACGATCCGCCGAACACAGCACCGACCAGCTGCCGGAAAAAGCCGACAAGCCGACGAACAGGGTAAAAAAAAAAAAAAGGATTGAAAGTGTCAAATTTGAAACGCTATTTGCAAAAAAACCACAGGACGAAAATGTCTAGAATTAACATATAAGGTCCTATGAATGATAATAAAAAGGTCTGTTACAGGAAAAAGAACTTCATTTAAAAAAACAAGTCGGAAAAAAACTTATAGGATTCGACTGAATAAACCTGCCGAATAAAACCACCAAACATCAGGGCATTTCACTGACATTTCACTGCTGTTCGGTGCCTCTGAATAGATTAACCATTGCTTCGCTATGGGATTTCTATGCCTTTGAACAGGCACTGTATTTTGCTGGCAATTCGCCAAAATTTGACGAACTGCCTGCTTTCTGAATATGCCTAATTTCTACAAACATTTATTACAGCTTAGTGCAGCGATCTCAATCTCCGGCCCACAAATGTTGATGGTCTACAGTTTCCTAATTTTCGGACTGCAATAGTTGGCTGGAGAACCGCGACGGGGTCGGACGTTGAGATCCCCGGTTTAAAAACCCATTGCTGGGAGCTTTATTGTTTTGCAGCTCTGTTATACACCTACACACAACTCAATAAATTTGAGTTCTAAAATCAATGATATTAAGAAAAACATTGTGCCCTCCCTCCAATCTGCTGCCCTAGGCCACGGTCTATTTGACCTATTGAAGAATACACCTCTGCCTAGAAATAAAACACCATCTTTCTGTTTATACATCCCTCTGATCTCTTTTGGATTGCCCACAAGTGACTTTTACTAGACATGTGCATTCGTTTTAGTACTAAAACGATTTAGTCCGAATTTTGGGATAATTTAGTTTTCGTATGACTCAAGAGAAACGAAACTGCTCAGTACAAAAAACGAAAGAAACTAAAATAAAATGCACTACATTTTAGTTTCAGTTCTTTTTGTGATATTACATTGAGTGAAGGAGACCAGCAATGAAGAGCGCAACATCGCAACATCCGAAGTTCTGCACCCTCCACATGCCAATGCAGTAGGATGTTCTATACAGAGAGGGGAATTAATTAATGCAGGAGGATGTTCTAAACATTATATAGAGAGGGGTATTAATGCAGGAGGATGTTATATACATTATACAGAGAAAGGTATAAATTGAGGAGGATGTTCTACACAGAGAGGGGTATTAATTAATGCAGGAGGATGTTCTAAACATTATACAGAGAGGAGCCTTTTTTTCAGCCCTTTAAATCCAGTGGCTGTGAGCGCTGAGATCGGCTCCTTGTTACATTATCTCTCAGTACAATGTATAAGGCTCAGCTGTTACAGTAACTGACTGTAACAGCTCTCAGAGTTTCAGTAAAACAAGGAAATAGTACTGTTCTAACCTCTTATATATAAAAATATTATTTACTAGTTTTACTGAAACTGAGTGCTGTGATGAGCAGCAGTCAGTTACTGTAACAGCTTTGCCTGACACGGGGCAGTATTACAATGTTGGTGCTAACTTAACCAGAGCTGTTGTAAACTGAAAACCTCCATAGGCTATAATGGCTCTGGGAAGTTTACAACAGCTCTGGTTAAGTTAGCACCAACTATGTAATATGGCCCACATTGTGCTGAGAGTGAGAGATACTGTAACAAGCATCGATCTCAGCCCTCTGAGGAGCCACTACAATAGTAATTGTATCCACTGGTTTTCGGATGAATGAAATTAGTTTTCATACTAAAGAACTGAAAACGAATTTCTTTAGTAACTAAATAAATTGCATTTTAGGACTAATCCATTAGTTCAAAACGAAATTTTGTGCTGTGCACATGTCTAACTTTTACCCTCCTCCCAAAGTGTCAAATTATTTTTCCTTAATTAAAGCACTCTAGGACCCATGACCACTTATATTTAACCATTTCAAAACCCTGCACTTTCTGTTGAAATCACTGTTGTTTTATGGGCCTAACATTTCTCACGTGTTTATTTTCCCAGTTTTGACCCTACCATTTGACTGTCACTATTTACGACATCTAACCCCCCAACCATGCTTGGAATTACTTTTACAAAACGTTTATTAAAACTTTACTTCTACCTTACAGATCGGCCATGTTTTCCTGGACACATATAATTTATTCTTGATAATGGGCAGTGCATGAAAATCCATACGATGCAGATCAGAAATCAGACAGGGTTATTCAAAGAGATCCGAATTGGGGCCGCTAGGTAACCGAACAGTGAAATTCAGCGCACGGTTACCTTTCCTGGCCATTCGGCTATCCAGAGAGCAGGCAGTTCGCCAAATCCTGGCGAATTGCCTGCACATACGGTGCCTGTTCGGTGCCTGTTCGAGGGCAGTGAAATCCCCATAGAGAAGCGATGCTTCGGCTATTCAGAGAGCAAAAACCAGCAGTGAAAGGTTGCCGAATTGCCCGCTATTCAGTGGTTTAATTCGACAGGTTTATTCAGGCGAATCCCAAAGGCTTTAATGTTAAAAATATTCCCGTTTTAATCCAATATCTAATAAACCGTTCATTATAATATTCTGCAGTAACAAGTCTCTTTATGTATAGATTTTTTAGGCATTTTTCGGGATTTTTTAGTGAAACTTTTTTTTAAAATCGTTTTTTCTTTTTTCTGTAACAGCCCTTTTTATTATCATTCATTATATCTTCTATGTAAATTCCAGACATTTTCGTTCTGTAGTTTATTTGCAAACAGCGTTTCACTTTTCAAACATTCAAGCATACTGGGGTTTTTTTTCACTCCATTCATCTGCGGTGTCGGGTTTTTCCGGCGGCTGCTCTGCGCTGTGATTGGCGGCTGCTCGGGTTTCTCCGGCGTGTTCAGCGGGATTAATACAGATGCTTTTACGGGTTTCGGTGTGCGTTCACCGGGTTTTGCGGTGAGTGTTCTTCGGGTTTGCGGCGGCTTTTCCCTGCACAACGACGGCCCTGTGGTGCTTGCTGAATATACCGCAGGGTCGCCGAAATGGGATCGCTAAATCACACCGAATTGAAGAGAATGAAAAGTCACCGAATGTGTGGTGACTTTTCGATTCTCCTTGAATAACCCTGAGAGAGTAATCCCAGGTGACCTGTTTTTATATCCTTACTGCAGCATATGAATTATACATTTTGCAGGGCAGCACTTTTCCCTGTGCTCCCCTCTGCATGAAATAAAGATATATGTCCAGGAAAACATGGCTGATCTGGCAACCCTGCTTACAACAGCCATTTTATTAAAGCCAGAAATTTAGAATCCAAATTGTGTTCCTTTGACCAGATATTATTCTCCAGTATTTTCCACATTAAAGATATTGTTGTCCGGTACAGTTGTGTGGAATGGGTGGTGCCTTGGAGCAGCATCCTGATAGAAAGGCATTGCACTGTCTTCCATACAGTTATTGTATTTACAGCACACCTAGTGGTGGTTTATTGTAAATGCAGTCTATGACATAAAGGAAGTTCTTTGCTTTACAGCTATTTTTCAGCAGAAAATATACACTTGCCAGTCATAACATTAACCCTTTCGCTGCTGAGGCGTTTCACGCCTCTGTGCTGAGGTCATTTTTACCGGTTTCGCTCATCATGTTTAAATGCGTTTTGAAGGCTTATTTTAGTATATGACCCAGACATATTATATATCGTTCTTTCCGTCAGACTGTGCAGATTAATAATATGTCATTATTATATGTATACGTCATGACCTGTCTGTATATTATAACAAAAAATGCAATAAAATATGAATTTTCAATAATTTACAACGTGTAAAGTGTTTTTTTTCACATTTTAACATGCGAGCAATTGCGGTTATATTTTGTATGGGGTGCGCTTGTTAAAAAAATTAGAGATGGGGTCTCGTTAAATTTTTTTTTGGGGGAAATTACGCGATTTTTAACAAAAAACGCACCGCATACAAAAATCGTTAGTGCAGCATCATTGTTCACATTATAATTGAAATGGGAACAATATTGCTGCATTAACAAACCAAAAAAAAAAAAAACTTGTTTATTTTTTTTTATAATTTTTTTTTAAATATTTTTTCATTTTTCATTTTAATTTTTTTTTTAAAAAAACTTTTTCACAGTGGTGTTTGGTATCGTTGGAACGGCCATGCTCTGGCCGATCCAACAGTACCAAACATTAACCCGTAGCTGCCACGGATCGGGAGATAGGGGATTCATTGGAATCCCCTATCTCCACCGTTGGTGGCAGCTAGGGGTTAACTCCAGGACTGGCGTCATCGTGCTATGCACGATGACGCCAGTCCTCAGGTGGAGTTCCCGGAGGCTTGGCCGACATCCAAGATGTCGGCCAGCTCCGGGAAAGGATCACGAACCGGCGCTTTTCAGCGCCGATTCGTGATCCGGCTCCCCAGGGGTTAATGAGAGCCACCGTTTGGAAGGGCAGGCTGTGCCCTTCCAAGCGGTGTCTGTCTTAACCCCCTGCTCCCCGGCGATCGGGAGGGAGAGAGGTCCGAAGGACCTCCCCCCCCTCCCTTTCAGGCGCCTCCTCCGCACATGCGGGGGGGCGCCTGAATTAGATGTCATCGCGTAGCCGCGATGACATCTAATGTCCCCGCCGGGCTCCCGAGTGCTGGGCTGACATCCAAGATGTCATCCCGCACCGGGGGGCGCAGCAATCCGCCGGAATCCGGCGGATTGCTGCCTCCTGTGCTTGGACGCGCTGAGCGCGTCCGTAGCACAGGAGAACCACTTGGCTGGACACGCTGAGCGCGCCCATAGCAGCCAAGTGGTTAAAACCACTGAGGGGTGAAGTGAATAACATTGATTATATCATTACAATGGCATCTGTCAATAGCGAGGGATGTGTTAGGCAGCATGAAAACAGTCGGTCTGTAGTTTCACGTGTGGGAAGTAGGAAAAATGGGCAAGTGAGACGTTCTGATTGACTTTGCGCTACAGTAGTTCTAATGTATGATCAGACCAGATGAGCTAGCCTTCACTCCCCACGTGCATTAATGAGCCTTGGGTGCCCATGACCCTGATGCCTGTTCACCACTTTTGGCAGGTACTAACCCCAAGAACACCCCACAAGACGTACCATTTTGGAGATGCTCTTTCCCGGTCGTATAGCCATAACTATTTGGCCCTTGTCAGAGTCACTCAGATCTTTTTATTTGCCCATTTTTCCTGCTTCCAACACATGAAATTCAAAAACTGGCTGTTCACTCACTCCTAATATATCCCACCCCTTGACAGGCGCCATATAATCAATGTTATTCACTTCACCTGTCAGTGGTTTTAAGGTTGTGGTTGATCAGTGTATAAAACAATTATAACTCCGCACGTGGCAATATAAATCATCCAACAGTAGACTGGAATAATTTATTTTTAATAAATATAGTATCCTAGTAAGGGTATAAGTGGGAGAGAAATGATGTGTGAAAATCAGTCCAGGCTGGCTATTTAACTGTGTGTACATGGCTCTATTAGCACTACTAAATCAGGGGTTGGGTGATTTTCACATTTTATGTTAATGGCAGAAAAATGGTGGTGGTTAAAAAAAAATGGGAAAAAACCCCCAAAATATATATATCTAAAAAGGTTTATTTAGAGAACACAATCAAGATTTATTTGTTTATGGAGTACATGAATACAGTGCTTGAATATCATGCTAATTAAATGTCCATCAATAAATAACATAGTGGTCCAGCATTGTTTTATTTTTTTATTAATCAAGAACCCCTTACCCGTCAAATCTGGGTAATTTGTATCAATTTCACATCTTTGAAACAGATAAAAGGGAGAGAAGGGTGACACTTTGTCAAGCATAAAAATGTGTCATCAAGTGTTTCTAGCATTATTCCGTCTGACACGGACACTAGAGAAGGGGATTATTAAATTAATGTCATGCTACATGAGATTACTAGACTCAGTGTATAACATGATGGGGAGAGATATACCTAAACACCACTTGCTTCCAAAAGAGCATCTTAGCCAATGTCATCTGTACAATTTCCTAGCAATATAATTAATTTCCCAGAACCCCACCGTTCTCTCAACACCTCTGTGAAAAGCGGCCTAATAGGAAATTAATGTCATGCCGAATCTGACTTTGGAAAAAATTAGCCGAGAAAGACAATAGTCAAAAAAATGGAACTGTACGGAAAATCAGAGCTTCGGATTTACTTGTCAATTCTAACGCAATTAAAATAGAAGAGCAAGCTACGGTCTAGACGCGAAACACGTAATGGTTAGTTCTGTGTTTACAGGAAACCGATGCGTGGAGCGGCGTTACGGGAGGGGCTGTAGAGAGATCAAGAATGAGACCCTAACAAAGAGAGAATGCAATAGTACAAGCGAAAAAGACCCATAAGATACAGATACATCATAAAGAAATATTTTAGATAAAGAAACAACATTAACAGGATATTCTAGCAGTGTTTAATTGTAACAATCTACAAAATTGTATCATGATCCTCTAGAACCCTTTGAAAAGGTTTGACAAATAATGACACATTTCCACTGCTTAGACCTGAAAAGTGAAGTTGGAGAATAATTTGTCTTTTCAAGCTGAGCTTTCCTTTCTTCCTGTCTCTTCATTCTGTAACCTGATATCAGTCTGCTCCCTCTGCACAGGACAGAAGGACCTCCAACCCTGTCAAGATCATGGTGGTGGGGTGCAAGTTTGGGACACAAACCCAGCAGACAGGTTCTGGTGAAAATAACAGGTGATTTACAGGGGTTCGCAGGATTCAGGGAAAGCAACACAAACAAGGGCAGTAAAAACAAAACAAGGTGGGGCAGGATACACATGCAGGGCACAGGTCGAGCCATGAATAATGATGACAAGGCATCTGAAGCCACCAAGGGGTGGTTCCATTAAACAGGAAGTCCACAAGTTAACTAGTGAGTGCCTGAAGTCTCCCTCAAGCCAGATGGGGCAGGTTTAAGGCCGCGGTCAGACAAGTGTCTTTGAGAGCGGAAGGAACGTCTGTGAGAGTGGACGCTCCTTCCACTGACGCCCGTCTGGCCACCTCGCTGAGCGCAGTTAGTGCGCTCAGTGCTGCAAGGCTCGATCCCTCTATGGAGGATCACGCTTTGCAACCCCGTCCAACGTGTGTATATAGCATTTTGACGGGGAGGCTTTCTGCATTGCCGCTTGTAGTGTGCACAATTTGTACAGGCGCTACAGCTCCGTCGAAGCATCACAACGCTGCGA
This sequence comes from Leptobrachium leishanense, assembly GCA_009667805.1. Classification (NCBI taxonomy): domain Eukaryota; kingdom Metazoa; phylum Chordata; class Amphibia; order Anura; family Megophryidae; genus Leptobrachium; species Leptobrachium leishanense. Next base: position 116,380,143 of record CM019071.1, on the reverse strand, counting down.
CGGACGTGGGAGGCACGTCAGTATGGGCGCATCTAGTGCGCTCGTCTGATCCTGGCCTAAAACCAGGTCTGGAATATGCTGCATGAAAGGTGCTGCCACAGTTAATCTTACAGCAGCACCGACTTTGGGGTGAATCTTTTTGTGGGCCCTGCGAGTCCCTGGGTCAGGTGCATGACAAACCCATTACAGTGAACAAGCAAGGGCGGTATGCTGAGTCTTCAGGCTCAGCGGGTTAAAAAGATAAGCTTAATGGGACCAGAGTCCAGACGACTTGGACCCTGATCTAATTTCTAGAACCTCCCTGAGGTATTGTACACCCTTCTCTAAGTGCCCTAGGGATCTCTAAGGTCCCACGTGCCCTCTTCTACAAGTGCTGCTCAGCTAGTAGCATCATCTGCAGTAATTAAAAGCTCCTGTGAAACATTCTTTCTTCCTGTGTAAACACTACGCAAAGCTTAGTAAAGTTACAGAAGACAAACACAAACAAGATGCGGTCTGCTCCTTTACAAGATATTCTTTTTTTCATGCAATATATCCTTGTTGCACATATCTAGCCACAAAGAATTTTTACCATAAATAGAATTTTTGCACAAAGAGGAAAGAAGGAGGAATGTCCCATTTCTCTTAACTTATTGAGTGACAAAGCGTGGCAGCAATAACCTCAAAAAATAGTGAAAAGTATAAAAATACAATCTTGAAATAATGTCAGTTTGAATTATAAATATTATAGACGTATCTCACCGCACTCACATTGTCACAAGCCTGAAAATAATTGTTGGCTCCGAAAAGAAGGAATGTAAGCCTCCAATGGACTCAAATCTCTTCTACAATCAACGTTTAAGGCAGACCTGTATAGATATAAACATAAAAAGCAACATGGCATTGCACCCTACATACAGTAACAAGCAGTAAGATGTGCTTTTAAGAGTTGGTACTCACATTTAAAAGAGACTAAAGTAGATCTATTGGCTCAGTGGATGCTTGAATGTCCTCCATGGGGTCTCTGAAGAATCCATCTCGATTTTTCCAAAATTGATGTTAGAATGACGATCCTCCTGTCGATCCCATTGATAGGCAGGGAGAAACAGGCACTTTAAAGATATGATGTAAGCAACACTATTTAGTAATGAAGATAAATTATAATATATACAGGCAATTCATAAAATTGAACTACAGATGAAAAGAAAATTAAATTAACCCCTTGGACCCTATTCCCTACTAAAATAAGGAAGTTAACGGGGAAAATACTGTCACATCATAACCAAAAAAAACCTGAGGGTGTAATCTCTGCCAAAGGTGCTTCAAGAAGCTACTGACTTAAAGGTCTGAATGCATTTGTCAATCTGATTGTTTTTCTTTTTTTCTTTGTCATTATGGAGTATTGACTTAAGATCGGATGAGAAAAAACTCTGAACAACTTTAGCGTATGGTTGTAACAGTGAAGGTTAAGACATCTGGAATCTTTCTGAATGCAATGCATATACACATCCTGTATAAGTATGGTCATTGTGAGGTCAGAGCAAAATGACATCATTAGACATTTGTGTATGAGTATAAATCTAATGTCCAATCATTTAGATGCTAAATAAGATGACCATAGATGGACCAAATTACTCACTTCTCACTTAACACAATAACACAACCAGCAAATAAATGGATACATAGGTAGATTGAATAAATAGATAGATAGATATATAGATAGATATTGTAACGGAGTGGCTGTACCCTAACTGAGTATCTCTGTCAGCGGGCTCTCTCCCATTTAAAACAGTCCCCTCAGTCGCCAGAGCAATCTTCCCTAACAGCTCACCCAAACTTTAGCCATAGTTGAAAGAAGGATGGCGCCTGTTGAGCATTCAAAAACAGAAATACAACTATACAGTTAAGGAACAACCCCCTTCATGAATACATCACAGATAACATCAACAGATCAAATAACTGCACAGGGAATGGGACCTTCAAACAATGAGACCTCCCAGTAGGAGAAGCGGAGGGGGGAGCAGGTAAAACAAAGGAATATTTTCTTATAGAGAGAATGTACACTATACAGGGAGGATAGATAATAGAGGTAATGTACACAGTTTACAAAACAGGAGACTCTACAATAAATACATAAGGGAGTAATACACAGACATCAGAAATCTTTAGTTAGCTGGGGGATGTTTAAAACAATGAAAACCAAAATATATTTAAAAGGTCCACCAATTCAGCAATAATCTCTTTCATGAGCCATAGTCGCTGGGCAGGAGGCTAGACCACAGCCCCCTCCAGATGCCCCAGTGCTGATAGGTTCCATGATAGATAGATACAGGGCTGTACTGGAACAAAAAATCAGCCCTGGACTTCATCAAGACCGGCCCAGTTTAATTACGCAAACACAGAAAAATAGTATATAAACCAACCGGATCGCTCAACCAATCGCTCTATAGATACCAGAGTTGCTGCAGAGCGATTAGGTAAAGAAACACAGTGGCACAGAGGTTGATTGCACACCATATCTTAAAGTGAGGTGGATGTGCAGCGGGTCTCACCGGCACAGTGGCCCCAATATGAGACTGCGGCAGACTGTTTTACAGATGGTGAGGAAGTTCTCACCTCACCTATTAAGGGCAGAGTGAGCCACGCAGTGAACCAGCATTCACACCGGCCCACGGGGCCATCGGCCCACCGGAAATCTCCCTGTAGTCCCTATGGCCAGTACATGCCTGGATAGATAGATAGACAGATAGACAGTGTGATGTTATATATATATATATATATATATATAGTGTTGTCAAATCCTCACTTTTATGGGGTCCCACTACCTCCATTATTAAATATATTTATTTGTGCACAGGGTATGATTAATTAATTATTTTATTTATAAAATATCTTACCAGGAAGGATACATTAAGATTTCTCTCGTTTTCAAGTATGTCCTGGGTTCAAGAACACTGAAATGTTACAGTTGTTACAGAAATGCAAAGTAATATAATGCAAGATATTAAGAAAAAACAACACAAATATACATATTAACCCCTTCACTGCTGATGACGTGTGGGAAACGTCCTCATTGACTCCCGCTATATGTGGAGGACGTGCCCCACATGTCATCCGCTCAGCGGGAGCCCGGAGAGATACTCACCTCTCTCCTCTGGAGTCCCGCTGCGGTCTTACTTCCCTGAAGTCAGACGCGTCATTTAAGGGCCGCCCCACGTAAATGACGTCATCGCGCCATGGTTTTAACCTCTTACATACTGGGCTACGATACAGCACCTTCCAGCGCTGCGTTGCAGACTAGCTCTGGTGGGGGCCACCATCTTGGATGGCGGCTCCACCTCCGGGACCCCCCTGGCTACCTAACTTCATCGCACATTGTGCAATGACGTCAGTTAGCCAGGGAACCCCTAGCTGCCCGGGGATTTCCCAAGGAAATTCCCTGGTGGAGATAGGGGGTTCCTTTGAACCCCCATATCTCCCGAACCGTGGCAACTAGGGGGTCTTGTAGGGTATCACTTGAAAGGCCTGAGCATGGCCTTTCGAATGATTCCAAACATGACCTGGTACAAAGTAAAACAAATTTTTTTAAAAAATTACAAAAAAAACATGTTTTTATAATAATATGTCTGGGTCATATAATAAAATGTGGCTTCAAATCGCGTTTAAACATGAGCGAAAGCGGTATAAATGAGCTCAGCACACAGCCTCCGCAGTGAAGGGGTTAACAGAAAATAAATATGTAGGAAATAGTCATTATGTTACATGTTTACAGGTGCATTCCTATTGAGGTATGTTAATAGGGAGCTCTTGAGTGACTTTAGACGGGGGGGAGATTTGATGGTGTCTGGGAGGTTATTCCATAAATGCGGTGCTCTGTAGGAAAGTTTTTATCAAAGTCTGAAGATATAAAGTAGTTGGGGTCCTTTGGTTTCCATGGTGATCACCCCACATTTATAGTTCTGCATCACTGCTGATATAAAAAAGCAAAAGAAAAAAAATCTGAGCAGATATGCTGTTTTATATATAAACAAGAAAAATAAACAACTCAAGGTGGAGAATTATTACTTTATTAATCTCCTGTTCTTTCTAAACTTTCTAGGTATCTTGCCATCTCACCTCATCAGAAATCTCTCCATGTTAACAAGAATCATATATTTTCGGTCGTGATACTTGTCACAATAAATAGAATATTTGCCACCATGGTGTCTGATAAACCCAGGCATGCGGAGGAGAACCACAGACTAATCCAGCAGGGGGAGAAATAGAGACTGAATGAGACAAAGCTGATGATATTATGTAGACGGAGGCAGCGAAAGAGTTAACAGCTTTGCTTTCACACAAAGGTGCTTTTTTGCCCTTTCCATTTTTATAGAAAAAAAAATATGATTTAACGATTATAGAAATTGATGTTTTTGTGTGTATTTTAAGGGAATGGTGTTAGAGCACGGCATGTTGACAAATAGATTTTTTAAATCATTTCTTTTGCACGTTTTTACAAATTTTGCTGATTATATCTTAGTTTCTTTAATGTTAGACATGTTATTATTATTATTATAACAAAAAAATCAAACCACTAAATATCCCACAGTTTTTTTCTTTTCTGTATCTCTTGTACAAAATCAAATAGTCAAATTTTAAAGAGGCATTTCAGACCATTTATTGCTGCAGACCTTTTATTTTATTTTTATTTCCATGAAATTGTCCTTTTTATATTACTCAAATAAAAGGTTTAAGGCAAAGTGGTGCTTTGGCTTTTAAATATTCCTTGTGATTGAATTCCATAATTAACTTGAGTAATCGGGGCGCATTTCGGTTTTTTTTTGGAAAAAACACTCCAGAGCAGAGGCAAGAACTCAGGCTATCACAAAGGATGAAGCCAAACGGTGAGGAAGCCAGGAGATCAATAGACACAATAGGAATACACAGGGCTGTGGAGACCAGAACAACTGAGCACCCCCTCATTGGAGACACTGGTTTATATACCCCAGGGGAGGAACCTGGCATACTGCTGTATTTCCACAGGCCAGGGAGGGGGCATGGCTAACTGGTAGCCCATTCTCCCTGCCACACCTACGCGGACCATGCGCCTTTGCAGAAAGACATGATCACGGCTGCCCCCAGACCTTGCACAGCCGACGCACGCGCCAACTGATGATGCCATTGTCCATCACTGAGAGGCAACAAGGTGCACATCAGCACCGGAAGGCCAACGCATTTCACAGCGGTGCAATCCGACACCTGCAGTTAGCGAACCCTCTTGCACGCCAGAGGAGAGAGGGACCACCCTGGTTGTTTAGGCGCAACACTATGGGGAGCATTTCAGTTAACCTAGATCAAGATATAGGTTATAGTCACAAGATATAGGTTAGATTTCAATACCTACCCAAAGTTGACCTATCCAATCGCAGATCGTTGGTGCATACTATGAGCCTTGAAAGTTAAAGGAATGCATTATATTTTTGTAGTGTTCAAATGTCCTCTAAAGATTATCTATCTGCTACCAAGTACATCATAATTCTCTTTAAATCTTTTGAAAGACTTGCCAAATCATAACTTTTTCTTACCTCTTTAGTGACAAAATAGAGAATTGAATGAATAGTAATATCTAGTGGTTTACAGCAAAGCATTCTGCTTTCCTCTCATCCTCGGCAGCGATGTAACGTAACAGCATGCTGACTTTTTAATTGCCGGCATGCAATCAGGTGTGAGGAGTGAATGAGGGATCTCCGTTAGGACGGCATGATCACAGGACTGTCCGCAAAACTTAGAAAATGAATAACTTTAATTTTTGATATGTATATATATACATGTGTGCTAGTGAAAGAACATTAACAAATTTATAGGGAGTGACTCCATCTCAAATTAGCCCAAATGGACATGTGTTGGGCATAACAGGAGTTCTGTAAAGGGCCACTATGAACCCCCTCTCCTTTCCCCCTTGAATACTTGTGCACATGCTGCTGACAGCATGTCTGCAATTATTTTTTAATACTTCTTTTATTCAGGTTAAAAATAAATTACTTACCTTTTGTCTAGTGGCTTGGCTCCCCCTCCACTTCCGCTCCAGGAATTCCAAATGCGGAAGTCCCTGGAGCCTTTTGTGTGTGAATGCAAGGCTCACACACACCAGCAGTGGCCATGTTTGGCTGCCCCAATTTGACCATGGCCAAATGCTTTTGCTTCACAGATACATAATGGACAGATGTCAGCATGCATGAAGTGTGCTGACTTCATGGGTCTAGGGTTGCCACTCGTACGGGATTCACCTGGATTGTACGGTGTTGAAACCTCTGTAAGGTTATATGATGAGCCTAGCCCCGTACATGCAGATGTCCAGGGATAAGCACATCAACCAGCATGCAGGGCTGTAGAAGGTGCCAGGCTCAATGCCCTGTACAGCCCGGCTCCTGAATCCATTCAGGATATGTGGGCAAGCTCCCCCTGTTCCCCTTTCACCATGTAGGGTACCAAGGAGACAGACTATTCCATATTAACCTGTATTTTATATGCATCACCATGGAAAGAAATTGTAGAGACAACGTTATTCAAGATATCGCATATATATTGATCGAAGCCATTTGGATTGCCATACTCATAATGCAATATCAATTCCTTTTAGTAAATACCTTCTTACAGTGTCCCCACAATGGATGGAGGCCCATCACGCTCCTGATGAAACCATGACTCTAAAGCGGCAAAACGCCTGACGAGTGCAGCACTTGTAATGGGTGTTTTCTTTTTCTTTTAACAGTCACTTTATTTACCATTGACCGTCTGCCTGGACTATTGTGTGGGTTTTAGGCGGACATTTGTCCTACATGTGAATTTCCACACCGGCTGAGGCTTTTTTGGTACTGTTTAAATTGGGATACTTCTCCCGTTTTTAGCAATACCTCAGGACAGCGTAGAAATCAATTTGAATGTAGGGTCGTTATCCAGGGAATATTTGTCTCCCTATATATACCAATTATTTCTGACTCTATCTGTTTTGTCTTATTGTTTTCAATGGAGGTATATCATTGTTAATTGTCCTGCTTCTTTGTTATGCAAAACAAGTGTTACTATTGCTCAACCAATACCACTTTGAGGGGTTGCTAGTATCACTGGTTGAGTACATATGATTAGCTATAAAGCTTTTATAGTATAGTATAGTATAGTAGTCGGCTTGTTTTTCTTGAATGTCTATTTTTGAGACAAATCTGCTGTTACTTGGTCCCCACAGTACCATCCAACGACCTAAAGGCATTGGGTCATTGACAGTGTCATTTCATACTCCATCACACTCCTTGGGAGGGGAATTAACCCTACTCCCTAACCCCCTAAACCTAGCCCTAACCCCCTAAACCTATCCCTAACCCTAACCCCCCTAACCTAGTCCTAACCCGCTATACCTAGCCCTAACCCTAACCCCTCTAAACCTAGTCCTACACCTAACCCCCTAAACCTAACCCTAACCCCCTAAACCTAGCCCTAACCCTAAGCCCCTAAACCTAGCCCTAACCCTGACCCCCTAAACCTAGCCCTCACCCCCCTAAACCTAGCCCTAGCCCCAACCCCCTAAACCTAACCCTAACCCTAACCTCCCTAAACCTAGCCCTAACCTTAACCCCTAAATCTAGCCCTAACCCCGCTAAACCTAACCCTGACCCCTAAACCTAACCCTAACCCCTTAAACCTAGCCCTAACCCCCCAAACCTTGTTTGATGCGTGGCGCATCCCTAAAACTAGCCCTAACCCCCTAAACCTAGCCCTAACCCTAACCCCCTAAATCTAGCCATAACCCTAACCCCCCTAAATCTAGCACTAACCCCCTAAACCTAACCCTAACCCCCTAAACCTAACCCTAACCCCCTAAACCTAGCCCTAACCCCCCAAACCTAGACCCAACCCCCCTAAACCTAACCCTAACCCCCTAAACCTAACCCTAACGCCCTAAACCTAGCCCTAACCCTAACCCCTAAACCTAGCCATAACCCTAACCCCCTAAACCTAGCCCTAACCCCCCCTAAACCTAGGATTAGGTTGTTAGTATTAGGGTTAGCTGCTGGGATTATGGGTGTCTGGAAGTTGGCCATGTAGGGAAGTTGGGATGTCCGTCACTTGTTCTGTCTGGAAGTTGGCCGTCGGGATGTTGGCATTAGGGTACCTTGCTGTAGGGATTTTGTCCTGCACCCGTTGGGCTGATGTGCGCCCCATTAGCGTGCAGAGAGATGGATGGCTGGGGGAGGTCTTTATTGAAAGATGAAAGATGAACATGAAACATGCCATAGAGATCCACAACCAGTGATTGTTATTTATGGTTGACTAAATAAGGAAATGCACGGGACTGAGGGGCGAAAGAAATCAGCCTGCTTGAAGAAAAAAAAACTTTATTCAGACACCAGTGGCTGACAATCTTCATAGGCAACTTGTAAAATAATACTCAGAAATGTCTCACATATGCTTGTGCATTATGTAGAGCACAAAGTATAGGTCGAACCAAAATCAAATAGTGTTGTCTTTAGATACAAGGTATGAAAGTGAACTTGAATGGTGTTGGGTGTCAGGTCGATTATTATCATATTATTATTATACTGTGCTAGTGTGAAAAGTATATATTACTCAATAAAAAATATTAATACACGATACGGAAAAGGTAGAAAAAAATAGGGAATTTTTTTTGGGAGTGTGATGGGGAAATGTCTTTTATTTACATATTACCTTAAAAACCTGGGGCCCTATTCTGTCTGAGCAGGTAATAGGGAGCATTAAAAAGTCAAGCAAAATATTAAACATTAGAGGCTACCTCTAACCAGCTCTATTACAAGTGGACTGTTATTAAAGGCTCAATTTATAATATGAGGGAACTGCTAATTGATACTGGCAACAGCGCAGGGTACTGTATCGTCTCGAGGCTTGTACCATATCAAGGAATCCATAGGACTCCATTAAGACTAGTACATTCTCAGGTAAACAGGGTTGTGAAGGGTCAACGGAAGACACTGAGAACTGTTTGTCCACAGCTGCCTTCTGCAAGAAATACCATGCCCTGCACTGTGGGACTAAAGGTAGGGTTCGATTTTTTTTTCAAGCATCTTCTTTTTGTTTGTTAACCCCTTGACACCACAGGACATTCTGCGACATGGGTCTTGAAGATGCGGGGCGTACAGGTACTCCCCGCTGACTTCAATAGGCTGCCCCGGCCCCTCCCCGCAGCCGGCGCATTGGCTGCAGTGGGACGGCCTGAACTCAGGCCCTCTCCCTGCAGCCAATGACGCACGTCACCTGTCAGCTGCGTGTGTGGACCAATTTAGAAGCCCGCAGTACCAGTACACCTCGCCGGCGTTAACCCCCACCCGACGGGCAATGCCCGCCCATTGTGAAGGGGTTAAAGGGACACTGTACACCACTTGAACACTTTAGCATTTTAGAGTGGTCAGGCGGAGTAGAGTGTGCCCCTCCTCCTTGTGATGAAATCACTGTGTGAAGCGGAGGAGTTTCCTCCACTCACACGCAGGTCCCCGGGAACCAGGATTTTGAATTTCCCAACAGCTGGTCACAAATGAATGATGTCAGCTTGCTCTGCGTGCTGACATCATCCATTATCCTCTCTTAGGCCACTCGCAATTGCAATTGTCCTGAGAGAAGGCAGCCAATGTATTTTTTTCTGCGCATGCGCACACTGCTCCAGTCCATGATTCTGTTCAGTCAGCGTAAGAAAATATGCATGTTACGAACAATGTGCAATTTGCGTATGCTACATAATGCAAATTGCATAGGTATGCAAATTGTGTAAAAAAGCAGCAGGGACTTCTGCATTTCGGTCATCACGCTCGGGATGCACTGGTCAACAAAATAAAACTTTTTTTCCTTCACAAGAACTAAATTATCTGATTCTAAAAGTCTTTGTCATGCTGAGTTCAATATGCTTTCAGATTTTCTCCAACAGGCAGGGGTTTCTTGTGGCACATCTTTAAATTCGTTATAGAATTAGTGCTTATGTAACACTGAATGGTAAATATATGCCTCATTTTTGGCTTATCTAAAAAAAATTATATGATGATTTTTGAAGTTATCACTTAAGGTTGTGAATTCTGGAAACTTTGGTACAGGGTACTCTTCACTATGTAAGACTGGCCTCATTGCAGATGGCACATTGGGATATTTAACTGTATATTTTGTTTTAGATGTGATTCCTCTAATGTTAGTTCAACAGAGATAGCAATCAGGTGAATGGTCCTTCTGTTCTCTCCAAATCATAGGAAATGAAAATGGCATTTGATGTGTACCATTTTTCCATCCGCTGAGAAGCCTAATTTTATTGTGCTTACATAAAATCATAAAAAAAAAGAGGCATATCACCACATTTCCCAAGTCCGCATACACTCTGCAACCAAGCGTTCAATGGGATAGGTCCTCAACAGGTGATCCTCCACAGTTCTCCTCGCTCTGTTCGACGCATTTCTTCACCTGGACTTTATCAGGAACATGTTGGTCTCTTGATCTCCCCACCCTTATATATCCTCAATATACAATGAATCCATTCTAAATTCACAATATAAAACACATGATAAAAAAACACATAATGAAAACTCCACCCCCACCCCTGGGATCCAATCCGACATGTTATCTATTTCTGCCATCTTTAAAGCTGGTATTTCATTTAGGGAACATGCCCATACTTCATAGTTCCTCCCAATAGATCCTAATGTCATCCAAGCCACGCCTGAAGGCCAAACGCTTCCCACGTTCATACTCTGCATATTTCAGTTTTTAAATTGTGCCGAAAGGCATCCATCACCTGCTGTGCATCCAACCAAAACAAACCAGGACACGCTCTCCCAACATGTATATATGGATGTTGTCCCGGAAACAGGCGCGTATCTTCTCCATAGGATATTCGGAACTCCAATATTCTCATTCATATAATTCTTTTTCGTGGATCCCTCAGAACATGTGGAGTGTACATCATAAAATTAAAACAAAATATATATCAATATATCACTGTGCTTAAAATGAAAAGAAAAAAAAAACACAAAAATTAAAAAGAGGAAAAAAGAAAAACACACTAAAAGGAAAAAGAGGAAAAAAGAAAAAAACACTTCCATCCTATTGGCCAGCTATTTCATTTAAACCATTATAATTAACATTTCCTCTGTTTTTTTTAAAAAAACACACCAAATCAATGTCACTAAGGCCTAACGGACTTAAGGTTTTCAATTTATGTATCCAGAAGGTCTCTCGTTTTGACAGCTTGTTTGTCCTATCTCCCCCTCTCCAATCATTTTCTACCCATTCAATACCAAATAAGAGTAAATCCTGTTCTTTATATTTTGGGCTCTATTGCAATGGGTGGGCACCGAGTGGGTCTGCAAAGCTTTTCTTATATTATTTTGATGTACCATAATTCTACATTTAAGCTTGCGTGATGTTCGGTCCACATATTGTAGTCCACAAGGACACTGAATTAAATATACTACATACAAAGTATTGCATGTTATTTCCCCTTTAATGTCGAATTTTTCTCCACTCGATCTACTTGAAAACCGATGAATAGTAGACAGTATAAACTGACACGCCTTACACACTCCACATTTTTTAAAACCCCCTTGGTCCTACCATCTTATTCGGCGGTTTAGGGACACTTGGTGCTATCATAGTTTTAATATTTCTTCCCTTCCTATATATAACGGGTGGATAATTGGGTATAACTTTTTCTAAAATAGGGTCATGTAACAGTAGAGGCCAATGGCGGCAAAAAACTGTCTCCATTTGTTTAAAATTTATGTTAAAATCTGTGACAAATGCATACTGAAGCTTGTCTTGAATTCTGTTCTTTTTTCTACAGAATAAATCCTTTCTTTTTAACTTTTTGACATCTTGAATTACCTTATCAACCTCCACTGGGTTGAGATCCTTCTTAATTAGTTTATTCTTTATATACTTACCCTGTGATTCATAATCTTCAATTTTGGTACAATTCTTCCGTAATCTAAGAAACTGACTTTTTGGCATAGACTTCAGCCAAGAGGGGTGATGACAGCTCCCCCCATGTAGATAGCCATTTCCATCAGTTTTTAATAAAAAACATTTGGTAGTAATCTGGAATTGTCTTTCTTGATTGTAATATCCAAAAATTCTACTTCTTTCAGCATTATAAATGGGATTGAATTTTAAAAAAAAGTTGTTATCATTTATGTATTCAGTGAAATCTTTAAGTGAATCCAATGTACCCTCCCATACCACCAAGATGTCGTCAATGTATCTCCACCATGGGACCAAGCCCGCCTCTCTGCCAACTGAGTCACATATCATGATTCTCAGTACCACATGTAAATGTTGGGATAACTAGGGGCGAACTTGGTGCCCATGGTCGTTCCAGTGATCTGCAGATAATATTGGTTCCCAAACAAAAATAATTGTGTTGTAAAATAAAGGATATTGATCGTAACAGAAATGTCCCAAAATCTTCATGTATCTGTTCATCTTCTCTTCAAAAGACTTTCACAGCCTCTAAACCCAATTTATGATTAATAACTGTGTATAAAGAAGATACATCATATGTGGCCCATCTATATGATGGCTTCCATTAGATTTTTTCCAAATCTATTAAAATATGTGTAGTATCCGTTATATACGAGGGAGCTGCCTGCGCATATTTTTGCAAATGGAAATCGATAAACTCTGATAAAATATATATATTTTTTTTTTAAATATGGAACGCTTCACGAATTTGCGTGTCATCCTTGCGCAGGGGCATCTTCTCTGTATCGTTCAAATTTTAGTATATGGGCTGCCGAAGCGAGCACAACTCTGATAAATTTGAGGTGATCGAATTGATGCCACTTATTATGGGATGTCCTGGGGGTCGATCTAAATTTTTATGAATTTTTGGTATAAAATAAAAAATTGGTAATCTGAGATGTTGATTATATAGAAACTCAATTTTTTTTGGTTATTAAACTTCTATCTCTCGCATCAATTAGAAGTTCCAACAAAATCGTATTAAATCTAATGTGCTCCCCCCTTCCCTAACCACCATTAATACACCTACTTATCCACACTTACATCTCTCCTATGTGTACATCAGACCACATTCCACTGTGTAACTGTATCTCAGGACCACTAGGGAAGCTCACTCACACTTATCACCATTCTAACATAGCTGCGAAAATGATTTACCTCTCACTCTACTCGCCCTGTCTCCAAAAAACATTCTTTGGTGGTTAGGGAAGGGGGGAGCACAGATTGAGAGGTAACTCGTTTTTGCAGCTATTTAAGAATGGTGATAGTAGTGACTGAGCGTCCCTAGGGGTTTTGTGACGCAGTATCAAAGCGGAATGTAGTCTTATTTACACGTAGGACAAAGGTAAGAGTAGACACATAGGTGAAAGAATGGTGGTTTGAAATGGGGGGCGCCCCATTGACAGGTATCGCATTTACGTGGCTATTTTAGAATGGTGATAAGTGTAATTGAGCTTCCCTAGGGGTTCTGAGATACAGTTACACAGCAGAATGCTGTCTGATGTACACGTAGGAGAGAGGTAAATGTGGGCACAAAGGTCAAAGAATGTTTTTTGGAGACAGAGCGAGCAGAGTGAGAGGTAACGCATTTTCGCGGCTATTTTAGAATGGTGACAAGTGTAATTGAGCTTCTCTAGGGGACCTGAGATACAGTTACTCAATGGATCGTGGTCTGATGTACACGTAGGAAAGAGGTAAGTGTGGGCATATATTTCAAAGAATGGTTGTATGAGAGGGGGGATGCACATTGAGAGGTAACGAATTTACGCGGCTAATTAAAATTGGTGATAGGAGTATTTGAGCGCCCCTAGTGATTCTGAGACACAGTTACACAGCTGAATGTGGTCTGATTTACACAGAGGACAGAGGTAAGTGAGGACACATAGGTGAAAGAATGGTTTTTAGAGACAGGGCGAGCAGAGTGAGCGGTAACGCATTTTCGCGGCTATGTTAGAATAGTGATAGGAGTAATTGAGCCTCCCTAGGGGTTCCGAGACCGGTTACACAGCGGAATGTGGTTTGATTTCCATGTAGGACAGGAATAAATGTGGGCACAAATTTGAAAGAATTGTGGTTAGAGACGGGGGGTACACATTGGGAGGTAATGCATTTTTGCGGCTATGTGAGAATGGTGATAGGAGTAATTGATCATCCCTAGGGGTTCTGAGACGCAGTTACAAAGCGGAATGTGGTCTAATTTACACATAGGAAAGAGTTAAGGGTAGACACATAGGTCAAAGAATGGTGGTTAGAAAATGGTGGCGCAAATTGAGAGGTAACACAATTTTGCGGTTATGTTAGAATGGTGACAGGAGTAATTGTGCATCCCTAGGGGATCTGAGACGCAGATACACAGCAGAATGTGGTCTCTTTTACACATAGGACAGAGGTAAGTTTGAGCAAATTGGTCAAAGAATGGTGGTTAGAAATGGGGGCGCACACTTAGAGGTAAATAATTTTCACGGCTATGTTAGAATGGTAGTAGGAGTAATTGAGCATCCCTAGGGGTTCTGAGACTCAGTTATACAGTGGAATATAGTTTGATTACAATGTAGGACAGGGATACATGTGAGCACATAGGTAAAACAATTGTGGATAGAGAGGGGGCGCACATTGAGAGGTAACGCATTTTCGCGGCTATGTTAGGTGTAATTGAGCGTCCCTAGGGGTTCTGAGATGCAGTAACACAGCAGAATGTGGTTTGATTTACATGTAGGATAAAGGTAAGTGTGGGCATACAGTTGTGTTCAAAATTATTCAACCCAAACTGAAATTGAGTGTTTTGGCCAGTTTGACATTGATTTTGATCATTCAGTCATCTTGCTTACAATTAAATCAAAGAGGCACGTGTAGGTCAGACAAAAATAACATAACATTTATAATGAAATAACCACAAATGTCTTTTCTGTGCTCACATCATTATCAGTTTTATTCAACCCCCAAGTGACATTCAATCTTAGTACTTAGTACAACATCCTTTTACAGTTATAACAGCTTTTAAACGTGAAGCATAGCTTGACACAAGTATCTTGCAGCGATCTACGGGTATCTTCGCCCATTCGTCATGGGCAAAAGCCTCCAGTTCAGTCACATTCTTAGGCTTGCGCACTGCAACTGCTTTCTTTAAGTCCCACCAGAGGTTCTCAATCGGATTTAAGTCAGGTGACTGAGATGGCCACTCCAAAATGTTCCAGCCTTTAATCTGCAACCATGCTCTAGTGGACTTGGAGGTATGCTTAGGATCATTGTCCTGTTGAAAGGTCCAACGTCTCCCAAGCCTCAGGTTTGTGACGGACTGCATCACATTGTCATCCAATATCTCCTGGTACTGAAGAGAATTCATGGTACCTTGCACACGCTGAAGCTTCCCTGTACCTGCAGAAGCAAAACAGCCCCAAAGCATGATTGACCCCCCGCCATGCTTCACAGTAGGCAAGGTGTTCTTTTCTTCATAGGCCTTGTTCTTCCTCCTCCAAACATAGCGTTGATCCATGGGCCCAAACAGTTCTAATTTTGTTTCATCAGTCCACAGAACACTATCCCAAAACTTCTGTGGTTTGTCCACATGGCTTTTGGCATACTGCAGTCGACTCTTCTTATTCTTTGGAGACAGCAAGGGGGTGCGCCTGGGAGTTCTGGCATGGAGGCCTTCATTACGCAGTGTGCGCCGTATTGTTTGAGCTGAAACCTCAGTACCCACATCTGACAAATCTTTTCTCAGTTCCTCAGCAGTCACACGGGGACTTTTCTCCACTCTACGCTTCAGGTAGCGCACAGCAGTCGAAGTCAGCATCTTCTTTCTGCCACGACCAGGTAGCGTTTCAACAGTGCCCTTTGCCTTGAATTTGCGAATGATGCTTCCTATGGTCTCTCTTGGTATGTTTAACATCTTTGCAATCTTCTTATAGCCATTGCCCTTCCTGTGAAGAGTAATCACCTCTTCTCTTGTCTTCCTGGACCATTCTCTTGACTTCACCATGTTTGTAACCACACCAGTAAATGTCTAGAAGGAGCTGAGTATCACAGTCATTTTAAAGCTGCCTAATTGGTGCTTATTATGCTTTATTGCTGCTCCGTGACATCCACAGGTGTTTTCAATACCTGATTGAAAACACTTGAATGAACCTCTGTTCTTCAGAGTGGTAGTCTTTAAGGGGTTGAATAATTGTGTCAATGAAGAATTCACAAAAGAAACATTTACTACTGTATTACAAAACCAATTGATGTCATTTTAGTTGCATATGGTTCTTTAAAAAGTCCTTGTAGGATTTCATTCTAAATACAATTACAAATGTACACTAAATTCCCTAAAACCCTTTACAGCATTGGGGGTTGAATAATTTTGAACACAACTGTATATGTCAAAGAATGGTGGTATGAGATGGGGGACACACATTGAGAGGTAACGAATATTTGCGACTATTTAAGATTGGTGATGGGAGTATTTGAGCGTCCCTAGGGGTTCTGAGACACAGTTACACAGCGGAATGTGGCCAGATTTCAAAGTAAGACAGAAGAAATTGTCGGAACATAGGTCATAGAATGGTAGTGTAGCGCTGTTTTAAGATATGTTGCTGCATTTACTTGGTTTGGCCACCAGAGGGAGACAGGCGCAATATGAACTATACTGGACACCAACGGAACTACAAATTCCATCGTGCTTTGCGAGAGAGACAGGAAGTGGGCGGGAGAGAGAGAAGGACATCCGCAGCCTCGTCGAAGGAGAGCCAGTGTGAGCCGAGCGACGAAAGGTAGAAGTCGCACGTGAGACTGACAGGGATCGAGACCAGGCCGGAGAGCAGGCGCTGCCTCGCGGGTGCTGCTGATCAGAGACAGTGACTTGGCGGAGACCTATCTATATATCGCTGAGAGGTTTTGCACAGAGACATAGTTCCGGTTTGGACCCCGAGTAAGGAGACCGCGATGATCCATTGGGAGTGCAGGCAGTAGGCCGCAGTTCTCGTTGCGGAGATCAGACAAGCAGGAGAAGCGGATCCGGTGGCACAGAGTTCCAGTGTAATCCAGCGGAGAGACATCCTTGATCGGGTAGCGGAACAGATTGTCTAACGGATGGGTGAGAGGCCTTCCAGGCCACAGTCCCAAGTTTAACGAAGCACGCTGCATTATTGTTTAAATCTACAGGGCCCCAACGTGACTAGTTGAAGATTTGCTCATTCCATTCACTGGCCAGTTGAATATAGTACCAGGGCACCTGAGTTCACATACACACACACCTTTTTGAGACATTACTTTCGCGGGACTTACATTCCAGAAACGGAGGGGTTAAACTTTCCTTTTTTTTTTGCCGCCGCGTATTTTTTTCCCGCATTACGAAGTCCTGTCGTTCATATACCGTGTTTACATTATATATGCCACTTTATTGGGATCAGTAAAGTATATACTCTATAAAATCCACAACAGTGCTGGTGTATATTTATTCCCTAGTGCGGTGAGACTAACCCGAGGTTAAATTCAGCGGCTCCTCCGGGAGTGAGCACTACACGTGGGGGCTCGTCCGGGATTCCAGTCTCTATACTAGAACCGCATTTAAAGGGTTAATTATGGATCCAGACACTGATGCCAAATGGTGTGAGGAGCAAGATAGCCAGATAGAGTTAAGCATAGTCATGGATACTGCAGACACTTGGGCCGAAGATCAGATTCGCCGGGCCGTGGCCGCGCTGACACCAGATCATCGGGGGTTAATCCTGGACATTAAAGTGAAACCGGATACTTCTCACACGTATGTTCTTTTTGAGCAGAGAAAGGGTGTTCCAGTGTGTTTTCAGGGGGCGAGCGTGAAACTGATCGATGAAGTGGAAGTTCAACTGATTCAGCCAAGTGCGCCACGTGGTGATCCCGCGAGTGTTCCCGCGCCCAGTCCGCTGGCCATGATCGGGCCTGAATTCATAGTGGCTATTGGAGATTTGCTGGCTAAATGTCAAAGAACAAGCCCTCCACACACTAACTTTGCTTATCGACGGTTGAGGAATTTTACAGGAAACGTACCAACTCCGACGGGAGAAGAAACCTTTGAAGAATGGGTAGAACAGGTGATGCAGTTTCTGGATGAGTGGGACGTCCCTGAAGCGCAGAAGAAGCAAAGAATTACTGAGAGCTCAAAGGGACCTGCGTCAGAGGCTGTCAGAAACCTGAAATCGAGTAAGCAAGACTGCACTGCTTTAGATTACCTAAACGTATTACAGGAAGTCTTTGGGCGAACAGAAAAGGCTGCTGAGCTCATGTACCAGTATGAACATACTTACCAGCGAAAGGGTTATGAAGATGACTGAATATATGAGGCGCCTAGATAAGATTCTGCACCAGATACTTCTTAAGAAAGGGGCCGAACCGGCCACAATAGATAAAATCTGAATGCAGCAGATATTGAGGGGCGCTCAACCTCTAGATCCTGTGATGTTACAGCTAAGAACCAGAGAAGGTAACCGAGAATTGAAATACCTGGAACTAATTCGAGCTGTTAGAGAGGAAGAGGCTCTGCTAGAAGAAAAGTCTTTAAGGAGCGGAGAAAGAGTTTACGCACAACCAGTAAGACATAACGAATATCTACAAACTGAAGATGATTCGTTGGACGCCTATGGATCTGAAGTTGACGGACAAGAGCATCTGTTAGTTCCTATATCCACAGAGAGTACTGCCAAAGAGCCAACCCTTCCTGCATATAGTGAGTTACACAAGACGGTTAAGAAGGTACAAGAAGCTCAAGCTGAGCTGAAACAAGCGCACACTGACCTGTGCCGAGTACTTTTGAAGGTGGCAGAGATACAGACCGATATGCAGAAGTTCCTCACTGATATGAGGACAGTGGGAGTTGCTATGGCATCTGGCCCGGGTCCTTCAACCGAGTCACCACGAACAAGTGCGTCTCCGTCTTCAAAGAAAAGATGTTTCAACTGTGGGGAAATAGGTCATTTCCGAGCACAGTGCAAAAGCCAAAGGCCTGAAGGAAATAGAGTAGAAGAGTTCCTAAAAGCCTTGGAAGGGCTGCTATCTACCTCACAGGCGGGAAACGCCAGAGGGCCCAAGTGAAGGAGCAAACTAGGTGCCCAATGGTTGAAAACCGCTCCAAAATTAAAGCCAGAACCGAAAGGCCGACAGGGCCCAGAGTTTTGCCAACTACTGAGCCTACCAGGACTGAAAGAGTTACTCCCTTAGTGTCTGGTCCTATGTCATGGGGAAGCAATGCGCACCCAAAACCTACACGGGTCAAGAAGAAGGCCAGGGTACAGCGAACTGGGTCTAAACCTCCTGTGGCTACGACAAAGTTTCCTGACCAGCTGATAGGTCCTTCTCTCATCATTCCAATCCAAGTGGAGGGAGTCTACACTAAAGCTCTGTTAGACTCAGGGGCTCAAGTGACGTTGATCTATCGAGACTTCTATGAGAAACACTTGAAGCACCTACCTCTACAGAAATTAAAGGACCTTGAGATCTGGGATATCGGAACTGAAAAGCGTCCCTATGACGGATATCTACAGGTGAAGTTAGAAATCGGATCTAAAGTCATCGGACAGTCTGGAGGTTGTGATGCATTGGCCATTGTGTGTCCTCGGCCTTCAGGGGCCAACAGAAGTTCTATGATAGTGGGGACGAATACTGATCTGGTGCGACATCTTCTGACTCCTATAGTAATGGAAGAAGGTTCTACCAGGGGAGTACACCCGATGTTACGTCCGGTCTATCAGCGAATGGTCGAAGAACAGAAGGCACCTGCCGAAGTGGGGCGCCTGTGGAGATTGGGAGGAACAGAGAAGGTTCTGCAACAGGAGAAGTGGCGAGTTTCCGGGCTTCAGACAAGTTGAACGGATCACAACCGTGTCCCTACGTGGTACTGGAAACCGATTTCAATCATGGGAGTGAAGCCGGAGTAGAAGTAATCCCTGAAATAATCTCCACAAGAGCTTTGAAACGGACACGAGGAAGAGTCTCAATTAGTGTTTGTAATGTGTCCGATTCTCCAGTGATCCTGAAAGCACGAATGCCCATCGGGCAAGTAGCGTCCGCTACGCCTCTCTCCCCTACCAATTTAGGGGGGGGGAGTGAATAAAGAGATTCCAGCTGAAAGGTTCTATCCCAAGGACGCTCCCATTTCACCTGAATGGAAGAAACGTCTTCAGTCCCAGATCCTAAAGTGGAGGGACTTGTTCTCGAAGGATGAGTTCGACGTGGGTTTAGCTAAGAGTACTGAGCATCGCATTTGACTACAGGAAGATAAGCTGTTTCGAGAAAGGTCAAGACGAGTTCCACTGGGAGACTTGGATGATCTACGAGAACAGCTGAATGAACTACAGAGGACTAAGGTGATTCAAGAGTCTAGGAGTCCGTACACCTCTCCAATAGTGATGGTTCGGAAGAAGAATGGTTCTATCCGTCTATGTATAGACTATCGCACGCTAAATCAGAGAACCATTCCGGATCAATATGCCACTCCTCGGATAGATGATGCCTTACAGTGTTTGTCTGGAGCAAAGTGGTTTAGTGTACTAGACCTGCGAAGTGGGTATCATCAGATACCAATGCATCCTGAGGACAAAGAGAAGACTTTGACTCATCTGCCCACTGGGGTTCTTTGAGTTCAACAGAATGCCTCAAGGCCTTACGGGGGCTCCCGCCACGTTCCAACGGTTAATGGAGAAGACAGTCGGGGACATGAACCTGATCGAAGTGTTGGTGTATCTCGATGATATTATTGTGTTCGGGAAGACTCTGGAAGAACATGAGCAGCGGTTGGAAAAGGTCTTGAAGCGGCTCCACGAAGAAGGGTTGATACTGTCTTTGGAGAAGTGTCAATTTTGTCTACCTTCCGTTACATACTTGGGACATGTTGTTTTAGCAGAAGGCGTTTCGACGGATCCCCGAAAGTTGGAAGATGTAGCTTCCTGGCCTAGACCCCGAAATGTTACTGAACATAGATCTTTCCTGGGGTTCTGCTCATATTACCGAAGATTCGTAGGAGGATTTGCCAAGATAGCTCAACCCCTGAACAAGCTCCTACAGAAGGAAGACGCAGGAGAAAGCCCCAAGGCCTCTGATCAAAGTTCGTCGGCTCCGGGGCCAAGGAAGGCTCGAGAATCCATCCAAGAAGAATGGACTAATCAATGCGAAAGTGCTTTCATGAAACTGAAAGAGAGTCTAACTCGAGCGCCTGTCCTGGCTTACGCTGATCCTCATAAGCCATACGAATTACATGTGGATGCCAGCAGAGCAGGTCTAGGGGGAGTCCTATACCAAGAATATGGTGGGTTGTTGAGGCCTGTAGCGTATGTGAGTCGAAGCCTTACGCCTTCGGAGAAGAACTATCCTACCCACAAATTTGAGTTCCTAGCCTTGAAATGGGCGGTAGTAGACAAGCTGAAAGATTATCTTATGGAGCCGAATTTGTGATAAAGACTGACAACAATCCTCTTATGTGCGTCCTTACTACGGCGAAACTGGATGCAACGGGACATCGGTGTTTGGCCGCTCTGTCAGGGTTTCAGTTCAGCCTTAAGTATCGCCCTGGAGTGAATAATCAAGATGCAGATGCTTTGTCAAGAAGACCCTACACTACAGAATGGACTCAGCTAACTCCAGATGGGGTACAAGCCTTGTGTCAAGGAGCAGAGCGCCGGGTCAAGGGAGGGATTGAAGCAGAAGCTATAGGAGTCATGGCTGCGGCCGTCCCAGAGTTTTATTGTAATCCTACACAGCTGAGGGATGAAAGTCTGCCTACGTTTTCGAAACAGGACCTGAGAGCCGATCAGGCTAGAGATCCTCTGATTGCGTTAACAGTAAAAGCCATAAACAATGCTGAAGAGACACAACAGTTGTTCCTTCCCACCAAACACAGAGAGGGTGTGCTGAGATCATTACACGATGACCATGGGCATTTGGGTGCAGAGAGAACTTTTAAGTTAGTGCGAGACAGATTTTATTGGCCCTGTATGAGATCTGAAGTTGAAAGTTACTGCCATTCGTGTCTGAGGTGTATCCAGAGGAAGACCCTACCAAATCGAACTGCTCCAATGAGCCACCTACAAAGTCAAGGACCCATGGATTTGGTGTGCATTGATTTCCTGTGCTTAGAGCCGGATGCTAGTGGGCAGGGAAATATTCTAGTAGTGACTGATCATTTCACACGTTATGCCCAAGCTTTCTCTACTAAAGACCAACGTGCTCCTACAGTAGTAAAGGTTTTGATGGAGAAGTTTTTTGTTCATTATGGCCTACCAAGGAGAATCCACTCAGATCAGGGCAGAGACTTTGAGAGCCGGCTTGTTGGGCAATTGCTGGAACTGTTAGGAATTCAGAAGACCCGAACCACTCCATATCACCCTCAAGGTGACGCCCAACCTGAAAGATTTAATCGCACGCTGCTAAATATGTTGGGGACACTGTCAAACCGAGAGAAGCAGAATTGGAGTCGTCACATAGCTACGACAAAAATTATGTGGATCGACTTCGGAAAATTTGGCTTCTGCGTTTGAACAGGCCCGTTTGACCTAAGGAAACAGAGAACAGAGGAATAAGCGAAACTATGACTTGAGAGTTCGGATACAGGATCTACAACCCGGTGATAGGGTTTTGTTGAAGAACTTGGGTGTTTCTGCAAGGCATAAGTTGGCGGATAGATGGAGTTCTCAAGTCTACATTGTCTGCAAGCTACTGCCGGGTCTACCAGTTTACCAAATCCGACCGGATGGAAAGGCCGGGCCTCTTAAAAACTGGCACCGAAATCATCTGCTGCCTTTGAGGGAAGCTGTAAGGATACCAGTTGGAGACGAACTTTCTTTGCCGAATCCGCCTGTTCCACACTTGACTCCCGTTACTCGGCCTCAGCAGACACGGGTTGTTGAAGAGAGTGAAGGGGATAGTGAGGAAGGAAGTTTTTGTCTGGACTGGGTGCGCTCGCTGGGTGAGCCCGAAGAGGTCATTCCAGTTTCCGAACGGTGGGAAAGTAACCTGAGGCCTGAGGCTCCTGAATTCCAATTGGAAGTTTCCGAGACTTTGGAAATCCCTGTAGTTCCCGAAAATGTGTCTTTAGATTATAGTTCTATGCCTTCACTGGAAGGCTCATATTCAGAAGAGATGTCTGCTCCAGTTGTGGATGAAAGAATTGAGCCCGAACATGTGGCATTCCCACCCAAAGAGGAGATGATTGAACCAGAGTCTAAACGTTCTATCCGACCCCCTCAGAGACTCACCTACGATTCACCAGGACATAGCACTGAAGAGGCTGTTACCACAGTGCGAAGGTTGCCTGAAGTGTCTGCTATGCTAGCCGAGGTAGTCAGGAGTATGAGTCAACTTGAGGATGTATATCTGACCCATTGTATGTTTGCTGCTGAACCAGAATATATTGCTTAATGTAAATACTGAAATGTCATGTAACTGTTACACTTCCTTGGAGAGACCCAAGAATTCAAGGGGGGGGGAGTGTAGCGCTGTTTTAAGATATGTTGCTGCATTTACTTGGTTTGGCCACCAGAGGGAGACAGGCGCAATATGAACTATACTGGACACCAACGGAACTACAAATTCCATCGTGCTTTGCGAGAGAGACAGGAAGTGGGTGGGAGAGAGAGAAGGACATCCGCAGCCTCGTGCGAAGGAGAGCCAGTGTGAGCCGAGCGACGAAAGGTAGAAGTCGCACGTGAGACTGACAGGGATCGAGACCAGGCCGGAGAGCAGGCGCTGCCTCGCGGGTGCTGCTGATCAGAGACAGTGACTTGGCGGAGACCTATCTATATATCGCTGAGAGGTTTTGCACAGAGACATAGTTCCGGTTTGGACCCCGAGTAAGGAGACCACGATGATCCATTGGGAGTGCAGGCAGTAGGCCGTAGTTCTCGTTGCGGAGATCAGACAAGCAGGAGAAGCGGATCCGGTGGCACAGAGTTCCAGTGTAATCCAGCGGAGAGACATCCTTGATCGGGTAGCGGAACAGATTGTCTAACGGATGGGTGAGAGGCCTTCCATGCCACAGTCCCAAGTTTAACGAAGCACGCTGCATTATTGTTTAAATCTACAGGGCCCCAACGTGACTAGTCGAAGATTTGCTCATTCCATTCACTGGAGAGGTGAATATAGTACCCGGGTACCTGAGTTCACACACACACACCTTTTTGTGACATTACTTTCGCGGGACTTACATTCCAGAAACCGAGGGGTTAAACTTTTCCATTTTTTTTTGCTGCCGCGTGTTTTTTTCCCGTATTACGAAGTCCTGTCGTTCATATACCGTGTTTACATCATATATGCCGCTTTATTGGGATCAGTAAAGTATATAATCTATAAAATCCACAACAGTGCTGGTGTATAATTATTCTCTAGTGCGGTGAGACTAACCCGAGGTTAAATTCAGCGGCTCCTCCGGGAGTGAGCGCTACAGTAGTTAGAAAGAAAGGGTGGAAAATTAAGAGGTAATGCATTTTCACAGCTATTTACGATTGGTGATAGGTGTAACTGGGAGTCCCTAGGGGTTCTTAGACACAGTTACACAGCAGAACGTGGTCTGATTTACACATAGGACAGAGGTAAGTGTGGGCACATAGGTGAAAGAATGGTGGTTGGAGACAGAGTGAGCGAAGTGAGAGGTAACGCATTTTTGCAGATATGTTAGAATAGTGATAGGAGTAATTGAACGTCCTTAGGGGTTCCGAGACCCGGTTACACGGCGGAATGTGGTCTGATTTACGTGTAGAACAGAGGTTTGTGTGGGCATATAGGTCAAAGAATGCTGGTATGAGGGGGGGCACACATTCAGAGGTAACGAATTTTCGCGGCTATAGAGGTTCCTAGGGGTTCTGAGACCAGGTAACACAGCGGA
The DNA here is from genome assembly GCA_009667805.1 of Leptobrachium leishanense. Classification (NCBI taxonomy): domain Eukaryota; kingdom Metazoa; phylum Chordata; class Amphibia; order Anura; family Megophryidae; genus Leptobrachium; species Leptobrachium leishanense. The sequence continues at coordinate 116,355,332 of CM019071.1, read as the reverse complement.
ATGTGGTTTGATTTACACATAGGAGAGTGGTAAGTGTGGTTACATAGGTGAATTAATGGTGGTTAGAGAAGAGGGGGCGCACATTGAGAGGTAACGAATTTTCGAGGCTTCGATTGAATGGTGATAGGAGTAATTAAGTGTCCCTATGGGTTCTGAGACGCAGTTACAAAGCGGAATGTGGTCTGATATACACATAGATCATAGACTGGTGGTTCAAAAGAAAGGGTGGAAAATTGAGAGGTAACGCATTTTCGTGGCTATAGAAGAATAGTGATAGAAGTAATTGAGCGCCCCTAGGGGATCTGAGATGCAGTTACACATTGGAATGTGGTCTGATTTTCACGTAGGACAGAGGTAAGTGTTGGTATATTGGTCAAAGAATGGTGGAATGAGAGGGGGGGTCGCACATTGAGGGGTAACGCATTTCTGCAGCTATGTTAGAATGGTGGCAGGAGTAATTGAGCATCCCTAGGGGTTCTGAGACCTGGTTACACAGCGATTTGTGGTTTGATTTCCATGTAGGACTGGGATACGTGCATGCACATAGGTGGAAGAATGGCGGTTAGAGAGCAGGGGCGTACATTGAGTGTTAACGCATTTTCGCGGCTATGTTTGAATGGTGATCGGAGTAATTGAGCGCCCCTAGGGGATCTGAGATGCAGTTACACCTCGGAATGTGGTCTGATTTACACAAAGCACAGGAATGATCTGTACCTCTGGCTCCACCCAGTGTTGATAGAGAGAAAGTGCACTCTTTATACAGAATTAATAGCACAAAGTATAAAATCAATATAAATGATGTATAAAATCAGTATAATACATATAATAGCTGTGTGATCACTTTATTTATGCACTTGGCTGCTAAGGACGTGCTCAGCGCATCCAGTGGTTCTCCTGTGCCATGGACGCACTAAGCGCGTCCTAGCAAAGGAGACAGCAATTGGCCAGGATTCCGGCCGATTGCTGTGACCCCCCGGTGGGTACCCCCTCAGCCCGCACTCCAGGACCCCAGCAGGGACAATAGATGTCATCGTGCTAGCGCGATGACATCTAGTACAGGCCCCCCCCCCCGCGATTGCGGGGAAGGTGCCTGAAAGGGAGGGCAGAAGTTCCTTTGGACTTGTCTCCCTCCTGATCGGCTGGGGGTAGCGGTAAAAGTCAGGCACCGTTTGGAAGGGCACAGCCTGCCCTTCCAAACGGTGGCTGGCTTTAACCCCTTGGGGGCCGGATCACGATTCGGCGCCAACAGGTGCTAGATCGTGATCCTCTCCCGGAGCTGGCCAACATCTTGGATGTCAGCCAAGCTTCCGGGATCTCTCCCTCATGGCTGGCGTCATCGTGCATAGCACGATAACGTCAGTTCTGCAGTTAACCCCTAGCTGCTACCAATGGTGGAGATAGGGGGTTCCAATGAACCCCCTATCTTCCGATCCGTGGCAGCTACGGGTTAATGTTTAGTATCGTTGGATCGGTCAGAGCATGGCCTTCCCAACAATACCAAACATGACCAGGTTAAAAGTTAACAAAACAAAGAAATAAATAAAAATTAAAATAAATAAATATTTAAGAATAAATTTTAAAAAATTGTTTTGTTTTGTTAATGCAGAAATATTGTTCCCATTTCAACTATAATGTGAACAATGATGCAGCACTAACGGTTTTTGTATGGGGTGCGTTTGTTAAAAATCGCATAATTTCCCCCCCAAAAAAATGTAACAAGTCCCCCATTTCTAATTTTTTTAGCAAGCGCAACTCATAGAGAATATAACCGCAAACGCTCGCATGTTAAAATGTGAAAAAAAACACTTTACACATTGTAAATTATTGAAAATTCTAGTTTTATTGCATTTTTTGTTATAATAAACAGGACATGTCGCATACATATAATAATGATATATTATGAATCTGCCGAGTCTGCTGGAAAGAACGATATATAACATGTCTGGGTGGTATAATAAAACGTGGCTTCAAACCGCATTTAAACATGATGAGCATAAAGGGTAAAAATGAGCTCAGCAGTGAAAGGGTTAAAATACATACGTATCGGTGTCTCTATTAGTGTATCCTTAACACAACATAAGTGGGACAGGAAGAGATACCCAGACCCTCAATGTGTATATACCCAGACTCTCAATGTGTATATACCCAGACCACCCTCAATGTATATATAATCAGACCCTCAATGTGTATATACCAGACCAACCTCAAAGTATATATGCCCAGACCCTCAATGTGTATATACCCAGACCCTCAATATGTTAATATACCCAGACCACCCTCAATGTATATACAGTATACCCAGACCCTCAATGTGTATATATCCAGACCCTCAATGTGTATATACCCAGACCCTCAATGTGTATATACCCAGACCACCCTCAATGTATATATACCCAGACCCTCAATGTATATACCCAAACCCACAATGTATATATATCCAGACCCGCAATGTGTATATACCCAGACCATCAATGTATATACAGTGGGGCAAAAAAGTATTTAGTCAGCCACCAATTGTGCAGGTTCTCCCACTTAAAAAGATGAGAGAGGCCTGTAATTGTCATCATAGGTAACTTCAACTATGAGAGACAAAATGAGAAAAAAAAAATCCAGAAAATCACATTGTCTGATTTTTAAAGAATTTATTTGCAAATTATGGTGGAAAATAAGTATTTGGTCAATATCAAAAGTCCATCTCAATACATTGTTATATATCCTTTGTTGGCAATGACAGAGGTCAAACGTTTTCTGTAAGTCTTTCCAAGGTTTTCACACACTGTTGCTGGTATTTTTTCTCATTCCTCCATGCAGATCTCCTCTAGAGCAGTGAGGTTTTGGGGCTGTCCCTGGGCAACACGGACCTTCAAAGTCCCTCCAAAGGTTTTCTATGGGGTTGAGATCTGGCGACTGGCTAGGCCACTCCAGGACCTTGATATGCTTCTTTACGAAGCCACTCCTTCGTTGCCAGGGCGGTGTGTTTGGGATCATTGTCCTGCTGAAAGACCCAGCCACGTTTCATCTTCAATGCCCTTGCTGATGGAAGGAGGTTTTCACTCAAAATCTCACGATTCATGGCCCCATTCATTCTTCCCTATACACGGATCAGACGTCCTGGTCCCTTTGCAGAAAAACAACCCCAAAGCATGATGTTTCCGCCACCATGCTTCACAGTAGGTATGGTGTTCTTTGGATGCAACTCAGCATTCTCTCTCCTCCAAACACAAGTTGAGTTTTTACCAAAAAGTTCTACTTTGGTTTCATCTGACCATATGACATTCTCCCAATCCTCTTCTGGATCATCCAAATGCTCTCTAGCAAACTTCAGACGGGCCCGGACATGTACTGGCTTAAGCAGGGGGACACGTCTGGCACTACAGGATTTGAGTCCCTGGCGGCGTAGTGTGTTATTGATGGTAGCCTTTGTTACTTTGGTCCCAGCTCTCTGCAGGTCATTCATTAGGTCCCCCCGTGTGGTTCTGGGATTTTTGCTCACCGTTCTTGTGATCATTTTGACCCCACGGGGTGAGATCTTGCGTGGAGGCTGGAGCCCCAGATCGATGGAGATTATCAGTGGTCTTGTATGTCTTCCATTTTCTAATGATTGCTCCCACAGTTGACTTCTTCCCACCAAGCTGCTTGCCTATTGCAGATTCAGTCTTCCCAGCCGGGTGCAGGTCTACAATTTTGTTTCTGGTGTCCTTCGACGGCTCTTTGGTCTTGACCATAGTGGAGTTTGGAGTGTGTCTGTTTGAGGTTGTGGACAGGTGTCTTTTATACTGATAACAAGTTCAAACAGGTGCCATTCATACAGGTAACGAGTGGAGGACAGAGGAGCCTCTTAAAGAAGACGTTACAGGTCTGTGAGAGCCAGAAATCTTGCTTGTTTGTACTGTACTGTAGGTGACCAAATACTTATTTTTCACCATAATTTGCAAATAAATTCTTTAAGAATCAGACAATGTGAATTTCTGGATTTTTGTTTCTCATTTTGTCTCTCATAGTTGAAGTTACCTATGATGACAATTACAGGCCTCTCTCATCTTTTTAAGTGGGAGAACCTGCACAATTGGTGGCTGACTAAATACTTTTTTGCCCCACTGTATATCCAGACCCTCAATGTATATATATCCAGACCCTCAATGTGTATATACCCAGACCATCAATGTATATATAGCCAGACCCTCAATGTATATATACCTAGACCCTCAATGTATATATCCAGACCCTCAATGTGTATATACCCAGACCCTCAATGTATATATATCCAGACCATCAATGTATATATATCCAGACCCTCAATGTATATATATCCAGACCATCAATGTGTATATACCCAGACCCTCAATGTATATATATCCAGACCATCAATGTGTATATATCCAGACGCTCAATATATATATATCCAGACCCTCAATGTGTATATACCCAGACCCTCAATGTATATATATCCAGACCCTCAATGTGTATATATCCAGACCCTCAATGTATATGTGGCGCTGGTTTTAAATCCCCTGCCGTGTATTATTAATATTATTCTTTATTTATAAAGCGCCAGCATATTCCGCAGCGCTGTACAATAAGCACAGTATAGACAGGGTTACAATATATTGAACAACATTTGACAAACAGTACAGGAGGAGATGAGGGCCCTATTCCCGTAGGAACTCACAATCTGGGAGGGTTGGGGTTGGAAACAGGAGGAGAGGACTGTAAGGTGAGAGTGATTGATGGTTGCGTCAGTGAGTTGGGTGGTAGGCTTCCCTAAATAGGAATGTTTTAAGGGAGCGTTTGAAGGAAGAGAAGTTAGGGGAAAGTCTGACAGTACGAGGGAGAGCGTTCCAGAGAGTGGGGGCTGCGCGTGAGAAATCCTGCAGTCTATCATGGGAAGAGGTGATGCGGGGAGAAGCTAGGCGCTGGTCACTGTTTGACCTTAGGAGCGGGCTGGGGTGTATTTGGTGATTAGTGAGGACAGGTAGTGGGGAGCTGAGTTAGTGAGGGTTTTGTAGGTAAGGATAAGGATTTTGAACTTAATTCTGCAGTGGATGGGGAGCCAGTGAAGGGACTCGCAGAGGGAAGCGGCAGAGACAGAGCGGCGGGTGAGGTGAATTAGCCTGGCGGAGGCGTTCAGGATGGATTGTAGGGGGGAGAGGTGGACAGAGGGAGGCCAGATAAGAGATTATTGCAATAGTCGAGTCAGGAGATTACCAGGGCGTGTATGAGTTGTTTTGTGGCGACAGCGGTAAGAAATGGCCGAATTCTGTAAATATTACGCAGTTGGTATCGGCAGGAGGAGGAAAGAGACTTGATGTGGGGGATGAAGGAAAGAGCAGAGTCCAGTGTAACTCCAAGACAGCGAACTTGGTTTGATGGGGAGATGGTGATACCCTCCACCGTGATAGAGAAGTCAGGAGGTGGGGCAGCATTAGAGGGAGGAATAAGTAGGAGCTCAGTCTTTGACATGTTGATCTTTAGGTGGTGGGAGGTACTTGTAGTACTTGTGTAGGTGTGTAGTACTTGTTTTTGGCCATCGGAGGGAGACAAGCGAGATGTGAGACACTGAACATTGGGGCTACATTTTCCAGCATGCTTTGCGGGCGGACACAGGAAGTGGGTGGGACAGAGATGCTGACATCCTGAGCCTCCTGGAAAGAGCTGGCAGAGCGCGCCTAGGAGTGAGAGAAGCAAGATGCAGTGTAGCTGAACGGGACAGTGACCAGGCCGGAGCGCAGGTGGGGCCTGACCGAGCTGGAGACCGGGTTTTCCGCCTTTATCTAATGAAGACCCAGTGATCCACCAAAGTAACCTGAGCTGATACCGAGTGAGCTGGAGGACCCCAAGTTAGGAGAACCGCAGATCGATCCTAGAGGGAGTGCACGCGGTGAGCTGGACTTCTGAGGCAGATACAGACAAGCCAGACAGCGGAGCCGGTGACACAGAGAACCCCAGTCAAAAGGGAGCGGAGAGACGTCCTGGGTCAAGCAGAGCACAGAGTATCTGGCGGATGGGTGAGAGGCCTTCCAGGCCGTTGTGAAAAATCTAAAGCACGCTGCAATTTGTTTCAAAACCCACAGGGCCCCAACGAGACTAGTCGAAGATACCTCATAAATAATTCACTGGCCAGTTGAATATTGTACCCGGGTACCAATACACTCACACACATACATTCTTTGGGACATAACCTGTACGAGACTCACTCCCCAACCACAAAAGGGGGTTAAAGATATATTTTTCTCTTTTCCGCTGCGCGTTTCTCGAATTACGAAGCATTGTATTTCTTTTCCGCTGCGCGTTTCCCGCATTACAAAGTACTGTAAATATATATATATACCGTGTACTCATTATGCCAGTTTATCCAGTAAACTATATAATTTATAAAATCCACGACGGTGCTGGAGCATATTTATTCCCTAGTGCGGGGAGACTGACCCGAGGTTCAATTTCAGCGGCTCCTCCGGGAGTGAATGCTACATATATATATCCAGACCCTCAATGTGTATATACCCAGACACACAATTTATATATCCAGACCCTCAATGTGTATATATCCAGACCCTCAATGTATATATATCCAGACCCTCAATGTATATATACCCAGACCATCAATGTATATATACCCAGACCCTCAATGTGTATATACCCAGACCCTCGATGTATATATATATCCAGACCCTCAATGTGTATATACCCAAACCCTCAATGTATATATATCCAGACCCTCAATGTGTATATACCCAAACCCTCAATGTATATATATCCAGACCCTCAATGTATATATACCCAGACCCTCAATGTGTATATACCCAGACCCTCAATGTATATATATATCCAGACCCTCAATGTGTATATACCCAGACCCTCAATGTATATATATCCAGACCCTCAATGTGTATATATATATCCAGACCCTCAATGTGTATATACCCAGACCATCAATGTATATATATATCCAGACCCTCAATGTGTATATAACCAGACCCTCAATGTATATATATCCAGACCCTCAATGTGTATATAACCAGACCCTCAATGTATATATATCCAGACCCTCAATGTTTATATATATATATCCAGACCCTCAATGTGTACATACCCAGACCATCAATGTATATATATCCAGACCCTCAATGTGTATATAACCAGACCCTCAATGTATATATATCCAGACCCTCAATGTGTATATACCCAGACCATCAATGTATATATATCCAGACCCTCAATGTATATATACCCAGACCATCAATGTATATATACCCAGACCCTCAATGTGTATATAGCCAGAACATCAATGTATATATATCCAGACCCTCAATGTGTATATACCCAGACCCTCAATGTATATATATCCAGACCCTCAATGTATATATACCCAGACCCTCAATGTGTATATACCCAGACCATCAATGTATATATATCCAGACCCTCAATGTGTATATACCCAGACCATCAATGTATATATATCCAGACCCTCAATGTGTATATACCCAGACCATCAATGTATATATACCCAGACCCTCAATGTGTATATACCCAGACCCTCAATGTATATTTATCCAAACCCACAATGTATACATACCCAGACCATCAATGTATATATACCCAGACCATCAATGTATATATACCCAGACCCTCAATGTGTATATAGCCAGACCATCAATGTATATATATATCCAGACCCTCAATGTATATATATACCCAGACCCTCAATGTGTATATACCCAGACCATCATTGCATATATATCCAGACCCTCAATGTGTATATACCCATACCATCAATGTATATAAACCCAGACCCTCAATGTGTATATACCCAGACCATCAATGTATATATACCCAGACCCTCAATGTGTATATAGCCAGACCATCAATGTATATATACCCAGACCCTCAATGTGTATATAGCCAGACCATCAATGTATATATACCCAGACCATCAATGTGTATATACCCAGACCCTCAATGTGTATATAGCCAGACATCAATGTATATATATCCAGACCCTCAATGTGTATATATCCAGACCCTCAATGTGTATATATCCAAACCCTCAATGTGTATATACCCAGACCCTCAATGTGTATATACCCAAACCCTCAATGTATTTATACCCAGACCCTCAATGTGTATATACCCAGACCATCAATGTGTATATACCCAGACCATCAATGTGTATATACCCAGACCCTCAATGTGTATATAGCCAGACCATCAATGTATATATATCCAGACCCTCAATGTGTATATACCCAGACCCTCAATGTATATATATCCAGACCCTCAATGTATATATACCCAGACCCTCAATGTGTATATACCCAGACCATCAATGTATATATATCCAGACCCTCAATGTGTATATACCCAGTCCATCAATGTATATATATCCAGACCCTCAATGTGTATATACCCAGACCATCAATGTATATATACCCAGACCCTCAATGTGTATATACCCAGACCCTCAATGTATATTTATCCAAACCCACAATGTATATATACCCAGATCATCAAAGTATATATACCCAGACCATCAATGTATATATACCCAGACCCTCAATGTGTATATAGCCAGACCATCAATGTATATATATCCAGACCCTCAATGTATATATACCCAGACCCTCAATGTGTATATACCCAGACCATCATTGCATATATATCCAGACCCTCAATGTGTATATACCCAGACCATCAATGTATATATACCCAGACCCTCAATGTGTATATACCCAGACCATCAATGTATATAACCAGACCCTCAATGTGTATATACCCAGACCATCAATGTATATATACCCAGACCCTCAATGTGTATATAGCCAGACCATCAATGTATATATACCCAGACCCTCAATGTGTATATAGCCAGACCATCAATGTATATATAACCCAGACCATCAATGTGTATATACCCAGACCCTCAATGTGTATATAGCCAGACATCAATGTATATATATCCAGACCCTCAATGTGTATATATCCAGACCCTCAATGTGTATATATCCAACCCTCAATGTGTATATACCCAGACCCTCAATGTGTATATACCCAAACCCTCAATGTATTTATACCCAGACCCTCAATGTGTATATACCCAGACCATCAATGTGTATATACCCAGACCATCAATGTGTATATACCCAGACCCTCAATGTGTATATAGCCAGACCATCAATGTATATATATCCAGACCCTCAATGTGTATATACCCAGACCCTCAATGTATATATATCCAGACCCTCAATGTATATATACCCAGACCCTCAATGTGTATATACCCAGACCATCAATGTATATATATCCAGACCCTCAATGTGTATAATACCCAGTCCATCAATGTATATATATCCAGACCCTCAATGTGTATATACCCAGACCATCAATGTATATATACCCAGACCCTCAATGTGTATATACCCAGACCCTCAATGTATATTTATCCAAACCCACAATGTATATATACCCAGATCATCAAAGTATATATACCCAGACCATCAATGTATATATACCCAGACCCTCAATGTGTATATAGCCAGACCATCAATGTATATATATCCAGACCCTCAATGTATATATACCCAGACCCTCAATGTGTATATACCCAGACCATCATTGCATATATATCCAGACCCTCAATGTGTATATACCCAGACCATCAATGTATATATACCCAGACCCTCAATGTGTATATACCCAGACCATCAATGTATATAAACCCAGACCCTCAATGTGTATATACCCAGACCATCAATGTATATATACCCAGACCCTCAATGTGTATATAGCCAGACCATCAATGTATATATACCCAGACCCTCAATGTGTATATACCCAGACCCTCAATGTGTATATAGCCAGACATCAATGTATATATATCCAGACCCTCAATGTGTATATATCCAGACCCTCAATGTGTATATATCCAAACCCTCAATGTATATATACCCAGACCCTCAATGTGTATATACCCAGACCATCAATGTATATATACCCAGACCCTCAATGTATATATACCCAGACCCTCAATGTGTATATACCCAGACCATCATTGCGTATATATCCAGACCCTCAATGTGTATATACCCAGACCATCAATGTATATATACCCAGACCCTCAATGTGTATATACCCAGACCATCAATGTATATAAACCCAGACCCTCAATGTGTATATACCCAGACCATCAATGTATATATACCCAGACCCTCAATGTGTATATAGCCAGACCATCAATGTATATATACCCAGACCATCAATGTATATATACCCAGACCCTCAATGTGTATATAGCCAGACCATCAATGTATATATACCCAGACCATCAATGTGTATATACCCAGACCCTCAATGTGTATATAGCCAGACATCAATGTATATATATCCAGACCCTCAATGTGTATATATCCAGACCCTCAATGTGTATATATCCAAACCCTCAATGTGTATATACCCAGACCCTCAATGTGTATATACCCAAACCCTCAATGTATTTATACCCAGACCCTCAATGTGTATATACCCAGACCATCAATGTGTATATACCCAGACCCTCAATGTATATATACCCAGACCCTCAATGTGTATATAGCCAGACCATCAATGTATATATATCCAGACCCTCAATGTGTATATACCCAGACTCTCAATGTATATATATCCAGACCCTCAATGTGTATATACCCAGACCATCAATGTATATATATCCAGACCCTCAATGTGTATATACCCAGACCATCAATGTATATATATCCAGACCCTCAATGTGTATATACCCAGACCATCAATGTATATATACCCAGACCCTCAATGTGTATATACCCAGACCCTCAATGTATATTTATCCAAACCCACAATGTATATATACCCAGATCATCAAAGTATATATACCCAGACCATCAATGTATATATACCCAGACCCTCAATGTGTATATAGCCAGACCATCAATGTATATGTATCCAGACCCTCAATGTATATATACCCAGACCCTCAATGTGTATATACCCAGACCATCATTGCATATATAGCCAGACCCTCAATGTGTATATACCCAGACCATCAATGTATATATACCCAGACCCTCAATGTGTATATACCCAGACCATCAATGTATATAAACCCAGACCCTCAATGTGTATATACCCAGACCATCAATGTATATATACCCAGACCCTCAATGTGTATATAGCCAGACCATCAATGTATATATACCCAGACCATCAATGTATATATACCCAGACCCTCAATGTGTATATACCCAGACCCTCAATGTGTATATAGCCAGACCATCAATGTATATATATCCAGACCCTCAATGTGTATATATCCAGACCCTCAATGTGTATATACCCAGATCATCAATGCATATATACCCAGACCCTCAATGTATATATACCCAGACCCTCAATGTGTATATACCCAGACCCTCAATGTGTATATAGCCAGACATCAATGTATATATATCCAGACCCTCAATGTGCATATATCCAGACCCTCAATGTGTATATACCCAGATCATCAATGCATATTACCCCTATGACCTATATACCCAGACCCTCAATGTGTATATAGCCAGACCATCAATGTATATATATCCAGACCCTCAATGTGTATATTATCCAACCCTCAATGTATATATACCCAGACCCTCAATGTGTATATACCCAGACCCTCAATGTGTATATACCCAGATCATCAATGCATATATACCCAGACCCTCAATGTATATATACCCAGACCCTCAATGTGTATATAGCCAGACCATCAATGTATATATACCCAGACCATCAATGTGTATATATCCAAACCCTCAATGTATATATACCCAGACCATCAATGTGTATATATCCAGACCCTCAATGTATATATATCCAGACCATCAATGTGTATATACCCAGACCCTCAATGTATATATACCCAGACCCTCAATGTGTATATACCCAGACCCTCAATGTGTATATAGCCAGACATCAATGTATATATATCCAGACCCTCAATGTGCATATATCCAGACCCTCAATGTGTATATACCCAGATCATCAATGCATATATACCCAGACCCTCAATGTATATATACCCAGACCCTCAATGTGTATATACCCAGACCCTCAATGTATATATATCCAGACCCTCAATGTGTATATATCCAAACCCTCAATGTATATATACCCAGACCCTCAATGTGTATATACCTAGACCATCAATGTGTATATACCCAGACCCTCAATGTATATATACCCAGACCCTCAATGTATATATAGCCAGACCCTCAATGTGTATATACCCAGACCCTCAATGTGTATATACCCAAACCCTCAATGTATTTATACCCAGACCCTCAATGTGTATATACCCAGACCATCAATGTGTATATACCTAGACCATCAATGTGTATATACCCAGACCCTCAATGTATATATACCCAGACCCTCAATGTATATATAGCCAGACCCTCAATGTGTATATACCCAGACCCTCAATGTGTATATACCCAAACCCTCAATGTATTTATACCCAGACCCTCAATGTGTATATACCCAGACCATCAATGTGTATATAGCCAGACATCAATGTATATATATCCAGACCCTCAATGTGTATATATCCAGACCCTCAATGTATATATACCCAGACCATCAATGTGTATATATCCAGACCCTCAATGTGTATATACCCAGACCATCAATGTGTATATACATCAGTTAGTAAGGGGTAATGGTTAAATTGGGATAGCATTTGAAGGGTTAATAGAGGGATTTTGCACAGTGTATGAGGGTTAAGTCGTTTGGTCTGGGGATGATTGGGTTAATAAGTGCTCCGTTTCATGCTCCCCGCTGGGCTCTTCACACACACACACGCTCGCGCGCACACACACACACACACACACACACACACACACACACGGTGAGCCTGATCGTGCAGCTGCAGCTTTAAGAGTGGGAGGAGCTTGTGTCTGGCAGGGCAAGCTTTCAGCTCATTGTCCAGCCCTTCCGCAGAGCGTGCGCGTGCCTGAGAGCCCTGGTAACCACATATTACATTTTTAGCACGACGCCGGCCCCTCCATCAATCTCTCTCGCCCTCAGCCGCCGCCGCCAAAAGCCGCCGAGGAGGAGGAAGAGAGGGCAAACAACACAAACTTTTTTTTGATTGCTGCTTGAGGCATCATCTTTCCCACCGCCACACCGGGCACCGTCACCATCTTTAACACCCCCATCACAGCCCCCTGGCTGCTTGCTAATACTCCCATCAATACTCCGAGCTGGGACTGGTCCTGCACCCCCCACCATCACCCTCCTCCTCCTCCACCTCCTCCTCCTCAGCCTCCTGGCCCCAACTTTCACAGCAAGACTTTTTCTTATTCCTTATTATTTTAATTTATAATCTTTTTTAATCCAGAGAAGTCTCTGTTTATCTTCCTTATCTCTATAACTCTTATCCATTTGCTTCTTCATTTTTTTTTTTTTTTTGGAGGTGACCAGAGGAGGAAGCCGCTCCATCAACTTCCCTGATTTATTGGGGAGAAGAAGACAAAAGGCGTGGGAGATTGAGAGACCACTGGGCGGAGGAGAAGACAATAATCCAGAAAAAAAAAAAGAAGAGGATCGAAGTAGTAGAAGAGGTGGCGGGAGCGACCAGAAAAAAAAAAAAGCCAACATAAACAACACGTGAGAGAGGATGGATGGACTGAGCCGCACATATTGAGCACAGGACTCTCCTGTCTTCTCCTTTTCCTGATGAGATCTTCGCCGCTAAATTAATTGCTTGGACGAGGCGAAGAAAATCATTATCTACGTTACTTGTCGTTTATTTTTTGGCTTGTTGTTTTTTTTTTGGTTTTTCCTTGGAAAGAACCGGAAGTTTTGATAGCAAACTTGGTAAGAAGAACTAAAAAGCAGGAAAAAGAAAAATACAGCCAAGGACTAAGGCGGAAGAATACCCTGTGATATATATATATATATTTTTTTAATTATTTCATTTCTCTTCGTAACTGTTTTTTTTTTTTTTTTTTTTTATACGTTTTTGTTTCTGCTGATGTGACTTGTTTTGGGATACAGGACTGAAGTGATCGTACGGCAGGAGAGAGTACCTGTCACTTTGTTCACCTGTCACTGTTTCTACCTGGATGGGATGAATTCATAACTGACCTCGTGCTTTAGGATCAACACCAAAAAAACAAACAAACAATAAAGAAAACAAACTGCAGAGCTGGCGACAACTTCTTCTTTTTTTTTCTCTCCCTAAGTTCCTGCAGATGCTGGAGTAATCACCTGATCTCAGCTGTAAAAGAGACAAGTTAGAAGTTGCTGTGACACCGTGCGCTTCATTTCTGTCCTATATGTGTCAGTTTCCACATTTGGGGATGTTCCTGGTGTTTGTGGAATGAAGACCCATCGTAGACCTTGAATTGTAGCCAGCTTTACCCTCCTACTCCATCCAACTCCCACCCCAGGGTGATCAAGAGGTCTCAGGCTGGATCACAGGCTTTGTCATTGTTGATGTGTTCGGCAGTGACCCCCCAACTGTACTGTTCCTGACTGTGAGGTCTTCCTTGCAGTCTGTGTTCCCATTGATTAGGTTGCGGTGAGGAGTTATGGACGAGCAGACCAGGATGCTGCAGACTTTAGCCGGGGTGACCATGGCCGGTCACTCCGTACAAGGGGGGATGACATTACCTCCTCCCCATGGACATGATGGGACAGACGGGGATGGCAGAAAGCAGGACATAGGAGACATCCTACACCAGATCATGACCATCACTGATCAAAGCCTGGATGAGGCACAAGCAAAGTTGGTTTCCCACTGCAATAATAATAAAAAAAAATACAAAAAAAAAATCACCCCTTCCTTTTTTTTCCCTCCCCGTACAAACACAAGCAGTCCCATCACTCTTGTTCATCCTGGAGTGAGCAACCTCTCTATTGCAAAGCAGTATGTCAGATAGACCAACACATGTTTGGGTGGATATGAGCAAAAAGAAAGGCTGGCGGCTCCTTCGCTTTGCGTGGAGATGAAATAATACACTGAAAAGAACCTCTGGTTGTAATGAGCTCAGCTCGCAGCAATAATACAGGCTCTTGTTTAATCTTGTGTGTAGTTTTACTCCCCTGGTGCCTGTAAATGTAACTTCCAGGATCCCCCTTTTGTCCTGCCTCTGGTGTAGAACACATCCATATAGACCTGGAAAAATGAGAATTTTATATATAAATGCAACTTGACAGGGACTACTTTAATTTCCGTCACTCATATATTGTCAAAATTCAAAGAAATCCTTCAATATGTCTTTTCAAGACAAAGAGAGCTTATTTATCTGTGGATAATTATATATGTAGGTGTAATGTATATATATATAATCTATCATAAAATTTTTTTTTTATGGGTGCAGCTCGGGATCGGTTAGCTACCCACCGAGAAGCATCTCTGATGCGGAAGGACCTGCAAGTTGTCTCTATAAACACAGGCCAATAAATATGTTTATTTTATTTTCTACCCAGCCATTTATTGTTATATCTCCGGCAACGTGTTTGCATGATTTGTAAACACCGCTCACTCTCTACTAGTGTTTATATAGCGAGCGTGCTGTTGCTTTCTTTTTAAACCAGCTTTGTTTATATGACATTGTCTAGTTTATTAATGGTAATATTACAAAAAAAATAAAAATAAATCCACCTGCCATTCATTTTCCAAACAGCCTCCTTTCTCTTGCTTAATCCATCAGCAAACAGTTTTTTTTATTTATTTATTTTTTTGTTGTGTAGATTTTACTGAGAGTATTTTTGAAACGGCAGAGCAGCTGTAAATGAGAGAAAAAAATACAATCAATGGAAAATATACTGCTGGGCAAAAGTTGCCCCCTTTTAATAAATCAGGGTTGATGTGGATAGAAAGCTGCTCGGTGCAGACACTGGCAGATTTATATTTGCAATAATGGCAAGCTAATTTGACATGTGAGTAAACATTACAAATCGCAATCCCATTTTTTTTTAAATGTTATAAGCTCAAATTGCAACTTCTCTAACAGCTTTGGCACGAGAAGCAGGTGTTTCTTTAATTCTCCCCAAAGTGAAACATGTTGATGGAAATTAATAAACAGCATATGGCGTATAAATCAACCATTTTTATGACAGATAACACCAGTGGAAAGTAATGTCTTATGTTATTTTAAGTGTCCATGTCACATAATTTGCTCGAGCGCCAGATATATTTTTATAATTGACACCCTAAAAAAAAAAAAATGATCGTTGTCGCAATTATTATTATTTTTTTTGTATTTATTGGTGTATTTTTTTTAATTTCTATTTTTATATCAAGTTGAAGTAATATTTTTTTGTTTTTATTTTTTTTCTTCAGAAAACACGCACTTAATTGTCATAGGATGAAGCCAGCACTCTTCAGCGTTCTCTGTGAAATCAAAGAGAAAACAGGTAGGGTCATGTTTCTTCTTGTTATGTACACCCTGAAACAAGGATTGCATTTGCTGGTTGCCCTGGCTCTACTCTGACTTGTGTCTTGGAGCTGGGCAACGCCATCTTTGTTTCCCTTCCCTATCCCATGTACTAAAATCGGCACAGATAAAGGCGGAAAAGGTGTTAACGTATTTGTAAACAAATAGCTGGATGCTGTGATTAATGGGTACCAGCTTGGGAGGAACTAACATACACCTGCAACACAGGTTATCCCAGGACAGATGGGTATTTTTGCTTTCTCACATCAATTTGTAAACAGTACAATGTGATTACGAGGTAGATTTAACCCTTTAACTCCCAGTTAATTCACAATACATTTAAACATGTGTAAATAGTTCCGAAAGTTTTTGTTACGAGACCTAAGGATATTTTTTTTTTTTCTTCCATATGTGTTTCTGGCCCCCTGACCCTCTCCAACGCAGATATAGGTTAATGATCGATATTTCCATTGAGGCTCGGAGACGACATTCGTGCTACGTCTTAGTGCAGAAATGTGTAGCCCATCATTCCAGCTGTTGTCTTCCACAAAACCCCATTGTGAGTTCAATAAGGGTATGGAACTGTTGACATCAGATCAGATTATCAATTAACTTCCAATCTGACAAAAAAGGACTACAAGGCAAAATATTAACACATAAAAAAATCTCGAGGTACACAAAGAAAAAAAATATATATATATTTGGTGCTTTTATTCGCTGCATGCTTGATTTATAATAGGGATTATTAATATCGCCTGCAGGGCAGAGTTCATTGGTAATGAAAATAACGGTCATTGCCTCTTGGCATTTTTCTAAGATATAGGAAAATGGATTTGTGTAAAAGAAGTATCACTTGTATACACATATGAGTGTACGTATTTTGAACTGTTTTGGGAAACACGCTGTATTATTGAATCTGTATGTAAAATTTTACATTCTCAAAATAACATTTAGGAAGAAATGTCAGTCCTGTAATATATTTAAAAGCTGTCAATTTATATCCCCGTAAAGTAAAACAGGTGTAGAGCACAACAGGAGCTGTAGAACCTTTATATATATATATATATATATATATATATATACCTGTTTTTTTTTTTTGGCATTTGGAAAAAACAATATTCCTTTTTTACTGTTAAACCGCATTATACGTGACAATTGTATAACATGTTCTACATCGCTAGTGTAATCTATAGAACACACGAAGGCTATGCTCCCATAAGATTTATGCTTGTAGTAAAGGGTATTCCTCTGCATTCTTTAAATTGCTAATTTAATCGTAATAAACTGCAATTTAGTTGATGATTGCGTTGGTCTGAAATATTGTAAGTTTTAGGAAAAATAACACACATTGTTCTGTTGCAATTGACCCGCTTGCCAAAGATTTGAGCCTGACATTTAAAAGTTACAATGCTTAATATTATATTTTGCTTTTATTTAATTAATTCATTCCATAAAAAGTGATCATTAAATAATGCAGGGGCTTCAAGGGTGTCAGATCACCAGAACCTATTAAGGGTGTCAGTTTCAGTGTTGAGCTTGTCAGTGATACATTGTAGCAAATCAAATGACTACAATATATATATTAATTGCTGGCACACCTAATCAATCACCGTCAATTTCTGTATACGCCAAAGGGTTTTTTTTTTCCTCCTAAACCCCCAAATATATCTCTTTAATTACTGCTTTCTGTTGGGATAATACATGGTGATCTGATCGTAGGAACGTCTTTCATTGTTTGCAATAAGCTGTGGCATCTTCTTGGCATTCCTTACATAGTGTTAAGAACAAAAACATACATTTTAATTGTAGGACTTCTTTATATCCTCGGTGTTGCTAAAAAGAGATATACAATAATACGTTTTGGAGCTTTGAAATTAAAAATAAGGATTAAAAGCTAAAAAAGACATAGCTGAGGTTGTGTGTGAAAAGCACGATTTGCACGTTTTTCCAGTCCCGTATAATATACAGCAATAGATGGGTAGATAACAGTTACTGTAATTGTAGATTCATTCATTGTAGAACTCATAATGGCAAGGAAGCAAAACCTCAAATCTCAGTTTATTAAAGGTTAGGCAATAAGGAACTGCTATCTCCGAGGACAGAATATTTATCCAGCGCCCATGTCCAGCGCTTCCCTAGACTCCACTGCGTGACTATAAAATTGACAAAGAAAAATAATACGTAAATGGGGAATGACTGGCCTGTTGCATTATTAATGAGAACACGGTTGTTTAAACAGTCATCCTAACATACAAAGAATCTGTGGGCATTATATCAATATCTGGCGTTGTGGTATAGAAATTCTGCCTTGTACCATATTGTAAGTAAGACAATGATCGACTTCCATCATCGTCGTGCTGTGATGTAAAAACAAGTGTTATCCACAGACGGGAGTTAATAAAAAAAAAAAAAAGGGACAGACAAATGTAGTTTGCATGTTGCGTTACAGTTATCTGTCCGATTCAGTAACGACTGTGCTCTAACGGTAGAAGCAGCTGGTTGCATAGTTCTAACCAATGCTGAATTTCAAGTGTTTGTTTTTATTCTCAGTGGCTGCAATCTGTTTAATGTCAGAGAGGGCGACTGGATCATGTGCTTACACTAACATGGAAACTTTGCCCTCTTAGCTGTTCCAAACGAAAAGGGTCACAAAACGTTCTTTGTCTCTTGACCATATCATTGTGTCAAAGGCTATCCTCCACTCTCCTTGACTGTCAGAGCGCAGGATCAGAGGAATCCTGCTCTTTACTTCATTTGTATGAAAATGACTTGATTGTTTATGTCACATTGTACTCTATGTTTCAAATCACATTCCTTAAATGTAGAGATAAAAGTATGCGGCATCAACGTCAAGTACTCCATTTTTATTGTCTGTTGCAAAGCATCGCGTCTGATTTTCTTTATTATTATTATTATTTAGTAAAATATGTGTATAGATGACACCAGCTTTGTTTATACAATCCTCTTGCTTATCCACAAAGTGTCAGACGCATGTGAAAACCTTCAATATTTTTTTTTAAAACGATAGCTACTATAGACACCTGCAATTCTTATGCGATTGTATCACGTAATCGTATGGATTTCAATTGTTAACACACCTGGGTATCACTCACTCCTTTTATGTGTGTTTGTGTATTTTGATTCATTTTCGCTCAAGCCAAGAGTAAAAAAAGAGTAAGATTAAGCCTGCCTGCGCAATGTTTGTTGCATGTAGATGAAGAATGACTTTTTTCAAATTAAATAAACAGGCACCAGATTTCCCAGCTAGCCACAGGCATAAAAATCAATACACGTGAACATATGATTGTGTATGGATGTTTTCCCCCCGTTTCTTTAGTCAACGAGCGTCGCCTGAATGTAAGTTTTTATCCCCATGTGGGTATACCCTGGCAAAACTGAGATTGCTTCATTAGTATTGTGAACCGAGAAAATTAGAAATATTTGTTTGTTTGTCATAAGAGACCCAACAACCTCATTGATCTCCGAGAACACCAGATTGAGATTTTCACCGAGTTGTGACACCACTCAGTGATGAATGGCAAAGAGTTTTTGGCAACGCACGAAATGAAGATTTCTGCAGTCTTAAAACATTTTGCATATCAAAAACCTTTTTGCTCGGCCGGTCCTTCCAGTCTCCTGTTCGCACATTGCGAAGTGGTGTTTTCATATTTGATATAAAGACATAGGTTGTGAACCTCTTACTCTACATAAGGATACCCTGACAGCTGGCAGCCTCCCATAAATATACGCTCACAATAGAACAGAAAACCTAAATGACATTCGTTTAGTAGTAATGTCTAATGGCATACGTGATGGTTTGCCAGATTTGTGGCCTTTTGCGAGTCTTATAAGCAGGACAGACTTGGGAAGATCATAAAATGTAATGAACTTCTCCACTGAGCGCGGTGTCCGTAGGGGAAGCCGTAAGGACCGTCTCGGGCTAGTTGAAGGATTTTTATATGCCTAAGGAGAGTCGGTAGAAAATCTCACTGACTGTTTTTGACCCAGAAAACAAGATGTGAGTAGCCAGTTGGGGAACATTAACTGGTTCGCTGCCAGTCTAAGATAATGTGATTTTGGTTCCGGTTATAGCATTAGATTTAACCCTTTAATAGTTTATAGGAACAGTGGGTATTTCATTACATATATATATATATATATATATATATATATATATAAATTCGATAGGCCGTGTTAGTCCAGATGTAGTAGCAGCAACTCTGGATATATATATATATATATATATATATATATATTCACGAGTATAGAAGTATGTAGTGATACCTTTTTTATTGGACTAACGTTACATTTAAAAGACAAGCTTTCGAGAGGATTCCTCTCTTCCTCAGGTCTGGATGCTTACTAATCAGTTCCTAGAATTGAACATTAGGACATTAAGGGTACGACGTCTAATACCCCACTCATGTGACCCTTAATGTCCTAATGTTCAATTCTAGGAGCTGATCAGTATAACGTCCAGACCTGAGGAAGAGAGGAATCCTCTCGAAAGCTTGTCTTTTAAATGTAACGTTAGTCCAATAAAAAAGGTATCACTACATACTGCTATACTTGTGATTTTTATATATATATATGTCCAGAGTTGCTGCTAATGGACAAACTAGAATTTCATGTCTGATCCCTTCTTCTGACCTAAACCAGGTGAGACAAATGCATCCCAAAAATTGCTGATTTTTCAATCCCATAGATTTATTCTGTTTTGAAACCATATTAATGTTCACGTGCTGTCTTCCTCTTTAAGAGATAGAGTTACCTGTATCTCGACTGGAGTTACAGATAATTAACAAAGCACTGTCTCCCCAGCCAATACTGACGGCTGTGTATTGCTGCCATAGCCAATGCATGTTAAGTGTGTAAAAGGTCGCCTTTTTATTATTTCTGTTTCTTTTAACGGTGACATCCTTAGTTCCAAGCGAGAGAGGAAATTTCTATTGCAATAGTGTATTTTATATTATTTGCTTAGGGAAATGGAGAATCCATCTCTTGTTATTGACACAGTCATTCCCTGGTTAAAATTTTCAGGCCTACGTTTAAGAGTTGTCATATATATAGTATAGTTACATGAAATCTGCCAGCTTCTATAAATGTTGCCTTTAGAAGAAAATCCTATCCATTTTAATATATTCCTATTGCCTTGAATAATTAGTATCCCAAGTAATGAGACACCATGTTCTTTTCTATATGAAAATATATAAAGGGATATATGTGTGTGTGTGTGTATGTATGTATGTATGTAGGTATATATATATATATATTTTTTTTTTTTAATTTGAAGCAAAAAAATTCTATCACAGACAGTTCTTCAGGTGTGTGTTTTTTTTTTCATTACTTCCTTTACAGCCTATATAATGCTCGTTTTTTAATGTTAATATCCCCTTGAAAAAGGCCCTTTTTTGGGCCGACACGTCGGGTTTTGTGAATACCAATAAATTTGTTGTTTTTACTAAGTCACTGAGTGCCTCCCGTCACCATTATTTTTTCTATATATATGCTACAAGGGGAGCTGCACCTGGGCACCAAATTTAGCTGTGGGATTTTTTCTGACCCACAGCATACTTTTTTCTTGAATTTTGGAACTGAGTGCCTGGTCTCTCTTATTTTTCTATTTTATATATATATATATATATATATGTGGGACAGATGTCATTTGCATATCCTACCCAGAATTCTTTGCTGCATTTGGGGAATGTGGCACAGGAGCTCTGGGATGCAATTCATCGAATTACTATGATGTGCAAGTGGCTTCTGCAATAATATATATATTTTTTTTTTTTGGGGGGGGGGTTTCAATTTGAAGAAAAAAATTCTATCACAGACAGTTCTTCAGGTGTTTTTTTTTTTTTTTTTTAGTTTTTAGACCAGTAATTCACCTTGCAAGGTAAAAAGTCCACCTTATCACTGATAATACAATCACTATGAACCACAGTTAATCTCACTGTTGCAGCATTAGATCAAGTATGAAAGGGGTTAAAGAGCCAACAAGGTTGAACTCGATTATAAGGGCCTGTTTCCAGAGTACATCATAGCTTCCTCTTCTAAGGTTAAAGCTATCCAGTTATCAATGCAAACTCAATAAATGAAGATAAAAATGGATGGTTAGCGACAGCACCGTGTGTGTTATAGATAACTGACAACTATTTATTCAGGCTTTTTTATGTCTAGTTTTTATCATATTTTTATCATATGATTCTTGTAATAAACGTGTATTTTTGTTTAGTGACCGAAGTGGAAGCAGGTTTTGGCTTGGTGTAAAGTACGGGGCTCCCTCAAAATCACCGCTTCTGTTATAAGCGCCACTTATGCTGGTAATATATAAAATGTGTAATTATTGCAGTATTGGGACAGAAGAATATTACACATTTATTCCTTTCTGCACATCGAGATACGTTTTATGAGGACAGCATGAAATGCCATAACTTTTATTGGGCCATCAGAAAATATATCACATCCCGAAGAGAAAAAAAAAAAAAAAGAATATGGGAATAGGGTCTTTGCGTATTCATCATCTTTCAAGGAAAAAAAGGGAAATCTTCCTCCTACTGAAGTTGGTGTGTAAAGAAGGTTGCGTGGTTAGCCCCTTCATGCTAAAATTACAGGGCGGCCAGAAAGGTCGTTAGATTGGAGAGGAGGCATTTTACCCCATCAGCACTGAAAAGACCTGCCTGTGCTTGTGCCGGAGAAGGGGGGATAAAGGGCAGAAATTATATATGACATTGATTCAATTTGAATATTGACCTACATGTAATTTCAAGAGATGCAGCTGGCCAGGAAAAAGCAATAAGAACTAGATTAGTGTCAGTATTCCTTTCCCAACATATTTGCTAACAATAACATATTATTTATATATTAATAGTTACTAGTTCGCTGTGCATTCTATTTACATTTAGTATAAATTTACCCTGATGGATTCACAGGCCTGTGTACTTGTGTGAGTTTGCTGGAGATCCACAAAAATGTTACAATCAATATTTAATAGAGTAATCCGGCAACAGTTATGTAATGTACGGTTTTATGTGTAACGCGTGATACTACGGTGTAGTTGTTTCTTCCTACACGTGTGCATCGTACAGTTATATAAACTGTCATTCTCTCAAACACTATCAGGGTTATTCAAAGAGATCCGAATTGCTGGCGAAAGGGAACTGAGCGCTGAGATTCAGCGTACGGTTACCTTTCCTGGCCATCCGGCTATTCAGAGAGCAGGCAGTTCGCGAAATCTTGGCGAATTGCCTGTTCGAGGGCAGTGAAATCCCCATGAAAAGCACTGCTTCGTCTATTCAGAGAACAAAAACCAGCAGTGAAAGGTTACCGAAATGCCCTGCCATTCGGTGGCTTCATTCGACAGGTTTATTCAGGCGATTCCCATAGGCTTCAATGTTAAAAATATTCCCGTTTTCATTCAATACCTAATAAACCGTTTATTATAATATTCTGCAGTAAAGAGTCTCTTTATTTTTAGATTTTTTTTAGGGATTTTTTTGCAAATTGTTTTTCGTTTTTTTTTTTTCTTCAAATCGTTTTTTCTGTAACAGCCCTTTTTATTATCATTCATTGGATCTTATGTGTAAATTTCAGACATTTTCGTTCTTTTTAATTTCTTTGCAAACAGCGTTTCACTTTTCAAACATTCAAGCGTACTGTTTTTTTTTTCCACTCCCTTCATCTGCGGTGTCGGCTTTTTCCGGCGGCTGCTCAGGTTTGTTCGGCGGGGTTAATCCAGATGTTTTTGCGGGTTTCTGTGTGCCTTCGTCGGGTTAGCGGCAACTTTTCCCTGCACTACGACGGCCCTTTGGTGCTTGCTGAATACACCGCAGGGTCGCCGAAATGGGATCGCACCGAACGTGCGGTGACTTTTCGATTCTCTTTGAATAACCCTGTTATGTATGCATAGATGTTGCAGCCATAAACATATATATATATATATATATTTTTTTTTTGGGGTTTCACTATTCTTTTTACTTGTTCATTTATCGTTTTCAGGAAGAACCCCGATTTACTAATACCAATATATAATTCTGGTTGCATTGCTTTCATCTTTGCCTGCAGGCTGTAGCTATGTGTTTACAAACGTTTAATCTCACATTTACTCAGTAACAAGTTGTAGTGAATACAGGGATTAACTGTGTGGCTGTGACTTTTCTTGTCTAATTGCTGGAAAGAAATGTATTTGTTTGCTCTGGCATTTTTTTTCCCTCCCTCATTGCACCATTTCACACCAGGAGAAGAATGCCGTGTTTGTTTTTTCCACAGCTTTGTTTAAACCCACCCTCCATACCAAGGTGATCAACCCCGGCTCCCATCGTACCAGCTTCGCAACGCACGCCTTTTCTCATCGTGCTGACCTTGTGTCAGTCTCCCTTTTTTTCAGCCTGCACAGGTTGTGAATTATGAACGGCGTAAATAATTCACATCAATATTTAATATAAATTATTAAAGTTTCTGTCAGGTCGCACTGTCGCTGCTTCTGCAAACTTTAAGCAATTTTCGCTGATGAATGACAATTTAAAAACCTACAACTTATAGCAAGACTTTCAGTGATAATGATGTTGAGGGAAACAGCTGGACTTTCTCACAGCACGCCCAGCCGTCACCCTGTAATATAGTATTTATATTATGCGTTTCATACAAGCTCATTTTCAGCCCATTGTACAGCTTTGTGGAATATGTTGTTGTTTTATCAGTCCGGGAACAGATTATATGTATGTGTACCTGATGCTTAAACAGGCTCATGTAAGCTACCAGAACCTAACCTTTTAACCCCTTAAGGACCAGGGCTCTGTAAAGCCAATCAATAATGATTTATTTATTTATTTATTTATAAAGGATTTTACCAGGAAGGATACATTGAGTTTTCTCTCATTTTCAAGTATGTCCTGGGTTCAAGAACATTGAATGGTTACAGTTGTTACAGAAATACAAAAGTAATAAAATGCAAAATCTTAAAAAGAAATGATGTAGATGTTACGTCGTTTGTCATCAAGGGGTTAAGCATAAAGGATTCTGGAAATCGCTACATGATACGAGTCGTATGTTGATGGCAAAGTCTTTCTCTTTCCAATCTTTTATTAAACGAGTTGTTACCGTTACGTGTTTTTTTTTTCTCTTCGCATTTTGGAATACATGTTGTCGCTGTCCCCACGATGCTGCTTATTATATTTTAACCCGTTTTACACCAGCAGGATCTGTTGTGCGTGTGCTGGAATGCATTGCTTGACACTCAGTGAATTGTAATCCAATGTCAGTTTTCACAGTATTACCTGTAGACGTTTTTTATTTTGATTCTTTTGCAGTTTCCTTGCATCAGCAAGTGTGTGAGAAAAACGCAAATTAGAACGCGGGCATTTTTACACACTGGCTACATTCTCCCTGGTGTGTTTGTTCCCCTTCCAGCGCCTTCCAGCAGCAGGGAGCATATAGAAATTGCTAATAAATTTAACAATGGCACAGCGACGCAAGAGCGCGTGGAATCCTGTTTTGTGAAATAAAATAGCACCACACATGGCATTAGCTGCCAAGTAGAAGGGATTTCTGCGCTGCTTGAGACTTTTTGTCCCCTGGAAAAAACACGCCATTGCTGCTCCTTCTATTAACTATCAGGGTTATTCAAAGAGATCTGAATTGCTGGAGAAAGGTAACCGAACAGTGAAATTCAGTGTTCAGTTACCTTTCCTGGCCATTCGGCTATTCAGAGAGCAGGCAGTTCGCCAAATACTGGCGAATTGCCTGCACCTACAGTGCCTGTTCGAGGACAGTGAATCCCCATAGAGAAGCAATGCTTCGGCTATTCAGAGAATAAAACCCAGCAGTGAAAAGTTGCCGAATTGCCCTGCTGTTCGGTGGTTTCATTCGTCAGGTTTATTCAGGCGAATCCCATAGGCTTCAATGTTAAAAATATTCCTGTTTTAATTCATTATCTAATAAACCGTTGATTATAATATTCTGCAGTAAAAAGTCTCTTTTATTTATAGATTTTGTAGGATCTTCTAGGCATTTTTCAGGATTTTTTTGCGAACATCTTTTTTCTAACAGTCCTTTTTAATATCATTCATTGGATCTTCTATGTCAATTTCAGACATTTTCGTTCTGTACTTTCTTTGCAAACAGCGTTTTACTTTTCAAACATTCAAGCGTACTGTTTTTTTTTTTTCCCCCACTTCATTCCTGTGCGGTGTCTGCTTTTTCCGGCGGCTGCTCTGCGCTGTGATCGGCTCCTGCTCGAGTTTCTCCGGCGTGTTCGGCGGGGTTAATCCAGATGTTTTTGCGGGTTTCCTTGTGCCTTCGCCTGGTTTTGCGGTGAGTTTTCGTCAGGTTTGCGGCAGCTTTTCCCTGCATTACGGCGGCCTTGTGGTGCTTGTTGAATACACCGCAGGGTCGCCGAAATGGGATCGCCGAATGGCACCGAATTGAAGGGAACGAAAAGTCACCGAACGTGTGGTGACTTTTCGATTCTTTTTGAATAACCCTGTATGTGAATTTTGCAGAAAGTCCCATGAGCCTAAGAATAAAAGTAATGGAATGTGTCTGAATGTGGCATAGGGTGTGGTGCTACATCAGTGAAATAAAACGTATGAGGTGCATTGTTTCAGTGCAAGAGATTCTACATAATCCTATTACACTTTTTGTTTCTTCTACGTACTGTGCTAATGACAGGCGTTTATGTATGAGTGCAAGAGGACGTTGTACTTTTAATAAACTGTCTGCGGTTCCATCAAGTAATAATTTTAAACATGCTTATTCTCAGATATCAGGTAATACTATCCGTTACTCACTAAACCCTATTAGTGCCAAATACTAAAGTGGGCATCGTGGTAAAAATGGTCCAAAATGAGAGCGCTGACAGTGAGAATTCACTGTTCTGGAGATATGTTTCATATGTAGAAATGAAGACACTGCAAGCTGCTTGTGTGATGAATCATGTTGGATTATAGAACTGCCTCCAGGTCAGAGGTCAGAACAGGAAACAGGAAGTATAAGCATAATCAATACATAACAATATACAGGGTTAGTCAAAGAGATCCGAATTGCTGCCGAAAGGTAACCGAACAGTAAAATTCAGCGTACGGTTACCTTTCCTGGCCATTCGGCTATTCAGAGAGCAGGCAGTTCGCCAAATGCTGGCGAATTGCCTGCACATATGGTGCCTGTTCGAGGGCAGTGAATCCCCATAGAGAAGCAATGCTTTTTCTATTCAGAGAACAAAGACCAGCAGTGAAAAATTGCCGAATTGCCCTGCTGTTCGGTGGTTTCATTCGTCAGGTTTATTCAGGCGAATTCCATTGGCTTCAATGTTAAAAATATTCCTGTTTTAATCCAATATCTAATAAACCATTATAATATTCTGCAGTAAAAAGTATATTTATAGTTGTTTTTGTTTGTTTTTTTATGATCTTTTTAGGCATTTTTCGGGATTTTTATGTGAGAATTTTTTTACCATTTGTTTTTTTTAAATCGTTTTTTCTTTTTTTCTGTAACCGCTTTTTTATTATCATTCATTGGATCTTATATGTAAATTTCAGACATTTTCGTTCTGTAGTTTCTTTGCAAACAGCGTTTCACTTTTCAAACATTCAAGCGTACTGTTTTTCGTGGTTTTTTTTCACTCCATTCGTCTGCTGTGTCGGCTTTTTGCGGCAGCTGCTCTGCGCTGTGATCGGCGGCTGCTCGGGTTTCTCTGGCGTGTTCGGCGGGGTTAATCCAGATGTTTTTGCGGGTTTCGGTGAGCGTTCGGCGGGGTTAATACAGATGTTTTTGCGGGTTTCGGTGAGCGTTCGCCGGGTTTTGCGGTGAGTGTTCGTCGGGTTTGCGGCGCCTTTTCCCTGCATTACAACGGCCCTGTGGTGCTTGCTGAATACACCGCAGGGTTGCCGAAATGGGATCGCCAAATCGCACCGAATTGAAGAGAACGAAAAGTCACCGAACGTGCTGTGACTTTTCGATTCTCTTTGCATAACCCTGTTTGTAACATGAGATAAAAACTGTTAGTATTTTTATTGTAATATGAGAAAATGTCACTCATCTACGTTTATAGTATTTGAATAAAATAGCATGTATTAAATGAAATAAATGCACATTTTCAATATTCAGTAAAATGACTGAATAACTCTTTGGGCACTGTAGTATTAAGTGTAATAACCGTCTGGATATTGGTCTTAGAACATGTGGCGTTAAATCTTATATCTTTCTTTCAAGTGCTGTACGTCTCCTGATATAGTACAGACAGACTCAGCGGTTCACAATTACCGTAAGCCGCAAATAATAGTTGTAGGTTGCAGCTGGTGAAATCATATTCAGACATATAAAGTGAAAAACAAAAAGGCTTTGACATTGATACATACCTCTTCCCTTGGTGCCCCCATTCCCATACAGATGTATGTAGCTATACGCTTCTGCTTATTTAATGTTTTTAATGTCACATTAAATGATGTACAATCGACGGGCAGCATGTGTCATTTGCACCTGGAAATTTACTTTTTGCAGATTTATAGCCAATATTCTAAGGATTATGTGTAACAATACACTTCATTTTAATGATGAGGAATGTTTCAACTTTACCTGTCCACTACCTGATCCCGCAATCGGTCTGCTGCTTGAATTAGCTACTTTTCGTACTTTGCATTGCATGTTTTTTTTTGTTCTGACCTAGGGCACAGCCACTTTACCTCCCTCTGTGTCTTGTAAACTCCTTAGGTATCATTCTGCATCCATTATATCTACCATTTTTCAGCTATTTGCAAAAAAAAAAAATTGCAATAGCTTAACGAGTAGATATTTCCCATTTATTTAACCAAATACGTTGGAGCTTTTGAACTAATTAGGACCCCTAGGAATCTCAGAGTAAAGATCCACCTTATCATGAGAGCATTTCAGTAGCGCAAATGAATGCCCATCTTTTCATCATATACGCTCATTTAGCCTCACTTGTACTCTGCTATTAAATAAGTACCTTCATTTATTCCTAATGTCTGGGAGTGGATTATTTACCAGTCTACTGTGTGCAAGTTTGCTCCAAATTATTCCAAACAATGTACTCCTCTTGTTTTAATGTGTTTGTCAGATTTTTAAAAATTACGGGCACTATTACATTCTCCGCGCAAATTCGTACGCGCAGCGCAATTTTTTTTGCACGCAGCTTTAAACGTTCACGCGTGTAAATTAACGCAGGTATTATGATCCGAGCGCATTTTTTCATCCATCAAAAAATATTGCGCGTAAAAAAGACGAGCAAAAATGCACGCGCATTAAGGTTGCGCGCAGAAATCGGTGGGCGGACTGTTTTTTCACGCGATTCAGCCAATCTGAATTAAGAACCACAATTGTCTCCCGTTAAGTTTTAGCGCCTGTCAAAATCAATCTGTGTATATATGCTGCAGCAATAAGAAAAACACGCACAACCTCTCAATTTTATTGTTTGGGTATGTGTAGAATGTGTAACTCTACTGTGCTGTATTTTTTTTTTTTTTTTTTCGTGCTGGTGTTTTTCGTTTCGGCCAGGACGTTCCGATTTGCAGTTACCACCAGCTTTTCAAAGACGTTAAAATTATGAGCGCAAACGTCGTTCGTAAAAAGATGCACATCGATTGTAATACCATCCGCGTACCAGCGCACGAACGCATTTGCGCTCGCAATGTTAAGTATGGGATGCGCGCACGAACTTGGGTTTGCGCAGGGTCACTCGCGTTAGACGTTAACGCGCACAACGTTCATCGCGAAGGGTTTTGCCCCTTGCGTTAATGCGTTTTTGCGCACGCGCACATTTTTGCGCGAACAGTGTAATAGAGCCCTACGTCTTCGGGAAAGCTAATCCTTCCCTTTGTATTTGATAATGCACATATTTTTTTTTATTTCGATCTTCTGTTGATTTTTTTTTCTTCCATATTAAATCATGTGGTACATCTCCGTGTATTTAATTTGTCATTGTGAATAGTTTTTGTACACAGGTCTCCCATTGTGCATCATTGCAGAGTATGTAGGCTGCTCAGTAGAATAAAATGCAATGACAACAGGGTCTTTAAAAGTCATTGCTTTGGGAAGTGAATGACATCAAATTATATCTTTGTGCAGTATAATTGTTTCGTTTTTTTCCCTCTAAAATACTTTGCAATGGTGCATGAACTATTTATAGATAGATCTATGTGCACATAGACTGAGTTTCCTTTTACCTCCCGTTTACCTTTTTTAATGCTGTGGTCCAGGTATGTGTCATCTCATTCTGCTTCCTCTTAAACAAATTAAATTGTGAATAATTTCCTGCATGCAAAACAAATTAGTTGACATTTGGTGTGTGTGCTGGTTGCAGAAATATTGGCAATCTCACTGCTTAGGTACATTTTCACTGGCATTAAATGACAATTCCAGTCCTTTTTTTTTAGAATTCTGCTCGTACAACCTCAAGTATATTAAAACAAGGATTTCCCAAATTTGCATCCATTCTTATTTTCTACCTGTACGGTGTTCCATTTTTTTTTTAAATGTGAATCAGCGGACCTCTTCTTCCTCGCCTAAAAGCCTTTACTACATTTTACTACCACCAGCTTTGCCCTGTGCCAACCCCCCACATGAGCAATTAAACTAGAATGCTGGCACATAAAAACATTGTTACTTCTGTTGTTCCACCTACTATCAACACACATGCCCATAACACATGTGTTATTTCATATCCCATGAACCTTAAATTTACATAACCTGCAAACGAAATCCCACTGGCGTTCCACATATTAAGGTGCACCTGTCTTGCTCACCTGCTGGCCACCACCATCATCTTTCTCCTATAGGCCAGCTTTTCTGATCTTACTTGCAGATAAACATTGGCATCTCTGATTGGACCTCCGGTTGCTGTGCCAATGCTTTCACCAAGATGTTGCTGTCTATAGGTAAGATGACAGGTGCACCTTTTAACCTCCCTGGCGGTCTATTTATTTTGAAAATACTTGTCTGAAAACGGTCAATTGTGTGTTTTTTATTTTTATTGCCCCACCTAGCGGCATCCCGATGTGTGGCTCTGGGTTAAATTCCTATGTTGGAAGCGGAAACCCCGAGCAACACTCGGGATGTCGCTGGATACATCGCCTCTCCGTGCGCTCCCTCGATGTCCCCAACTGCCTCCTCCGGCGACCTCATTACTTCCTGGTTCCTTCCTCGCGAGAAGGAATCCAGGAAGTAAAACACCGCGATCGCCGGTGGAGACTGCAGAGATCAGCGAGTGAGCGCACGGAGAGGTAATGTATACAGCTCGAGTCTGTCTCGGGGTTACCACTCTCAACGGTGAAATTTAACCCCAAGACACACTCGGGATAACCGTCAGGGAGGTTAAGTTAAAAAATGAATTTAGTATGAAATGTATGTTGACTATATACATTGGAATACAAACAGATTTGTCAACTTTGCTCACTTATCTTGAGTCTTTGTCCGTTCATTTTGAGGTTCCTCAGATTACGATAACCAGCCTGCTTATTTTCAAGGGATACTCTAGGCCAGGCTTGTGAAACTCCGCCTCTCAGATGTTTCTGACTTTCTTGATTACCTGATCAGGTATGGAATTCAAAGAATTCTGGAAATTGTAGGCATCAACATCTGGAGGGCTGTGGGTTTGACGTCCCAGCTCTAGGCACTGTATCCAGATTGTCCTGATACCCCCCCCCCCCTTGTCAGTCTCAGAGAACTAATTTAGACCTCCTTTTACAGGGAATAAGTAGTGTCCTGAAGCTAAGATTATCAGAGTGTTCATCTCAGCTTCAGCGGTAATCAGTACTTCTGGACGCATTGAGAGCCTTTGGATTGTGGAATGCTCGCTTCCAGCGATCCACTGGTCACGTGACATTTGCGGCTTGAGAGGAAGTCACATTATGTCGCTTTCATTGCAGCATCGAGGGAGCCCGTTGCTGGAATAAAGTTGAGTTTTAAAACAGACTATAGGGTCAAAATGAAAAGGGGTGCAGAGGGGGTTAAGTACATGCCAATGAGTGTTTAGGAAGGACTCCAGAATGGCATATCTTTTACACTTTTTTTTTTTCCCTGAAAAGTTCCAGCCACGTTGTATCGCCGGAACGCCCATCGACGAACCTGCAAATGCTAGTGCGACTAGTGAGACAATAAAATAATAGTATTTGAGAAACTTGTTGGGGGAATTTAATGTACAGTCATTGGTATAGCAGTTCATTATCATTATATTTATATTGGAGGCCTGCCAGTTCCATTCTATTATAGTACAGTAAGAGGGTCACTATATTTATGTTGGAAACCTTACCTTTTGGTTAATCCTGCACTTTGGGCTAGTATGATGAAGCAGGAAAGACAATCACCTGGGAAAAGTCTTCCAGGAGAGTCCCTTATTGTGCAACACTCACACTGAATGTGAGTCCTCGTGTGTGTGTATATATATATATGTCGAAATCCCTACAACCAGGTTCCCTAATGTCAAAATCCCGACGGCCAACTTCCAGACAGAACAAGTGCCGGACATACCCTACACAGACCACTACCTGACGGCCAACTTCCAGACATCCAAAATCCCAGTGGCTAACCCTAACTCTACTCCCTAACCATAGCACTAACCCTAACCCCCCTAAACCTAACCCATCTAACCCTAACCCCCTAAACCTAGTCCTAACCCCCTAAATCTAGCCCTAACCCCCTAAACCTAGCTCTAACCCCTAAACCTAGCCCGAACCCTAATCCCCTAAACCTAAACCTAGCCCTAACCCTAACTCCCTAAGGGTTAGGGTGTTAGTATTAGGGTTAGCTGCTGGGATTTTGGATGTCTGGAAGTTGGCCGTGTAGGGAAATTGGTATGTCCGGCACTTGTTCTGTCTGGAAGTTGGCCATTGGGATGTTGGCATTAGGGAACCTGGTTGTAGGGATTTTGTCTGGCAATATATATATATATAAGTTTGGTCATTTACTCTTTCCTCCTAGGCACCATCAGCAGATGCTCCCCATGATGCCTATCTATGTGTTTTTATGGGCCTATGATCTGTTCTCTCTGTTTGTTTACCTTACTTGACCATATGATTCCACTATTAGTATTTACGACACCCCTCCCCCCCTCTCTGCTTGTATACTCTCCAAAGCTTGTTTTTAAATGTAACCTTAGTCCAATAAAAAAAGGTATCACTACATACAGCTATACTCTGGTGATTTTGACATCTGGAATAACACTGTATATATATATATATCACGCATGCACCCACAGTTCTCTATATTCTCGTTTGCATATCTTGATAAAAATCTCAGGATGAAACATGGACATTGATGATATCTTTGTAATTTCTGGTTGTTCGAATAAAGCAGACGTTTTTAACGTCGGGAAGATTCCCGCACCACCTGAGCCATCTACAAAGATAGGGGTGGCAGCAAGGTGTGTGAACTTGTGCTCCATGTATCTGGTATGTGTTTACCATGTATATGTATATATAATGTGTTTTTTTTCCCAAGTTTTTCTTTGTATTCTCCCAGGATCAAATATGAATCAAAATGAAGCAATTCTAGCTTTTGTTTGTAATTTAATGGAGATAAGATTCCAGCATCTTGTAAATTCACATACTTAGCAGATGCCGATAAGTTTGGCAATTATCATTTTCTTTTCTTTTCTTCTGATGTCTTGGCGAACAGTAGTAAAACAGTGTGCGGTAAAAGTGTTTAGAGAGAGAGATAAATAAGTTGAACATTTTTGCAATGCAAAATGGTTGGTGGTATGTGTATTTTTTTATTTTTTTTATTTTTTTTACTGAGCCTTTCTTGGCTTCCTCTAAACTGCTATTGTGAGCCCCAAGCAGATTTTCCCATTGCTAATGTCCTAGAAGTATTAATTCACTTTGAAATGCTAATTAGAGGGCATTATGCAAGAAATGAGATTAAGTGGCAGCGTGAAGCCATTTGCCTGTCAGTAAATTGAGAGTTTTAGCATCAAGAAGAGCTTTGTTTTTTTTTTTGTTTTTTTTTTTTTCCTGAGCGTTTCTCTCAATTTTGCATATAAATAAAATTGATTGAAAGCACTCAGGAAGCTTCCAGAAATGAGCAGGATCTTTCCATCTTTTCTTACAGCTACATTCCTATTTTACTTAATAAAAGTGCAGCCCACAAAGTGATAAGAGCATCGGGTTATATATCAGTTCTAGTTGTGTGCAAACATCTGAACGTGTACTATGCATTTCAATGTCCTTCTTAAGATTCATTTACTTAGGACTGTCAAGTGCAGACATTGTATGGCCTGGTAATAGGAAAGCTATGTTACATATTAATAGATGATTATATCTAATATTGCCATTAATGGCAAGCAAGTATCCAATGCCTATTAGATTTTTTGTATTGTTCATGTTGTCTTTGCTACTACACGCCTACAGATAAAATGTGAGTTTTTTTAAAGACACGGAGTTTCTGCTAGTTATCTTTAAACCTTTTTTGCAGTTACTTCTTCAGCTTTTTTAACCTCCCTGGCGGTCTGATTTTTTTTAAATTTTTGTGTCTAAAAGCGTTTTAATTTTTTTGGAAAGGAAATGTGTTGTTTTATATAGTAAGTCTGTAATAATTAGGAATAACTCACTGAAATCCGTGCAAACAAGAGTCTAGTAAACATACGTAATCAGATAAAGTTTGAAACACGAAATTATAATTTTATTATCCCAAAATTAATGCAAATAAATTCTATTCAATAATATAATCAAACCAAAAACACTGAAATCTTTCAGAAAAAAAGGGTGCAATATAATAGAGGATTTATTCTCAAAGCAGCTTTACAGAAATAAAAAGCGCATAACAATTATTTCTAAAATGTAATAGGGCCTTGGTGGTGCTTGCCCAGCTTCATCAGTTGGATCTGAGCAAGCACCAGTGAAACATGGGACTGTTTACATTTTACTTTTTGCGGTTTACCATTTTACAGTCATTTTTACAGTTTCAAAATAGTTTTTTTCCAGTTTTTAAATTTGCCGCCTGGTCCCGAATGTGTCGTCGTGGAACCAGGAAGCAAGTCGCCGGCTGCCGCGATCACACTGCGGTGACGGCAAGGGAGCGCAGGATGAGGGGAGTATACAGCCCGAGTGTGGCTCGGGGTTACCGATCACGGTAGCGAAATTTAACCCCAAATCACACTCGGGATTACCGCCAAGCAGGTTAAATATTAATGCTTAAGGATTTCTAGCTTAATCTTGCTGGGCCACACTGAGAATCGTATCTATATGGGGCACTATTACACTCTTCGCGCACAATTTTGCGCGTGCGCAAAAACGCATTAACGCGAGGGGCAAAACCCTTTGTGCTGAATGTCGTATTACGACGTTCGCGCACAAAATGCGCATTAACGTCTAACGCGAGTGACCCTACGCGAACCCTTTGCGAGAACAATTTACTTTGCGCGTCCTATACTTAACATTGTGAGCGCAAATACGTTTGTGCGCTGGTACGCGGATGGTATTACAATCTTAGCGCAAAATTTAACAGACAACGTTTGCGCACGTAATTTTAACGTCTTTTAAAAGCTGGTGGTAACAGCAAATCTGAACATCCTGGCCGAAACCAAATACACCAGCCCCAAAAAAACCAATACAGCAAAGTATAGTTACACATACCCAAACAATAAAATTTGAGAGGTGGTGCGTGTTTTTATTATTGCTGCAACATATATGCGCAGATTGCTTTTGACAGGCGCAAAAACTTAACGGGAGACAACCGGCTGGGTGGAGTAGAGGTAACGTCACTGCTCTGCGTGGAGAGAGCCTGTGGAGACATGGGTTCAATTCCGACGAGCAACCTCTCCAGTAAGTGTCCTTGGGCAAGACACCTGACGGTAAAAAATACTTGAAAACAAGAGAAATCTCAATGTATCCTTCATGGTAAAATCCTTTCTCAAAAAAAAATTGTGGTTCTTAATTCTGATTGGTTGAATCACGTAAAAAAACAGTCTGCCCACGTCTTTTTTACGCGCATTATTTTTTGACGGATGAAAAAATGTGCTCGGATTTTAATACCAGTGTTAATTTGTGCGCATTAACGTTTAATGCCGCGTGCAAAATAAATAGCGCTGCGCGTGTGCTTTTGCGCGAAGCAGTTAATAGAGCCCATGGATTGTAAAAGAATATTTTCCTTTTTCCTGCACAAAAGAATTCCAATAGTTATTAAGATAATCACAGACCCTGGTTGGTTTGACATTTTTTTTGCAGGCTTTTCCAGACTGCAAACAGGGGGCAGTGAATATATACACATACTTTCTCAAAAAAAAATAAAAAAAAATTGTATTTTACCAGGAAGGATACATTGAGATTTCTCTTGTTTTCAAGTATGTCCTGGGTGGCGAGTATGTACCATTAGGTGTCTTGCCCAAGGACACTTACTGGAGAGGTGCTCTTGTTGGGATCGAACCCATGACACTGTCCCTGAGCCATTGACAGATCTACCTCCAGACATTGAGCAGTGGTAAATCCTGACATGAGGTTATGTGGCATATGGGTCTAATACCCACCAGTTAACAAATAATCTTACACCCTGCTGTATTGTCATTTATTCATCAGGGGTACAGCTCCTCCCACAAATCTGCATGTCGGCCTAACATGACATAATAAAAAGTGTCATCTACGCTTATCCCTATAGCTCCATGCAAAACAAAACACAGAGGTTTTGGTTTACTTGAATGGCCCTTTAAAGTGTAAGCTCACCTGCCACGTCACGTCACCTCTGGTCAGGTGAGTCCTAACTCCATTAAACCAAGAGCTGCTTTTCTAAGCAACCTCATATTCTCATGCTGCTTTTCAGCTAAGAGACAAACGGTGGGTTGTCTTTATACCCTCACCAGAAACATTTCCACTGTGGGATTCAAAACAAAAACACGGAAAGTGACAGCAGCAAAAATGACCTGGCTGGGGATACGACAATATATATATATATATATATATATATATAATATATTTTAACCTGACATGATATCTGACCACCCTGCTGGGATGCTATCCTCTGTCAGGGTACAATGTGCTATGAAATGATTTACTGCACAGTGGCCACATACATATGCTTGTAATGTTAATTCTTCTCTAGTGTACCCAATACTAGGGTAGCATTACAGGGTGGGAAAATGTGACCATCCAATTAAAATAAACTTGCTTATTGGATGTGATTAACAATTTGTAGAGGGAATTGATGAGGTATATTAATTTAACAAGCAACTGATAGAACTAATGATCTCAATAGTTTTTGGGGCCTACAGAAACTAAGAAATACTTTTCACTTTTTTATTATCTGCACCTGTTGGTAAATGGAGATGTACATTAGATTTATCACTGAAAAAGTGATGGACCACTAACCAATTACATTCTTTGAGTCTTCCATGAAGACCATATGAACCACAAGCTCTTTCATCCCCATGGTAAAGTAAGGTAACCTTCTAGTTCTGCTGCTAACCAGAAGCTGTCATAATGTAACTGTACTATGTGTATGTGGAACTTAATTGATGAAGGGGTTAACCATTGCCGTGGCTAATAATTCAGAGTGAAATGATCCAAAAGGGGATTGTTAAAACAGCATCGGAGAGCAACAAGACATAGTGCTTCATTTAAAAGGAAGAGCGTGATAGACTGATCATAAATTTCCCATGTTTTCCATGAACAAATAGAAGTGAAAGCCGGATGTCATTTATGTCAAGTGTCCATTAACACTTAGCATATTACGGACTGGTGTCATCAGGGCTGAAAAATGTCTTTCTGGTACTCATTTTGCATTACGTTGTCAGTTTCCCAAAAATTGTCTCAATTTCCTTGATGCCAAAGTGTTTTGAGAATTAACCATCAACCTACTGTAGATGGATACATACAGGTATCTACACATAATGGCCCCTATTCCATTCTTCGCGCAAATTTGTTAGTGCAGCGCAAATTTTTTTGCGTGCATCGTCCGGCGTTATCGCACGAAACTTAACGGAGTATTCCGTCCGAAAATTAACGTTTGTAAAAAACGCGCAAAACGAAGAGTAATACGCGTGCGGTAACATAGCGCACGTAAATCAGTGTGCGGACTGTTTTTTTTTCGCAGGATTCATCCAATCCGAATTAAGAACCTTAATTGACTCACTCAAGTTTTTGCGCCTGTCAAAGTAAATCTGAGTATACATGCTGCAGCAATAATAAAAACACGCACAAATTCACAATTTTATTGTTTGGGTATGTGTAGAATGTGTAACTATACTGTGTTGTATTTTTTTTTCGTGCTGGTGTTTTTCGTTTCGGCCAGGACGTTCAGATTTGTAGTTAACACCAGCTTTTCAAAGACGTTGTAATACGACGTTCTTTGCAAAGGGTTTTGCCCCTCGCGCAAATGCGCATTTGCGCACACAAAACACAATGCGCGAAGAATGTAATAGGGGTGTATATATATATATATATATCCCTAATTATTAAACTCTGAAGTCACTCCCCACATTCCCTTTAATTTTGATGTGCCACCTTGTCAGTATAAATATATATAATATTTTTGTGTTTTTATAAATAAATGTTTAAGGGATTCTAGTGATTTTTGAAAAAAATCCAGGGTTTCTTTTTAGCACTCCTACCTTTTAACTGACAATTTCTTCTTGTATTATTAAAAAGTCCACCAATCCCAATGTCCATTGCAGTATTAGCACAAAGGTGCCTATCTGTGACTTTATATTACATAAGGAATTACGATTGCTAGTGCATGGACTGGTCCACGAGCTCTGTTCTTGGTTGGTGTTCATACTTTGAGAAGGACGCCTCATGTGTTTTATACCTCAAGATGTTTTTCAGCTACATCTCTCATGATTCTCAGTCACTTATTTAGTAGGCGGAGGACCATGGGAGATGTCCTCCAGTTGTTTTGGAAGTACCAAGGTTGCCATCCCCTGTTTTAGAGATTATTATGGTGGTTTGGCGTGTTGTTTGGAGTTGTTCTGTCCCTCCAGTCTCAAAAAGTTGGACAATAAGGCCGGGGTCAGACGAGCGCACTAAGTGCGCCCGTACTGACGTGCCTCCTGGTGTCCGTTGCAGCGTTGTGACACTTTGACGGGGCTGGCCACACGCTGTAGCACGCGCATGGATTGCATGCGCTACATCTGGCGGGCTGCAGACATGCTGAAAGCCTCTCTGTCAAAACGCTACGAGCTGCATTCGACGGGGCTGCAAAGCGCGATCCTCCATAGGAGCACGAACTGCACTCAGTGAGGCGGCCACACGGGCGTCAGAGTGGAAGGAACGTCCACTCTCACAGACGTTCCTTCTGCTAAGTGGAGTCTTCTATGGCGCACATAGCAGATTTATAATTCACTTTACATTAGTTAATTCTACTTAGGTTGGACAATGTTTGTTGTTTTTTTTTTCGCGTTGCGGTATTCTGCGTGTTACAAATAGGTATCTGGTGAGATACTTAGTACAGGAGGGGTGGGGTCACGCCAATTCCCCGATGGGGCGACTGCAACCACAAATGTACCCAGCCCAGCAACATGTATAAAACAGAACAAGGAGAAAATGTCATCTGCGCTTATCCCATTATATCTGGTGAGATACTGCCTAAATCTTGTAGAGGTGAGTGAGAAAATAACCATTTTATAAAACGTAAAAAGAGACTCCTAGGAATGAGTATACAGAGGTGATGATGATTGATTTCTGAGGAACTTGGCTTTTAGAAAGGTGGGTGGTTGCGAAGAATAAACAAGTAATATGTATATGAGCAATGGACATATATCCGAGAGCATTTAAGAAAGCAATTATCATAGAATTGTGGATAAAACGTATAAACTGATGTAAAATGTAGATTTCATCACATCTTCAGGTCTCTTGATTTTCCTTTTCCGTAAGCTGTGCTTCTCCTCTGTGTCTACTGGTAAAGTGCAGCATTGGATCTGAGTTTCCCAGTCAAAACGCGCAATGATTTCTTTTTGACCTCCCGGACGTATATTTCTTACCATTCCTGAGTAAATTACCCCTCCATAAAAAGTACAGGCAGCGATTGTACAGAGGCTAACATGATCCATAGCAGTAATGCGTGAGTTTTATGGCATTTTATGCTGAAGTTTTCTCAAAAATTATAGCACAATCCTGTCACTATAAAACCAGATGATAGGTAATAACAGGCAGGGGGAGGATTTCAACATTTTCCCCCTGTTGTTGCTCCTGAAGGAATTGATTGTTTTTATTTTTTTTTCACCCAACTGTAGCAATCCTTGACAAATAAACTATTGAAAATCCTTTGAACAATGGTGTTGTTAAATAATTGTACATCATTTGTAAGCTGTGTTGTGTTTTGGTGACGTTATTTTGCAGCGTGGATTCTTGACATCAGAGAAGGATGTTAAGTAAAATTAAACGTCATTCATCGTTATGGGCTGGCCAAATTAAAAAAAACACAAATCCGTGGTATCACTCTTTAATCACACACACACACACACTTACTTTTTCTAATGGCGATGTATATTATAAACTGATATAAGCAAATATGACTAGATTCACTAAAGCTTCCTTCTAGATCTGAGCTGTGAGATCACATAGGGATCAACCTTGAAAAGTTAAAGTCACCAAGGGCTGTATTCCCTAAGGGTTGCACCTTTAAAAAAATGTGACCCTTAGGGTATCCATCCCTTTGGTGATTTTAATTTTATAAAGCTTATATCCACAAGAGATCCAACAGATCATTTCTAGATCTAGCAGGGAGTCTTAATGAATCTAGCCCACTGTTAAGATGCTCCGGTATATTAACCCGTGAAGGACAAATGACGTGACGTTTACGTCATAAATGCAGGGCTCAAAATTTCCACTCGCCTACTAGCATTTGCGAGTGGAAATTAAGTGAGGGCGAGTGGAAATGCACATCCATGGAGCACAATAAATTATTTTGTGCTGCGTATTCCAGCAGTGCCAGCGTGCAGCCCCCCTTTCCTCGCTCTGCTCACACTGGGGTCTGATGACTGGGTATACATGTATCTGGGGTCTGATGTCTGGGTATTAATCTTATTTTTGTAACTTTTTATTCCAAGTAAAACCTTTTACCAGTGTAATTTCATAAGATAATTTAAGGGTGTGTGTTTAGGGGCAGAGTTAAGGGCTGGGTATGGATTAGGTGGAGCAACTGGTGGCACTGGCGAGTAACTCTTATGGCCTGGTGAGTAGCTTGGGACTTGAAATTTTGAGCCCTGTACACTTGTATCCCTCAGTATTGCAATCTTTGAGCTTGGATTCCAATATTGTTGAATGGATTAGGCAGTGGCTGAGTGACAGGCAACAGAGGGTTGTGGTAAATGGAGTTTATTCGGCGCAAGGTCTTGTTACCAGTGGGGTACCTCAGGGGTCAGTACTTGGACCCATTCTCTTTATTATTTTTATTAGTGATATTGCAGAAGGTATTAATGGAAAAGTATGTCTTTTTGCTGATGACACAAAGATTTGCAACA
Source organism: Leptobrachium leishanense (assembly GCA_009667805.1). NCBI lineage: Eukaryota > Metazoa > Chordata > Amphibia > Anura > Megophryidae > Leptobrachium > Leptobrachium leishanense. The sequence goes on along the minus strand of CM019071.1, from coordinate 116,313,500 downwards.
GGGTTGACGTTCCTGGAGGGATCAGCCAAATGACAAATGATTTAGGTAAACTAAAAAAATGGTCGGAGCTGTGGCAATTGAGTTTTAATGTGGATAAGTGCAAGATAATCCACCTGGGACGTAAAAACCCAAGGGCTGAATATAGAATATTTGATACAGTCCTAACCTCAACATCTGAGGAAAGGGATTTAGGGGTTATTATTTCAGAGGATCTAAGGGTAAGTAGTCAATGTAATAGAGCAGCAGGAAATGCTGGCAGAATGATTGGTTGTGTAGGGAGAGGTATTAGCAGTAGGAAAAGGGAAGTGCTCATGCCACTGTACAGAGCACTGGTGAGACCTCACTTGGAGTACTGTGTGCAGTACTGGAGACCGTATCTCCAGAAGGATATAGACATCTTAGAGAGAGTTCAGAGAAGGGCTACTAAAATGGTGTACGGCTTGAAGGAGAAAAGTTACCAGGAAAGGCTTAATGATCTTAACATGTACAGCTTGGAAAAAAGTCGAGACAGAGGAGATATGATAGAAACATTTAAATACGTAAAGGGAATCCACAAGGTAGAGGAAGGGAGTATATTTAAAAGGAAACAAAGTAGCAAAACAAGAGGACATAGTCTTAGATTAGAGGGGCAAAGGTTTAAAAGTAACATCAGGAAGCATTATTTTACTGAGCGGGTGGTGGATACATGGAACAGCCTTCCAGTAGAAGTGGTAGAGGCCAAAACAGTAATTGAATTTAAGCAGGCATGGGATAGTCATAAGGCTATCCTAAACAAAAGATAAATCCAGGTAAAGTATCCATGTAATTGGGCAGACTAGATGGGCCGAAAGGTTCTTATCTGCCGACATTTTTCTATGTTTCTATGTATTTTGGTACATGGTGTTAAGTGTTTGCTATGCAGGATTATTAGGGAAAAACCAAACTCTGTCATATGTACCTGACATCCAAAATACGAGATTTATAGCTCAGACCACTGCCTGTGACTACACACAATAAATTAATTCAAAATCCTTTGTGTCCTTCCAGTTGAGACTTGTGCTATATATACACTATATACACTATACTGTGTATACCCACAACTTCACATGTGATAACAGCGTTAACAAGCCAGCAGTAATGATTTACCCAAAACCCAAAAGAATTTACTCAAGAAACTGCTAGTTATTTACTTATGGAAGCCAATGTCTTTAAATAAGACTGCTTAAAATTGTGTCTTTCAGCTGGTTCTCTTTGAAAAAACAATCTAAAGCATATTGAAAATAATAATCGTCTCTCTCCGGGCAATGGATTGCGGAACACGTCTATTACTGACTAGTAAAAATAAGCTTTTGTAAAAGTGTTTTAGTAATAAATCCCGCTAATCTAGATGATAAAGAAGACATTACGAGCTTGAATATAGATTATTATTAATCTCCATATCATTTTTTGTTAGAATTTTTTCACCAAAATAATAAGAAAACCCTGTGACATTGGTTCATCTGAGTCCAGGGAAAGGCTGCCAGTTTACCAGCAGTCCGCCACTCTGAGTCTGCATTTAACTGGAAATTTGTCTTCTGCAGCTTAATGAAATCTGCGAAGATCCAAACAACCTGACTTCTTTTTTTGCAAATTGATTGCAGAGACCCTGCCAGCTCAGTTTTGCATGACAAAATAGCTTGTTTTTTTTTCTGCTTTTGACTCTTCTGCATTCCTGGGTAGGTATGGCAAGGATGCTAGTTTTTATTTACATGTTGCCAAGCTAAATAGTACTTCCTGACATCTCAATAATTAAGGTTTTATATACAAGGAGTCAGAGTCGTAAAGCTTTTCCAACTTTGATTTGCAGTCATGCACAACCTTGAATGAGTTAGTGTTTCGATGTTTTCCTGTAAAAGAACAGGAGCGCTTCATTTTGCCTTTCATTAATGTTTTTTTATAACGATTGCAAGCCGTTTGGCACCGGAGTTTCATTTTTCAGTTGAATTAAAATTTATATTCTTGAAAAAAAAACAACATGAATGAATATTTATTAATCAACATCTGCATCTTTGTTTTGTCATTGTTGTCTTTGGATGAATTTATTGTTTTGTGTTTAATAATTAATTTGTGATTAATAATAATAGCAATCCATCAATAATAATAATAAAAACCAATGACATTCACGTGAATATTATATTATTGCAGTTCAATGAATGTACATTATTTATTGGTAGATTGTGGGAGTTTAGGATCACTGGTGACAGTTCTATCTCGGTCATAAATCAAACTTCAGGGTGTGTTACTTGTAACCTCTTTTATGAGGATTGGTAAACCATCACTATATTTGGATTTTAAGGTTCTAATGTTTTCAACTTGTCCCCACATGAGACCTTTTTAAATCACCTGTCCCTTAGTTCAGGGCTCAAAACTTCAAGTCCTAAGCTACTAGCCAGGCCTTAAGAATTACTTGCCACTAGTTGCCCCACCTAACCCTATCCTGCCCTGCCTGCATCTGCAATCCCACTCGCCCTCATGTAATTTCCACTCGCCAAATGCTAGTAGGATAGTGGAAATTTTGAGGCCTGCTTAGTTCATGGGAAAAACACTTGTCATGTTTCCTAAAAACAAGGAAGTACATACATATAATCTTAATTGATGCTTTGGAACTAATAAAACCAGATTACTGCTGAAATTGTAAACCTATAAAAAGAAGCTGGTATGATACAGGTAAGACATTTTATGCAATTTAACCTCTTCACTAACAAGAGGTTTTGTTAAAAAAATATATTATCGTAACATAAATTTGAAACACGGGATGCGTAGTTAACAAATAGGGTAAAGTCATCATTTCGCATTTAGGTCGTTATTCTGAGATAGAATAATGTAAATTTGCTCATTTTTAATCTCTCAGACATTCTTCATAGAATTTTGCGGAGCTGAAAGGTTCTGAACTCTAGATGGTGCCCCTTATTTTGCACAGTTTCAAATTGGATCTTTTTTTATTACCATACAGGCATAAATGGCCATTGTGTGAAATACAGTAAATGTGATAAAGATCGATAATAAAACGGTCCGATCTCCTGTTTCTGGGACTTTGTAGTGATCTTAATGAGATTATTAGCAATGCAGCATCCAGAAAATACCAATAGAATATAAAATTTAGAGATGTGCATTCGTTTCGGAAATATTCGGAATTTGGAACGAAATTTGATAATTCGTATTCGGAAGTACTTCCGAATAACGAATCAATACGATACGAATTCGAAACGGTATATAACGAATTTATTTCATTTTACACTGTGTCATCATCATAAAAGAAAAATTTGAATAAACTAATAACTGATATCAACTATCGAATTTGAAATTAACTATCAAATTGATATCAACTATCGAATTGATCTTAACTTACAATACAAGTCATAGTCAGCAAAGGACTTTATGAAACAAATTCATTTTGTTTCACTGTTTAATTTGACTCAAATTCTAAATCTGTGACAGAGCTTAAAATTTAACCCTAGCTTTTTGTTTAAGAGCAAAATTTGATTAATTGGGGTTTTATCTATTGATCCAAAATTCGAATTGATATCAACTATGGAATTGATATATGAAATTCGAATTGATTCGAAATTTCAAATTGAAACAAAACGAAATACGAAACGAAATTAGTTCCGAAATTCCGAAAACGAAATGATTTAAAAACGTAACGAAACAAATTTTTCAGCCATGCACATCCCTAATAAAATTAAATATCTGTATGTGCCTGCATAATGCCTGTATATGAAATTACAGTCATGCCTTCTATCTGTACTGTCCAGGGATTTTCAGCAAGTATAACCCCCTCCCCCGAATCTTATCCCTGTATAGTAGCGAGTTGCATTAAAGCTCTCCCTGTATTGTACCCTCTCCCTGACTGTTGTGATGCAGCTAAAGCTTTTGTTACAATGCATGTGGGGCTGCTCCTTGTAGCCTCAACAGTAATACAGGATGACAAGTGTGTGATCTCAAAGAGAATTGTGTTTCCTCCCATGGCGCACACCAAGCCTGCATTAAAAAGGTTTACAATAGTGGTATATGTATTAATTATTATTTTTTTTTTTGCTTTTGATTGTATTACATTTCAAAATAGAGTATACATGTTTTTGGTAGGAAATGGGTTAATTACTGTTTCCAAGGTATCATGATGCTCCATAAAGCTGGTGTCAGACGAGCATTTTTAAGAGCATCGTGAGCGTGGACGTTCCTTTCACTCTGACGCCCATCTGGCCGCCTCGCTGCACTCAGCGCTGCAAGGCTCAATCCTCCTATGGAGGATCGCGTTTTGTAGCCCCGTCGAACGAGCGTTGTAGTGCTTCCACGGGGATGCTTGCAGCACGGCTGCTGTCGCGCACCCAATTTGTGCGTGCGCAACAGTGTGTGGTTGGCCCCGTCGCAGCTTGACAACGCTACGACTGACGCTGGGAGGCACGCCAGTACAGGCGCACATAGTGCGCTCGTCTGACAGCAATCTTAGGAAACCACTCCTTTTGCATGCAGCTTTGAAGAGTCAGTTGCTAGCTAAGACTGATGTTTGAAATTCATATTAGTTTGTCTCTATAAGTTACTTCTATTGGATGTCATTTTTATACCAATGCTATCAGAATGGATAGCAAGTTCTTCACGAGTTGGACTTTGTAGCTCAGTCCCCTTTTATGGTAAACAAGTCCTGGACAGGGTCACTAGAGCCTAAATGAAATCTTTGAATTATTTATGTACATATACTAATAATATACCTTGTAAGTGTTTTTAGCTTTTAAAATAAACCTATAAAAGAAGATTACCCTTTCTATTTGTCAATTATGTTTGTCACCGTAGATGTTCATGTCGACAGTAAAGGCTTTATGCTGAGAAACGAGTGGCAACACAGAGCAGGATAATTATTTAAATAGGATGTTTTCCTGTTATCCAATCCAGTCCACCCAGTACTAGCCATGGACTGGCATAAAGCCAGCTTGTCAGGGCCATTGGAAGAGGACAGGCAGTTGGAAGGGCTGGGCGTGAGCAGTTGGATCAGTTTGTGATGGGATTAAGGTATGTATACTAAAGTAAGGGCCCTATTACAATCTTCACTCCAGAGCACCTCTCCAGCCCTGGGCAAGACACCTAACGGTACTTACTTGCCTACCACACAAAGGGCCCTATTACAATCTTCGCGCATACGTTTGCGCGGCGCAAAAACGCATTAACGCGAGGGGCAAAACCCTTTGCGCTAAGCGTCGTATTACAATGTCAGTGCAACAAACGCACGTAATCGTCTACCGCGGGTGAACCTGCGTGAACTTACCGTACTGCGCGCGTCCTACTTAACATCGTGAGTGCAAATGCGTTTGTGCGCTGGTACGTGGATGGTATTACAATCTATGCGCAGTTTTTAACGTACAGCGTTTGCGCGCATAATTTTAACGACTCCTAAAAGTTGGTGTTAATGGCAAATCTGAACGTCCTGGCCGAAACGAAATACACCAGCCTGAAAAAAAATACGCAGCAACGTATAGTTACACATTCTACACATACCCAAACAATAAAATTGAGAAGTTGTGCGTGTTTTTATTATTGCTGCAGCATATATGCGCAGATTGACTTTGACAGGCGCAAAAACTTAACAGGAGATAATCGTGGTTCTTAATTCTGATTGGCTGAATCGCGTGAAAAAACAGTCCGCACACCTATTTCTGCGCGCAGCGTTAATGCGCGTGCGTTTTTGTGCGTCTTTTTTACGCGCGTTATTTTTTTGACGGATGAAATAATGCGCGGGGATTGTAATACCAGCGTTAATTTACGTGCGTTAACGTTTAACACTTCGCTCAAAAATTCACGCGTTTACCGTGCGTTTTTGCGTGAAGAATGTAATGGGGCCCTAAATTGGTAGAACATTACAATTAGCTTAATGAAATCTTTCAGCAAAAGTAAATAAATGATCACAAAATACTACAGGCTGACGTTATATAAGGGTGAGCTCAGCAGCAGCAATTCTACCTTTATGAATTAATGGTATGGATGATCAAAATAACATGATTCATTCCCCTGGTATATCAACGGATTATTATTAATTTTTTTTTTTTTTTAGATGGGGTACTTGTATTTCATCAACATCAAAACCATCATTAACGTTTACTGGAATTAAAACGAGCTGAAATAGACACCTGATAGTTCAATTTTAAAGAGACAGAATGATGAGCGGCGTGAAGGAACCTTTATTAAAAATCATTAAAACTCACAATTATGCTTCAAATGCCCATGGAGTCTGTAGCATAATAAGTAAAAGAATATGTTTATTAATTTGAATGCAATTAAACAAATGATGAGCCCATTGGCTGTAAGTAGGCTAATTGCTTTTGCTTCCAATAAAAGCTGGCAATTCCTCTGCTGTTTGTACACAATGCATTGGGTGCTGCCTATGTGTACTCAGAGTATTGGGATTTTTTTTTTCCCTAAGATTTTGCTGAGGTCATGTTTATAAACAGGAAAAAAAATATAAACATATCAGTGGAAATATACATTACTTAAAGAATATTTTATTGCAAATAAAAAGGAAAATGAGCAAGCAATGAAGACAGTAATAATGTAACAGGTTGGCCTTATACATTCCTCCCAGTGTCTCTTTAATTGTGCCACAATCCTGCTGACCTTTTTTTCTGTTTCCATATGTCCCTCCTTAAGTGGGCCACAAATATTTGTTGTGTATTGGCATATAACAGGATTGCAAAGCCATAAAACACATACAGTTGTGTTCAAAATTATTCAACCCCCACTGAAATTGAGTGTTTTGGCCAGTTTGACTTTGATTTTGATCATTCAGTCATCTTGCTTACAATTAAATCAAAGAGGCACGTGTAGGTCAGACAAATATAACATAACATTTATAATGAAATAACCACAAATGTCTTTTCTGTGCTCACATCATTATCAGTTTTATTCAACCCCCAAGTGACATTCAATCTTAGTACAACATCCTTTTACAGTTATAAGTACTAACAGCTTTTAAACGTGAAGCATAGCTTGACACAAGTGTCTTGCAGCGATCTACGGGTATCTTCGCCCATTCGTCATGGGCAAAAGCCTCCAGTTCAGTCACATTCTTAGGCTTGCGCACTGCAACTGCTTTCTTTAAATCCCACCAGAGGTTCTCAATCGGATTTAAGTCAGGTGACTGCGATGGCCACTCCAAAATGTTCCAGCCTTTAATCTGCAACCATGCTCTAGTGGACTTGGAGGTATGCTTGGGATCATTGTCCTGTTGAAAGGTCCAACGTCTCCCAAGCCTCAGGTTTGTGACGGACTGCATCACATTGTCATCCAATATCTCCTGGTACTGAAGAGAATTCATGGTACCTTGCACACGCTGAAGCTTCCCTGTACCTGCAGAAGCAAAACAGCCCCAAAGCATGATTGACCCCCCCGCCATGCTTCACAGTAGGCAAGGTGTTCTTTTCTTCATAGGCCTTGTTCTTCCTCCTCCAAACATAGCGTTGATCCATGGGCCCAAATAGTTCTAATTTTGTTTCATCAGTCCACAGAACACTATCCCAAAACTTCTGTGGTTTGTCCACATGACTTTTGGCATACTGCAGTCGACTCTTCTTCTTCTTTGGAGACAGCAAGGGGGTGCGCCTGGGAGTTCTGGCATGGAGGCCTTCATTACGCAGTGTGCGCCGTATTGTCTGAGCTGAAACTTCAGTACCCACATCTGACAAATCTTTTCTCAGTTCCTCAGCAGTCACATGGGGACTTTTCTCCACTCTACGCTTCAGGTAGCGCACAGCAGTCGAAGTCAGCATCTTCTTTCTGCCACGACCAGGTAGCGTTTCAACAGTGCCCTTTGCCTTGAATTTGCAAATGATGCTTCCTATGGTCTCTCTTGTATGTTTAACATCTTTGCAATCTTCTTATAACCATTGCCCTTCCTGTGAAGAGTAATCGCCTCTTCTCTTGTCTTCCAGAACCATTCTCTTGACTTCACCATGTTTGTAACCACACCAGTAAATGTCTAGAAGGAGCTGAGTATCACAGTCATTTTAAAGCTGCCTAATTGGTGCTTATTATGCTTTATTGCTGCTCCGTGACATCCACAGGTGTTTTCAATACCTGATTGAAAACACTTGAATGAACCTCTGTTCTTCATAGTGGTAGTCTTTAAGGGGTTGAATAATTGTGTCAATGAAGAATTCACAAAAGAAACATTTACTACTGTATTACAAAACCAATTGATGTCATTTTAGTTGCATATGGTTCTTTAAAAAGTCCTTGTAGGATTTCATTCTGAATACAATTACAAATGTACACTAAATTCCCTAAAACCCTTTACAGCATTGGGGGTTGAATAATTTTGAACACAACTGTAGGTCTTGGCCTCTTAGCTGTTAGAAATCAGTTTGTGTAAATTAAATCCTCTCGTATAGTTCCCAAAATAGGGCTTTATTACATTCTTCGCGCAAATTTGCCGCCTGGTCCCACCCCCTTGCGCCGTGTGGCTCGCGGGGAGCGGAACCAGGAAGCAAGTCGCCGGCCGCCGCAATCACACTGCGGTGACTGCGGGGGACGGCGAGGGAGCGCAGGTTGAGGTGAGTATACAGCCCCAGTGTGGCTCGGGGTTACCGATCGCGGAAGCGAAATTTAACCCCCGAGTCACACTCGGGAATACCGCCAAGCAGGTTAAATATTAACGCTTAAGGATTTCTAGCTTAATCTTGCTGGGCCACACTGAGAATCGTATCTATATGGGGCACTATTACACTCTTCGCGCACAATTTTGCGCGTGCGCAAAAACGCATTAATGCAAGGGCAAAACCCTTTTGTGCTGAACGTCGTATTACAATGTCCGCGCAAAAAATGTGCGTTTAATGTCTACTGCGGGTGAACCTGCGCGAACGTACTGTACTGCGCGCATCGTATACTTAACATTGTGAGCGCAAATGCGTTTGTGTGCCGGTACGCGGATGGTATTCTAATCTATGTGCAAAATGTAACTCATAGCGTTTGCGCACATAATTGTAACGTCTTTGAAAAGCTGGTGGTAACGGCAAATCTGAACGTCCTGGCCGAACCCAAATACACCAGCCCAAAAAATAAATACAGCAAAGTATAGTTACACATTCTACACATACCCAAACAATAAAATGGAGAAGTCGTGCGTGTTTTTTGTTTTGATGCAGCATACTGTATATGCGCAGATTAACTTTGACAGGCGCAAAAACTTAACGGGAGATAAATGTGGTTCTTAATTCTGATTGGCTGAATCGCGTGAAAAAACAGTCCGCACGCCGATTTCTGCGCGCAACGTTAATGCGCGCGCTTTTTTCCACACGTTTCTTTTTGACGGATGAAATAACGAGCGGGGATTGTAATACCAGCGTTAATTTACGCACGTTAACGTTTAATGCTTCGCGCAAAAATTCACGCGTTTACCGTGCATTTTTGCGTGAAGAATGTAATAGAGCCCATAATGGTTTTATGTACGTAAATGGCTTTGATAGACCACAAAGTCATCTAAAAACGTCCAGACTAACCTTGTCTCAGGCCATGCATTCCATGATGATCCCAAAGATGCAACTGTCCACCTTTGGCCACTTGTAATTTTGGGAGATATGCATATAGGAATTATAGATAAGTAACTGCGATCTCAAGGACATTGCAAGGATATGTCTTTTGAGCAACATCTAATGTGTGTATTACATTCTTTAACCAGTGTCGTTTACCCATACGTGCTACCCACCAGTAATAATAGTGTAGATCACGCTCCTGCCGGTATGTCACCCCAGAGGTGGCTGCATGCTGACCTGTGAGAAATAATTGTAAGAACGTGGTGGCGCTGATAGATATTTTTACAGATTGCCTGTCCTTACTGGAGCTTTGCAGCAGGAAAGCTACTTGTCTTGTTCACAAAGTGCTAGTGTTCCTGCTCTTATCCTCAGCATCAATATAACCCATTCTGTCAGGAGCCTGCCTGTGGTCAGCACTAATGTAAATATTTGTAGGATGAGTGTGTTCCACAGACTTCAGTCAAATGGTGTAAATCTGCTCTAAACAGCTTAGGAACCATACGCTGAGGAAACAGAATCCCATTCATCCATCCAGGAAACAATGGTCTGTAGCCTCTTTGTTGTCTAAGTGGCCGTGCTGGGACTTACTCAGCCACCAGATCCAGGCCGACTGCCATAGACTGGTGACATCCACTGCCAACGGATATTTCCTCGGCACCTGTGCCAGGAAGAGGGCAGTAATCATGCCCCAGGCAATTTGTCATTCAAGTATGGATGAAGCATTGGTTTGAAAGTGTAACCTGAGAAGGATAAAAGAAATGGAGGCATTCATACCTGATAATATATTTAAACCAAAATTAATAAAGCATTAGTAATAATAGTAACAGATTTTTATAATTAAATATTATCATATTTACCATGGTACATCTGGGGGCCATTCTAACACCCTAGCTTGACATTTATAATTCTTTAGCTTTTTGAGTAGTCCCTGTAATCTTTGGGTATTTCCAAGCATGTCCTGGGGCTTTGATATCATATGCAGAAGTAGGTGTTATGAGCGTTCGCATTATATCTTCATCCAGAATACGTTGGCGGGCTGTGCTAGCAAAATCTTATTGTTATCTGCATTTCATCAAAAGTCAGAGTTTATGGTAATTGTTTTAGAAAATGCCTATTAGAAGGGTCATAGATAAATATTTTTTTCCTTTTTTTAGCATGATCAGTATATACCGTTTGACATAGCTGAGTTTTGGCCTATCCTGGTTGTCATAGCCTGACATGGACTTGGCATACAGCCTAACATAGGATTAGGGATGGGCTGCCTGTTCGAATCAGTTCGAAGTTCGATTCAAACATTGGCTGTTCGAAGAAAAAAAATAAATAAAAAAAAATGCTTAAAAGATCCTAAACAAATTCTAAAAAATAAAGAGACTCTTTACTGCAGAATATAATAATAAATTGTTTATTAGATATTGAATTAAAATGGGAATGTTTCCCACTCGTTGTTGGTCAATCATTTCCCACTCGCTGTTGGTCAAACATTTCCCACTCGCTGTTGGTCAAACATTTCCCACTCGCTGTTGGTCAAACATTTCCCACTTGCTGTTGGTCAAACATTTCCCACTCATTGTTGGTCAAACATTTCCCACTCGCTGTTGGTCAAACATTTCCCACTCGCTGTTGGTCAAACATTTCCCACTCGCTGTTGGTCAAACATTTCCCACTTGCTGTTGGTCAAACATTTCCCACCTGTTGGTGATAAAACATTTCCCATGGCTTCAAATTGAGTTTAAAGATGCGCAAAAGCGGTAAAAATGAGCTCAGCGCACAGCGTTGAAATGGTGCAGCACTCAGCAGTAAAAGGGTTAAAACCCCTTTTTTAAACTTTTTTTTTCGTTGTTTCCTGTACCCAGGGCAGTACCTGGACCCCCATACACCTTTTATGGCCAATATCTTGCATATATGCCCTCTTGGAGGGGACCTTAATTTTCGAACGTTCGAGCCCCAATGACTTGATTGGTGTTCGCATTGTGTTTGAGTTCGCGGTCGAACTTCTTCGGGTGTTCGAGTTCGAATGCGAACTGAACACAGGGGTGTTCCGCCCATCACTACATAGGATGTGGTTTGGTTCCTTGAGGGTTGAACCTTTATGACACTGTTTCCCAAACCTGTACTCGGGACCCTCTAACAGGTCAGAATTTACAGATCACCTTGGGGAAATACAGAATGAATTCTGCAATCACTTGGCAGCAAATCATATCACCTGTGCTGTGCTTCAGATATCTGCAAACCTGACCTGTCAGCGGGTCCTGAGAACAGATTTGGTTTTTCAGGAGTGGCTGCATCTCATCAGCAATGCAGCACTGGACTGATTGGGAAGATCACTTGATACTCTGACGGTATCAAAGGCCGGGTCACAGATCTCATTAGTTGGCCTGAGGTCACTTACATTACTGTGACTTTTGCGCGGCTCGCCCAGATGGCCAGTGTGATCCTATTGGTTAATGCGTCAGGGCACTGAAATGTTATGTTCTATGGGATAAAGATCACTCCAAGAGAAACAGAAAAGAAAGTGGTATGTTTGGTGTCACCCTTTTGAATGCATTATAGGAGTGTGTATCACAGCGCATGTCCCAGAAAGAACACTTTACTTACAAATATAATTTAATCTAGGCATTCACTGTTGATTCCACTAGCGCACTGTAAAAATTACTTTTTATTGCTTATTTGAAGGACAATTTGTCATCCACAGTTTTATGGACAACAGGTCAACTTTAAATGCTGTGCAGAATTCAGGTTAAATTGAGTTTTTTCTTTATGGTATACTGCTGCTTTTTGATAGGGTTTTTGCCAGTTGTTGGTTGTTGCAGCTTCATCTGTAGTATAATCATAAAGCAACAACTTATCTTACATCTGAGTATTCTATGCAGCTTTATTCTTCGATGGAATTGCATAAATAAACTACTGTACTCTCCCTCCCTCAAGTCCAAGAGTGTCGATTGGCATGTACCTGTGCCACGTTTTCTTCTTCAAATAGTTGTGCCTCAGCGTAGTCTCTTACTTCCATTGTGTCCTTACCCTATCCCTCTCAACACAATAAGGACTCTATTACATTCTTCGTGCAAAAATGTGCGCATGTGCAAAAACGCATTAACGCGAGGGGAAAAACCCTTTGCGCTGACCTTCAAATTATGACGTTAGCGCACGAAATGCGCGTTAACGCCTGACGCGAGTTACCCTGCGTGAGCGAAAGTTCGTTCGTGCATCCCATACTTAACATTGTGAGCGCAAATGCGTTCGTGCGCTGGTACGTGGCTGGTATTACAATCGATGCGCAACTTTTTCCGAACGACGTTTGCGCGCATAATTTTAACGTCTTTTTAAAAGCTGGTGGTAACTGCAAATCGGAACGTTCTGGCCGAAACGAAAAACACCAGCACGACAAAAAAAAATACAGCACAGTATAGTTACACATTCTACACATACCCAAACAATAAAATTGAGTGGTTGTGCGTGTTTTTATTATGGCTGCAGCATATATACACAGATTGATTTTGACAGGCGCAAAAACTGAACGGGAGACCATTGTGGTTCTTAATTCAGATTGTAAAAACAGTCCGCCCACCGATTTCTGGGCGCAGAGTTAATTTTCCATGGTTTTTACGCACAATATTTTTTGACGGATGAAAAAATGCGCTTGGATCGTAATACCTGCATTAATTTATGCGCGTTAACGTTTAACGCTGCGCACAAAAAAAATTGCGCTGCGCGTAAGAATTTGCGCAGCGAATGTAATAGAGCCCTAAGCCTTTACATCATTCCTCTCACACCTATTGTGCTCCTGCCATTCCTGCTCATCCACACTATTCCTCTGATGATCCCTTTCTTCTTCTTCTCATCTAGATTGTGTGTGTCTGCCCGTTAAACCCCATTGTGCCTCTGCCCTACCTCTTTTAACTCCATTGTGCATGTGTCCTATTGGTATCACTTCCCTTGTGCCTCTGTCCCATGCCTCTCACCTTTCTACGCCTCTGCCCTGTCTCTCTTAACTTTAACTTTAAAACTACCTCTGTTGGTAGTAGACGTGTACATAACCGCAGGAAACGAAGGGGGATCATAGAAAAAAATGGGGATTATAGAAAAAAAGATAATAATGGTCCGGTTTTGGACTCTTGGACTGGTGCTGCATCTCCGTCAGCCCTATGTTACTCTGACCATGACATGAGCCCTCCTTTTTTTCTAATTGTTGCTGTATGATTTATTATTTTAACAAGTGCTATATTCGGATTTCCCTGGAACAAAATAGTGATCACCGATTTTTAAATACACTTTTGAGTAAAAGAAAATGAAGATTAAATCGCATGTGGATTTCCTTTTAGGCCGGGTGCACCCGAGCGCACTTGGTGCGCACGCACTTACCGGCGCCCGTCGCAGCCTTTGCTGCGACGGGGCCGGTCACATGCGTCCGGCTAGAGATCCTCCCCTTCGATGCGCTAGGATGTGCATCGACGGGGCTGCAAAGCGCGATCCTCCTTACCATTGCTGAGGGGGGCGGGCGTCGAGTGGAAGGAACGTCAACTCTCACGGACGTTCCTTCCACTCTGAGCGCGCTCGTTCTGCACCCGACCTTAGCCTTCTCAGTGCTGGCTTTAGTATGAGAAACCGTAATGTGCATGTAGTAAATATGACCCCCTCCAACATTCGGTCACTGCAGGGTAGCAGAATAATAACTTGGAAAAGAAAACCTCCGTTGGTACAGAACAGAAAATGTAGATATTCCCAGGACGACACCAGTGCATAACTAAATAAATCCATTATAGGCAGCATCAGTATATTTGGTATATTAACCCCCCCAATATGTATAACCAGTAATTTAATATTAAATGGGGAAAAACCGCTGTGAACTCAACATTTAGCCTATACTTGTTTTCCAGTGGAAAGAGAGGAGAGGAGGGTGTTATCTTTAAAACTGATAGGTCAATATGAATGGTTGATGATAACAACCGCAACAATAATGCATAGGCGCTAATCCACAGGTGGCACCGGAAATAGAATAAATCTTTCTGATCATGTTAGAATATCGTTAATAAAGGATCTCTACCAGAAACATCAAGAATATTTTTTTTTGGAAAAAGAGCTGAAAAATTTGCTTTTCAAAATTCATACACAGCTCTTGAATAATAAACAAAATGGCAGCACAGAATAGTATTTTTAATTGTTTTGATGTCATGGCGCAGAAATCGTTCGCTTTAAGTTCATTGAAAGCGCTGCCCTTTGTTCAGACTCGCATTACATTATCCTTTAACCACAAAACCACCAATTCTATTAATGGAGTTAGGGCTCAGGAGAATCGTATTTTGCGTTTTTCCTTTGTCAGAATGGAATTCTACCATTTGTCTCACAATTACAGTTATGTCCCATTTATAAATTGATTCAAATGGTATTCTAATTTTTCCAGACATTATGGGTCTTATTCCAAGTGAGCCGGTATTCGTAAGGACTATCGCGACACTCCTAATCATGAACATAATTGTTCCTATCTTTTTTCAACGGAACTGCAAACTTTTTTAAGCTAGGGTCAGACGAATGCATGTTTCGCATCGTCCATAAAAAAGTGCATCCAAATGCATGGACGTACGTTTTCACGGAATACGCGATAGCGGTCATACGATTCGCAATTACTGCCGTGATTTTTTTACGGATCCAGACCAGGAAACTTTGGGTGTCTGGACGTTATGTAGGCCGGACATGTGTAGCATCTGACGTCTCCAAATCAAGCACACATGCCGCTATGCAGACGCAGCGCACTCTGTACGTCAGTACTAGTGGCTCGACGTTCTTGCGAAAATGCGTTAGTTTGCCGCTTGCGTTGCGCGGCCGAACTTTCGTGCAGCCGCACTTCGTATGTGGGCCTGCGTTGGACATCATTTGCTGCTACCACGGCCGTAATAAAGTGCGGTTAAACGCACGTTCGCACTGCGTTTGTCTGACCCCAGCCTTACTGTACTGTACATTAACTTTGTATATTAGTTGCTAATGTGCGGACAGCTAGACCAGACCTCAAAATTTCCACTCGCCTGCTCGCATTTGGCGAGTGGAAATTAAATGAGGGCGAGCGGAAATTAAATGAGGGCGAGTGCGGCAGACTGACCCATTGGCCTCCGAGTTGTTTGTGGGCTGCCGCCTTCCTATTCGACAGCTCCGGTATCGGACTCTTACAGCAATTTGTGGTGTGTATGAGCGTATCACAGAGCTCCACAGTAAATAAACTCACGCTCATACACAGCGCACATTATTGTATCACAGAGCTCCACAGTAATAAAACTCACGCTCATACACAGCGCACATTATTGTATCACAGAGCTCCACAGTAATAAAACTCACAGTAATGTGCGCTGTGTATGAGCGGGAGTTTTATTATTGTGGAGCTCTGTGATACACTCATACACAGCGCACATTATTTTCCATTATGTTTACATTGCTTTGTTATATTGTTAATGATAATGAAATGATAATTTAAGAAGGTGTGTTTAGGGGCGGAGTTAAGTGTAGGGGTTGGTTGGGGCTACTGGTGGCGAGTAACTCTTAAGGCCTGGCTAGTAGCTTGGGACCTGAAATTTTGACAATAACTAGTGGTTTTATTCTCACAGAATAAAAAGAGAAATATCTTTCTCTAAGGAAGTGGTGATGAGTGATTTTGCTTTGTTTATGCTGATTGACCACTTAACTATTTCCTCTTAAATCAAAGTCAGGGTTTGCCAAGTCTTGTAAAACGATGTAATCTCTTCATACATGTAGAGAGACATTAACTCTGTGCTTCTGTGAGTCTACTCCGTTATGAATTGGACTTCTAAGGCTCATTTTTTTACTGTATTCCTACCCAAACTCAGAGGTAATTGTGCCGCGCATGCATCACATCGCTGTGTAGCATTTCATGTCAGCACTGATATTTCTTCTGCATCAAAATGGTTAATAGTGTATCAAGCAGCATCTCTAAATCCTGGCCAGGGATGTTAAATAATCTGAAATCTACTTCCAAGGACACTGTCGTTACAAAGTTGAGATTCCAACGGGAGGCTACAGAGTTCACCCCAGTAATTCATCTGACTTTTATTTACACATTCTTTCAGCGTGAGGCACAGTCTTCCCTTCTCATTTTGAAGGAAAGTTTACTGGAAAAATGAATTGTATAGGAATGACCATTTTGTTTCAGAGAGTGCGGTACATGCAACTTTTTCCTTTTTAATTTCTACACGTGTTGATTAAAAGTGTGTTTATAAAAAATCTAAAATAAAAAAATCTGTTTCGGAAGAAAATTTAATTTGGGATACTCAATGTTTTTTTTACACTGTGCTCACTGGAACAGTGGAAACAAATAAGTCAGTGGCAATAAGCCTTCAAACTAGATCAGGACAGCTGTCTCCTGCTGATGAGGTTTGTTTGAGGTTTGTAGAGCGGCTTACCGTTAGATCTCCCATATACAGATACAAACTTGTGAGATGAAAAACATGGCTGATTTATAAAGAAACAAATTGCGTGTATGTGTGTTTTACCTCTTGGGCCTTTTTTTTTCTTAAGGTTCAGAATATCTAGGTATGTGGTTAGACCCAAATCTATCCTTTGGCCTCACATCGAAAAATTCTCATCTAAACTTTACCCCAAACTAGGTGCCCTGTACAGAAACAAATCCTGTCTGAGCCCCGCGGTAAGAAAACTGATTGTACCTCAAATGCTTATGTCGACTATTGATTATGGAGATGTAGTGTATGCAGCTGCCCCGCAAACGCACCTTCATAAACTTACTACATTGTATAATCATTAAACCACTTTGTGCTACAATGTAACTACATGATCCAACACTGTGACATGTTAAAAGAGCTAAACTGGCTGTCGCTGAAATCTAGACGCACCCTTCACCTTTCCAGTCTGGTGTTTAAGAGCACTTCTGGGAAGCTGCCACCTTACCTGAATAGGCTGATTTCCCCCAGCAGTTCCCTCATCCTGTAACCTCTGATCCAGGACCGGCACCTTACTTGCAATACCACAACACAAAAAGAAAGTGGCTCGATCCTCATTTTCCTACAGAGCACCGCATGTCTGGAATAACCGCCCAGACGCCATCAAATCTTCCTCCAGTTTAAAATTTAACAGATCTCCTCGATACAGAATGCACCCGTAAACATGTAACATAGTGACTATATTTCCTACATTATACGTTATTTTCTGTGTTAACCTGTGTTGCATTTATTACTTTGTATTTCTGTAATGACTGTAAAAATTTCATTGTTCTTGAACCCAGGACATACTTGACAACGAGAGAAATCTCAATGTATCCTTCCTGGTAAAATACTTTGCAAATAAATACATTTTCAGTGACCGATGCAGGTTGCTCAGTCTGAGGACCCTCCGATATCATCATCCCAAGCTAGCAAACTGCCAGAACTTTGCATGTCATGTCTACCCATAGATTATTGATTATAATAGAAATCTAGAATAGTAGGGTTTTTTTGTGGGGTTTTTTTTTGCGAAGAAGAACTTACTAAAGTAGGATAGGAACAATTATTAGAGTACTTTTCTAAATAAAGAAAAAATATATTAATTTCAGGGTAAGTCGGGTACCCAGGACATACTTGAAAACGAGAGAAATCTCAATGTATCCTTCCTGGTAAAATACTTTATAAATAAATAAAGATTAGGTTTTATCCACTTGTTACATATTGTACCTGTCATTTTATAAAATCTATTAAAGAAATCTCGCCACTCACATAAAAGAGAATAAAATTAAAAAAAAGTCTATAATATAAAATCACATCCTGTATTCTTCAGATTTATAAATGCTTACCGGCTATGTTATTCCTTGTATATATACATTATAAAACCTGTGACTGTTGTTACTTTTCTAATAGCACATTTGGAAACTACTTTAAATATATTTTTTTATTATTTTTTAATATTATCACCTACTTTCGGCTCATGAGTTGCTAATGTAGGAAAGATTCAATGGAATGGACTGGAGTCTTTTTTTCCTCTTCTCTTTCCGTTTCTTTGTAGGTCATTATGTGTTTCCAGTGAGTAAGTTTGGTTTTGTATATTTCTCAGAATCAAAGGGCTTTTAATTTCCTTAAAATTTGTTTTAATTGATGGAAGACATCCTAGATTTTATTTTTGGCTAAGGCTAGGGTCAGACGAGCGCAGTATTAACCTGCGTTTAGCTGCACTTAATCACGGCCGTGCTAGCAGCAAATGACGTCCAATGCCGGGTAACATAAGAAGAATGGCCGCACAAAAGTGCGGCTGCGCAACGCAAGTGGCAAACTAGCATTTTTTCGAGAACGTCAAACCACTAGTACTGACGTACAGAGTGCGCTGCGTCGGCATAGCGGCGTGTGTGAGTGATTAGGAGACGTCAGACGCTGCTCATGTCCGGCCAACATAACGTCCAGACACCCAAAGTTTCCTGGTTTGGATCCGTAAAAAATCACGGCCGTAATTGCGCATCGTATGACCGCTATCGCGTATTCCGTGAAAAAATACGTCCATTCGTCCGGACGCACTTTTTAACGGTAGACGTGAAAAATGCATTCGTCTGACCCTAGCCTGAGGGTGTTACGATTTTAATAGGGAGGGTCAGGTCGTCAGGATTTAATGATAAAATATACAAATAGAACTTTATAACAATATAATATCCCCGCGTGTCACCATTGTGCGCTTTGCTTTCTCACGTGTAATTATTATAAAAAAAAAATCTTGAAAAAGGACCGATAGTGTGATGCTTAGTCTTGCTAAAAGAAATTAAATTAGTAGTTTGGACTACAGCTTGTGGCTTTCATTTGTTAAAATTTCAACAGAAAACCACAATACCATGCCATTTATGCAGTATTTTTAAATAATTCTCATGTGCGTAGCTGCCAGCCTGTATTTAACTTCTTAAGCATCTTTTTTTTTCTCCCATGGACATACTGTATTTTTTCTTTTGCTTTCTAGATGACAAAGGCAAGGAAAGCGTTTGTTTTCTTAATGTGTCTAGTATATTTCGAAAGCTGAATTAAGATTAATACATTATTTTATTCGTACTGAGCTTACAGTTTTTTTTAAAAAAAAATTTTTGGAGGTGGAAGCATTTCAAAATAATCTATACGTGTGATTGTAAGATGTTTAGCCCCTACAAAAGCATGTCTTAAAAAGATATCATACAGGGTTATTCAAAGAGAATCGAAAAGTCACAGCACGTTCAGTGACTTTTCGTTCTCTTCAATTCGGTTCCTTTTGCCGATCCCATTTCGGTGACCCTGCGGTGTATTCAGAAAGCACCACAGGGTCCCCGAATTGCAGGGAAAGGCCGCCGCAAACCCGACGAAAACTAAACGCAAAACCCGGCGAATGCACGCCGAAAACCCACAAAAACATCTGGATTAACTCGCCGGAAAAACCCGAGCAGGAGTCGATCACACGCAGCGAAGCCCCTGGAAAAAGCCGACACCGCAGAAGAAGGCAGTGAATAAATTAGGAAAACAGTGTGCTTGAATGTTTGAAAAGTGAAACGCTGTTTGCAAAGAAACTGAGCGAAAATGTCTGAAATTTGCATATGAGGTCCAGGGAATGATAATAAAGAGGGCTGTTACAGAAAAAATAAGTAAACTTTAAAAAAAAAAAAAAAAAGACTTTTTAAAAAAAGAAAATCCAGAAAAATGCTTAAAATATCCTAAAAAAATCTATAAATAAAGAGACTCTTTACTGCAGAATTTTATAATGAACGGTTTATTAGATATTGAATTAAAACGAGAATATTTTTAACATTGAAGCCTATGGGATTCGCCTGAATAAATCTGCCGCATGAAACCACCGAATGGCAGGGCATTAGGGGAACCTTTCACTGCTGGTTTGTGCTCTCTGAATAGCTGAAGCAGTGCTTTTTTATGGGGTTTTCACTGCCCTCGAACAGGCACCGAACAGGCACCGTATGTGCAGGCAATTCGCCAGGATTAGCTTATTGCCTGCTCTGTGAATAGCCGAATGGCCAAGAAAGGTAACCGAACGCTGATTTTCAGCGCTTGGTTACCGTTCTCCAGCCATTCGGATCTCTTTGAATTACCCTGATAGTAAAAAAAAAATTACATGATGTCAGTACCACCTTTTAGATCATAGGTTGCCGTGACATCATTGCCCTGTGATCTAAGGGTGGCCCTGACCTTAAGTTTTTTTTTTTATATAATTCTTTATTTTAAAAGATTTAAATCATATATAGACAGCGGCAGTGCCACGCAGGGCCAAGAGTACAAACAGAGGCAGTGCATAAATAAAGAAGCCAAATAAGCAGTTCGATGCGCTCCTAGTCGAATCGTACCTCGGGCCACAACGGATTATATGTACGGCCCCTTAAATGACCCGCCGCCTAACATGGAGAGGGACATACCTGAGAACAAAACACATAGGCACCAACTCATGTATTTTTTTACTATCGTATATTTTTAACACCTGCTTCGCTAGCCCAGGTCAGGTGGCATCCACATCCGAATTTTTTTCATGGCTGTCTGGGTGCCCAGCGAGCTAGCAGTAAGGCTAATGTCAGTCGAGCGCATTCTGAGCGCACTGTGCGTCCGTACACAACGGACGGACGTACTGGCGGAAGATACTGTAGACCCTACACGATCCATTTTTCTTGACGGACGTAGGGAAAAAAGGGAATTATGGGAAACAAATTAATATGAAAAATGATAAAAATTGATACATGATATGAAAAAGCCATTTTGTGCGTCTAGGTGCTGGACGTCGCAAATACGGTCCATCTGACAACTCATCACTCCCACAGAACGCTATGCGGACGTGGCGCACTCTGCGCGTCCGAACTAGCGGTTTGACGTTCTTGCCTAAATTGCATCCGGTGCCACGTGCGTTATGTGTGCGCAGTTCGGTGTGGACGCACATAGTGTGTGGGTCTATTGCTCATGATTCTATGCTACGGCGGACGTTAAACTGTGCGGCAACATGGCATGATCAGTGCGTTCGTCTGACACGGGCCTAAAAGATGCAACCACAACCTCTCACTAGTTGGTGGCCTCAAGTAATGGGAAAGTCGATAATTTCTCCACACACCTATCGTGAGAGATATTTGCTTTGGCCATTGCCCAACAGTCCCGAGATACTGGAGTACCAGCAGGAAAAAAAAACAGTCCCCAATATTAGTCACCAAGGTATGAGAGGAAGCTATATTGAAAACCTTGTGACCATAGAATTACACAGGATTGTGCTTCCCTAAATGGGGGGATGTCGTGGCTGCCTGTCAGCCTAGCATTCAAAAATGCTCCATGTCCACTCCTCTGCTTGTTACCATGCCCCCTAGTGGTGGGAGGTTCGCAATGTGTACTGTTACTCCCATGAGAATATTAGGCCCCATTCACACTGTGCGACATGAAAATCGTGCGTTTTTCTGCACGATTTTCAGATTCCCGACATTGTGCGATAATGTCGCAATATCGCAGTTATGCGCGATATTGCAAAAACACCACCAATGCAAATTGCAAAGAGTCCTGTACCAGCGACGAGCTACATGCCACATTGAGCGATTAAGCTGTGAACAGCTCCATTGAAGAAGCTACATAGAGCGATATCGCGTGGAAATATGCGCAATATCGCAGCAAAAAACACACGATAAATCGCACAGTGTGAACGGGGCTCATCTTCAACTGTAACCATGCATTCATGTATGATGATTCAGCATCACCAGTTTCAATGTTTTGACCCACCCACGCATGATATTTGTAAACATTTCCAGTTTTAACACAATCTGCTGCACATTAGCAAAAGAAAAAACAACCTGATAAAATAATTGTAACACTCCGGGCTGTTCCAA
This sequence comes from Leptobrachium leishanense, assembly GCA_009667805.1. Classification (NCBI taxonomy): domain Eukaryota; kingdom Metazoa; phylum Chordata; class Amphibia; order Anura; family Megophryidae; genus Leptobrachium; species Leptobrachium leishanense. The sequence goes on along the minus strand of CM019071.1, from coordinate 116,291,177 downwards.
TATTTATATTTTGCAGTGACATCCCCTCAGTGCCGTTTGTGATATGTTGCCATCAATAATTTTGTCAGACACGAGCAAAGCTTCCCGTTCTTCTCCACCCACCGCTATGTTTAATCACATGAGAATATCTTACTTTTTGTGTTTTTTGTTTTTTTTTTCTTCTTAGTAGCTCTTAACAAAGCATTTTAAAATTTACTAACAACTGGAATGTGTCTCTCGCTCCAGCTTGTAAGGGACACGCATACCGTCCAGGGCCAAAATGTGTCCTGAGTTAAGCATTCACCGCCGTGCATTGTATCATTTAAACATGGCTAAATTTACTGCCCGTGCGGCACCATTCGATATCTGTTCGCTTATGTACATTGTAATTGAAAGTATTGTATTTTCAATAGGAGTAAAACAAGATTTCCCTATCGTTATACTGACTGATTAAAAGCTCCTCTCTTTCCATTAAGGAAGGGAGCAATTTCCGAAAGTGCTTTTTTATTATTATTTTTTTTTTTCTTTTTGGTACAGTTTAAAAAATATAAAACGTGACCACGCTTATAGTCAGAAAATTCCCAGAGCACAAACTTTTTCATTTGTATTACCTAATGCTGAACAGATTTAATTAAGTAAATCAATTTTCATTTTTATTTCTTTTCTTTTTTTTATTTTATTTTTTTTAATATCCAGCATTGTCTAACCAGGCTATGAGAGGCTTGTTGAATAAAATATGTTGTATAATAGAACAGATCTGTGAGTGTCTATATACACGTGTGTGTGTATGTGTATGACATCACTTCAATCTAACAGGCCACTCCATCCAAAACCTCAAAAATAAAATCCTCAAAGGACAGTTTAAAGACCACCGTGAACGCAAAACATATGAAATGAAAATGATCACATATTTTAACACTATAAATGCTGGACTCCATGTCGATTCTGGGTTTTTAACTCCTTATCATAACACCACATAACATTCTAATTCTGGCTGATGTTTTGTTTTTTTCTTGGTTTCCTTTTTTTTTCCTTTTTCATGTCTTTCAGCCTTCAATTTTTTATGTTGGTTTCCTTTTTTTTTCTTCCTTTTTCCATTCTAGCTTGTATGATCTTTTCTCTGTTGTTTTATTATGGTCCAAAGATCCCTCATGCGTTTATTTTCCCATTTTGAACATACCATTTGACCTCACTTTTTACGACATCCACTATCCCCCACCCATGTGACCCTTATGTCCTAATGTTCAATTCTAGGAACTGATCAGTAAGCTTCCAGACCTGCGGAAGAGAGGTATTCTCTTGAAAGCTTGTCTTTTTAAATGTATCTTTAGTCCAATAAAAAAGGTATCACTACATACTCATGATATATATATATCTGACGAAGGGAGGATATATATATACCTGACGAAGGGAGGAACACTCTCGAAAGCTTCTACTTTAAATGTACCGTTAGTCCAATAAAAAAGGTATCCCTACAGACTGCTATACTCGTAATTTTGGCATCTGGACTAACACGGCCTACCTAATCATATATATATATATATATATAACACATTTATATATGTAGTATAGGTTTACTGCCCTCAAAATAGATGCTTATATATAAAATACATATCCATACATTTATCCATATATGCATGCACTCACACATAGGAAAACCCCATAAATGTTTTTTTATTGGATTACGATAACATACACACACGTCTAGGTATTTCAGGTAAATAGCTATCCTTCTCTCTCGCACACCCTTTTTGTGTGATGCAGTGAGGGAGCACAACCCCCCCCTTTCAATATCACAGCTGTAGACAGCAAGTCTGTATCAGCAGTGCAGATCAGGCAGGTTCTGTGATTCACATTTTCATCCTATAGATTGTTTTTTGCGTCTTCGTATTGATCATTCTTTAGGGGAATATTGAGAGTTATTAGCTTAAAGAGGGTCAGCGGCAAAGGCTCCTTCCAACACAAGTACTCTCTCAGTAATGACTCTGCTATTTATAGATCTCCCATTTCATTAGTCGCGGGGTTTCAGGGAAGAGGATTCCTCCTGGGGAATGGGATACTTGAAGTTCATTTTCTTCCTGATAACATTAAAGCATAAGATAGTAAGAGGGGGGGGGGGGAAACTGCATACCGAGCCTTCTTCTTCCCTGTGTATTTATCTAGGACACAACCTGACATGTAGAGGAGGCTGGTACTCCTAACTATATATATTTGTAGCCAAGTCTCTTGCAATCCTTGGACATTTTGTTCGTATCTTGGATTTACTGTATAACAGAATGCAATACATAACACATCCAAAATCAATACATTGCTTGTTTACCATCACACACACTGATTTTTAAAGGTTTCGCCATCTTTAGCATACAAATAAATAAAAGAATCCTGCAAAAGAGGTCGGCGCAATAGAGCATTATTATATTTTTCTGTCTGACTGTCAAACATAACAAAGAAAACATGTTTCCCAATAGATATTACATGTAAATCTCTGCACGTTAACACATATATGATGCCACTCTCTCCCTCTACGAATATACACACCTCTCTGTGTATACATATGTGTGTGTTGTCCAATCAATACACATCTATAAATTCTAAACCCACATTAGCATTAATTTAAAATAAATAACTGCAGTGCGTTTATTTCCCTTTAAGAGCAAAAAAAAATCACAAACGGTTATTGCTTTAGGAGGATATAGGTGAATATTTACTTAGTTGCAATTCGCTTAATTAGAAGTGACTTCTGAACGCTGCCTGGGAAGGTATTTATAGTATTTTCACTGCCATATTTGCATTCCAGAAATTAAGTCCCCCACGCCAGTACTCGACATGCCTTTCATACATTAGAATGATGAATCGAGAGCAGAAATGGGGGGAAAGACTGCAATGCAATGAAAATTTAATCAGCGTCTTCTGCTGCTTTAATAAGGCAAATAATTCTTATTGGTCGCCGTGTTAAGATTTCTAATATTTAATTCATAACAAACCTTGCATTATTTCGCAGCAGTCCCAACAGCTACACTTTTCTGCCTGCCAAAAGGCAAACCATAACAGCTTAAAAGCAGATGTAAATGCCTACTTCAACTAAAGTGATTTGATCTAGGGCGGAAAAAAAAATCCTCTGCAGTGTCACCAAACCATTTGACAAGTCCGTCCATGCTATTACCAATGACTGGCTCATACGAAGGGTAGATTCAAGTCAAGGAGGACTCTTCAAATCAAGAGATAGATTCAAATCAAGGCGTCATTTGTGGAGGAAACCTATATTTGTGAAAGGAAAAAATATATATATATATATATATATATATCTACAAGGGTTGTGGTGGAGGACAAAAAGTGAGATAAAAAGCCTCCACACTATAATAAGTGTGTTTATTATTGCAGGCGCCACTTGCACATCACAGCAATTCGATGAATTGCATCCCAGAGCTCCTGTGCCACATTCCCCGTATGCAGCAAGGAATTCTGGGTAGGATATGCAAATGACATCTGTCTCACTTTTATGCATCCTGGGTCTGTTATATATAATGAGAATTGCTGTGATGTGCAAGTGGCTTCTGCAATAATAAACACACTTATTATAGTGTGGAGGCTTTTTATCTCACTTTTTGTCCTCCACCACAACTGTTATAATATATATATATTATATTACAAAATACCCTGCACACTGATATAGCCAAATGATATACTTGCTTCGGTGCTAAGGTCCAGCTGCAAATCCGTATATACATCCAAGAGAATCCAGACGCACACGTAGAGTCTTTTTTTATTTACGAAAAAAAAACGTTAACCTCCCTGGCGGTCTATTTATTTTTAAATTCCATGTCTTAAAGTGCTCAATTTATTTTTTTGCCCCCCCTAGCGGCATCCCGAGTGTGGCTCGGGGTTAAATTCCTATGCTGGAAGCGGTAACCCCGAGCAACACTCGGGATGCCGCTGGATACATCACCTCTCCTTGCGCTCCCTCGATGTCCCCGCAGTCTCCTCCGGCGATCGCGACTTCATACTTCCTGGTTCCCTCCTCGTGAGAAGCAATCCAGGAAGTATGAGATCGCGATCGCCGGAGGAGACTGCGAGGATCAGCGAGGGAGCGCAAGGAGAGGTGATGTATACAGCCCGAGTGTGTCTCGGGGTTACCGCTCTCAGCGGTGAAATTTAACCCCGAGACACACTCGGGAACACCGTCAGGGGGGTTAAATATAATTTATTGCATAGATCTATGCAATAAATTATATTTAACACTTTTTTGTAACTAAAAACAGTGTTCGTGTGCGTCTGGATTCACTTGGCTGTGTGTATATATGTGTATATATATATATGTGTGTAATATATATATTCATTAATAGTCTTTAAAGGTTTAGAGAAAGTTTTAAGTCTAAATATTTGGAAAGCTCTAACTGTTTGTCTGTTTTGTTCTATTTTTATGTATTTATCATTTTAAGAGATTATACGAATATGTATTTTAACATAATATTAACCAAGCAATCATTCAGTATGTCAAATGGTAGGTGTGCAGTGCTTGCAAATCAAATTTTTTTGGCTTTGGTGGATTTTGAGCACCTTTCACAAAAATGCTATTTTTTTTGTGCTAGTCTTGTCAGGGCTCGAGTCCTGCGGGAACGGCGTTCCCGCACTTCTCCCGTTGCGGGAACGCAGCTTCCCACTGTGGCCCGAGCCCAAAACAAGCTGGCCACACATTGCCGGCGCCGCGGCCACGTCGTTTCCTCCTACGACTAGCGGCCGCTGGCAGGAAGTGCACCGTTCGCCTGGGATCCAACAGCCAGCCGCGATTGGCTGTTGGATCCCAGGCGAGCAGCGCACCTCCTGCCAGCGAGCGCTAGTTGTAGGAGGAAAACACGCGGCCGCGGCACTGGCAATGTGCAGCCAGCTTGTTTCGGGCCTGGCAGAGGTGAGCTGGGGGCCGTGGCAATATATACATGTGTGAGCTGGGCACTATATACATGTGAGAGTTGGGGCACTATATACATGTGTGAGCTGGGGCACTATATACATGTGTGAGCTGGGGCACTATATACATGTGAGAGCTGGGGGCAAATCTATCCATATAACCAGTGCTGGGTATATTATTCTGGGGGCGCAGTGCTGGGTATATTATTCTGGGGCGCAGTGCTGGGTATATTATTCTTGGGGCTCAGTGCTGTGTATATTATTCTTGGGGCTCAGTGCTGTGTATATTATTCTGGGGGCTCAGTGCTGTGTATATTATTCTTGGGGCTCAGTGCTGTGTATATTATTCTGGGGGCTCAGTGCTGTGCATATTCTGGGGGTCCAGTGCTGGGTATATTATTCTGGGGGTCCAGTGCTGGGTATATTATTCTGGGGGCTCAGTGCTGTGTATATTATTCTGGGGGCTCAGTGCTGTGTATATTATTCTTGGGGCTCAGTGCTGTGTATATTATTCTGGGGGCTCAGTGCTGTGCATATTCTGGGGGTCCAGTGCTGGGTATATTATTCTGGGGGCTGATATTTTCTCTTCTGGTAAAATACATTTCTTGTTGCATAAATGTCCCTAAGGCTGGGGTCAGACGAACGCAGTGCAAACGCGCGTGCAGCCACACTTTATCACGGCTGTAGTAGCAGCAAATGACGGGCAATACACGAAGTGCGGCCGCACGAAAGTTCAGCCGGGCAACGCAAGCGGCAAACAAACACATTTTTTCGAGAACGTGAAACCGCTAGTACTGACGTACAGAGTGCGCTGCGTCCGCATAGCGGCGTGTGTGCGTGATTAGGAGACGTCAGATGCTGCTAATGTCCAGCCAACATAATGTCCAGACGCGAAAAGTATTTTATTGACGATTTGTACAAAATCACGGACGAAAATGCGCATCGTATGACCGCTATCGCGTATTCCGTGAAAAAATACGTCCATTCGTTCGAACGCACTTTTTCACGGACAACGTGAAAAATGCGTTCATCTGACCCTAGCCTTATAGGCTGTGAATTATACGAATAAATCAGTGAATAGCCTCTACCAATACCTCTCACAATATTTTCTAAACTGCAAGTGTTCCTTTTTTCCCCATTAGATACTGTATATTGAGAGAAACAAAATTGTTGCTGTCTTTTTTCATTCTTTCCAGTTAGGCCCCTGATGCAGAGTAAGACGCTATATACATAGAGGGACTGTAGAATGTCTCTCACATGATGCTGGGCATTGAGGTGGCAAAAGTGGCCCAAAATCCAAGAGGGACTGGGAGCAGTGCCATGGCCAGGGTATAGAAGTAAATATGAGGACTGTTGGATGCTTCCTGACACAGAGGAGAGCAAAGCTTGTGCTGGTTCAGGGGGCTGTGCACATTAGGGATACACGTATAGCAGTAGGAGCATAAAGGCGATGTGCGGGCAGGGGAATGTTTACTGGGTTGTATGTGGCTAGGTTTGTGTTGACAGGATTGATGGGTTTTGACTGGGAGGTATAGGAGTAGGGCTGTTGACTGGTGGGTGATATAGTGTTGGGTTGTGTTGACAGTAGGATATAAGGATTTTGGTATATGCAGTCGTCTTCTAGTCTGAGCCCCACTAGCCTCCACTGTCTAAATTAGTGTTTCCCAAACCTGTCCTCAGGACCCTCCGCATCGCCAGGTTTGCAGGATATCTGAAGCACAGGTGATATGATTTGCTGCTCAGTGATTGCAGGATTCAGTCTGCATTTCCCCAAGGTGATCAGCAAAACCTGGCCTGGTTGAGGGTCCTGAGGACAGGTTTGGGAAACACTGGTCTAAATGAACATCAGCAAAGTGCATGCCATCATATCTATTTGTCTGTTTGTGACTGTAACTGTGTGTGTCCCTGGCAGTTCATTTTGGGGGAGGGAGGTCTTATTTAAATGATATTTTTTTAAAAAAATATATATATATATTTTCTAGGATGATGAAGGCCTGGAGCAACTCAGGCGTAGGGCCCTTAAGTTGTCCCTGATGCCAGGACGCAAGGAGGATTTTTTGATTAGCAGGGGCTTAGCGCGTGTAGGAGTTAGAGCGGGAACCATAGGGGCGTGGTTTCATGGTTTCAGGAGGATATATAAGGCGCGCGCTCTGTGGCTCTGCGCGCCTTTTTCTCCTGAGGTAGACTTGTGAGGAAATCCCCACCCTCCCTCCCTCCCTTTGTTTTGGTTATACAAGGTTTTTTTTGGGTTGGGTTTTAGGTTTTAGTTTTCCCCTTTGTCACAGCGGGGGCTTGTAGGCAGTGCCGGGGTAGGGTTCCTTGATTTAAGGTGGTACTTGGTGGATCAGGTATATGGGAGATGAGGTCGGAGTTTTAGTTGGCTTGGTTTGGGGGAGGTATGGTGGAAGTGGGGAGTTCCCTGTCAGCACTGTCTATTTTGTTATGGTTATTTCATGTTATTTACATTTGGTGGGATTTTTAGCTGTGGCTGATTAATAAATATATATTATTCCACAGTATAGTATTTGTGTCTTTTTGCGTCGTGTCTTATCTCCTTGCGTACGGCTGGTCATCAGTGGGCGACTTAGTAGATTGTTGTGAGTGATGAGTAGAACGTGCTACCACTTCATTAGACAAGAAGATTTTATGTTTTTTAAATTTCACTCCTATCTTTTACCGCGCCATATCAGTTGTCACGTAAAAGGTAGGTTTGTGTGTCTGTCCATCCCAAGACAACCATCTAAAAATGTCACATAAATGTACAATCCTGTAGATAGAATATTGTAATCCATATTGCTGTGCCACTTATGGTCTCAGCTGTGCAGCAGAATATTTGAAAATACCAACACTTCAGCTTTTCTTCAATCGATAGAGAATAACAGCAGACAGGCAGAACAAGGTTCCCCATCGCAAGAACTACCATATTCTCTAAACTCCTTTTAATTGATGTCATTTTCCCAGAGGACCAGGGCTCCCACAAGCCCTGAAGACCACACCGTCCACCCTCGGTGCGCCCTGACAGTCTCTGGCCCGTGTTTGGCATGACAGGAATTAATACACGCAGGCTGCAAGAAAGCAGTGATTAATGTCAGGTGGGAAAGGATGCCCGCTTGCTCCCGCGCTATGCTATGATCGGGATGGAGAAGCGGAGAAACCTAATTTCCTTCCGAGCAGAAAGCAGAGGTCGCACAGAGTACATTAAAGACAATCTCTCTGTCCTCACCTATATTATTCTTTATTATTTGCGTCACACACACCTATACAACATACAAAATATGTATTTATCTGTATGACTTCCTATTATTGTGCTTTAGGGCTATAAAACACAGGCAGAATTCCTGTGTTTTTTTTGTTTGTGTGTACATATGTACATCTTTATCTTTAACCCCTTAAGGACCAAGGGTCTTTAAAGACCATACATTTATGACGAAACAGTAACGTCATTGGTCTTTAAGGGGTTAAAGGAATAAAAACAGAATGGTAGTGGTATAGATCCTGGCATGTAGCAATATCTCAGCGAAAATTCTATTTTTGTTTTCAGAAGTGACACTGTCCTTATATTTAATACTCACAATCCATGCATGTATTTATACCCTCCTGCCTACTCCTATATGTCTAATAGATATCATAGTAATTATATGTAATTTACAGACTCTCCCAGCCATAATTCTGGATTAAGTGTCTCAGTTTAAATTGGTCGTAATGACACACTCATTTGTTGTTTTGTGTTTCATTTTACCTTAGTGTTAGCTTAGTGTCCTGTCAGTTATTGCTGTTCTGGCTGTTTTCTTTCATTTACTGTGATTTTAAACCTATATTGAATGTTTGTTGGTTTTCTGCCTTTATCCTGACAAACTATTGACATAGCTGAAAATAACAGTCACAATAATAATAGTAATAATAATAATAACCTTGCATTGTGAAGGTGCACCTTATTTATTGCATTTTTTTCCCTTCATACAGCATATATAAAAAAAAACTGTCTCTTTTTGTAGTCTCTCTACTGCAAATAAATGATAATAAACTCATTTCTTGGTGTTTTTCAGCCTTAAGACATATCCCGAGCTTTTATACCCCAGTGAAACGTGAGCGAGGAGCCTGTCAGTAGCAGTGCATGACAAAATAGATTATTAATGAAGATCTGATCTCCAGAACTCTATTAATTTATGTCTGCCTGTCGCATCTCACAGATATATCAGCCTCCTCACTCAGGGAAAAAAAAAAATATCTGCCAACATTTCTGCTTTGTTTTAAAGTTCTCCCTAAGATAAAGGATTCGTTAGTAGGAACACGGTGTTGCAGGGGCTTTAGCTGAATGAATACGGTTTATCACACATCTGGAAAGTGCGTTAGGAATAAATAAGCACCTACAGAGATATTTTGATTTAAAAGAAAAAAGAAAAAAGTTATTCTGGTGCAATTATTTTAATCTAGTCATATATCACTGTTTTGTTTTGAGGGTTTTTTTTTTTTTGAGAATTGTTTATAGAATTGATCATCTGACCCAGCACCGGTGTAACCTTTTTTGAAAGCTGTAAACACATAGGCCCCTATTACATTCTTCGCGCATTTGTTTTTGCGCGCGCAAATGCACATTTGCGCGAGGGGCAAAACCCTTTGCGCTGAACGTCGTATTACAACGTTCGCGCAAACGATGCGCGTTATCATTTAACGCGGACGGACCTGCGCGAGCGTGATGAACTGTGCGCGTCCTATACTTAACATTGTGAGCGCAAATTCGTTCGTGCGCTGGGACGCGGATGGTATTACAATCGATGCACATCTTTTTACGGACGACGTTTGCGCGCATAATTTTAACGTCTTTGAAAAGCTGGTGGTAACTGCAAATCGGAACGTTCTGGCAGAAACAAAAAACACCAGCACGAAAAAAATACAGCACAGTACAGTTACACATTCTACACATACCCAAACAAAAAAATTGTGAATTCGTGCTTGTTTTTTTTATTGCTGCAGCATGTATACACATATTTACTTTGACAGGTGCAAAAACGTAAGTGAGTCAATTAAGGTAAATTGATGTCAATTAAGGTTCTTAATTCTGATTGGCTGAATCCCATGAAAAAAAACAGTCCGCACACTGATTTGCGTGCGCTACGTTACTGCGCGCGTATTACTCTTCGTTTTGCACGTCGTTTTTACAAACGTTATTTTCGGACAGATGCGAAAATGTGTTACCACTGCTAATTTTCGCACGATGACGCTTAACGCTGCGCGCAAAAAAAATTGCGCTGCGCGGACGAATTTGCGCGAAGAATGTAATAGGGGCCATAGAGTTAATTTAGTGCCACATGCTCTTAATGTTTAACCCTTTTTGATCCAAAACCCAATGCTAGCAAGCTAGGCCTTAATGACTCCATAGCAAAGGAGGGCAACCTTAGCCACTTAATGATCCCGGAGCCTGCATAGGGCTGCTGAGGCTAATTAATCAGGACATTTTCACGGTGACACGAGGGCCTGTAATGATCCAGTTTTTGATGACGGTGGAAAAAAAAAATATTGGTCCTTTTAATGGGTTAAAGCCAATAGCCAATATATTCATTATACATTTACTAGCGGACGTCACGGGGTTTCTCTTGGGACACGACTGCCCCTGCTATTTAAGAAAGGCGTAAAACGTAAAATCTAGTAAAACGTAGAACTGCAATCCTAATTTAGTATATTGATTATTCACATGATATGCATATTATTATCACAGAAATAGGTATAAACGGACCTAGTGGAAGCAGTTAAATACATACGGGTCATATTGTTGTTGTTAACAATACTCCTATTCATTGTACTTAATTTTAAGAGAATGTTAGCTAGAACAAGCATGTGAAAAATAAAACCATATAGGTGTATTTTGTTTTATATATTCAACCAGGATTAGAATGGAATTCTAGTATGCATTTGCAATCCTAATCCTTGTTACAAGCATTTTCTGTTTCTTTTCTTTCCCCCTGGATGTGAGGTTACAGCAGCTTTTCAGATGTAAGAATGAAAAATGAATGTCTCTGTCTTTAGGAAGTAAAGGCAGAGTGTTCAGTTCCTTCATATCACCTCCAATAAATGCATTGAACCCCCCCCCCTCCCGCACGAGCGTCTGTCCCCTCCTCCCAGACACATAGACGCGTTTTCAAGGCGGACAGCTATATTTTTCAGAGCGCCTCGCGCTGAGAGATTTCTGCTCTCTGCCTGACACTAGACACCAAGAATATTTCCTGAAGTCGGGGGCACAATTTTTTTTCTTTGGCGGTAAAAGGGGGGAAATACGAGCTCGATGTCGTACGTGGAAATCAGTCCCAGTAGAATATACAACGTCACTACATGCTGGTAGTGTATTGCGACACAAGATTAATAGGAGTTGAAATATGAAAAACAATGTAGCAATCACAGGAGAATAAGGGGTTAACCCTATGAGTTATTAAATCAATAAGGTTCGAGCAATTACGTCTGGCACGAAGGTACTGGCCCACCGGTATACCTCTCTTTAGATTGGTGGGATGATATGATGACCAATCCAAAAAATTATTAGTTATTGTGTATTTCCTATACAGTTTAGTTGTTATAGTTCTGTCCATAGTAAGTATGATTTCAAGGTCTAGGAACTCGATTTTAGTGTTTCCTATAACCAGTGTTAGCTTCAGGCCAATATCATTAGTATTTAAAATTTTAAACCATTCATTTAGAGTATCAACAGGATATCATCAATATACCTCATCCATTTGACAACCTGGGTGGCGAATTTAGACATTTCCTCAATAAAAGGTTTTTAATCTTTTGTGGTTGTTTGTAAATCCTGATCATGACTTGTATTGTGTGTTTATATTTTTATTATGCTATAATAAAGGTTATGTTTTAATATCATTGCATTCAGGTAGAGCTATCGGTTCACCTGTTTTTCAGGTGAACCTATTTGTCTTTCAGTCCCAGTAGAAGACAACTTTAGCATTGAAGAATCCATGCTTTGCAAAATGCTGTCATAGAGTATATTTTTGTAAGCGAGGGTTAAACTGATCCATGTCGAAAAGGATGCCTATAGACCCGTTTCCTAACACAGAGAAAGCGGAGGGTGTCGTAGAAGTAGGAGTCTCATAGAGGAGGGAGCAAGATATGAATGGCCGGTGAATATTAAGAGGAGGAGAGGGACCAGAGACAAGGCTCTAGACTTGTGGGGGGAGAAGCAATGTTGGAGGAAAAAATAAGATTGCGTATTATGCATTCGTTATTGGAAGAATTAATTGATGCCGACGGATTCCTATTGATTCCTGACATCGAGAAGTGGAAGTTAGTCTGAATTGCACTGAACGTATAAAATATGGGTAGCTGAGAGCTCGGGAAAGGGTGAGACAGAAAGATACTTAGCAAAACAAGCTTCCCCTTGCCATGTGTGTACTTGCATTAATATCCGTTCGCTAAGCAGCTTGGCCATTTCATCCCTTGGACAACACTAGCCTTGGCATGGAGCTCAATTGAGACTTGTTCATTCAATGGGACCCAAACTCTCCTCCTGCTCAGGGGAGAAAAGGGTCTGTGTGTGTTGCAGATCCCTTTGGCAGCAGCGGGATCATATCATTTGGTTAAAAAAAAAAAAGAAAAAAAAAAAGAAGCGGCTGGCGTTCTCTAAGAATTTATTTCCCCCCCGCTGGTCTCGCCAGCCAGATTTTTTTGCATGCGTGCATGAATATTCTGACGAGAGCTGGGACTGGAAGCATCCCACGGCCGCACAAAGATGCAAGTTTGGCCAGCTCCCTCTCTCGAAAGAAAAATTGATGGCTGTGCAAACAAATCATTTCTATTTGCCAGTGCCTTAACCATCACACACAAGAACGCGAGGAACAAAAGATAAAATAGCCCAATCAATCTGTTTAGCAACATATGCTTTACACAGGGATTTGGATATGAAGGTGTTGAGGTGGCAGATAAAGCTCTGTTATGTCACAGTTAATTTTATGGCCCACAGTATGTTACTATTATAGAAATGTGAATGGGTTATGGAGCAGGGTTCGCTGCCTATCTGACTGGAGACAGCTATTGAGCAAAGCCGTAGACTGTTTCAGAGGCAGACGGATAATAGGGGAATGCTGGGAAGTTTTGGCCTTGGGGGGGGGGGGTAGGGACATATAGCTCCATCCTACCTGTTTTTATAATTTTATCTAAAATATTAAAGATCATGCTGTGAAAGGACACAATAGCATTACAATATAATTTATACAGAGAATATTTAACCCTATAAATTGGCAGATTGAGCAATTAGACGCCTCTCTCCAGTGGTACTGTGTGTATAGACCGTCCACCGCCCCTCATGCATCAGTTCACCTCAAAATCTTTCTAGATGTATAATCCTGCTGATGTACCTGCTTGTCTTTTGGTGTCCTCTCATGTCAACTTACATTCACTACCAATGGATTGGCTGTTTTTTCCTGTTAAAGTCCATTTATTTCTAAGGCAACTCAGATTTTTGCCTCTATAAATCTTACAAGGATGTGGGAGAGGCTGAACCCGATGGACACATGTCTTTTTTTCAGCCTATGTAACTATGTATGGAGCAAGCATTAATATAGACCTATTGAATGCCTTCCATTAAGGAGTCCAAGGAAAGGGTCATAGTTATAAGCTTTCCCCCTCCCCCCCATTTCAAAGGCCTCTGATGCCTGACACTTACTTGAACTCATTTCCTCTTCACACAGGGAAACACATAGACCAGGATCCATTCACACACTCAGCAGTCCCACCCTACCTCCCCATTCCCCACTCAGGACCGGCCTCTATTTTCAAGCATCCTTTCCAGCTGTCTACACTTCTTTCTCTATTTACTCTTACTAATCCCAGGCTTCTAATTCCCAGGCAATCATCAATAACTCTCACCTTGCAGTCGTCTCCTCCTGTTTCCAACCCTAACCCTTCTAGATTGTGAGTTCCTACGGGAATAGGGCCCTCATCTCCTCCTGTACTGTTTGTCAAATGTTGTTCAATGTAGCCCTGTCTATACTGTGCCTATTGTACAGCGCTGCGGAATATGCCGATGCTTTTTAAATAAAGAATAATAATAAAAGCTTACAACATTTTCTTACAGATATAACATATATATATATAAATTTTAATTAAATTAATTTGACCCAGTTCCCCCAAAAATTCTAATGTTTTACCTGTATTTTAAGCATACTTTCCAATGTTGTGTCGCTCCCTGGTCGCTCAAAGAATTTTGTTTTTCACTATTCATCGAGTTTTTGGTACTATACCAAGATTTTTTTTATTTTGTTTTACTGCTAGTAAGTAGAAGCTTTATGAAACAGAGCCTGCCTGGGAATGATGGCGGATTCTCTGTTTTGAAGCACGGGCCCGGTTATCTGTTCGCAGTCTGGATTCACAGCTCCTCGTAGCCAAGAAAAAGTATGCAGCCATCTACACATACATCTTTCTGTGTCTTAGCAAAGGACATTTGTCTTTGCGAATTGTGGTGAGGTTTTAAAGAGCGGATTTGACAGGAGACATTTTGCTGACATGGAATATTTTGTTCACTTCTGACTCTGGAATAAGTGCTACTTCTGTCATGGTGATTGATTTATATTTGTTTGAGGCCACACTGCTCTGTACTGTTCGAGCTGCTGCCTTTTTCCTTTCGTCTTTGGCGTTGATCACTAAACGCAGACTACGATAACACATATCTGCCACCTCACATGCTATTGTGGTGTCTGGTGAGCCATATTCAAAACCTGTTTTCATGATTCTCCTGCTAAATCTGTTTTGCTTTCACCCAACGAACCTTTATTTTATTTATTAAATATATGTAGTGATTTATTAGCAACATGCAGCTGCCAGTGCCTTGGAAAGCTACTAATTCATTCTGGAGGTTTTCAAGATATGGGTCAGTGTTTTCTGTTCTTTCCCTGTTGGATTATTTATTCATTTTTTCTGTATGTTGAGTCGAAGTAAAATATTGGTCTACAACTGTAAACAAAACGCCTTGATAATAACACATTACATGGCTTGTCTATGTCTGTTGGTGATTAGCCATTGATACTGTATTGATTGTCTTTCGGGCAGAAGGTTTGACAATCCTCAAAAACGTAAATGTTTCAACTATTTTGTATGAACCCGTACATAGCATACTTGAAAACGAGAGAAATCTCAATGTATCCTTCCTGGTAAAATCCTTTTATAAATAAATAAATAAATAAATAGAGATGTACCATTTGGAGGGCAAGTAGGCAAACATAAAACTAAGCTGATCCTCAAGTTTTGTCCCCCTCTCATTTTTCTGAAATGCTTAAAAAATATATGGAATGTTGTTAAATATTTTTTGTTAGCTTGCCATTGGTAGATTTTTTTTATTTTTATTTAAATTTTTTTTTTTTTTTATCGGTTTGTAAGTTTTCCTCAGCATCCTCCCCACTCATGGTATGAAGCAGGTCCTCTTCAGATCCTAAGGTGTCTCGCCTTCATACTATGTGTGGCGGATGTTGGTCACGTTTTGACACAAGCTCCTCCCCCTTAGACTTTGTGTCTCTGTCATTCTGCCTTGCCATTGGCTACAACGCATGTCAGTCCCTTCATTGCAGGCAGATGTTCTGCTGCAAGACATTGGTTTCTCTTCATCACGTATACCATTTCCTGCCTTAGTCATTCAGGAGGCAACAGTTCCAAATCTTGCCTTCATGATGCTTGACTGACATACAGGAATCATGCTATACTCCAGGGCCTTATAAACGCACAGGTGCTCTCTCTTGTTGCCCTGTTGTGGCTTTTCTTGTGAGCCTTTGTGATCTATATATGTTTTTAATTTCTTGGCTTTTCCTGGCTTGTTAGTAATATTTTTCACCTCTGTTCTCTTGACCTATCTATTGTGCATCAGTTCTGTGTAAGAATGTCTTTACCCAACATGGCCCTTGTTTGCATTCCCTGACCTTGGCTGGTATTCTGGTTGCACATTTGTTTATTCTTATGGATATTCTGTATATCCTGGCCACTATAAGAACCAGTATAAGGCTGGTCATCCACTGGCACCGTAGTTGGTCACCCGACTACGGACAACGCCATAGGCATGATCGGGGTTGTCCACTGGAAGTGTCAGAGGACGACCCAGATTGGGCGATGAACAGGCCTTTAAATGAAAAAAAAAGAAGGAAAAACCCCGCTGTGGGGAGGAAAAAAATTGTCTTTGGTTCTGAAACTGAGTTTCAGGACCAAGGACAGCCCCTGTCAAGCCCCATTTCGGTGACCCTGCAGTGTATTCAGCAAGCACCACAGGGTCCCCGAATTGCAGGGAAAAGCTGACGAAAACTAACCGCAAAACCTGGCGAATGCACGCCGAAAAGCCTCAAACATCTGGATTAACCTGCCAGAAACCACAGAAACACCCGATCAGGAGCCGATCGCAGCCTTCGACACCGTAAAAGAAGAGGCAGTGAATAAATTAGCAAAACAGTTTGTATGAATGTGTGAAAGTGAAACGCTGTTTGCAAAGAAACTACTGAGCGAAAATTTCTGAAATTTACATATTAGGTCCAGGGAATGATAATAAAAAGAGCTGTTACAGAAAAAAGAAGAAAACTTTAAAAAAAAAAAGACTTTTAAAAAAAAATATTCAGAAAAATGCTTAAAATATCCTAAAAAATCTATAAATAAAGAGACTTTTTACTGCAGAATTTTATAATGAACGGTTTATTAGATATTGAATTAAAACGGGAATATTTTTAACATTGAAGCCTATGGGATTCTCCTGAATAAATTTGCCGCATGAAACCACCGAATGGCAGGGCATTTCGGGAACCTTTCACTGCTGGTTTGTGTTCTCTGAATAGCCAAAGCAGTGCTTTTTCATGGGGATTTCACTGCCCTCGAACAGGCACCGAGGCACCGTATGTTCAGGCAATTTGCCAGGATTTGGCGAATTGCCTGCTCTCTGGATAGCCGAATGGCCAGGAAAGTTAACCGAACGCTGATTTTCAGCGTTCGCTTACCTTTCTCAAGCAATTCGAATCTCTTTGAATAACCCTGATAGTCTTTTTTAAAAATAACCAAACCCAAAATTTTGCCTTTAAAAAATCCAGAAAAATCCCCAAAAATTCCCAAAAAATTTATAAATCAATAAATAAAGACATTTTGCTGCCGTTGGCACGGCGGTTTAACTATACAATTCATCCTTTTCATGTAACTTGTACCAGATCGTCCGATAATTCCAAATAATTTGAAAAGTTCGCTAGTCTTTTGTAATCGCAAAAAATCTGTTGAAATCATCCGATGGAAGTCGGATGCAGTGGAAGAGGGCTGATTCACCTCCATGTTGTAGGATCGGTTAAGAGTTAACAGGGTTAACAGTTGTAGTACCATGTGGTTCCCACCTCGTCTTAGCAATATGGTCCCCCTCCGAAAGAAAAACAAACTAACAATGGAGTAGAAGTGATTGGTGTAAGACATTTCATGCATAGATGAATTTTCATTATCTGTGACAAAATTACACCAGCCAAGAAAGTCTGGCACTGAATCTCTTTCTCCGTGCGCACAGATTGTTCCCCAGTACCAAGCCAGGCACTGGCTAACTTGCATAAATCAAGCGCGCTGTAGTGGGATTGTGGCTGATGAAATATACTGACAGGATGAAACCATTTTCTGTGCGTTTTATCCAATCTTAATGCTGCCACCAATTGACTGAAAGAGGCTTCAGTGAGTTATATGTAGGATTGGAGGCTTAGTCTGAATTTTGTTATTTTTTTTTTTTTCTTCACCTGTATATATATGTATATTTCAAATTAAAGGGATATGAGTCGAAAGAGATAAAGTGTTAAAGAGGGGAAGGGGACACAGAATAATCTTTAACCCCCTAATCATCCTCTGAACCTTGACGGCTTGAAGGAGAAAAGTTACCAGGAAAGGCTTAATGATCTTAACATGTACAGCATGGAAAAAAGACGAGACAGAGGAGATATGATAGAAACATTTAAATACGTAAAGGGAATCCACAAGGTAAAGGAAGGGAGTATATTTAAAAGGAAACAAAGTAGCAAAACAAGAGGACATAGTCTTAGATTAGAGGGGCAAAGGTTTAAAAGTAACATCAGAAAGCATTATTTTACTGAGAGGGTGGTGGATACATGGAACAGTCTTCCAGTTGAAGTGGTAGAGGCCAAAACAGTAATTGAATTTAAGCAAGCATGGGATAGGCATAAGGCTATCCTAAACAAAAGATAAATCCAGGTAAAGTATCCATGTAATTGGGCAGACTAGATGGGCCGAAAGGTTCTTATCTGCCGACATTTTTCTATGTTGCTAACCTGATCGAGGGTCCAGTGAGTGCATTAACTACATTACTTTTCCAAAAGCAGATCAGTGAGCTCCTCTTGTCAGCTTTCTGGCCACCTCCACCCTGGGAATCCATGAGGAGGCCTTTTCGGTCCCCCATGGAGGTGGGAGGACACTCAAACCGCTGTGCCCTTTCAATTTACATTGAGTGGTCACTATGCCTTGAGTTTCCCTATAGAAAACATTGACGCTATAACCTATTATAGCTACGTTTATGGAAAAAAAATATATAATATTGAAATATATAAAAAAAAAATTATCTGCACAGATCGGACTAAAATTAAACCCACCAAAATGAAAGTCTTCTTGTAAAATGGGTGGAATTTATGACGCACAAAAAAATTAATTATTTATTTATGAGGAAGGATTTTACCAGGAAGCATACATTGAGATTTCTCTCATTTTCAAGTATGTCCTGGGTGGCGAGTATTTACCGTTAGGTGTCTTGCCCAAGGACACTTACTGGAGGGGTGCTCTTGCTGGGATCGAACCCATGTCCCCACAGGCTCCCTCCACGCAGAGCAGTGATGTTACCTCTACTCCACTTAGTTTTGTATATATGTTACTGGTCTGTAAAACCTACATGTACAATAGATTAAATGTGTCTAGTTTAATTGTTTAGCTATTCACAATTGTTACACTATTGGGAGCGGAGGGGTTGGAGATTTGTGTGCTGCTTTCTCTTGAAATACATTTGCAGGGATGGAATGGGGGCCGTGAAGCTTTGGTGGAGCATTGACTTGTCTTCTGTGTCAAAGCTGGATAAAATGGTAAGTGTGGCTTCATGCACTAAGTTTTCTTTGTTTTTCAATGTAGAACAAAGGTTGGCACTTATGTAAACATTGGTTTGACAGACGAGGCTCATTGTTTAACCTCTTGCCGCCGCGGGGCGTGTTACAAAGTAATCGCAGCGTGCGGGTCTAAACACCGTCGGCCATCCTAGCACAACCTGCTGGCTCCCTATGCACGCCTACACCCCACCGCCTCTTCCCGCGCCAAGCCTGTCATTGGCTGCCGCGGGACTGTCTGACCTCAGGCAGCTGGAATGGAAAGAGGGCTTCAGAGTCTGCAGGGATTGCTATGCCGCCGCATGGCGTTTAGGCACACATTGCAGCCGGGAGGTCCCCTGCGGTAAGGGGTTAATATTTTAGTGTCTCGGCTCTCAAGCTCAATATATTTTACACCTTTTACGTGCCGTCTAGGTAATGGGCCTCCTGCCCATAAGTTCAGACATACATTATTTTTTTTTTCTGTCTTTCAGTCAAGTTCGTTAATTACAATCCTTTACAACCAGAATTCCACCTGTGAAACTAATTTCGCATGGTGTTTCCACAATCCATATGGGAACAGTGTCAGGAGCAGGTAATTTACATCACCTTCTGACCTCTCTGCCCGCTAATGGCTCAGAAAATTGCTCATTAGAGCATTCGGCACCTAACAAGCTAACACCTCAACAGTGAATATTAATGTTAGGGTATTTCCTTTCCCATACTATAACCACAACGGATTTAAGGGTCACAAAAAGCCAGAATCTTCAAGCCGTGTAATTCCACGAGCCATTTCTGTGGAAAATTTCCGGGCTAGTAAATCTTTCTTTGTGTACCGGCGAGCTTGGATCCAGTGTTAAAACAACAGAGTGAAACTGCCAAATTTTGTTCTCTTGGCTTAAAACATATTTACGGCCACTGAGCTGCGTCAGAAACAGCTCTTGGATGATATCATAATGGAGATATTACATTGTTCTAGTCTAGAGGAAATTCTCCAGCATTTCTTTTTTTAATTTGTGACAAGTCGACAATGGCTGCCATCTTTGATGTTGACGAACAATCCATTACCATTTTTTCCATCCCTCTGATGGGCCGTTTATATTCTCAGGGATGTTTTATTTCATGGTAGTTCTTTTAAAAAATTTCCAAGGATGTTCAAGGTCTTAAGATTCATTTGTTCTCATCAACGACATCTAAAACAAGACCGCAGAATACCCTCTGTGGCTCATCACTATGGTGTCAGTGGTTGTGCGTGCGATCTCCCCAGTTCAACCTCCGCCCCTTACCATCATGGTCCATCAGCCCTTTGCCTGGTCTGCTGCACATGCACTTTGAGCAGTGGGGGTGCATAAAGGCTGGTGCGTATGTGCCAGTGGGTGCGTATTCATGCCAGTGAATATACCTCTCGGCAAATATGCATCCACACCTGTCTTAGGTCTCCCACACAGGACTGCAGGAACAAAAAACAGTCCTCATGTGACCTTTGTGCTTGATTAGTCTATATATGCACGTCCTGTGCCTTGATTTACCACATATGGGACGACCATGTAGCCTAATGGCCAGTTCAGTCCTGACAGCACTAGTTTTGAGGAGTTTATCTTCCACTACATTGCAGTTGCGATACGCCGTAACTCAAATGTGTCATGGGGAAGCGTTTGGCTTTCTTTGCCTATCTAAATATTTGTAGGGTTTATACTGTCAGCTCAGACACCTGCCATACTAGTCACCCATCTAATTTGACATGTTCCCCCACAGTATCTGTAAAAGGCATTGGCGCAACAGCAGCACGCGTGTGCAGACGTATTTATAGCTCGTTCATAAAAGCCGCAACAGGTATCAACTCGGGCAGCAGATCCGTTTACATTTTCTGATCAATGGAACTGCTGACAAGCACTGACCTACAAATCCTGTAAACCCACGCTGTGCAGGGGGTTATTTATGCTCATCGGGAGCAGTGGGAGTGCTAGGATTAGCTGACAGTTGTCAGGGATTTCTAGTCTGGGCACAGCTCATTGCAAGAAGCTGCAAACCCCGCAGGAACTCCATCTCTATTTCTACTATGGAATTACCTGTACCAGACAATACACCTTGATAGAAAATGTGTTGCTTGAATTGCTACTTTCGTCATGAATTTGTTTTTAAGGATAGTTGACGTTGCTAAATTATTATTACTTTTCCCCCAATCTAATGGGGGGGGGGGCGCTTGAGGATTTAAACTCAGGGCTGGCCCAAGACCATATGTTGCCTGAATACCAAATGCCAAAATGGGTTACCCCATTACTCTTGTGAAATATAACTTATGCGTACAATTGATCTGTCCTTGCATAAAGTACTGCCTGTGTCTGTGCACACACTGGGGCCATTTATGTGCTGACCATGAGCAGAGTTTTAGTGTGCCATTGGTGTTAGCCAGCTAAGTAAGGCCATGCTGCAGAATTGCTCTTACTTAGACGTTAATGTCATACATGTGCCATACATATCAGTGACACCCATGTACTAGACACTAGGGATGTGCATTTTGTTTCGTACCGATTCGTTTTTCTCATGAAACGGGCCGATTCAGTGCTTCGGATTCGTCCGATGTTCCGAACCAATGAAATATGCACCATCCGAAATATTTCCCGATACGAAACGAAAAAAATTCGTTATTTCGTATGGACATGAAATTTGTAAAATCGCAAGTCATTTTCGTTCTATTCGCGATTTCGGTTCCATTTCGGACAGCGTATTTTCGTATCGTTTTGAGTCCGTTTCGGTTCCGTTGTGGATTTTGTAATTTCGTATCGTCAGTTTTTTTCACTTATATTATTGATGCAGAAAGAAAGCAATGGAATATTTATTTAAAATATTTAATTACTTTTCCCTAAATCCCCAGTCTAAATAAAGTTGTGCATATTCATAAAAAAAACAATACGTCCGAAGGAACGAATCGGCAGGATTGCCATATCGACCAAAATATCAGAGTATCCGAAATACCATACGTCTAAAGTCAAAACGAAAATCCGTGGATGGACCCTTTGAAATGATGAAAACTGACGATCCGAAAGACCGAAATTCCCCGATTTCACGAAACAAAAATCGATACGAAACGAGCCGAAGCGAAAATGGGCCGAAACGATCCAAAACAAAACTTTAGAAAAAAACAAACGTGTTGAACAGAAACAAAAAAAAACGTGTGCACGTCTCTAGTAGACACCCAAGTAAGGGCCATATTACATACTTGGTTCACAACCAGAGCTGTGAACGTAAAACCTCCATAGGCTATAATGGCTCTGGGAAGTTTACAACGCCTCTGGTTTAGTTAGCACCAAGTATGTAATATGGACTTAAGTGGGGACACAAATGAACGATTCAGGTTGTGATGTGGTTTCCCAATGACAGTTCTTTCCAATTTGGGATATACAAGTATCTATGGCATGTGCTATAGCAGGGCTCACAATTTAAAGTCCCAAGCTACTAGCTAGGCCTTAAGAGTTACTCGCCACTAGTTGCCCCACCTAACCCCTTATCCTGCCCTGCCTCTGCATTCCTACTCGCACTCATGTAATTTCCACTCGCCAAAGGCGAGCAGGCGAGTGGAAATTTTGAGGCCTGCGCTATAGTACATTATCCTGTTAGTATTTTATTCCATAAATGATTCTTTGGAATTTTGTCAAGTTTTAAGTTATCTTTAGACTTAGAAGGCCGATTCCAACAGCAGACTTTGTGAGAAACTTCATCCAAAGGCAGTGAAAAAAATTACTTTATTGGATGAAGTGTGGTAGCAACATTTCGGCCAACAAATGTGGCCTTTGACACTGTAAGGTCAGGTAAGCAAAAAATTATTTCTTGACATACAAAAGTAGAAGTTTTTGTTCCTTTTTTTTAATGTTTGAGTGTTTTTATATAATTCCTGCATGAAATCCTAAAATCAATCGACGCTTTTCAATTTTCACGTATAACTTTTTTTTTCTTAATCACATGTTTTGTGGCAGGTTTCTCCGACAAAAGCTTATGTGCACCCTGGTGTTGCTTCTCCTGGGTGGGTAATAAATCGATGAAGAAAGCATCTCGTAGATGAGTTCTTTTCATTTTATTGCTACTACAAGATTTGTTGCTAAGGCAGCACCTCTTTACACGTAGAACAAAAGTCAGAGACAGAAGCAATATGTAACGGAGGAGGGAGGCGAGAAATAATCTTCCAAAACACACCACATTATGGATATATTTGACAACATTAGCAATGTAAACTACAGATTGAGTGTATGGAAAAAAAAGGAAATAACTAGCAGGGAGAGAATTTTACAGTAATGCCAGGAAACGGAGCTTCTGTGATTTTCATGAGCAATCATCAGTTATGGTGCAGCAAGTTCACAAATCAGAAATGATATCTTCAGGCAGCGCTGTCAAGTACTATTCAAATAACACCAGCCTCGCATGTGAATAACAGCAGACATTTTGAATTAATTAATCAGAGGAGATAGCCCGATCCCTCTTCTCATTAGTCTGCAGGTCAGGAACAGGGAGATGTATGTGATGACGATGATAGTCTTGTCTTTTAATGGTGATTTATGAAGATTCAGGATTGAGTGAGATTTGTATGAGGTTTCAGGATAAAATAAACCTGTGTTTTTCATTACGTACTCCCAGATCAGTACCAGGAGAGCGAAATGTTTGTGTTTACCGACGTCGCCACCAATTCAGGATATTGCTTGTATTCCCACAATCGCTTGCAAAATATGCGTGATACCATTTACAATAAAGGGACTATAAGACATATTGCTGCTAAAAAAAGGAAGATATGGTGTGAATTTAGTAATTGTTGTTAGTGCTAGACAATATCACAGTACCCACGCCTGACAGCAGTCACAGTTTCAGCAGGACAGTCCCAATTTTTGGGTCCTTTTCACACCTTCAAGGGCTTTTGCTCTGGAGTCCAGATTTTGGCTGTGCTGTCCTAATCCTCATAAGGCATGTCGCACTGTTACTGGACACTGGGTAGTTGATTTCCTGAGGAGATGCCATCTTCTCATTCATATTTCCTAGCATTGGGAGGCATGAACTTGGCAATACACACCAACGTTACAAAATAATTTTACCCATTCTTTCATAACCCTCTCTTCCACCTACCCTACAAAAGATTGTTGGTAGGTAAGAAGTCTCCCACCATGTGGTAGTTTTGACTTGGAAACAACATGTTTTATCCCCGGTCTTTGTGGTGAATGTCCTCAATGAACAAATACAAAGCTGTATCACAACTAAACCCATTAGGCAGATTGTTGACCCGTGCATGTTACAGAAAATTCTGGGGGATATGCTGATCCCATCCTTGGGGCAATCCATGCATTTTATGGAAAATTCTTGGGATATGCTGATCCCATCGTTTGGTCGATCCGTGCATGTTTCGGAAAATTCTGAGGATATGCTGATCCCATCCTTTGGTCACTCCATGCATGTTACGGAAAATTCTGGGGATATGCTGATCTCATCCTTTGGTCAATCCATGCATGTTATGGAAAATTCTGGGGATATGCTGATCCCATCCTTTGGTCACTCCATGCATGTTACGGAAAATTCTGGGGATATGCTGATCCCATCCTTGGGGCAATCCATGCATTTTATGGAAAATTCTTGGGATATGCTGATCCCATCCTTTGGTCGATCCGTGCATGTTTCGGAAAATTCTGAGGATATGCTGATCCCATCCTTTGGTCACTCCATGCATGTTACGGAAAATTCTGGGGATATGCTGATCTCATCCTTTGGTCAATCCATGCATGTTATGGAAAATTCTGGGGATATGCTGATCCCATCCTTTGGTCACTCCATGCATGTTATGGAAAATTCTGGGGATATGCTGATCCCATCCTTTGGTCGACCCTTGTATGTTATGGAAAATTCTGGGGATATGCTGATCCCATCCTTTGGTCGACCGTTGTATGTTATGGAAAATTCTGGGGATATGCTGATCCCATCCTTTGGTCTCTTGCCTTATGTAATATTCACAATATTGCGATTGAGACTGTTGGCTTAAGGAGAATGGAAATTAGCCAATTTGTAAGTAATGTACCATTTTAAAGATTTTTGTTTTCTTTCAGAAGCCTGGTTTGTTAATTGCTTTAATTTTGGTTTATGATGACACTCCAGCATCTGGGGCGTGCAAATGGTAGGACATGACGATATGGTCTTTATCAAAGCCGTATCACGGTTCAATAGCGTTCTTCATAGGTTTAAGCTGTGGCAGGTTGCGCTGTTTAGTTGTCCGCCAGTGTTCGGCCGCTGTTGGGGTGTGTGGGAAGAGGAGCGAGACACTGCAGTCACAGACTTTTTTTACAAGCTTATCTTTGCAACTGTCAACCGCCGCTGTAAACCTTTACTACCAGTCGTTAACTGGCTCTGCTTTAATTATAGGCAAATTCCTCATTCTGTCCTAAGAGGAAGTTCCAACAGTTCTATATTTACAGCCCATAACAGAGTTACTAACCTACTGATACAGATGTCAGCTCCATAAAGGAAGCCAGAGCCTGCCAGGGGGAGCACTGCCATGTCGGTATGTGTACGCTAGAAAGGTCAAGGGAGGAAATCACGACACAAAGCTCATATCAATCCTCTGGGCTAACAACCAGCATCGCACTAGCACTCCTGTCCTTTTGCTTTTATAAGCTTGGATATATGCATGCATGTGATATATAACTTTTTAAAAAAGTGTCCGAATACTTGCAAACATCAGTAAAAAGAGGGAGTAGGTCATTGCCATAGATTTGCTGTGTGTTGATATGGGCATGATGGGAGTTGCCCCAGTCGAAGGAGAAAGTTTAAAGGGACAGTTCATTGCATTGCAGTAACATATGAGTCAATGGCCAGAACCGCCAAGAAGCAATCCCGCCATAGTGACTACACTATAGCCTGTCGTTCGCTGTGAGAGACGGGAATACTGTGTGCTTGATATCATAGCGGAAAAAACCTTATTATGTATGTTGGCTCTATGTTTAGTACATGATTATGTTCTTACAGACAGTTCACTTTGTGACTTTAGCAAATTGCGTGTCAAAAAGTGACATGTGCAGCATGTTTAGCATGTATGTGACACACATGTCAAGTCTACTCACATCCATCTTTCTTGCTCTGGGTGTCTCATTCTTGATTGTGGACCTGGGATCACTGTCCTCCTTGAAGGATATTAGATCGTTGGCGTTCCTCAAGAATCTGGACTGATACCAATGTGCGTTAAGTCCGAAGCTCGCTTAAACTTTATACATTTCATTATCTTTGTGTAAAAATGTCCTGAAAAACAGTCCATGAGTAGTGGACTGAAACGTTGAATAAACACATTTGCCTTAGCAGCTTCAATGAAGACCTTGGAGTGCCACCTTTTCCTCAGCCTATATTGGGCAAGTCAGAGTACCAGGCAGTAACTACTGTTAAAAGAGTGATTCTGTTCAGGGTTATCCAAAGAGATCCGAATTGCTTGAGAAAGGTAACCGAATGCTGAAAATCAGCGTTTGGTTACCTTTCTTGGCCATTGGCTATACAGAGAGCAGGCAATTCGCCAAATCCTGGCGAATTGCCTGCACATACGGTGCCTGTTCGGTGCCTGTTCAAGGGCAGTGAAAACCCCATGAAAAAGCACCGCTTCGACTATTCAGAGAGCAAAACCCAGCAGTGAAAGGTTCCCGAAATGCCCTGCCATTCGGTGGTTTAATTCGGCAAGTTTATTCAGGCGATTCCCATAGGCTTCAATGTTAAAAATATTCCCGTTTTAATTAAATATCTAATAAACTGTTCATTATAAAATTCAGCAGTAAAGAGTCTCTTTACGTATAGATTTTTTAGGATATTTTAAGCATTTTTCTTAACTTAAAAAATTTAAAAAAAAAAAAAAATTCTTATTTTTTCTGTAACAACCCTCTTTATTATCATTCCTTGGACCTCATATATGTAAATTTCAGACATTTTCGCCCAGTAGTTTCTTTGTAAACAGCGTTTCACTTTTCAAACATTCAAGCGTACTGTTTTCCTAATTTATGCACTTCACTCGTCTGCGGTGTCGGCTTTTTCCGGCGGCTTCGCTGCAGGTGATCGGCTCCTGCTCGGGTTTTTCCGTGGTTTTCGGCAGGTTAATCCAGGTGTTTTTGTGGGTTTTCGGCGTGCATTCGCCGGTTTTGCGGTTAGTTTTCGTCGGGTTTGCGGCAGCTTTTCCCTGCAATTCGGGGACCCTGTGGTTCTTGCTGAATACACCGCAGGGTCGCCGAAATGGGATCGGCAAAACAAACCGAATTGAAGAGAACGAAAAGTCACCGAACGTGCTGTGACTTTTCGAATCTCTTTTGAATAACCCAGTATATGTTATTATATACTGGTTTCCTGTAGCTGAAGACTAAAAAAAAACGCCCCACAAACCTGTTCATATATCTTACCCTAATTTTACATCCCTCTCCCGCGGGTAAATTGGCAGAATTTAACGTGCGATCAGAGAATGTAAACATCACTTTACATTAGGTGGAAATTCTTATTGGTTGATTTCAGCTTGAGATTACTTTTCTCTGTGTGTGCAGTTAGGGGGCCTTTCCAATGCTCCATATGTATTATGAGAAGGGAAATATGTTTTGGAGGGTGGAATAAATTGCCAAATCATTCAAATAGTGCAGGTTTTATGGCTATGAAAAAAACATTACAAGAATTTGAATGTGCCCATTCATTCCTAAAGAATGATTCTTAAACTGCAGGCGGAAAGGCGGAATGCACAGGTGTTATGAAGTGAGTCGCTCATTCCAACGCGCCCAACATATGCTCTGTATTATTCCCATTATTAATTGAGGTAATAACATGTAATAGTCAGCCGATGAGATACAAATGGATGCCATTCTGTAGAATAGTCAGACAGCAGAGCAATTACCCAGACAGCTCACAGTCAGGAAATCTGCTCAACTCTTAGATTATCTGGGATACACGGATGACAGTACCACCTTGTCAGGTCTAAAGTATGTGCACAATATGAGTTTTAATTGCACTTGCACATTAAAGGGAAATTATTACCTTATTACGAGTTATGTTAATTAAATGCAGCATTGTAAGGAGTTTAATATGATGTGCCTTGGGATGAAAATAAATGCCACTTTGGAATCCGTGTATATCTGGATCTTGTGCCATCAGCCTGACTTGTTCATGCATGTAAACTTTTGCCGCTGCGACAGGTTCAGGTAAGACAAGTACTTAGTATTTATATTTTAAATACAGATTGTTCTCCGAAAAGTAAATATTATTGAAATATTACAGACCTGGCAACCCAGATCTTCGAACAAAAACAGCGGTGAGCATGGGAACGAAGAAATCGAGATGACACTTTGTAGACCTCGGTGGCTACTAACCAGCAATAGACAGACCTCAAAGCAGTCTTTAGGTATTCCAGCTGCCGTATCAGTTAGGTGGAGCTAGACACCATTCTGATCCGCTTGTGTCACTTTTTTTCTGGCAGATGCATTGGGCCCTATTACATTCTTCATGCGAAAACGCTTGCGAAACGACTGAATTTTTGCGCAAAGCGTTAAACGTTACCTCGCATAAATCACCACTGGTATTACAATCCTCGCACAGTTTTTTATCCGTCGAGCAATAACGCGCGTAAAACGGACGCGCAAAAACTCGCGCGCAGCAACGTTGCGCGCAGAAATCAGTGTGCGGACTGTTTTTTTTCACGCCATTCAGCGAATCAGAATTAAGAACCACAATTGTCTCACGTTAAGTTTTTGCGCCTGTCAAAGTCAATCTGTGCATATATGCTGCATCAATAAAAAAACACACACAACTTCTCCATTTTATTGGTTTGGTATGTGTAGAATGTGTAACTATACTTTGCTGCGTTATTTTTTTTGGGCTGGTGTATTTGGGTTCGGCCAGGTTGATAGAATTTGCCATTAACACCAGCTTTTAGGAGTTGCTAAAATTATGCGCGCTAAGGCTGTGCGTTACAAACTGCGCATAGATTGTAATACCAGCCGCGTACCAGCGCACAAACGCATTTGCGCTCACAATGTTAAGTATAGGACGCACGAAGTACAGTAAGCTCACGCAGCGTTAGCGCAGGTTCACCCGCGGTAGACATATACGCGCGTTTGTTGCGCTTACATTGTAATACGACATTCTGCGCAAAGGGGTTTGCCCCTCGCGTTAATGCGTTTTTGGGCGGGTGCAAACATATGCACGAAGATTGTCACATGACCAGCTGGATCTCGCCTCGCCTTTGCAGAAGCGGAATCTGTTAACACCAGGTTCTGGCTCTGGTTAACTTTTCGCTAACCAGAGCCAGGCGTTAATCAGCGCTGGGACATTGTAATCCCAGCGCTGATTAACACTTTGCGCTCCCCATGTTAAGTATAGGGAGCGCAGAGTGAACTAACCTCGTGCTGCAAAGCGCAAGGCACCAAACGCAAACGGGTTTTTTAACCCGTTTTCGTTTGGATTGTAATATGCGGTAGATACCGCAGCTAACGGTAGTGCTCACGCAGGTGAGTGCTACCGTTAGCGTTTTGATTGTAATAGGGCCTATAGTAGGGATGTGCGTTTCGGGTTTCGGAATTTCGGAATTTTCACGAAATTTCCCGATTCGTGTTTTCGGATGCGGCCGAATTTCCGAAAATTTTTAGATCCGAAAATGTCAGATCCGAAATGTTTTCCGAGCCGAAACGAAATATTTTCGGATTTTTCGAATGGACTTGAAATGTGTCAAACGAGGAGAATAGATGTTCCGAAAAACGAAAATTTTCCGAAAAACGAAAATTTTCTAAAAAAACGAAAATTTTCCGAAAAACGAAAACTTTCCGAAAAAACGAAAAGTCGATACAAAAAACGAGCAAAATGACACGAAAAATACGAAAAATGGTCGATATTCCGAAAAATGTGCAATTCCGAAAAACGAAAATTTCCGAAATCACGAAAAGTCGATACAAAAAACGAGCACAGTGACACGAAAATACGAAAAATGGTCGAAATTCCGAAAAAAAATGTACCCGAAAAACGGGCCGAACCGAATCGAATCGAAACCGAAATCGGTCGAAACGAGCCGAATCGAAAAGTTTAAAAATCCGAAAAATCGAACCGAATCGAACCGAGAAAAAAATCGGTGCACAAGCCTAGCCTATAGTGGTAGTGTCCCTTTAAGAGATTTTACTTTGGAAGAGTCACTAAGCACTTCTGTTTAAACCAACTAGAAAGATCCACTGATAAGCAGCAAAAAAAAAAATCAAGGCACACCAGTAGTATTTTAAGATACATATTGTCATTCATTAACCCCCCTGACAGTTATCCTGAGTGTGGCTCGTGGTTAAATTTCACCGCTGAAAGCGGTAACACCGAGCCACACTGGGGCTGTATACATCCCCTCTCCCTGCTCTCCCTCGCTGACCCCTGCAGTCTCCTCCGGCGATCGCGGCGTTTTACTTCCTGGATTCCTTCTCGCGAGGAGGGAACCAGGAAGTATGAGGTTGCGATCATCGGAGGAGACTGCGGGGGAGCGCAGGGACAGGTGATGTATCCAGCGTCATCCCGAGTGTTGCTCGGGGTTACCGCTTCCAGCATAGGAATTTAACCCCGAGCCACACTCGGTATACCGCTAGCGGGCTACAAAAATAAAAAATGTAACCGCTTTTAGACGTGATATTGTGAAAAAAATCAGACTGCCAGGGAGGATAAAAAGGTCTCAGGACGTTAAGGTTCTTTTTAAAGTTTTACTTTATAATACATCTCCCCTTGGTGCCATTGCACCATTCCACACACATTGTGTCACTGTCCCGTTACAGTCTGCCATGTCACAGTGGTTGGAAATCACTGCTGTTTACGGACACAGCGCACTATACAAGTACATTTGAACTTAACTTCTGATTTACAATGTAGTCACTGACGTTTATCGAGCCTTAACCACCTTCCATATTTTCTGTTTCTTTTTGGAATACTCTATTGCTATAATCCAAACAGAAAACTGTGCAGCAATTCCATACATGATTCTTGCTTGTTTTTTTTCCCCTTTTTTTTAACCCGCGTTGTTCTCCCTGTTTAGGTGGTACAATACCTTGCAGTCGTGTTTTATTGATGTGCAGGAGTTATATTTTTGAAGGCTGAACGGGAGTTCTGACGGGCAGTGCCGGCTTTGTTGGCTCCTTGGGAAAAGAGCAAACCGTTGCTTACTTTATTGAATAGAACAGCGCCATAAATCCTATCTGTGAGCGCCAAGATTGCTTGCAAGAAGACGTCGTAAGAGATTTACACCAAGACAGAGGGCAAAAGCTAGAAGCGTTGCGTGGTAATTAGAAGAATTCATATTTTAGCATCAGCAAATATATTTATTGAAACTACATAACGTTTGTGAATTTTTTTGTAGCAGATACTCAATATTTAGTTTATATAAGGATATTTTGAGAGCTGTGTTTTATGGCCTGTGATAACACCTGCATAATTATTACTTCCCCGGCCTAAAGTCATGTCGCTGCTGCTTACTTCTCATTTTCTGTTTGCTCATCAGGTTCCACCACATAGACGGAAAAACCTAGGGCTATATTCCAAGTCACGTGTAAACCTAACCAAGCTTACCTGCTCCATAGACTTAAATGGCTTTGGTAAGTTTACCAAAGTCTTGATTTCAGGGTCCCTTTAGACTTCATGGCCTCTAATTTTAAGGCTCGGGGTGGCGGGTGCCTGTCATCCTATCCTTCGTCTCATCAGCTGTCACTGGCTGCTGGACAGTGCTTCAGATCTCACCACCACAGACTGTAGGGAAAAAGGTAAATGTAGTTACTGTAGGATAATAAAACAGGTTGCACGTCTGCAGGGTTATTCCTGTAATTGGAATATATCATTTGCTTGGGTCCACTTTGTGACAAGTAAAATGGCATATTCTTCTGTTATTAAAGGGCCCTCCAGAAATGTGCAAAAATGAAACATAATTAAAATAGTCTTCTGCTTGAAATTCCTATAGCTTTCTGCATATGCAGAATCCGCACGTGAACTCTCCCACAAAAGCAAGAGTGACAGAAAGGGCTGGATTTTCTTCTATCAGCTTACTGCAATTCTTGTGAATCAGACTGTTTGCAGTGTTTGCTGAAGCTGTGGGCACGAGGGGTTGCAGATCCAGCAGGGTGCTGTAAGGCAGTGTTTCTCAAACCTGTCCTCAAGTCCCCCTAACAGGCCAGATTTTGCAGATCAACTTGGAGGAAATGCAGACTGAATCCTGCAATCACTGAGCAGCCAGGTTTGCAGGATATCCGAAGCACAGCACAGGAGATATGATTTGCTGCTCAGTGATTGCAGGATTCAGCCTGCATTTCTCCAAGGTGATCCTCACAATCTGGCCTGTTAAGGTGTCTCAAGAACATGTTTGGGAAATACTGCTCTGTTGTCTTCAATACAAGTGGGTTTGGCCTAGAAACATAGAAAATGTCGGCAGATAAGAACCTTTTGGCCCATCTAGTCTGCCCAATTACATGGATACTTTACCTGGATTTATCTTTTGTTTAGGATAGCCTTATGCCTATCCCATGCCTGCTTAAATTCAATTACTGTTTTGGCCTCTACCACTTCTACTGGAAGACTGTTCCATGTATCCACCACCCGCTCAGTTAAATAATACTTCCAAATACATAATGCTAGCAGGTCTTATTTCTATGAAAATCTAGGATAGGTTGCGTCAGAACCGGACATGTCATAGATCTGCAATACTTTCCAGAGCACTCTGGTTGTTTTGGATTTGCTCACTCATTTTGATGGAACATCATCACTTTATCATTTCTCAAATCATGAGATTTTTGTTCAAGCTAAATTGAACACCGCACAAATTTTGTTCCTTTTAATAGTATCCAAAATATCACTCCTTTCTTGAGAGAGAAGATCGCGCGAACAGGGACTTGAACCCTGGACCCTCAGATTAAAAGTCTGATGCTCCCCTGACTGAGCTATCCAGACTCCGTACTGGCCTACAGCGGCAAGTACAAATTCCAAAGACACAGACATGACACCACCGTACACTGTAACATTTGCATTCTCCTTTTTACCGCTGTCATGCCTTTACATAGACATACCCGCTAAAGGAAACGTGTGTCAAATACAGCGCGGTATAATACAAGTTTGCTGTTTTAGGCTAGGGTCAGACGAACGCATTTTTCACGTGCGTTTAGCCGCACGAAATCACGGCCGTGCTAGCAGCAAATGACGTCCAATGCCGGGGAACATACGACGAACGGCCGCACGAAAGTTCGTCCGTGCAACGCAAGTGGCAAGCGAACGCATTTTTTCGAGAACGTCAAACCGCTACTACTGACGTACAGAGTGCGCTGCGGCCGCATAGCGGCGTGTGTGTGTGATTAGGAGACGTCAGACGCTGCTAATGTCCGGCTAACATAACGTCCAGACACAAAAAGTGTTTTATTGATGATCCGTACAAAATCACGGACGAAAATGCGCATCGTATGACCGCTATCGCGTATTCCGGGAAAAAATACGTACGTTCGTTCGAACGCACTTTTTCACGGACAACGTGAAAAATGCGTTCGTCTGACCCTAGCCTTAGGCTGGGGTCAAACGAGCGCACTGACTGCGCACAGTAACAGACGGACGTACCTTTTAACTGATGAGATTGTGGTTACATTGTATCAGTTAAATTTGACTGTTGAGAAAAAGAAAAAAAAAACTGTATGTAGTTGTTTCTCTACGTCCATCTAGCTTTTTCACGTTGATGCCATTTTGGCGTCCGTTGCAACATGTGTGAAAAAGTGCGCACGTGCTTCGTGTGTTGTTCTCTACTGACTCCTTTGAAAAGTTACAAAGGCCAGCAAACAGCGCGGTCAGACGGATGCGAAAAGTGCGCTCGTCTGACGCGGGCCTTAATACTTGTCGTGTTGTCAATGCAAATTCAGCTTTCCAGAAAACTTAATTATATCCTTTATTTTTCTATGGATTTAGATTTTTTTTTTTTTTTTGGCCTCCTGCTAGATATTGAAAGTATGCAATCGCAGATCGACCAGTGACCGTTAATGTTAAATTCCATCTACTGGCTGCAGCACAACGCCATGCCTGTTGTTGGTGATATCTGCTTTAGGAACCTGGAGACCCCTGTTTTTGTTTTTGTTTTTTTAGACAGATCAGTTTTTGGTACAGTTAAATGCTGGTAGCACAGGCAGCTGCCTTTTAAATGAGATCCCAGTACGAATCATGTTCAGTAGCAAAGACTTTCTCTTATCTACCAATTCAAAACACCTTATTACAATCGATGCGCATCTTTTTATGAACGACGGTTGCGCGCATAATTTTAACGTCTTTGAAAAGCTGGTGGTAACGGCAAATCTGAACGTTCTGGCCGAAACGAAAATCACCAGCACGAAAAAAAAATAATACAGCACAGTATAGTTACACATTCTACACATACCCAAACAATAAAATTGTGAATTCGTGCGTGTTTTTGTTATTGCTGCAGCATGTATACTCAGATTTACTTTGACAGGCGCAAAAACTTAAGTGAGTCAATTAAGGTAAATTGATGTCAATTAAGGTTCTTCATTCTGATTGGCTGAATCCCGCG
Organism: Leptobrachium leishanense; assembly: GCA_009667805.1. Taxonomy (NCBI): domain Eukaryota; kingdom Metazoa; phylum Chordata; class Amphibia; order Anura; family Megophryidae; genus Leptobrachium; species Leptobrachium leishanense. Next base: position 116,256,683 of record CM019071.1, on the reverse strand, counting down.
AAAAAAAACAGTCCGCACACTGATTTACGTGCGCTACGTTACCGCGCGCCTATTACTCTTTGTTTTGCGCGTCGTTTCTACGAACGTTATTTTTTGACAGATGAGAAAATGCGTTCGGATCGTAATACCACCGTTAATTTTCGCGCGATAACGCTGGACGGTGCACGGAAAAAAAATTGCGCTGCGCGAACGAAATTGCACGAAGAATGTAATAGGGGCCTGTGGCTTC